>CAWUFW010002518.1:0-1200000 GCA_963921515.1 Calotriton arnoldi | reverse complement strand
ATAAGCTACTAATTTGCACACCCATCTTCGAAGAGACAGGAGAGAAGTCAATCTCTCTCCACACTACACGCCACCCCAGTTTGGAACCAGCCATATGCAAATCAGTCTCGAACCTGTTCCTCATGGGGCATCACCCCTCATCAGCCAGGCTAGCTTGAATCAAGTGGCGCAGTGAGCACGGGACCCACGTCTGGGCATACCCTTCCCACTTAGGGCGACAAAAGCAAAAGGAACAAATGATGGATGGAATGATGAACAATGCAAACATTCACCCCAGTCACAAAGATCTGGGTTTAATCCATTGTTCTTTTGCTCACCACGCCACCCCAGTATGGACCCAGCCATATGCAAAGCTTTTTGTACACATTGCTCTATAAACAGGTATAGCTCTAAAAGCTCTAAATATAAGTACAATATAACTCAGAAAAATATGAGCCATGATAGATGCCATTAAAGAAACAAGCTTAGCTGTAGAAAGTATGTGTTGTGTACCATATTGACTCTTATACCATACACTTTACGGGTAGCGTAGTTCACCTTTACAATCAACCACAGATATCTGGGAAACCCTCACGGCCTAACGGGTGGACCTTGCAGATGTTTTGGGGCATTTGTTTACTAAAATGGAGACCATGGACACTGCTCTCAAGACAAGAAAGACACCACTCGCCACAGTCACTACAAATCACATTGTGCGCCAATAGATCGAAGCATTCACCTCCATTAAGGATTTCAGATTGTTTTTCAGCATTGAATACGAGAGGAAACACACTTGCTTTGCTTCCGCCAAGCCCAAGAAGTTAGGATCATTTGTGCTTTACAGAAGTGGAGCTTTAACCTCTTCGGTGCTCAGGATGGCCCCCGGCCGTCCGACATCACGGTGGGCATGTGCGGAGGACGGCCGGGTGCCGTCCGAAACACGCCCACTCATTAATTCTCCCGCACAGCGGGAGGATTCGTGCAGCGGGAGGATTCGTGCAGCGTCGAAGGGGTTAACTAGGGCATCTGCTGTGTGTTTATGTTTGTAAGTGCTTCCTGTTGAGGTTTAATTTCTGTGTAATGAGCTTCAGGTCCATAATAGAACTTATTTTTTCTAAGAAGAACAGTTTTGCTGAAAATGTCTACCCAACTGGAGTACTTTCTACTGGCTAATTAGTAAATGCTTCCTCATTGAACAAATGTCTGGTGCCTATTCTACTCTACAGCTGCCTAAAGGACCATGAGGCAATGTCTCCAGTGATCTTGTGTGCATGTAATTTCAGCAGTGTGATTGTTCCCCGAGAATCTTTATCCACAAATCTGTGATAGCATAAGTCTTCATCGAGAGAAGATGACGAAACTACAAAGAGTTGATTATCCACCTCTTCACTTTATTAACTAAAGAGGAGTGGGGAATGCAGCCCCTCCCCAGGCTGATTTTCCTCCTGGAAACCCCATCCTCCGGGACCGGCCTATTGATGCTGGGTGCCCTGGAGCCCACCCAGGGAGCCCAGTTTGCAGTGTTGGGGACTGCGGGGGAAGCCTCAATGCCCCTGCGGTCCCTGCCGGCTCCCCACCTCCAGCGGAAGCTGGCAGTGCTCCATGCATGCAGGGAGCAGCCAAAAATGCTGCTCCCTGCATGTGGAAGCAACTTTTTCATCTGTTTTCCTGCCCGCTATCTGCTCCCAGTGGGCGGGAGCAGTTTTCCTGGTCCCCTACCACAGGAAGTGGATTTACAGATTGCTCTTGCTTACCAAGCAAAAGCAAACTGCTATCTTCCAAGGGTGGGCACTATGGGAGATAGGGAGCCACAACTGGGGAGTGGTGGTTCCCAGGGCCATTAATGGCCCCAGGAGGGGGGCAGTGCGTCCTCCCTCCTTTAGATTTTATAGGGTCAGTCCCAGTGGGGTGGTGGTCCCCCAGGCTGAAACTGGCCTGGAGTGGGGCTGTGCACCTCCTCCCTCTTTAATTTAACCCATGCCCCTGGGAAGCGGTGGTCCCCGGGGCCAAATATAGCGTGGGAGGGGGGCTGCTAGGGCCCCCTCCCCCTTCTTTCAAGTTTAGCTCCCCGGGGAGGTGGCGGTCCCCAGGGCAATTTTAAACATCGGAGGGGGGTCTGCGCAGCCCCCTCCTTTTATGCTAACATGCCATGGGGAGGTGGTGGTCCCCCTCCCATTATTTTGTGAAATAAATCCCAGGGAGGTGGTGGTCCCTGGGGCTTAAACTGCCCTGGGGAAGAGAGCCACATGCGCCCCCTCCCTTTTGTTTAATGTACGCTTGCCCCAGGGACCTGGCCCATCCGGGAGCTGAAACAGAAAAAAGGGAGGGAGACAGAGCATCTTTTTTTTAAAAGAAAAATGCAGGGATTTGTGAATCCTTGCAATTTTCACTGCGAAAATTGAAAAAAAAACATGCTTTTTTGGCAACGGGCGAGTTACCTGGGAGACCCCACCAACAGGCCTAGGGGGTCTGGATATTCCTACACTGCCCTTTCTCTTTTTTTTTACATTTTTGTTTGGGACTCAGCTGAGCCTGAGTGCCAAGATGGCTGCCCACACTTCCTGGTTGAAGTGTTGGCAGCCAATCGGATCTCTGCATGAGATCGGCAAGATTTGCGGAGAGTTCACGCCCCCGTGTTATACAAATTTGATTTTCCTTTAATTTCTCCAAAACTACTGGATGGATTTACACCAAAAGGGCTCCTTCTGGACCAAGAGCTAGCTTTCTGCCAAATTTGATGTAATTCCGTTCAGCTGTTTTGGCTGTAGTCATGTCTAAAATCTCAATGGGAATAAATATGGGAAATGCACTTTTTTTTCCAACCCTTTTTGTCTTCGCCCCCGCTTGACGAATCACCCTGCAACTTTCCATGTACAACTAGATACAGGAAGGCACTTTTTGGCGGAAAAATTTGTGAAGATTTGTCAAAAAGTGCCAATGGTATAAGCAGGTCAAGTATGAGTACTTGTATGGGTCTGTGAATGATTATGTGACAGGTTGTGTGGGTATGTAAGTGGGTCTGTGGATGATGTCATCAGTGATGTCATTTGAGATGTTATCAGTGATGTCATCAGTGATGTCACTGACCATGAGTGGTGTAATATGGAAGGTCATTAGCAGTGCATTGCGGGGGCATAAGTTATAGTTAGCTCAGGTAACCATAACTGCTGAATTTCTGTGATTTTGTACGAGTGAAATCTGAGCCTAACTATAACGTTCCTGCAACCTTTGTTTTTTTAGTGAATTTCTAAGGTTTTTAAAATTCTCTTTAATAACGAAAACGTCCCTGTTACCTTTGGTTTTTTAAGTGATTTTCTAAGGTTTTTTAACATTCTATTTCCTTACTATAAAGCCCCTGTAACCTTTGTTTTTTTAAGAGAATTTCTGTGGTGTTTTAAATAGAAGTCACGTTTGTAGAGTGGTAGAGAAAGGGGGCAGGGCCTCCGACCAGCTGACAGCAATCTTGCTGTCTGAGACTTACTGGAGTAACAGGAGGAGTTCATGGCCCCTAAGGACCCTCAGCATCCAAGAGGACTTGATCCACCAACTAGTAGTGCACCAGGAGGAGCATTTGCAGAGTGGTGGAGAAAGGAGGTGGAACCTCCGAAGACCTCTCAGCAATCCCGCTTTGTGGGATTTAATAGAGGTAACAGGAAGGGTTTCTGGCCCCCAGCACCCTCAGCATCCAAGGGGACTTCGTCTCCCAACCAGTATTGTACCAGGAGGCATGCTTGCAGAGTTGTGGAGAAAGGGGGCATGGCCTCCAACGACCTCTCAGCATTCCCGCTGTGTGGAACTTACTGGAGGTAACAGGAGGGGTTGTTGGTCCCTAAGGACCCTTAGCAGCCAAGGAGACTTCCTCCTCCAACCAGTAGTGTGCCAGGAGGCGCGTTTGCAGAGTGGTGGAGAAAGGGAGTGGGACCTCTGCGACTTCCCCGGCCGGCCGTTTTTTCTTTTTTTTAATCTTTTATTAGGGGAGGGCCCCCTTCCCCGTGCGATTTTGGCCCCAGGGACTGCCTTTTTGGAATGCAGAGAGGGGTGCGCAGCCCCACTCTCTGGGCCAATTTTGGCCCGAGGGATTCCATCCCCGTGCCCTGTCTTTATATATTTTGTTGTGCTGTAATAGGGGAGGGGGGCTTTGTGGCCCCCCTCCCCGGGCTGAATTTGGCCCCAGCAACCCCCATCCCCTGGGGCCCTGTCTTTATATTATTTTTTGTTGTAATAGGGGAGGGAGGCCACGTGGCCCCCTCCACAGGCCGATTTTGGCCCTGGGGACCCCATCTTCTGGGGCCCGGCCTTGTCTGCTGGGTGCCCCCCTCGGGCGCCCAGTCTCCACTGAGAACGCAGGGGAAGCCTGGATGCCCCCGCGGTCCCTGCCGGCTCCCCATCTTCTGCATGAGCTGGCATTGCTCTCAGACATAGGGAGCTGCTGGAAAGGAAGCTCCCGTCTGAAAGCAATTTCAATGCTATTGCTTGCTGGAAGCGGAGCGTTTGCTGTGGCTTGGTGGGAGCAGTAAAGCTCCTGCCAAGCCACAGCAAACAGCCCGGGGAGGGGGCCAGCGCTGCCCCCTCCCCGGGCTGATATTGCCCCGGGCACCCCATCCCCTGGGGCATGGCCCCAATGCTGGAGACCACGGGAACCAGCATTGCTTTTGGACAAAGGGAGCTGCAAACATGCAGCTCCCTCTGCCCAAAAGCAATTCTGCTGCGCTTCATGGAAGGGAGAGCATTTTTACTGCTCTAGCTTCCATGAACCAGAACAAAGTTTGCTATGGCTTGGCCATAGCAAACTGAAATGTCCTGGGGAAGGGCACCCCGGGACATTGCTGGAGCCGGTCCTGGGGGGTGGTGGTCCCCAAGGCCATGTAGGGCTCCAGGAGGAGGGCTGCATGGCCCCCTCCAATATCAATTAAGCTCCGGGGAGGTGGCGGTCCCTGGGGCTGCGTGGGGGGGCTGGAGCAACACTCCAGGAGTTGAATATTCAAATTCTTTAATCACACCACCAACACCAACGCGTTTCGACTAAGAAGTCTTGATCACGGGGATAAAGTCCCCTTGGCTGCTGAGGGTCCTTGTGGGCCAACAAGACCTCCTGTTACCTTTAGTAAGTCCCACACAGCGGGATTGCTGTGAGGTCTTTGGAGGCCACGCTCCCTTCTCCACCAAGCTGCTGGTTCGGGATGAAGTCCCCTTGCCTCCTGAGGGCCTCAAGGCTAAAGTGGACTTCTTTCCCAACCAGAAGTGTGCCAGGAGGCACATTTGCTGAGTGGTGGAGAAAGGGTAGTGGCCTCCAACAACGTCTCAGCATTTCCGCTGTATGGGACTTACTGGAAATTACAGGAGGGGTAGTTGCCCCCAAGGACCCTCAGGAGTAAACTTGACTTCATCCCCCAACCAGTAGTGCACCAGGAGGTGCATTTGCAGAGTGGTTGAAAACGGGGGTGTGGCATCTGAAGACCTCTTAGCAATCCCACTGTGTGGGACTTTCACTTGAGGTAACAGGAGGGGTAGTTGGCCCCCAAGGATCCTCTGGAGCAAAGGGGACGTCATCCCGCAGCCAGTAGTGCACCTGGAGGTGCGTTTGCAGAGTGTTTATAAAAGGGGGCGTGGCCTCCGATGACCTCTCACCAATCCTGCCATGTGTGACTTACTGGAGGTAACAGGAGGGGTAGTTGCCCCCAAGGACCCTCAGGAGTAAACTGGATGTCATCCTTCAGCCAGCAGTGAACCAGGAGGCGTGTTTGCAGAGTGGTTGAAAAGGGGGCATGGCCTCCAATGACCTCTCAGCAATCCCGGAATGGGTTTGACAGAGTGCACACCAGTCTTTAATTTTTATGAATTCTTATTCCTCCTTTATATCTGATTGCGTGCAAGCCCGAATTCGTGGTCTGCCCTAACCACGTGAATAATTGAACATGTTGAAATGGGGCAACGTGTCACCCCAATGTCGGACGCACAGCATTATACAAGCATAACTCTGATGCCAAAAGTTAATCCAATTTCATCATATTTATTCCTTTTTAAATTCCACTTTTAAGTCTGTTTTACATCCGTTGTCCTCTTGTCACATGAGAGACATCTTATGTATTTATACTGTATCCTTAACAAGCTGCAGACGTGCCAATCCAGGCCTTAAACTGTAGTGCGTAGTTGACATATTTTATGTTGGTACATGCAGTGGATTTTGGGATATGTAGTAATCGAGTTTCAGTAACACTACGGACGACAGACTTAGAGGAGTGGGGTCGGTTTTGTTGTGATCTGGTTTATGAAAGAAGAAAGAAGGGAGGTAATTAGAGAGAAATAAGGTTGGCACTTCAAACGAACCATAAATTACCATCAAAGTATTTAGAAGGTAAAGCAGCTGCTGTATGTAGAATGGATTAGGGAAACATAGGGTTAATAGAGGCAGTTACTAAAAGGTGGGCGGTGACAGAGTATGGGTGTTTAAAGAGCAGGTCTAGGAGAATACGCAGTACGTGGATGCGTGAAATTCAACTGGGAGGTGTTCACGGAAGCAGATTTTGAAGGTAAAGGCCCGGGGAGATATCGTTGTTGGGTGATTATATTGTTTGATGTGGGTGTATCAGAATGAAGGTTTAAGGGTTTGTAACGCAGGGTTGCTAGAGGAGAGAAAGGTGGGAGGAGTAAAGAGGTGTTTCTGGGCATCAACTTAGTGGTAACCTTTTGGTAACATTTAGCGGGAAAACGGTGATTATATTTAATGCTTATATTTGATGCATACAAGGCAAGCATATCTTTATCTAGCGTACTTATTAACATGCTGCACCGACTGGAATACACAGTTTTACAACAATGTTTTTAAATTGTAGAGTACCCCTGATGAAGGGCCAGGAATAGGCCCGAAATGCATTGGGTGATCAGGATCAATGAATGTGGATTGCTTATGTATAACTCCGCACTCCAGTTTAAGGCCTGGATTGGCACGTCTGCAGCTTGTTAAGGATACAGTATAAATACATAAGATGTCTCTCATGTGACAAGAGGACAACGGATGTAAAACGGACTTAAAAGTGGAATTTAAAAAGGAATAAATATGATGAAATTGGATTAACTTTTGGCATCAGAGTTATGCTTGTATAATGCTGTGCGTCCGACATTGGGGTGACACGTTGCCCCATTTCAACATGCTCTCAGCAATCCCGCCATGTGTGACTTACTGGAGGTAACAGGAGGGGTATTTGGCCCCCAAGGACTCTCTGGAGCCAAGGGGAATTCATCCCCCAGCCAGCAGTGCACCAGGAGATGAATTTTCAGAGTGGTGGAGAAAGGGGGCGCTGCCTTCGAAGACCTCAAAGCTATTGCGCTGTGTGGGACTTACTGGTGGTAACATGAAGTCCCCTTGGCTGCTGAGGGTCCTTGGATGCAAACAACCCCTCCTATTACCTCCAGTAAGTCCCACACAGCAGGATTGCTGAGAGATCTCCAACACACTGCAAACACGTGTCCTGGCGCATTACTGGTAGGAAATGAAGTTCTCTTGGATGCTGAGGGACCTTGGGGCCAAGAAGCCATCCTGGTACTTTCTGTAAGTCCTACACAGCGGGATTCCTGAGAGCTGATCAGATGTCCTGTTCCCTTTGTCCACCACTCTTCAAATGCCATTACTACTTAAAAAACCATAGAAATTCACTCAAAAACCCAAAGGTTACAGGGACATTATTGTTAGGAATTAGCATTTAAAAAAAACCTTAAAAATTCACTGAAAAAAACAAAGGTTACAGGGACATTATAGTTAGGCTCAGGTTTCACTCGTACAAAACCAGTGAAATTCAGCAGTTATACTTAGCTGAGCTAACTATAACTTGTGCCCCGCATTGCACTGCTTATAACTTCACATATTAAATCACTCATGACATGATCAGTGACATCACTCATGACATCTCAATTGACATCACTGATGACATCATCCATGAAATCACTAATGCACCCACTCACACCCCCATATAACCTTTCACAAACCCATTCACAGTCCCATACTAGTACTTACATACCCACTCACTGATTCATAGATCTACACACATATCCACTCACTCACTAATACAGCCACTGAAATATCCACTCATACACCCATACAGCCACTCACACACTGAGTCAGTCACCCATAAAGCAACTCACACACCTACTCACTCACCCATACAGTCAATAACACAATCACACAGCCACATACTCACCCATACAGTTACACACACACCCACTTACTTACTCACATAGATACTAACACATACTCATTCACCTATGCAGTCACTGACACAAGCACACACTCACCCATACAGCCACTCTCACATTCAGTCACTCACCCATACAGTCACTCATATACGCTATCACTCACCTAGACTGCATCTCACATACCCAGTAGTGGAGAGGTGTGGTGCAGCAGCCAGGGCAGCTGACTTCGGAGCACAGGGCCCACGGTTCGATCCCCAGCTTTGGCGGCAGCTCAGCTCATCACCATGTGACTCTGGGCAATAGCTCACTTAATTTCCACAATGGCCCCCAGCACCTTGAGACCCGTAAGGGTGAGTAGTTCGCGCTTTACGGATTTGGATTTAGGTTTTAGTTACTTACCCATATACCATTGACACATCCACTCAGCCACACAGCCATATACACACTCACTCACCCATATAACCCTTCACACACACACTCACTAATCCATACAGCCACTGACTCACCCACTCACTCTTCCATACAGGCAGTCACACACCCCCTCACCCATTGACACGGACACTGAGACACCCATACAGGTACTCAGACAACCAATCAATCACCCATGCAGCCACTCATGTACCCACTCACACACCCATACCGCAGCTTCGATACCAACTGACAGACTGATACAAACATTCACACAACCAGGCACTTACCCATACATTCACTAAGACATCTAATCACTCACTTATACAGTCAGCCACGCACCCACTGAATCATCCATACAGGCTCTCATACACCCACTGATTCACCAATGCACCTTGGTTTATACATTTAACACTCATAAACTTTTTTAAAACACTCACAGTCACTGGATGATGTCATCAGTGATGTCATTTGAGATTTAATCAGTGATGTCACTGAACGTGTCATGAGTGATGTAATATGTGAGGTCATAAGCAGTGCATTTTAGGGGTGCGAGTTATAGTTAGCTCAGCTAACTATAACTGTTGAATTTCACTGTTTTTGTACAAGTGAAACCTGAGCCTAACTATAACGTCCCTGTAACCTTTGTTTTTTATTGAACATATATATATATATATATATACACACACACACACTACACAATGTCCCACTCGGATGAGTGCAGGCATACCCTGCGTGCACTCTCCTGGGTAGGGAACTCCACCTTGCGCCCAGCCGTAGGAGCAGTAAAAAATATTGTGCTCACCCAGGAGTGAAGAAAGGGTGCTGACTCTAACCAGCACCCAGTATGGTGTTTGCTGGAGATCTGGATGGGGCCTTGGGGCTCCCCCCATGGCCCCAATGACCCACTACATTGTGGGTGCCCCGAATGGGCACCGGAACATCCATCTGTATAAAAAATATTAGTCGATTCCCACGAAGGGAGCTGGCTGTGGCTGCAGGGGCTGTAGGGTTCCCAAGGCCACCCTCAAATATAAAAGGAGGTAAAGGTGTCCTGGCTGGGCACTGGGACACCCACAAAAATTGCTTTTTTTTAAAAAAAAGAATAATAAATGAGCAGCAGGAGCAGCTCATTTAATAATCACTGCTCTGGGAAGAAGCATCCCATATTTCCCTGTGAGGGCTATTTCCAATTTTATTTACCTTGATGATGTTGTGGGGTGCTGCAATGAGTGTAGCAGCCCCCCAGCAACATTAAAAACAGTAAGTTTCCTGGGTCATTAAATTCATGACCCAATGAGAATTTACCAGATGTTTTTTAAAGCACTCCTAGCTAGAGCTCATGCTCTTCAGCTAGAGTGCAAGTCCCTCTAGTGATTGTTTTTATGATTGCATTTTGTGGTCTAATAAATGTTAAAAGGAAGACTTAGGGACATGTTGGTTTTATTTGAAAAAAAATAAAACAATATGTCGCTGAGTCTTTCTGTCTGGTTGACTTAGCACTTTCACGTCACATCACGTCTGGGGAGGATTGCCCGAAGAGGAGCTGCAGTTGGACCAGGAACTGCTACTGTCTTTGTAGTTGTTGTCACAATGCCACCCTACCACTGCTACTCCTGCCACCAATTACCAACATTGCAGAGTTACTACTCGTAGCCTATTCGGAGGCGGAGGCAGGCTGAGGCTGGCCGAGGCAGCTGAGGTAGAGGTCGGAAGATGATAGACAGCCATCTTTGACAGAGGTGGAATTGCTACACAATGCTACCTTAGAGCGCTGGGGCATCTTGGTAGCATAAGGAGCTCCAGAACTTTATTCCTCTGTATTTGAAACATCTTTCATCACAAACTGCACAAATCAGTCATGAAACTCCAACGCATGTTTTAATAAACTTCTGTGCAACTCAAATTTGCAAAATATATAGTTCATGCAGACATCCTACGTGTAAGAATCGCCAGGGATATGCTCACAATCAACATCATTAACATCTATTGTCCCTCTGGAGATACTAAGAATTATTTTTGCCAACATCAGTGATCTAGAGCTGTATGCTACCAAAATAAGGAATGAGTTTTCTGAAACAAAGTCTCCATGTTAGAAAAATAATATACCGCACACCATAGTTGTCTGTGGAGACTTCAATACTGGCCTGGACTGAATGATGGTGGATGCAGAGATGTATAGGCAAGAGTCCATATAGGGACCCCCCCAACTGTATTTCCCCAAAACAAGATGTTGTAAGCGTGGCAGAATCCGACTGACTTTCTTTATAGGACTGCACTGTGGTCACTGAACTGGTGTAACGCATTGGACTGTCCTGGACAATATACATTTTGAGCTGGCAAATGTACCAGCTTGATTGATTATATTTTCATGGACATGGAATCCTGGCATGTTATTTCTGCGGTTGAAGCACAAGCGGGATCCAGAAGCTGTCAAAATGTACAGCTCAGCTAACCTTTTCGTGAAGCCTAGCAGGAAAAACATCACTTGGCAGGTTGACTGTTTCTTAATCAAAGCCAATAAATCATGCCATGGCCAATCGTTGAAAACAAGAGTGTGATGTCCTCTTATCACTGCACAATTAAATTAAACTAGCGGCTTCATCCAAGCTGGCAACTTTTTTGGAAACAACCTCAAAATTTCCACTAGTTAGTAGATCAACCATGCCTCTCCAGCTGGACACTAAAGTCAGTACAAGCATCACATGGTTTGATGGCAAACGCCTCAAATTAAAAATGGTCCTAGCACTGGCTCTATTCTCCAGAAAGAACTCTGCAATGAGTGAACAATGTTTCCTGTCACTAAGGAAAGATTAGAAGCAGTTAATTAGATTTAAAAAAACAGAGCTTGCATGTCAAAGCCTGGTCAAAACTCATGGGGACAATTCAAGAGAACAACACAAGACTGTTCTGGAACTTGACCAGAATGGGCTGCGAAGTTGCCCCAGGAAATCTTTAGTTTGGCATTACGGCTAAGGTGTGGATTGATCATTTTATGGCTGTATATAATCCAAGATGGCATTGTAACCAAAACAAAGATGGTGCTCTGTCCACGAGCGTTGTTAAAGTATTCAGTATAGAACAACACTGTAATGCCACCACTAGTAAAATTTGTCCAGACAGAATCCCATCAGACACTTATTGTAATAATCAAACTATCTGGTTTCCAATTTTAACTGCTTCGTACAATGCTATGTGAGAATTTGGGGAAGTTCCAGCTTCTTGGAGTGCTGCAGTCATTGTGCTTCTACACAAAAATGGTCCCCGGAATGTTCTTGGAAATTACCCCCCAATTTCTCCACTTGACAGTGCAGGATAAATCTATGATAAATTGCTGTCAGCTCTGCTAGAGGCTTGGGCCAAGGACCACAAATTTTGTCTACGTTTCAAGTTGGATTCCGTAAGTTACAAGGCACCATCGATTAAGCGGACAGACTGCACATTGCCTGCCAGAAGAATACTGTAGTAAAAAACAACCAGCGCTTTTCTTAATATTTATTGATTCTTCAGTGCTTAATTTGAGCCGGTGCTTTCCGGTGCTCAGCACCGGCACCTAATCCTCGGCACCAGTGCTTATAGCACCAGTTAACGACACACCTATTTAGAAGGCACATGATTTTCCCCAGACTCACAGGATATTGAGCACACGCCGAGACTCGAATGGGGTTCTCCATCTCTGAAATCGGCAGCTCTACCCATTAGGCCAAGTCCTCTCCAGGTTAATAAGTGCCGGGGCTCTAGTCAGGTTGCAGTTTGCACCAGCACATTTCTCCTGTTAGCGCTGCCTCCTGAGGAGAGCCCCGGCACTTTTTATTTTACAAATTAACCACTGTCTTAGAATAGCCTTTGACTCTGTGGACAGGTAGACCCTTTGGCAGGCCCTCGAGGAGCAGGGTGTCAATATCAAGCTCCTGCACACCACAAAGCTGCTCCATCAGAATAATACAGCTGTGGTGAGATTTGGCTTCCAGGGAGAGTGCACTTCAAGTTTTGGCACAGTACTGAGCACGAGGCAAGGGTGTGTGCTTACACCATATTTATTCAATCTATTCATTAATGATGCGGGCGACCAATTACTAGCACTAAAACTGGATGTCCCCATGATTGGGGAAAGCAAAACGCACATCTTGCTGTTTGCCGGCAACACCATCCTACTGGCCTGCACAGAGCTTTCCATGCACAAACTTCTTAAGGATTTTGAAACTTACTGTTCTAAGAAGAATCTCAAAAACTAAATATATGCAATGAACTCATGGCACAGCTTGAAAATTGAATTCAGAGTTCATAACCAGCTGTTAGAATGGGTTGACTTCTATGAATGTCTAGGGATAATGTTCCATGCCAATATAACTTGGGTAAACAGATCAAGAAAAGTGAAATGAGCATGCTTCAGCGATCAAATGCTATCCTTTGCTTCAGTAGCAGCTCGACCATCGACGATCGACTGAGTGAGTGATATGACCTTATCAGGCCAAAACACATGCCTTGGACTTGTATGGGGCTGAGATTTGGGGAACAGCAAGTCACCAGGCCTCCGGAGGATCAAAAATCAGTTTCTACGGCGTTTATTACAACTTGGCGCTGGGACCCTAAAGGCAGCACTTAGATATGAGCTTCGCATGAATAACATTGAAGCTGCTGCAGAGCTAAAGCCACTCTTATTTTGTCATCGAATATGGTCCAAACTGAATTTATTAACCTATCTCAAGCCATTTTGTGAATCTCATAAGCTACGGTGGTTTAAACATATTGCAAGCACTCTTACCAGCATTGGTTGCCATGAATATTGGATCAATCCGGAGGCCATGGGACCTTCAACCCTAGATACGAATAAAAGGAAACTATTGGTCGTGGCTCTCGGAACAGCACCATGGTAAATTGTACTCACATTGTGGGAAATTAAACCCACATCTGGTTTTGAGGACTATAAAGACCAATTATTCCCACCTATAAGGAGAGCACTGTTTATAAAAGTTAGGCTAGGGTGTCTCCCAGTAAAGACCTTCACATGGTACTGGTCAAAGTCCAGTAGCAATTCCTCCTGCCTGCTTGCAAAGTGGCAACGATACCCTTATGCACTTTATGTTACTCTGCTCCCTTTCTTTGCTAGCAAGGAGATTTCTTCATCGCTCTTTAAAAAGTATGACATCAGACATTGTGACGCCGCCGTGAACTTATGCCTAAGAACTAACATCATCTCAGTTTTCAACCCAGTGGCCTCCTGCATGTATGTAGCATGGAAAGTGACGCAGCCTTGATGTAGACAGTAAAATGTCTGAGTCGCTGAAGTGCCTTAATTATTAGTAGTTCAATGCAGTCATTTTACTCTTTAAATGTGCCATTTTTTAAGCAGAAAAAGCAGTTTAATTAACTAAACATTTCTTGCCCAAAGCACTTTAGCAGGGTCTATTGGCATCCCTTTGATTGCATTATCTTGGTTACAGAATGTTTTATGTTTACTGCTTGCTTATGGTATTAATTTTAGAATTTTGTGTTCATACTGACTTGCTCTAGTGTTATTATTATGCACACAAATCTAGCTTATACATTTTGTTTTAGGCGAACAGCAGTGGTCCAAGGTAAATCAATGTGTTGTTGAATTCACCTATGAAGTTGCAAATTTGCTCCCTTTGAAACTCGAAGTCACATAAACAGCCCTTACTAAACTAACCAATGCGTGAGGCACACAGATAAGAGCCCTTGGTGACTATTTTGTGAAAGAGCCGAATCCATCATATCTAGCATGAATTTTTAGCTGCTTTGGGCAAGTATCTTTGAAATTTCTTATGTATCATAGTCTTGATGCCCAGTTTCATAAATGAATTATCTGCTACTTGCAATGAGCACTTTGTTAAGCACATTTGAAGGCTTCTCAGCCACTCAAGATGAGTCTGTAATATGACTAAAATGATCTGCTGCCTTTTGTTGTTACATCTGCGTACTGAATTAATGTATTGTCTATATTTACTCTTATTGTATGAATGTATTAGAATGTGGATTTTATTATCTGTATATTGTATGGCTTACGTCTAAAGTTGACACAATAAATAAACAAACGTTCAAACAACCAGTCTTTCTTTTAACATTTTCAGCCCACAGAGTCTAATATTAAAAGCTATGTTAAAAGAAAGACTCACAGACATTTTATTTATAAAATCCATATTAAATATTTTAACTGTAATAACTATTATTAAACATTGCATTGTGTGAATTACTAAAATATATATTAGATTAAAAATCTTGGTGATTTTTGGAGACAAATGATAGATCTGCTTTAAATATGTTGATTTGCTCACCCATGTGCATGCCAGAAGGATGTGCAAGGCATGGGGTTGCTTGCCTGAGGTCATCTCCAATATATGCCCAGCCAAAGGCCATGCACGGCGAGTGGCTTTACATATAGTAACAAAATATTACTTCACTGACAAAAACAAAGATAAAAGTGAGTTATAGTTAGGAATTGTAATTATATCTTACTTTGCATTAAAAAACCTTAATAATTCACACAAAAAACAAAGATAAAAGTAACATTATAGTTTGGTGAAACTTTCAGTGATGTTTTATACTAAAAAAACACTATAATTTCCCAGTAATAGTGATCTCTAGTAACTATAAATTGTGCCCTAAAATAACCATAACTCACATCCTCGCCATGCACTACTAATTACCTCACATATTGCATCACTCAAGACGTGTTCTATATCACAATTGATAATATCACTGCAACATTTGCAATGAAGTTATTGATCAGAAAACTGAGTATGGTGGGGTTACTAGTTATAGTTACCTTAGGGCATGAGTTTAAGGGCCAGATGTACGACCATTCCATTTTGCGAGTCGCAAACTGCGACGTTTTGCGACTTGCAATTTGCAACAGGCAAAATGGAATGTACAACAGCGTCTCAGACACTGTTTGGGATTCCTAATGGGGTTACTAAAGACGTGCCTCATTAATATTAATGAGGTCGGTCGCAATTTGCGACCCTTTAGGAATCTAACACATCACAGGGATGGTGGCCTGCTGGGGACAGCAGACCACCATGTCTGTGTTTGCTTGTTTAAATAAAGCAACTTTTTGTTTCAAATGCAGCCCGTTTTCCTTAAAGGAAAAGGGGATGCGTTTAAAAGAAAAAAATGAAAAGTTTTCTTTTAATTTCTTAAGGGCAGGCAGTAGTCCGTTTGACAACTTCCTACTCTAAAATAATATTTTTGCATACATTCACAAAGGGGATGGGGTCCCTTGGGAACCCCTTCACGTTTGCGACTGGCATACCACGTACTTTAAGTCGGTAGTAACTGCGATTGTTTTGCGATTCATTTGCGGTCGCAAAACAATCGTACATTCAAGTGTGGCTCGCTATTAGGAAGGGAAGCCCTTGGCAGGCCCCTTCCTAATAGCGACTTGCAAACCCTATTTTGCGAGTCGGTAATAGATTACCAACTCGCAAAATGGAGTTTGTACATACCACAACCCTTTTTAGCGGTTGCAAACAGGCCGATTTCCCGTTTGCAACCACAAAAAAGGGTCGTACATCTGGCCCATAGTTACGTGAGAATTTCTGTGGTTTTTAGAGCTCAAAACCTTTGGTTGTACACTGTAAACATAAAAAAATTTGTGACTTCAGTTTTCATTCGCACCCATTACTCCGCTTCAACTGCAGCTTTTTTGGTGATTTTGTAAAGTTTTTCTTAACATATATTAATGTGTTATAATCATAGCTGAGCATAACATCACTTTAAGCTTTGTTTGTTTCAGTGAAAACGTATATGTACACATATATATATTTCTCAAAATAAATAAATACATATAATTAGAGAGAGTTATAGCTATCTCTAGATAGATAGATAGATAGATAGATAGATAGATAGATAGATATTATTATTATTTGTGACTTGTAAAGCCCCCGAATCACCCCCAGAGGGGTATCTCCGCGCTACGGAGGTGCTACAGTTAGGAAGAGAAAAGGTTTTCAAAAAAGCTCAGGAATTGTAGATAGTCTGGGCATTTCCGAAGGTGGCTGGGAAGTTGGTTCCAATAGGAGGGGGCTAGGTAATGGAAGGCTTTCCCACCTATGCAGGATTTCTTAACACGAGGTACCAGAAGTAGCGACTTAGAGCCTGAACGGAGTGTTCTGGAAGGCTGAAAACGGGTGAGTCTATCTGCTAAGTAGCTAGGGCCATTGCCATTTAGTGCCTTGTGCACAGTGCAGCAGATCTCAAATCTGATCCGTTTGTGGATTGGTAACCAGTATAATCCTTGAAGTAGCAGGGAAGAGGCGGTCCTGGCAGGAGAGTTGGAGACAAGGCGGGCTGCTGTGTTTTGAACCACCTGAAGTCTATCTATTAGCTGAAATCAAAAGAGCGTTACAATAATCTAGGCGACTTATTACTAATGCTTGGAGGAGTGATTTACGTACTGTCAGAGGGAGAAAAGGGAAATGCCTCCGTAAAAGGCTTAGCGTATGGCAGCATGAGCCTACGGTGGTGGTGAGGTGCACCTTCATTGTGAGTTTTTGATCCAGATGTACGCCTAAGTTTTTTACCACAGCTTTAGGGGCTGGGCGGTACCAGTTCGGTAGGCCACCATTCTGGGGACCAGGGCAGAGGAGCTTCTCCGAATAACATGATCTCCGTTTTCCCTGCATTTAACTGCAGGAAGTTGTTCCTCATCCAGGCAGCAATGGCTGTCATGCCTTCTGAGAAGGTCAACTGGGTGTTGGGAGAGTTTTTATCAAAAGCCATTAAAAGCTGGGTGTCATCAGCGTATGAGATAGGAATGAAGCCCCGTTCCCTGAGTAAATCCGCTAAAGGAGCCACATAAATGTTAAACAGTGTGGGACTGAGACAGGATCCCTGTGGCACTCCTTTGGTCAACTCCGAAGTTTGAGATCAGAAGGCACCGAAGTTGATGGTTTGGGTAGGGTGAGTTAGAAAACATGATAACCACTGAAAGGCTAGGCCGTGGATTCCCATATCTCTCAGTCTGATAAGTAGGATGGAATGGGATATCGTGTCAAATGCCGCTGACAAATCCAGCAGCACCAATAGTGCTGCTTGTCCATTGTCCAGGGAGTGTCTTAGGTTGTCAGTGACGGCAATCAGTGCTGACTCTGTACTAAACCTAGGCCGAAACCCAGACTGAGAGGAGTCGAGGCATCCCGTTGCTTCAATGTACTCGGAGAGATGTTTATTAATGTGTTTTTCCAAAAGTTTATACAAAAAAGGTAACAGAGAGATAGGGCGATAATTAGATAGATCTTCCCAGCGTTGGGTTTCTTCCGGATGGGGATTATTTGGGCGGCCTTCCATTCGGGTGCTAAATGGCCCTTGCTCAAGGAAAGATTGAGAATTGAGTAAATTGCAGGTGACAGCTGTTTATGCAGTAATGAAGATACTTTAGCAGGTAGAATATCCTGAGGGGAGCCTGACTTGACCGAGCAGAATCTCCACAGTATCAGATGTGAGAGGGGGGGAAGCATTCCAGAGAATGCGCATTGGGTAAGAGTAAGGGACAGAGGGTTGAAGTGTCATTCAACAAGTCCCTATTTTTAATGATTTTATCGTAAATAATCTCAATTTTCTGAGTAAAGTGATTGGCTATCTTATCACAGAATTCTTGTGATGGAGTTACTTCATTGAGACAGGCCTTGGGATTCATGAAGGAATTGAGGATGCGATAGAGTTCTTTAGAGAATTTCCCTGCCTGATTAAGTTGTGACTGAATATGGGCTCTACGTGCATTCTGTAAGTTCTTATGATAATGGGCTAGAGAGATCTTATACCTATTTTTATCGTTAGTGTCATGGGAGAGATGCCAGCATCTTTCCAGCTTTTTGCAGAGGTTTTTTTTCTTCCTTAGATCTGGCGAGAACCATGCTGCATGCATGGGTCTGGTCAGATTGGAGTATGATTTTAATGGGGCCAATTGATCTAAAGATGTTTCTACTATAGTGTTGTAACTAGCCAAACAATCCTCGATATTTCCTAATACCAAGTTGACATTGGACGGAAATGTGTCCGCGAAGCGATCTGGTGTGATTTTATGCCATTGTCTTCGAAGACTACAAGAGGCTTTGGTGGAAGCAGGAGTGGCCCTAAGTCCTTTTATTTGAAAATTAAGTAGAGAATGATCAGACCATATGAGTGGGCAGGGGGCCTCGCAACCGATGTTGGAAGAGTTGGTCAGGATTAGATCTAAGGTGTGTCCCACAAGATGTGTGGGACCTACATTGAACTTCTCTAGTCCCAAGGCAGCTAGGTCCGCCAAAAGCATTGAGGTATCCACATTGGTGGTAATCTCTCTATGTACATTGAAGTCTCCTAATAGTAAAAAGTGTTTAGTGGAGATAATATGGGGGGCAATTAGTTCCATGAGTTGTAGCGAGAAATCCTGGAGGGGGCCTGGAGGCAGGTATATAAGTGCACCTTTCCAACAATAGTGAGATTGGAAATCAATTCTGAAAATAAGGATTTCTATTCTATTGCTACAACACTGTTCAAGTATAGATACATTAATAGAGTCCTTATAAACAATGGCTAAACCTCCGCCGACCTTGGACTGCCTATCAAGCCTTTGGATATGGTAGCCATCAGGGATTGCCACCGTGATAGCAGGGATGGAGCTAGGTTTGAGCCAGGTTTCCGTCTGAAAACTAATATCAGTGTGTCCTGAAGAAAGCAAATCCCAGATTTCAATTGCATGCTTGGGCAATGATCTGACATTAACCAGGAAGCAGTGCCAGCCCAGGGTAGAATTACTGATAAAGGGGTTGGGGGGAGAGGGAGATTATTTGAGTCCAAATTTGAGTAACTCTTTCCAGGAGCGGGTAGCAGAGAGCCTAAGTGTTCCTGCCTCAATTCTAGGCTGTGGAATTGGCAGTTCCTACATGCAAAAGGTCCCTCCATCTCTGGGAGGGTCTTGGAGGTACATTTGGAAGTGCTTACCCATCTTAGCGCAAAAAGCTCTGTGCTCGTGTAAGAATGTCTCTGTCGGTGGCTAACCCCTGGTTTGAAAGGAGCAGGGGTCCTGGCTCCTGGCGACGGCTGGGCGCGTATGGGCGCAGACGGGCTTGCCTTTGGTGCGCCTTCGCCGCGCCAGCAGCGCGCCCGCTGCACGTCAGGGCAGGCATGGGTTTAAGTAGATATGGGTAGTAGCTAGACTGCTGAGCCTGTGGCTCCACCCCTGTCCAGAAGTGAGGAAAGATGTTGCCGCTGACTCCCTCCACACAAACGGGAACACCTGTGGTGGACCGAGGAGAAGTGCGGTGATTATGCTGCAGGCGGGAAAGAAAATACCGTGCAAAAGAGCAGCCGGTAAGATGCCTTAGAAAGATCCCAGTTCAACTGCCCCTGATTGCCTTAATTTAATAAAAAGTGCCCAGTGAAAATAAAAACGTTGAGTAGCGTTTAAATCAACCGATAGCAACAGTATCAGTTAAAAGCAGCCTTACTGTTAAGCAAGTCCGATAGATAGATAGATAGATAGATAGATAGATAGATAGATAGATAGATAGATAGATAGATAGATAGATAGATAGATAGATATTACACAGTATTGGTCATCACTATATAGGTTTAGTTAGATCAGATGTTCCTTAATAATGTAATTTTCTGTTTCTTTAATAGTTGTAATATCTTTGGCTCTGTTCGAAGAATCTACTTGAAACTTTCCCCAAAAAAGTTCAACCACTTTGGCTCCTTCACGGAAGCTTTTGTGCCAATCCATCACGTTGGAGGGGCATGGAAAAAGGGGGGGTCCCATAAATGTGGTTTCACATGTTAATTCCCACAGGAAGTGGCTGAGCGGGATTACACAAAATTGGCCAAAAGTTAGAACTTTACTAAAAAAACATACTTTTTGTTATTTGGTGTAAATCTGTTTACCCATTTTTTAGAAATTAGCATTTAAAAGATGCTCGGGTGAGCATGAAGGGGTTTATGCTGGTAATACGTTAGAGATATCTGGACCGTCAGAGTCCAGATATACTCTGATTGGGCTTTCGAGTGGATGGGCAGATTCTGATTGGCTAGCCACACCATGGAGACTATGTGTGGCAGCCTTTTCAGGATTCCTGAAAAAATGTGAAAGGTCACATTATGGAGCAGGGTGAGAACACCCTGGACCCAGGGAGGGGAGGTCCTCCCCTCCCCTCAGTCTGGTCACCTCACTCACTACAGTACATTAACTATAACTTCCACTCTCCCATGCACTGTGTTGTCTCAAATTATGTAATTTCAGATTTAATAACCGTTGTTATGAATGCTACGATTTCACATGCTCTAAGTTATGTAATTTAACTAATGGATTGAGAAGGGGGGAGTTATGGTTAATGTATTGTGGCAAATGAGGTGACCAGACTATGTATGAGATGCTCGGCTTATAGTAATTTGAAGGTGGTCCGTAAATTATGAATGTAGGTTATAACTATGAACTTATAGTAATTTGAAGGTGGTGCGTCAACTATAAATTTATAACTATAACTTTTGAATTTCTAATGTTTGTGTAGTTTAAGTTTGGGTTTGTAAATTGATGTTATAGTTAGATGACAATATCAGTTTACATCTAACATTTTAATTGAAATAAATTTGCGGAAATTCCCCAGTTATAGTTATTTGAAGTAACTAGAACTCGCCATGTTTCTTGCACATGTTACATCACTCATGACATGTTTATGACATCATTGTTAACATTGTGTGTGTGCATATACACACTATATATATATATATATATATATATATATATATATACACACACACATATATATATATATATATATACCATTCTCCCTGTGTTTGTTGACCGGCCACATACACCTTATGATGCCGGTGCTGAGTTGCAGGGCACAGGACCCAGAACGGTCTTCCTCGAAGCCAAATTTACATGCAGTGATGGTGCCCTATCACCTGAAAAACAATTCTTGCACCAACAAAAAAACTTAGTGAAAAGACTCACGGGACCTCACACCCTTGGGAAAACAGACTCCTCCTCTCTCACAGTAATAATATAGAATGCATAGCATTTCTGCATTTAATCTACCATTTGACAACAAAATATAGCCACATATATATTTTTAACAAAGAAAAAATTAATTATGAAAGATTTTCTTTTTTCAATTTATAACAAAGTAATCAATTATTAAACAAAGGGTCTGCTGTTGTAGCACATCTCAGAGCTGTCAGCTATGGGCGCCAATGTGAATGCTCAGTATGCAATGTTTGTTAGAGCAAGCAAAGTTTAACACTTCTTCCTGGTGTGTGCAAAACACAAGTGTGCATGCATACAAAGGTATAACGAAATAAAACTGGCACCGGCTAGATTTGCTTTTCGAGTTTTCACAGAGCATATAACACACAAGTGTGTAACTATTCGATGTCACACAACCCCTTCCAAACAGTTGATTAAACATGCTTATGCTTCCAAGGATACATAATGGCACTTGAGGTCCTTTCTCTGAAGAAAAGAAAGAATAAAAACGTGATGGTGCGGAAAGAAAGTGCTCAATACATGAAGCAACAAATTATGGTTGTTGTTGGAGATGTGTGTTAGAAATTCATGTAACAAATCATTGGGACCATCCTGAATGATAAAATGATAAGCTATATAAAGAGACCAGAAAATTACATGTTTGGTCCATTTCTCATTGATCTCAGCCCACACATGCTGCTCCTCGCACCAACCCATAAAAATACAGGCATAGCTTAGTCCAAAAGAACTGCCATCGCAGTTCTGATCAATTGGTGGTGCCACACATCATTAAACAGAAAAAGGTTTTCTCTGAAGCAAAATCATGGAGTATATATTGCTTTGTCACAAAAGATATGTCTGCACACTTGGAGTCCCAGACTATGGTCAATGCATGTATAAAGTGACACTACATCCATGGTTACCAGTGTGTAATCTGACTGCCAGGGTATCTCCCCCACATTGGTGATAAAATCGGTGCTGTCCCTACAGTATGAAGGAAGATTGAGTACATATGGTAATAGGAAGAAATACAAATAAATGGAGGTATGCTCAAGGAGACTATTGTTTGTGAATATAATAGGTCTCCCTGTTGGTGTATTCCTGTTTCTATGGATTTTGAGTAGCTTGTAAAAGCTAGGTGCCACAGGTTTGCTTATGTGTAAAAACAAATTTCCACCCTTATCTAAGGGTTTATTGATGATGATGGTGGTGTCTTTGGCTTGATTGTCTGAGGCCGTTCTCTCGCCTCTTGTGAGATTTAAGGCATAACTGTTTTTGGGATTTTTCTAGATTTTCATGAGATCGGGTAACCACTTCATGAAACATGTCTACACTGTCATGTGATGTAGTGGGTTGCACCTGGATTTGGGTTTAAAATTGTTAGTACTTGTTCTGTTTGTTTCGAGGTTTAAAGAGTAAAGGAAATCCCTTTCCGTAACCCAGTTAGTTTCACCTCCCTCCAAATCAGTCAAAGCAGTTAAACCTAGAATATCCCCCAGACACAAGCTGTCAAAAGTAGGATCATAAAACGGGACAATCATAGAAATAGCCTTAGTGTTATGCTTCTTTTCTTGCTGCATAAAAACTTTCTTAAGTTTTAATTTACGTTTAAACCAAAATAAGTCAACACGTGTTCTACAGTAGTCAGAGGTTGGCAATGGACAAAAGGATAAACCAAGTTCTAAAAGAGACTGTTCATCTCTGCTCAAAGTGTGCGTGGATAGGTTAATGACTGTCAATTGGGTCTCACCCATCATTTTCTTCTGATTTGCCTCCTTGTTTTTCCATGCGGCAAAGTGTTTTTGGCTGTGTCCCCTTCTTCTTTGGGTTTTCTTCCTTTTGTGTTGTTTTGGTCTTTTCCTTTGGGCGGTCTTCTGTGCGGTGCTTGATTTAACTGTAAAAAAACAGTACTCATTTAGAGAGGTAAAAGGTGAGGTATCCTTATTAGACACACCCAGTTGCATTCGAGGTCTGAAGAGTAGATGTCAGAACCAGATTCCAAGGTAGCCAGTTCTTGTTGCCTCAGATCTCTGAGCTGTTAAAACTGTCTACTGCTCCGTCAAATTTCCTCCCAAAGGTCAAAATGTGGCCATTGGCATAATCATGCTTATCCAGCAGAAACGTGCATCTTTTTTTCAATTTAATTTGTGCCTCATAATTGTTGAGTCCCACCTTCATCAGTGTGAGGAGGTTGCTAATTTGCTCCTGCTCATGATGTTTAAATGGAGCAGCAGTTAGCCATTCCCCATGTGCTCTCCAGCACTGACAGGGAGCAACGCTCTATCTTCTCCTCGCTGGACAAAGCCAAATGTGGCTTCAACTCTCCTTTAGTCTTTTGCCACGTATAATGGAGGTGACAGGAACCAGATATGAAAGACCTCCACTGTGAAAATCTTGCAATAATCTGGTCACTTCCACCCTGCAGGGCCGGTGCTTTGAAACGGGTGCAAGTCCCGTTCAAATTCCTCAATACGTATGTGCCAAATGTAATGTCACAAAGATCTTGCATTCCATAGTTCCAGTTTCAAAAGGATTTATTCGTCAACCCTTCCCCTTATATGCTTTTTAAAAATCTTTTTGAGGACTGGGGTCTGAGTCCCTGAGTTCTAAAATGGCTGTTGCCACATCTTTATTGTTGTGGGGGCAGCCAATCAGATAATTTCTTATAATCTATCAGATCCGTGGATCCTTCACAGCATGAAATATATAATTATTGTGACCCATAATTGCCCAAAAACTACTGAACAGATTTACACCAAATCAGAAAAGCACACTTCCAGCACCAAGTTCTGGCTTTCTTCCATATTTGGTGTAATTCCTTTCAACAGTTTTAGTGATATCACTGTTCAATTTTCCTACAGAAAATCAAGGGAAAAAACATTTTTTGGGCCTTTCCTTTTACTTTGCTACCGCTTGATGGATGACCCCGAAAACTTCTAGGAAGGAGTTGAGGTGGATGAGACATTTTTTTGGGAATGTTTTGTGAAGATTTGTCAAACTGTGCCAAAATTATTAGCAAACCAAAAAATCTGTTTCCCATGGAAACGTGGTCCTAACTATATATGCAAATGCACAGAGTGGTTTATGCTATTATACTACTCATGAATATTGTTGAGTTTGTGGTGGGGCCATGACTCACAAGAGGAAAAACCTAGAGTGTATCATGATGCCCGCCCCACCAATAGTAATAAATAAGATATTATGTTTTGCTCATCAGCATTTATGGTTTATGCCTTGGTATGTTTTAATGTGCATTAAAAAAAAAATATTTATACATACAGGATGCAAGGGGTTAAATGTTTGCTGTAATGTAAAATCACATTGAGGAGGTCGAGCGACCATTATGGGAGTTGTTTCCATGTGTAAATTAATCCTAATATGGAGACTATGAGGCAGTAAACAGCTTTTTTTCCTCACATGAAGTTATCTATGCTATAGAAATAAACTCTTTTTGGCCACATTTATTTTCACTGTCCAGACAGACAGACCGACGGACGGACAGATAGATAGATAGATAGATAGATAGATAGATAGATAGATAGATAGATAGATAGATAAGATAGATAGATAGGTTTAGAAGTGCTTCTGAAAGTACAGGTGAATAGTCTGTGGTTTTCCAAGAAACAATATCTGTTTAGCTGTTCCTTTTTTGGTTTAAAGTGCGGATGCTCTCTCTGTCAGATATTGTCTGGAAATGAATTGATAAGTAAACTGAGTCAACTAATCTACTGTACGCAACGATAAAATACCGCCTCTAGCCCACTCTGCCACTTAATCGTTGTGTTGTTTAGGGTAAAAAAGGCATGTATGGTGGCCCCATTCAAATTTGTTTATAACTTAAGGAATCATCTTTCAAAGCGATGTTAATCTTTACAAATGGCAACTCTCCCTGCAACTTGTGACGACAGATTTTTTTCATGGCCTGCTTGTTTTATATTTTTTGCGCCTTCTTCTTTAAGCAGTCATCAGCCCATCGTCTGGGGCATTCAGTAACACTTCTTGGCAGCTCCTCGGCAGAGGTCAGACCTATCGACCGCTGCCCACCCAACAATCACACCTCTTTGTGTGAAACTGTTTACCATGTAACCCTTTTCCTGTAAATATTACAAGCTGTGCACTAAAAGGACAGATGTGTGAAGATGAAATGGCGTAACCTTGTACCAGTTAGCTAAGATGGCAGGCCTGCAGTGACTGATCTTTCTCAAGCTCCCTCGTTTCTGTTACTTTGTTAAATAACATGTAGACATAGTGCTTTCAAGTCTTGTGTATGAGAGTTAATTAAAAAATATTTAATTTGCCCTAACATTGTGTCAGTTTTCTGAATGTGATCCTCTTTAATTAGGGAACGCAGATCAGGTTCCTGTCAGACTTCTAACCTCTCACTCTGCTTTAATGCTGACTTCCAGTGAGCAATGTCACACTTGGTGTGCTGATTTGTTTCCACAGTCTTTACGCTTGACTGGTCGCAAACTTGCACATATTACACGTCTGACAGTAAATTGGACTATTCACATAAATTGTAAGACACGTCATTTTCTAGTATTTCAGAGCCAATTTTCCCATCAGGAAACTGGAATCTGTTTTCAGCAACTGAACATTTATGGTCTGTGTTTGTGGCATATAGCGAGCATACCACAGATTTCTTGTTTTATTGTGGGTAACTATTTAATTGGCGTATAACTATGTTCGTATTCTGATGGGTATAATGTTCGTGCTGAATTAAATATTGCTCTAATCATAGAGAAGCTAGTATTCGAAACTTGAAATTCAAAATTAAAATGCAAATGTGGTCTCTCACAAGGTAGTCATTCCTACTAATCATGTAGAGTGCAATATAAAAGAACACTTCACCATGTTAGAACACAAATTCACTTTGGCAGTGGAAATATGTGAAATCCATTTGTTGGTTCAACAATAATATTTAGCTGCTGAAATCATTTCGACTAGAACATTCAGATGAGATGGGAAGGAATACTCTTTTAATACAGCTGTATTTATTATACCTGGTGCCTTTTAGTGAAGATTAGGTGGTTGAAAATGGAATTTATGTAACGTTAAAAAACTAGGACTGGGCGGAAAACTACGCTACGCTCGCGGAGTGTTCGTAGTTTGCGCAACTACGTGCTACGCGAATCGCACGTAGCACAGTGCAAAAACGCGTACCGTAGCGGGCATTTTTTGCTCGCTCGCAGTCCTCAATGTCAAGTTGGCGACCGCGAGCGAGCAAAATCAACATCCCGGCGAGACTTTTTCCTCGTTCGCGATCGGCAACATCAAGTTGCCGATCGCGAGCGTGGAAAATAAGCCTCCCGGCGAGATTCTCAACGCGGGGAGGTCAGGTTTCTCATTGCGAGTGGTCGCGTATGCTCGCGACCGCTCGCGATGAAAACTACCAGTCCGCGTTGAGAAAGCTGCCGCTCGAGTACAAATCTACTCGAGCGGCAGAAAACGACCGCTTGCACTGTGCATGATGCCGTTCGCAATGATTGCACAGTGCGGACAAGCATCCGGCACTGTGCAATCATTGTGAACAGCATTTCCCTACCGCACTACGCAGTTCGCGTAGCTACGCGTAGTGCAGAGTACACTTCGCGTAGCTACGCGTAGCGCGACTACGCGAACTACGCTCAGGGTTATAAAAAACACAATTTTAGATCTGGCTTGCCAGTGCTGATTTTTCCTGGCCTATTGTTACCGTTTCTTCAAAATATACATAGAGTGGACTTTGGCCCTAGTTAGAGGAGTATTTCTCTCTCACCACATGCTATTGACTGTTCGGTGTATCATTCCACCCGATTCACACCACTGCTTCCATTAGAGTACATAGGGGAATATTTTACATCTGAAAAATGCATGCAATTATAACACTGTTTGCCACATTCCAAACTTTTGTATACATATTGTGTGCAGAAATCAATCCTTCTTGCTGCTTTTAACTCAGTATTGGAACGTGGTAAACATCATTTGTGCATGCAAACAGCATCTGTGCAAGCAAACAGCAATTCTGCATGACTGCATGTGTTACCACATTAAAAACAGATTTACTGGCTAACTGATGATCTACCAAATCACCATTGTGTATTTATTTTCCAGTGTTTCTGGATTCCTGGCATTGTGTGGAAATGCAAAGATTTTTTTGTGTAAATTTAATTTGAATTGAATGGCCATTTTTAGGCCTTTTCACGCATTATTTTTTTTCCCCAAGACATAGTGTTACTAATTCTTGAATCAATGGCCGCAGAGGTCCTCTGATCCTGCACATTGATTTATTACGCTCTGATACTCTCACTATTCTTGTTTGGATGTCATCTGTATCCTGTCACCTTTTAAAGTTTAGGACTTTTTTCCTTTGCTGTTGCCTCTTTAAATTGCGCTTTGCAGTTCATGGTAGCACATGATATGATATCGTAGGCTCATGGGAAAAGTAAGGTTTCTTTGAACTTGTGTTTGCTGTTGTTTTTTTTATTCCATAAAACTGGCCTGTAGCAAAGTAAGTTTTGTTTGCAGTCGTAATTGTTTTGCTTTTACTAGTAGAACGTACTCCTGGCAAAGTAGGCTTTGCTTGAGCTCCAGCTTGCTGTTTGTTGCTTTTCCTCTGTAAAACTTGTGTTTACTCGAGTATCTCGTGTCTGCTGCTCCTTCTACTCTGCAGAACAGTGTGTGTTTTTTGTCATTTTAGTAGAACTAGTGTTTCGCGTGGCTGCCAGCATTTTTTTTATTTTGTAGACGATTTTCTCTTTACTTTTGTTATTTTTGCAAAAGTGTCCTCCTCTGAGCTGGTGTCTGAGGTTGTGTTTATTATATTGTAGTAGATACTGTTTCATGTTTTAATTAAAGTATGCTTAATGAATTAATATTGGAACATTTTCTTAAGCTGTGTGCCTACGAATGTAATTTTAAATGCATCAGGAATGTGCATTCACATACACTCGGTGAGCTGAATCCAATATGCTTAGAAACGTAGTTCCTTTCCTTTTTACTTTATTATGGCATAACATAATGTGTACCTTTAGATATGTCAGGCGTTAGCAGTGGTATAGCCAGTGTCCCTAGTGTTTGAATGGAAACGCCCCCCCCCCCCAGCTGCTATTCCAATTGTACATATCAGCAATAATCAGTGTTGAGTGGCTCCGGTGTAACTGCACCTGCAGTACCAATGGAAGCTACGCCCTGTGCGTAATGAAACAGACAGAGCGCTGCGAATAAATAGATATGCTTTTGACTTTGTTTATACGGTTGTTTTGCTTGGACTTGTCGTCATTTTCGTGTTTCATGCGCCTGCTCCTACTTGATGGGCATATGCATTTATGTTTTTGCTTTATCACGCCAAAAATGTCCTATAAATTAAAAGAACGCTTCATGATTTACGTAAGTCTTACGCCTTCCACAGCTGGTATGTGCATTGCTGTGGGCAAGGCAAAGGCAGTTCCCCACTCACACCCGTTTGTTTTCGTACTACCCAGTTGTGTCCCACTTATTTTGCCAACTTTAGAAGGATGAATGGCTGATTGAATCCGTGATTGTCCCTGCTACCAGGTGAATCACATTCTTGGAGTTTATGCACTTCTCCTGGGCCACTGCAAACAGCTGCATAAAAATACTTACAAACGTACTCTCACGTCACGAGTTGTTTATTGAATAATAAAAAGAGGTCCCTAGGTGATGGGCGTGTGCATTCATTTTTCGTTCTCCCCCATTTCAAGCCTTTCTTATGGATTAAAAGAATGTTTTATATTTTAATTAGACAGTGCAGCTTTTACGGTTCGTAATAAAGCATTTTAAAATAGGGGTGTATATCTCTCTATTATTTGGTGCGTATAGCCTGTTTCTATCGGGTGTGCTTTTACTTTGTATTTCACAGTTTATGCTTATTTAAGTCTTCCTTATGAATCTCACTCACCTAAGCCGTGCACGTGCAACTCGTACTTGATTGGTCCATAATGGCGCCTGCATAATTTCGTATGTAATCATTTTCTTTGAAATGTATTTTTCAGGGGCATTTATTACCACCTTTATGACCTAATATAACAAGTAAACATAATAAAAAAATGTAAATGAATACATTGCTCCTGTACTTTAGCAGAGCATCAAATTGCTATGCGATGCAATGTAAAGAAGTTCTTACTATAATGATAAACTGGCATAATGAGCGAAAAATTATGTACTAGAATGTGGCCCAAGCGATTGTCAGTGGCTTAGACTTTTGCAATCATTGAACGTGTCACTTTACTGTTTTCCTCAGTGCCACAGTCTAAATGCAGTCCATATGTTCTATTCGAAAATGAAACACAACACGTGTGAAAGCCTGAAGTACATCTAGCGTGTAATGCAACACAGCAAGCAGCACAGCAAAAAAAATCAAAGACAATTGTCATTTCCACTTTCTATGGCTCTCTCTACAAAAGATCAGTTGGAGCATTTAGGTAAAATACATAGAATTTTAGACAAGCGCACATATGCTTTTTCTCAATACAAATCAATGGAGCTTAGCCCGGTGACAGAAACTTATTAACTTTCCACAAAAAGCACGTGACAAGATCTTCTTCCCAAGGAAGTGCTGAACGTCATTCAGGAGAAGATATCATTAATAAATACAATAATAGGCTCGCTATTTTCCTAAAATCTTGCTTTCACTTTCCAGATTTGAAAGCGAGGTTGCACTTCTAGGAAATGTGCAAATGTACATCCATGAATATCATGGCTTCTGGGTCTACTTGAACCATGAATATTAGCAAGCATATTCAGTCACTGGAAGCTCCAAACCCTTAAAAAGGACATCATTTAATTATAAATCATTAGTACATTCTTGGTTACATGTGTGAACATTAACATTGTAATGCATAGATGTATATATACGTGAAGCAAACAGGATTTCAGTTTTCACAGCCCATACACGGGTCCCATGCTCGCTGTGCCACAGAACTCAAACTATACCTCATTTATGAAGTCTTACTAAACAAAAACCAGTCTGGGGTTGCTTGTTTTACTCTTCAGAGGAGACCTGACCTGTCTGTTCATGCTGACATATTTCATGTGGAGCCAAAAATGATTTGCTCATGTCTTATCTCTGAAGAGGTATTGTGGGCAGGAAATGATGGAATTGAATATGGGCGTGAGCCAGTGCAAGTGGATCTCACTTATGCAAGCATTCTACTCATCAACCAAACTTTGGAACTCCTTGCCCCTTCCATCTCCAAGGCGGATTCTCTTCCGGTCTTCAGAAAACTTTTGAAAACTTGTCTTTTCGCTCCTTAGCTGGGTGTTGGCACTTCTCCCTCCTCCCACGTCTGCTCAGCGCCTTGACACCCTCGGGTATAAGCGCGCTTTATAAATATTATCCCATCCTTTGTCATTTCAGAGCAATATCCGATTTGTGACAGGTATGCATTACGTTCGTCCACTGCTCATTGTGACACAGGATTGAATCAATACCTCAGTGATGAGAGCTAACTAATCTCGGCTGGTCTCTATCTGATGTGGTTGAGATTTTTCTAAGCTTCCTATGCGTGATGCTATAAATGTGACAGGAGTGGAGACATTTGGGTCCTGTGCTTGCTGAGCCACAATACTCAAGATTCACAGAAGAGGACAGTGAAGAATGAAGTTCAGACCCAGTTTGCCCTCTTGGTGTTTTGGTTTTGGGCCACCTGATTTTTGGGTCTCTGCTGTGACTGAGTCTCACTAACTGAGTAGCACTCACGATAAGCACAGATAAAATGGTTTTGCATGCTAACCGCTAGTGTCCACCTTTTGAAATAATGTCCACTGCTGTTCAGGGCTAAGAGGCTCTCAGCTGGTTGCACATGATCACATGTGAACACTGCTTCCACATCATTCAGACCACAAGCGCAATGCCTGCATGAAGCTCAGCCCAAACAAGTCAGAAATCCTGTTTTTTTGTTGTTGCAAAGAACAATGTTGTAATTGACAGTTTTTTGCATTGTGTACCCTCAGATGTTTTCCTTGACTGTTTTTGCTGGCTGTAGAACTCTGTACACTTTACCCCGGATGACTAGTGGTAAAGTGCCCATGCTTCCTGGTTCAACATAATGAAATTGGCATACCCTTAACTGGTATATTTAACTTACCTATAAGCCCCTAGAATATGATGCCCTAAGTGTACTCGGGCCTGTTGAGTTAAATGGGCTGCAGCACTCATTGTGCCACCCACTGCAGCAACAATGCAAACATGACTGCAGGCCTACCATGTAAAGCGTGGCTGTGCAGGTTTTCCCTGCTAATTTGACCTGTCAAAATAACATCTTTTGACTGTCCTTACCTATCTTTTAAATATTAATAAGTCTCCCCAAAGTAGGCCGTACTTCCCATAAAGCAGGGTGCATGGTATGCACAAGTAGAACATGTAGAAGCTTAATGTTAAATATGACCTTACAGTGAAAAAGCCCTCAATGCTATTAACACCCAAGTAGGGGCAGCTATTGCATAGGAAAGCACTGGTGTACAATATTAAAATTAAATAATGTTATCTCCACCTAGGAAACCACTACAAAGTTGTTTCTTGGAAGTTTTAGAATAATAATTGCAAGTCCAATTCATTTATAAAGTAGGTTTTTTAATACATATTTTAGAACAGGTATTTGAGAAAGTTGCCTGTTACCTGCCTAAAGCCTCTAGAGGAGCCATTTACATGAGCTTCCAGCTGTCACCCAGGAGTTGAATAGCTACTTTGATGAGGTATGAACTTGCTCCCAGAGCTGAGACAGAGGCCTTGGGTGTAGGGAGGAGTTCTGTTCCTCTTGCAGGCTGACCATCTGGGCTGTTCCCAGGAACTTAATGAACTTCAAAGGGGCCTACTGCATCATTTGCAGATGTAGTTAACACCTGGACCTGCCCCCTTCCTTTGTTCCCCTAGCCAGTAAGGCAACAGGCCCAGTGGGAAAGGAGCTGCCCCCAGAACTGGTTTCTATTGACCATGGGGGATGGGTTTCTCATTTCTCCGGCCACACCTCTGTGGTGGGCTTAGGAACTCTGCACAAGGGAAGAAAGGATCTACCATATTATTTTGGGAGAGAGGGACACTGTGGGATTGGTTAAAGTAAAACACACAGGAAGTTCTACAACAGTGGGAAGCATCACCTCTGAGATCTTTTATTCCATTGGTTAGGGAGTGGCCAGGAGTCCTCCCCGCCACAGGCTGGCATTGGTCGTAAATGTGGCATCCTCATTACCCTCCTCAGAATACTTTCTGGACTGGTGGAAAAATAGAAGGACTGGGTGTGCTGTCTGTGACTTGAGAAGAGCCCTGAAGACAGGACCTGCCCTACCTCTTGTACCCAGGACTAAGAAGACATTACACAACAGGCTTTCAGAGACCTTTTTCATGCATTCCCAGCTGAACGGTTGCAACTGGACCTGCGTTGCACCCTGCTGCTGGCTTCTGCTGAAGTGAGTCTTGAACCCTTATAGATATCCCTAAGATTCCGGACCCTTGGCTGGTGCCAAAGTGTACCCCTCCTAACAAATCCTCAAACCTGAGAAGTAAACATTTTTTGCCAAATCTTTTGTTTTAAAAATTAGCGGGCACAGGGACCAGCCTGCCAAGCCGAACCAACGAAGGCGCCTTACAGCTGGGCCAAAGATTCAGGTTGTTCCCACTTTATTCTTCTCTGCAGCAGCAAATTCAATGTAACAGGACCTTGTGGAGAAGGTATCCAGCCTCATGGAGCCCTCTTTGGGTACAGCCTGCAGCCTCGCCCCACTGGGAGAATCCTAGCTGGAAAAAAAGGATCCAAGCTCCAATAAGCCTGAAGTTAGAAATGTTCACAGGGCAAAGGAACGAAAAGTATCTGGCCAGCAAGAGGCCTTCTCTGGCATCAAAATTCTAATTTCTCCTGCTTAGAACTTTCCTTCCAAAAGTCAACGGCTTTACCAAGACCTCATTCAGCTGCTATTTGATGATGTGGAGCCCTCTTCGGCCATACTCTGCTGATTTGCCTAGCAGAGAATTTTTTTATTTCCATTTCCGAGACTTAGGGCCTGATGTAGTTCTTGATGAGAGTACTGCAGTCCCGCAGTGATGGAGGTCCCGAGTACTCCATCAAGCTGACGGCGGACCACCAGCAGGATTTAGATGTATGTGGGCTGGCTTGCAGCCGCTGTTGACAGAGTGGTTCCCATCGCAGCCGTGGCTCACCTCAGCCGATGTGGCGGACTCCAATGTTGGTGAATGGTACTCCTTCAATGTCTGGCCTGCCGGGTTGCGCTGAGCCTATTTAGATAATACAGATGACCTGGCGGTCTCATAGCAGCGGTACCCAAGTGTGAGTCCGTCGCAGGACGTGTTTAGCATTGCACTGCTTCTGTGGCTGTAGTGGGGTTGCTAGCATCACACACCTGATGTTAATTGCACAATTGTGAACCCCTGACTACTACACTATAAAACACATCCAATTTCAGACCATGATCATTTGCCATTCCACAGCACCACAACATTGAAGCTGATTTCCAGCAGTCAAGCAGGATTTTTTTTGTTGTTCTCCCTCTTTTTTAAATGTAATTTGTTCCCTTGTGTTCATTTAATTTCATTTAAGTATATCATTTTCTCCATAATGCCTGGCCACAAAATCCCCATTTCACAAAGGGGGATTTGTCAGTCAAGGTGGATGAAATCATAAGAGTAGAGCCAAAATTGTTTGGAGCAGAAGTCAAAAATACCCCCGTCTCGGAAAAGGATAATGTGGACCAGAATAGTTGACAGAGTGAATGCTGTCACTAGCAATCTGTGCACACAGGATGAAATTAGGAAGTGGTGGAGTGACCTGCGGGGGAGAGTGCATTCCTTGGCCTCCAAGCAGGACATGCTGGCCCAGAGGACTGGTGATGGTTCTCCCAGCCCCCCCAATTACATCTCATGCCCTGGGAGGAGAAGGTCTTGTCCATCCTACATCCTGAAGGCTTCGTAGGAATCACTGGTAGAGTGAAGTCTGGTAAGTTATACCTTTCAATGTGTCACTAAACACAAATCTCCCATTTGCCTTGACAGCTGTTGCTAATGTGTCATGCACAATGTTTTGGGCATAGAAACCTAAATATATCAGTAACATCTTCTTTGGCTTGTTTGTTTAAATGTATTGAGTTATGATAACAGTTTTCGATAGCCATCACATTGCACATGATGTTATAGTGCTTGCAAGTGTTTATACTCCAAATAACACATATGTGTTTCCCATAGTAAATGTTCTCTCACTACTGCAGACTTACAAGGTATGTTCAAGTTACAATTTTTCAAGTGTTGTGAATGTTGATTTGAATTAACTATAACTACTATGATGCCTTGTTTCTGTGTAGGCAAAACAATATTGCCATTTCATTTAGCTCATTCTCCCCTTTTTCATCATATGTTCCCATATGCTAAAGTGTCATCAATTAATCAATCTCTATTTAATGCTCTCTTTTGAAAATTGTTTGTGGTGTTTTTTAATCATGTCATTTTCTTGTCATGTAAGTGAATTGAGGTCATAAGTACCAAAAAACAACATTTGTTGACCTTAAAAATATATGCCCTCTAACATTTTATGCAGACTACAAGTGGCATATCTGAAAACTGAACTATGCACTGTTCATTTGACGATAAATGTTAAACATCTCTCTAAGTTGTGTAAATGTCGGTCATTTATCCTGCTAGACATTTGGAATGCTCAGTTTCTGCTCTCTACTGTGTTTTGTGTTGAATGGTTGCTACATTTCAGGTATACTTATTAATGCTTATTTTTCATTTCAGGACATCTTACCTGTTTATTACAAGTACTTTTGTATGAAACTGTGTGTGTACTAAAGAAATTTTACACTGACAGGTTCAATCATGATATTGTGGTCCAACATCGCGGACACACGAGGACCCGGTAATGGCCGCGCCGTCTTGCCCATCGAGGAGTGGAGTGAGCGGTCTAGCGGCTGGAGCATACGTCATGAGGACACCCGGTTCCGGACCAATCAGGGATGGAGCTGCGCGGGCGAGCGCGACCAGTTGGGAAGAAGAGGACGCGGAGGAGAACGCAGAGAAAGACGGAGACGCGTTGCTGAGACCCGGTTACGAGGGACAGCGTCTAGGAGGAAGAGAAGAAGACAGATCGGTTCCTGGGGGCCTAGGAGAGGCAGAGAAGGCCAAGACGAACCCCGCCACGACCCCGGAGGGCCGTGGCTTCAGGCAAGTGCCGATCTTTCAGTATTTCTTTCGGCAGTGTTGGGAGGGAAAACCACGGGATGCCAAAGTCCCCCTCGACCCCCAAGGGTAATGAAAAAGACTGCACGCTATAGACACAGCCCAAACTCCACTAAGCACCTGGGTGTGGTGACGGGATCAACTGAGGAACACAGCCACTGACAAAACATTATTTCTTTACCGAGGGCAAACGAACCAAGGAAAAGAAGCTGGGCAGCTCCCAGAGGGAGAAGAAGCACAATAAAAGGGGGGAAGACACAAGCAAGAAGACCTCACGGACTACCTCAAGCTTCAACTATTTAGTTTATCCTATATTATTTTTATATGTGCTGTGACGCTATCCTGACTAAAGGGGCTACCTTGAATAAAGTAATCCTTTCGCCCATAAACGTTTGGTTGGGTGCTTTTATTTGCGTGACCACAGATATACAATTCCTTTTCCCTTTTATGTGTCTAAATTATGGTTGCTCAAAACTCATTGGAAGTGTAATTCACAATTTTACTGAAACATTTTCTCTTACATTCCTGATAGGTCCAATTGCCACAGCAAGTGGCCAAATATCTGCCACTCCGGATTACTCCACTTCAGCCCACGATCAAGCTTCCAGGGATGTCTCCAATGCAGAAAGTTCGGATGAACATGACACGCTTGGCCCATCGCATCAGCCTGGGCAGACTGCTCCAGTGAGTCTCACTTGGCCCACAATTACACCTCCCACCCAGCTGTAACAACACCACAGCCAACAGATTCCTCCACTTCTTGTGGACGAAGCACAAGAAGCACCATCCTGTGCCCCCCAGTCCTGGCTAATGGTGAGACACTACCACCACCACCACCGGTACAGCCAGGAACCAGTGGGATGGGGCACACTGTGCCAAGGCCACAGGTTAGTGGGGTGAGGGGTAGTGGGAGTGGCTCTGCAGGCCAGCATAGTGAGGCCACTGGGGTCAGTATCACCCAGGCCAACATCTCCCAGTTCTTGAAATCATTACAGCAGTCCCAAAAAATGATGGGCCAGGTCCTTTCCGGGGTGCTGGAGATGACACAGTTGCAGAGGGAGCACAATGTTGAGATGCTGAATCTGAACTCCAATGTAGGCTCCCTGACTAGGATGCTGTAGGACATGTATACCCATCTGTGTAGGGCTTTTCCTGCCTCCTTTTCCCCTCTCTGTGGACCAACTCCACTGGCTCTACTCCATCAGTTTCAGCCACAGAAAGGGAGGCCCTGCCACCAGAGACAACACCTGCAGCCACCTCAGTCCCTGCAACTGTTGATCCACTAACCACCCACAGGTGCACACATTCATCAAGACCACCAGGAGAGGGTGGCAAGACCCCCAATACCAGCAAGAAACCGCAATCCTAATTTCATCCAGTGTGTGACTACCATTCACTCTGTGGACAATTTCTGGTCACATTTACCTTTCTGAGGACAGGTGTATTTTGGGACATTGGACTACAAAAGATTTTGGCTCAACAATTATGGTTCCATGCACCATGCAGACTTTTTATTATTTTGTTTGTTTCATACCTATTTTTGATTCACAAGTTTGTGGCTTACCTTGGAGGGGGCTGTGTTCCATTGCCCTTCAGCACCTGTGAGGACTCCAAGTACCAGCTAGCAAGGCGCCAGGAGACGTGCTTGCCAAAAATGCTTCCAGTGGGCGTGGCCACCTGAAGACCCGCTGAAAAGCACTTGCAGCATCCCACTGCATGGGACGAGTTTGTGGCTTACTTTGGATGGGGCTGTGTTCCATTGCCCTTCAAAAGACTTTGGTTCAACAATTATGGTTCCATACTCCATGACTGACTTTTTATTATTTTGTTTGTTTCAGCTCCATTTTTGATTCATGAGTTTGTGGCTTACCTTGGAGGAGGCTGTATTCCATTGCCCTTCAGCACCCGTGAGGATTCCAAGTACCAGCTAGCAAGGCGCCAGGAGGCGCACTTGCCAACAGTGCTTCCAGGGGGGCGTGACCACCTCAAGACACGCTGAAATGCGCTTGCAGCATCCCGCTGCACGGGACGCGCGTGGGCTGAGCCCGGGAAAAGCCCCCAGGCCAAGGGCAGGCCCGTACTCTGCCCAGAGCTAGAGCAGCACCACCTACCTTTCATTTCATTTTTTTTTTTTTTACTATTCATCCCCTGATCCGCTTCATGCAACTGGGGTAAGGTTTGATGTTCTGTGTGACGGGGCCTTTCCTTACAAAACTTTGGTTTGTTTTGATGTATTTTGCCCCCCCTGTAATAAGGCTTGTCTGCTGTGGGAAGCCTGAATAGATGGTTTCTTATATTCTTGTATGGAGACGAGAGAGAGAGACGCAGTGGAGTACATGAGGATGCAAGGGGAGGAGCTGTGCGGAGCTGGGCCGGGTAGAGAGCGGCGTGGTGTGTAGCAGACCGGCTAACACTGCCTTTGGACCATAGTACTGTAACACTGAAGCTACACCGTAGCTACACCCCACCTTCTCCGCAGTACCCTGCAGTACCCCTGCCATCCCATGGCCTTCTCCCGCCATTGCAGCTATTGCCGCCACTGCCAAAAGAGGCACTATGGGGTACTGAGGGCTTGTTGGTGCCGCTGCCGTTACAGCCCGCAAAGACCGCACCCTTATTCCTTTGCTCATTTATTTATAGTACGCATCGCGGGTGGCCGCGGTGCCGTTTTTGTCACTCTGCTGCTGATTGGTCATTTCGGCACGGAGATGGAAATGGACATGGTTGTGGAAGATGTCGAGGTTCAAACTGAAATAAATTTTGCTGATAAGTTGTTGTCCGTATCTGTGGGGCCTGTGTCCTCGGTCGATAAAACTGGCCCTTTGAGCACTGCAGAGCAATCACCTGGTCGTCTTTCCCTTAAAAGGACACCCCAAATGCCACAGATTGTAGACTGCAGACTCGAACCTGGGGATTTGGATGATTATACTATGCCGGACATCGCCATACTGATGGAAAAAACAAAGTAAAGGAGGCCAACTTGAAAACGCCAGTCGACAAGGAGTTGGCACTGAGACTGTCATCGGATAATCATGCTAGTTGCCCCCATATGCCAACTTTGTATAGTAGCACCCCCTCTAGTGTGTCCCGTGTACAATCATTAGATTTGTCAAATCCTGAGGCGTCAGAGGCATCTCCAAATAGAGGGTTCATGATTTCTGGCAACTATTAAACATAGCGGATAACAGATTAGGGGGAGGGGCAATCTTGAGATATTTTATGTTTTAGAGAGGATTCTCTCGTCAATTTTATCCTTGCTGGAGAAAACCACTATCAATTCTGATCACATACTGGATGTCCTTTCAACAATTTGAATGGGGGTCCAGAAGCTCAATTCCGCCAGTCCCAGTATAAGTAAGGCAGAAAAGGGCATTGAAGTAAAATCTCAGGCATGCCAGACATGCATAGGGGTGTCCGAGTTGGGAATCCAGGTTGAGGTTTCGGAAGACAAGGGGTTCGCTCCCACTCTACTGTCTAGAGGTAGTCCCACATTATGTACTGCCCCTAAAAAACAATTGTCAGGGGACAATTCGTACGTCAGTCCTGGGGGAAGCACAAATGTAACTGCATCAACAAACCCATTACAGGTTTACCCTATTTTTAAAAAATTTAATGCTAACATGTCCTGCACCACTGAATCATTAACTGACCCACTCCTCGTTAAATGGCCCATGGATAATTTAGATGCTGTTCCCCCTGGGGAGGGTGCCCCTCTCAAAGACAGTAATGGATTAAAAGGTCGGAGGGAGAAGAAGAACAGGATTCGATTCCAAGGCGTAAGCCCAAACAATTGAGGTTTCCTATTGTATCTGAGGAGCCAGACACTTCAAACTCGCTCCAAAGTAGGAATGATCCTAGGCCTACAGTCTCTGACAACAGCCAGAATTTGGGGCATTCGGAGATAAATCCCACCCCTCCCACTACTATGGTAGTTGACCCTTTATGGGAGGGATTAGGGGAGTTGGAAGGGCATGAAGATATAGGGATATCCAAACTTAATGAGGGGGGAGCAGGAAATATATGGGAGAATTTTAAAGTAAATATCGACCCGGATGTAGCACCCCGAGGAATCAGGAAAGACCACGATTCAGTGAGGTTAACAGTACAAACTCATTTTGCTGTGCCAGATTTAGTGCAGGCCGTGGATAACTCCCCCCCACCCTTCCTAGCCGGGGTATTCTCCCAGTACGGATTGATCCCGGCCAAGGGAGGTTCCTGGAAGGGGGTCCTGACCTTGCTTCTCGCACAGAGGCAGATGTCAGTGTAGGGGTTTGATCTAAGGTTAAGCGATAATATATGTGCAGGACATAAATCAGGGCAAGCATCTAAAATTCTGATCCTTGCTTCCCTGTTTGATACAGAATCAGCTCTACTCAACAGAAGCTCCCTGCTGCAGTTTCTATCTGAAATAGAGGACTTGAGATTAGTAAAAAGTAAAGATATTGAGCGAGTTTACCTAGATTTTAGTAGTGGACCTCCAAACACTAGAGTCAAATTTAGTTCAGGGATAATCGCAATTCTAGTGCTGGCTAACGCTGATTTTTTTTGGAAAAAAGGGATCGATGTGTTTCCATATGTGGAGCCTTCTGTGGCCCTGCTCGAATCCCACAGGAAAGACTGCCAGGAGCTAGGTAGTACGTTATCTAATATAATGGGTGACATAAATCCGAAAGATATTAAAATTTCGGTGGGTAGCTCCTCAGGGAAAAGAGAGATTAACATTATAGGCCCTGAGGTCCAAAGGGCCATCAAACACATAGGGGATGAAGAGATGGCCCAGTCAATCAATCAATCAATCAATCATGTCACTTATAAAGCGCACTACATACCCGCGAGGGTCTCAAGGCGCTGGGGGAAGAGGGGGGTGGTGCTGCTACTGATCGAAGAGCCAGGTCTTGAGGAGTCTTCTGAAGGCCAGTAGGTCTTGGGTCTGTCGGAGGTTGGTGGGGAGGGTGTTCCAGGTCTTGGCGGCGAGGTGGGAGAAGGATCTGCCGCCGGCAGTCGTTTCCCGGATGCGGGGGACTGTGGCGAGGGCGAGGCTGGTCGAGCGGAGCTGGCGGGTGGGGGTGTAGAAGCTGAGTCGTCTGTTGAGGTAGGCTGGTCCGGAGTTGTGGAGTGCTTTGTGTGCGTGGGTGAGGAGCTTGAAGGTTATCCTCTTGTTGACAGGGAGCCAGTGCAGGTCTCTCAGGTGGGGTGTGATGTGGCTGCGTCGGGGGATGTCGAGGATAAGACGTGCAGAGGCGTTCTGGATGCGTTGCAGCCGTCTCAAGAGCTTAGCCGTCGTTCCTGCGTGAGGGCGTTTCCGTAGTCCAGCCTGCTGGTGACGAGGGCCTGGGTGACTGTTTTTCTTGTTTCGGTGGGGATCCACTTGAAGATCCTGCGGAGCATTCGGAGGATGTTGAAGCAGGATGAGGAAACCGCGTTGACCTGCTTAGTCATGGAGAGGGTGGGGTCGAGGATGACCCCTAGGTTGCGTACGTGGTCGGTGGGTGGCGGGGCTGTTCCCAGTGATGTTGGCCACCAGGAGTCGTCCCAGGCTGAAGGGTTGGAACCAAGGATGAGGACCTCCGTCTTGTCCGAGTTCAGCTTCAGGCGGCTGGTCCTCATCCATTCGGCGACGGCCTTCATTCCTTCGTGGAGGTGGGCTTTGGCGGTGTGAGGGTCTTTGGTGAGGGAGAGGATCAGCTGGGTGTCGTCGGCGTAGGAGATGATGTTGAGGTTGTGCTGTCGGGCGACGTGGGCGAGGGTGCCATGTAGATGTTGAACAGCGTTGGGCTGAGGGAGGAGCCTTGGGGTACGCCGCAGATGATCTTGGTGGCCTTGGATCGGAAGGGGGCGAGGCGGACGCTTTGTGTTCTGCCGGAAAGGAAGGATGTGGTCCAGTCCAGGGCCTTCTCTTGGATCCCGGCGTCGTGAAGGCGTGTTCGTAGTGTGTGGTGCTCCCTGCAGAGCAAGCCGGGTTTTGCAAACTTAGTGGTACCCTAGACAATATTACCGCTCTGTGAACTTTAATCGAAAAATACCCAATGAGCAGGGGTATGGCCTTATTTGCGGCCTTTATAGATTTCTCCACGGCTTTCAACGAGGGTTGACTGGGGGACACTGTAGAGAAAACTGGCCGTAATGGGGATTCCCATGCACCCGCTCAGATTAATCATTGCATTGCATTCCTCCACCTGGACTCAGGTCCTGATGGGAGGTACCCAGGGCCTGCCAAGTAAAGTAGAGACTCACAATGGGCTGAAGCAAGGGTGCCTACTGGCCCCTATTCTCTTTTCTCTTTACATTAATGATTAGCCGAGTAGGGTAGGGTTTGCAAAGGGGATTCCCCGAAACTAGGAACAATGAAGCTGAGCTGCCTGCTATATGCGGATGACGCCATTCTGTTAAATCTAACTCCAATTGATTACAAAGGCGACTTACTGAGTTAGCACTTTATTCAGATGATTTTTTTTTTTTAAATAAATATCTCAAAAAGTAAAATTATGTTTTTTAGATATGGGGGATGCCAAGTGAGGAAAAATATGCACTGGTTCTTGGGGATAGACAAACTTGCTGTGGTGAAGTTATGCCCATACCTAGGGAGAATTTTCACAAGTAAGTGCTCCAGTAGGGATCACACTGACCAATGAAGAAGTAAGGCAATCTCTCCGCTTCTGCAATTGTTAGACTCTATAAACATTGTGGGAAAAGACATTTTGCACATGTTTTATCAGTTTATAAAATTAAAATCCCTCCCGCGTTGAGTTACGCCTGTGAAACAATAGATGAACAGCAGTGGGATAATTCTGAGACAGTAGAGGGGCGTATTTGGCACCAAATGTGTAATTTGAACCACGCAGGCCTCCTAGCGGCGATTCGACTCGAATTTGGGCTACTTTCCACTTATGTGTTCTCTATGGCTGCGTGCTTAAGATGGAGGAATGCACTACTGAACAGTGTTGAGAACCCCTCACGGGCAGCAATGCGAGAGGAAATTTTTTCCACCCTGAAGGGAAAAAGTGTTCTCTTTAGGAATTACGAGAAAGCTGTAAACTTGTTTGATCTTGAGAATAGTGGCACAGGCTCTCTTCTTAAACAAATTTTAAAAACTCAAATTAAAAAAACTATTTACGAAGTCTCTCGTAAAAGAGATACTGCACTGTGTGCAGCGCATTCCAATAACGACATCATAGTGGGGAGTAGTTTTTATAAACAGTCTCAACCTTATGTTATATGGAACCTCCCCCATGGAGTGCGCAGAACTATCTTGTTGCGCCGGCTGAATTTGCTTCCCTTGCATATATTAACAGGAGCTTGGGAGGGTCTTCCTAGGCAGGATAGACTTTGTCACCTATGTGGTACCTGTGTGCAGGACTTAAATCACGTCTTATTTGTCTGTCCCCTACGACAAACTTCACGACGTCGATATCTAAGACTATTGTTTCTAAAGTATAACATTGCTACAGCCGAGGAAGCCTGATAATGTTTTCTGCCCCCCCCCCCGAACCAGTTTGCTTAAATTTTTTTTGCTTTTTTAAACAATTTTTAGATATATTTTAGAGAAGGACTATGTTGCCCCGTTTAGTTGTAGTTGGCCGCATAGGTTTACTTCTGAGCAAAATTTAATTAATCTTATAAGTAGTACTTTCAGGTTGTTTTTATCAGAAGGTTGCAATTGTTAAAGAGTTTAATGGTATGATATGTTTTATATTGACTACGTTATGGTTGCACTTTAACGGGTTTTTGAAATTGGTGCTATAGTTGCGCTCTTGCACTTCTATCTCTTCGTATGCTGCTATGAATACTGTCATGTGCAATTGAATATCTATTAGCCAGGAAAATTATATCTGGTAGGCTTTGTGCATGTAAACTGCATGTAAACTGAATAATAATCAGAATTGTTTTAAGGATTTTGGCATTTGTTACCATGCTCGAGCACTCACACTTTTTGTCATACTTTATGCTGCTAGTTTCTGTGTACTGTATACCGAAATTTAGAATTTTTTAAATCCTTTTGTATCTTAATCCTTGTTGAACTAAATGTATTTTCTATATTTTAGCATCATCGTAAATGCACAGCTGAAGTTGTTTAAGAATCTAACCGTATAACTTGCTTTGCCCTGCCCTTGTTAGCTTTGTATTTGAAAGGACTCCAAAATTGATTTTGTGCTCACATCGCACCTCCTTGCAATTCACATGCAACTATGAATTTTGTGCTATTTTATGAAAACTGTAACTCCAGATGCCTTGTGTTTTTAGCTTGTTTCTAAGTGTCACTGATCTGGTAAATTGGAGTTGTTTGTATACGTTTTTATGTGGAACTCCTTGGAGCTCCAAATCATAATAAAAAAAATAATTATATATTAATTGCTATATAGACGCTATGCAGTGACTTTCTAAATTGGGCTATGGGGAAACGGAAAGCAACTTTCCTAGAGCTGAGCCAGTTGGACATAGATTGAGAGCCCTCCATTGGCTACCTATGGAAAAAAGGATTATGTTTAAATCACTGTGCCTGGCCTTTAAAGCCCTGCATGGGTCAGGACCACAGTTTTTGAGAACACACCTGAAATGGTATGTGCCGACAAGAAGTTTGAGATCAGCCCACACAAAACTTCTACAAGTCCCTAGGTTTAAGCAGGTGGGGAGGGAGAAGCTTTTTGGTGCAGACTGCCAAAAACTGGAACCTTTTGCCGATCGCGATAAAAAGCAGTCCTTCACTTTCGCATTTCAGAAAAGCCGTAAAAACATGGCTTTTCACCTGTTAAGGCACCACACTACTCTTTCCAGGAATCCTCTGTGCATCGGAGTCAGCGCCAAGACGCCATCGGGCAATCGCGCGCTTTATAAATTTCTAATCAAATCAAACTGTTTCCCCGCAGAGAAAGAAAACCAAAAACCGTAAATCAGGCTCCCCAGCATTGGTGGATGACCTAGTAAACAATGTTACATTAAAATATATTGATTCACTCATTGAGGAGGTCGAAACCCTTTTGGGGGATGGTAAAGGGTCTGATACACGTTCTTCCATGAACCTGAAGAAAGTTCCTTCTATTTTTTTAAAGAAACGGAAAATGAAAATTAAAACACCAGTAGCTCAGCAAGTTAGTTCAATCCCTACTAAGGCTCTGGACGGTTGTACTCTGGCTGATTCCAGAGATGTTTTATCACTTTCTCCACCCAAAGTTCTTAAGGTGACAAAACATCATTACCACTGTCCACTCTAATTGTATGTACTAATAGATTGGCACCTTTGGCATCCCCTGCTTCTGATGTAGGTCTGCCCACGACTATAACTGAAGCAGGGGATGCAATGGCACCTCCCCCTCTCCAGGCTTCTATCTTAGATCCATTATATATTTAGCCTAGTACATACATCAGTAGGCAGTATAGTCAAACTTTCGAATTGGTTAGTAGTTTGCAGTCAGAGGTGAGTTATCTGAAGTACCAACTAGTATCATTAACTGCACAACTCGAAGAGCTAAGCGCAGCTATGGGACAGACACTGCCTAAAATTAATCAACAGGGATTACCGCCCTGATTCAGAACTAGGATCTCCAGCTATTCTAAACGCTCCCCTGTGTAAAAATCCCACACTCCCTGATTCTATTTTTTATTCTTCGATCACTTTTAACATGCTTTCTTGGGATATTGTGGGAATTAAGGTTAAATTGGATGACTTGACCTGGGGGGATGTCATTGATCAATTTGACCTATGTTTCTTCCAAGAAACTTGGGCCATCGAACCACCTCATAGATCAGCATGTATGGCCTACTATGTACCTGCTCTAAGCGCTGGCAAGGGACGCCCATCAGGTGGCCTTCTAATTTGGGCTAAATATATTATTAAGGCAAAAATTCAACCCCTTCCGTTAATTTTACTTGACATCATGGGTATATCTGTCATGAGCTCTAACACCCAAACTTATTACCTGTATAATATCTATAATAGGATGGTCAAGGGCGGGAGGAACCACAGTGATGCAGACTCTTGCCCAGCTAGAGCTCTGTTTGACTCCCATGATACTGCAATTTTTGAGGGCGACTTTAATACCACATATGAGCCTTGCGCTAAAAATGATCAATCTCCGTTAGGTGTTCAGGACGAGGAGTGGGGGATTCCAGCCCCTAATACCACCCCAGTAAAGCGCTGGACTGGAGCTGCATACCAACTCTTGTCCTTTACTCTGACATATGGTTTGAGGGCATGTAATGACTGCTCACCTTCAGATTCCAATGCAGTACATACCTTCAATCACCCAGGTTGTACCAGTATGATCGATTAAATCTTAATTCCTATACAGCTTTAGGGGTTTCTGGCCGATTTTAAGATAATAACTAGGGATGATAGTGATCATTATGCCCTTCATTGTATGTTGAATGGCCTTTTTTTCACTCATCAGAAGTGCCCATATCACTTGCTGCATCTAACTTAATCCCCTCTAACGATAGGCGTAGGATCAAATGGGGTCATGTTGCTCATGATCAGAACACCAGATATTGTACGAATGGGGCCCACAACATTAGAGCTGGACAGGCTAAATCTATATTTTTTAAGGACCCTTCTTGGTCATCTAGGGCAGTGTTTCCCAAACTGTGGTCCGCGGACCCCCAGGGGTCCCTGACACATTTCTAGGGGTTCTCAGGCAGCAGTTTTAAAAGCACTGCAAAGTTTCTAGTATAATTAGCAGTTTTCGAGCAACAATAAAAGTGTCAAGATAACACCAGTAATTAATGTACCTGCTGGAGAAACATGAGAGTTTTGTCCAGAGGCAGCTTTGACTTATCTAATGTAGCACAGAGGGTTAATATGCCTACTGCAAAGAACGTGTACCATGCATTTTAAAAAACAGTATAATATGTGCATAGGTCAGTGGGTTACTGCTTTTGTCACAGAGATTCTTTTGTTACTGTGCAGTTCATAAGTGACAATCGTAATCTAGCACAGAGACCTATAAACTGTCATCAAAGAGCTGCTTGCAAACTGCATGGTACACGTTAGTAACTTATGTTTTTCCCCAGTCTTTCATTATTCTGATGCTGCTAAAAAGGTTTATTTGGTTGGAAATACATTTTTATTGTTAAAGTCAATGCTAACCACTGCCTAACAGTATGAAAGACGTAAATCCTACACCTTGTAGTCCCCTTTGCCTTATGTAACATTTTCTATACACTGATTTACACGTATGATTTTTTTGTCTCTATATGTGTGTGATGTAAAGTGCTCTGACATCCTACAATGGTATGAGAGATGCTATAAAACAAATGAAATACATGTGACAGAGGGGCTATGGAGAGATGAGAGGCACTGTTGGAGGGTGATAATAAGGGAATCATTGAAGAACCCCTACAAAGATTGTTGTATCCTGGTGCATAGTAAGGTCATCATTTACTAATCTTTAAAAGCGAATACAATTCAATATATAATGAGAAATGTGTTGTAGAATGCACCATTGTTTTCTAAATTTTCTTGGGGGGGGGGGGAGCCTCCCAAAGCCCCCTTTGTAGTGGTCAGGCTCAATTACTGCACTTGGTGTGCACCGTATGGGGACTGGTCTGAAAACATTTGCCAGGGCTGCTTTGGGTTTCCAGTCTGGCCCTGGCAGGAGCAGGAGCCTCGTACTGCGAAATAAAATAAACCATTTAAAAGTTAGTCACGAAGATGCAGCACCAACCTTCCCATTAAAATGTTTCCTTTTTTGCAAATTCTTTCAATATAAAATACTAAAATCCATAGTAATTCGAGTATTTGTTTTGTGTGCACATGTGTGTTTATTTTTTTTAATTACTGTTTTAATATTTGAAATTTAAGTCATACAAATTCCTAGGGGGTCCCCGGCTTCCAGCCGTGACTCAATGGGGGTCCTCAGAAGTCAAATGTTTGGGAACCACTGATCTAGGGTAACTATGATAAATGAAGGCTTATTTAATATTCTACACAAGTGCTTCTAATATAATAATATAAGGTCTAATAGGGCTCACCCTAGCACCAAGCGTACCTAGTACAATAAACTGTCTAATGATAAAAAGAAAGCCCAGATAAAGTATTTGATGATGATTCATTTCCCTTTATGCAAAAAAAGAAAAAAATAACAAAAGAAAAGACTGGTGTTGAAGTTATTGTTTTGTTTTGTATTCATGCTATTGTTATACATTCTATCATACTTTTCAAAATGTTTACAACTAAAGGTTTGTGCATTTATAAGTGAATTGCAAGAAGGTAAGGTTTCTCAAAATTTGCTACCATTACAACATAATACAAATAGCAAAAAAATCATCACCTATAAACAAATTAGCAGCAGATTGATCTGGCAAATTTGTATAAAACATAAAAAGGATACATAACATAAATATTCTGTGCCATTGTGACTTTTCCAGTTCTAAACAGGTCTATCATCGAAGAAGGGGAGATAATCATCTTCAGATTCAATAGACAACATATTATTTGATAATGTCATCAGCCGGAGCCACATTGCACAACAATAACATCAATTGTACAAAACCCTGGCAGTACTCAAATTTGTGGACACAGGATCAGTCCAATACACTCTTGCAGTGTCTGGGGGAATGTCACAACCTACTTTAAGTGGTATGCAACCACACGTTTGTTCTACAATGATGAGACGCTTCAAATAATTCATACCCTAACATAAAATTAGCATTTTTCTATTGTGAAGGGGGATGACTGCTTTTGGTTGACTACCACATTTGGTTACAGCAAATCAAGCAGCACCTGTTGGCTTGGGGCCACCGTTCTACAGAAAACAAGTGCAATGCAATCTCCAAAACGTCCATTTAATCACTGTGCAGGTTGTCTCAGTACAAGGTATGTGCTCCCAAAGTCTGTGTGTGTCTTCCAGAGGATCAACCCATTTTCCCATTGTACTTTGCAACAACAGCATGTAACTGCAAATGTCTTAATGTTGAAATGTCCAAATGCAGATGACAAAAAAGAAAAAAGATCATGTTAATGAAATGACACATTAGACACATTACAAATCTGTACTTCGGAGGATATATTTTCTAAAACAATAAAAATGCAAAGTTTATTATGAACTCAGTGGTCAATATGTCAACACTTTGAGCAACAAACATCTTGGGCATGTACTTCATAAATGGGCCCTCTCCTTAAAAATGTTCAGCACAGACTGTTCTCTTCATGAGATTAAAATTTGGTTTAAGCTTATGCCATGAAATGTAGATGCACAGTTACACTCAGGTGAAGAGGTTCGGCAATAACATCTTGACGTATGTCAACTTCTTCCTCTTCACCACTGTCATCTTAATTTGCCATTTCAACATCCTCACCCGGTGGCTCTTCATGCTCACCATCCCTTGCGTTGTATGGGATGTTCCATCGCAAGGCGATGTTGTGCAACATGCAGCAGGCCACGGTGATTTGGCACACCTTATCGGGTGAGTAGAGGAGGGCTCCACCGGTCTTGTCCAGACAGTGAAATCTGGACTCAGGAGCCCAAAAGTCCACTGTCCACTCAACTGGCCTCCATATTCTTCCATGGGCCTCACTGAAGCGGACTTCCCCTGGTGTTGTTGGATTTCTCAGCGGTGCCAACAACCATGGTCAGTTAGGATAAGCTGAGTCACCTAAATGGAAATGTAAAAATTAGGCGAAATAAGTAACACAATTACAGATGATTTACCTTGTTATTACCCAATGTCATGTCTGATTGTACTTACCAACAAGCCAGGTCCTCTCAGGTCCAAGATGGGACATTTGCTGGGGTATGCTGCTGTTCCTTAGTACAAAGGAATCATGGGCAGATCTGGGCAAATGGGCATAGACACTTGAGATGTACAAATCAGGTAAGCAGCCAACTTGCACATGGATTGTTATGTTATGTTATGTTATGTTACGGGGTATTTGTAGAGCGGGCGGCTACTCCAGGGAGTGTCCCGGCGCTGTCTTGACCCCTTGACAGAGCAGTGAAAACATAACAGCAGGTGCCTCCTCTACTGTTGGAAGAGCCAGGTTTTTAAGATTCGCCTAAAACTAAGGAGATCCTGTACCTGTCTCAGGGAAAGTGGCAGGCTGTTCCATAGCTTCGCGGCTGCCACCTGAAAGGAGCGTCCCCCCTTACGTGACCGAAAGAACTTTGGCACAATCGTCAGGTGTTGGGTCGAAGACCGCAGGGTTCTGGATGGTGTATAGGGCTGAATTTTATTCCTGATGTAAGGGGCCCCAATGTTGTGAAAGGCCTTGAAGGCCAACACCAGGGCTTTAAAATGTACCCATTTTTTCACTGAGAGCCAGTGCAGGGACTTCAAGTAAGGGGTCATGTGTGTCCTGGGTCCGACCATAAGTACAGCCCTTGCCGCCGCGTTTTGAACCACCTGTAGGTGGCCTAGTAAGTAGTCAGGGAGGCCCAAGTACAGCACGTTGACACAGGCCAGCCTTGACGTAATCAGGGCTTGGACCACTGTTTTCCTATGCGAGATAGGAAGCAAGGGGAGGAAGTTCCTCATCATTTTTAATAGCCCAAAACAAGTGCCGGCCAGAGATTGGACCTGAGACTTCATGGACATATCCTCGTCCAGTTTCACCCCGAGGTTTTTTACGGTGGTGACTGGGCTTGCTGGGGGGGACAAATTCTGGGGCCACCATTGGCGCCATTCGTTGCCTGGAGTATGACCAAAGAAAATGTTTTCAGACTTATCTGAGTTACATAGCAGTTGATTTTGCCTGAACCAGGCAAACACCTTAGCCAGGCACGTGTTAATTTCATTTCCTCTTAGCGCCTCATCCTTCTCGCAAGTAAACAACAACTGAGTGTCGTCAGCGTAAGATATAACTTTTGCCCCATGTTGTTCTGCTAGGGGTGCAAGGGGGGCCATATATATGTTGAACAAGGTTGGGCTTAGAACAGAGCCCTGTGGCACTCCTACATTCAGCGGAGGAATGAGGGCCGAAAAGGGGGGGGACCAAACTGTTTGCTGGTGGCTTTCCAAGAAGGAGGAGAACCGCCTAAGAACCGTACCCCCAATGCCGCAGTCCTGAAGTCTGCGCAGAAGTAGATCGTGGGGCACGGTATCGAAAGCCGCCGAAAGGTCCAACAATATCAGCACTACCTTTCCTCCTCTGTCAAGAGTAGTCTTAATCGTCTCTGAGACTTCCAGTAAGGCCGTCTCCGTACTAAAGATTGAATGGAAGTGCTTCCGACTGCGGTATACTTGTTCCCTGGCTCTTGGTGGCACTAAGGCAATATGTCTGCCATCAATTGCTCCAACCACATGTGGCAGGTGACCCAAAGTGAAGCAGTCTCCCTTCACATTAGCCAAATCCTTACATTGAGGGAACAGGATGAAGATGTTGATGTGTCTCATCATTGACATAAGAACTTCATGTAGCACACTACTGAAAGCTGGTTGTGACATTCCAACAGATACTGCCACAGTGTATTGGAATTTTCCTGTGGCCACAAAATGAAGTACTGCCATGACTTTGACAATTGGTGTAATAGCTGTGGGATTTCTGTTACATGGCAGAAGATCAGGCCCCAGCTGATGACATAAATCCAGTATAGTTTTCCTATTCAATCTGAACTTTTTTATAGTTTCCCTTCCCTTCATGCTGACAAGGTCTAGAAATGGGCGGTACACTTGAGGCTGTGTCTCCTCACTCTTCCAGGGTTCAAATGTCTGCAATTGAAAAAAGTGATGACATTTTCAAAACATTTCCCACATATACATTTATTCTCATTCACACAAATGTCATGGTGTTTATAATATATATATGATTTCACGACATTTTTCTAAATGTAAAAATTGTGTTTTTAACACCTGAATGCCCTTTTTTGGCTTTCAAAATTAATTAAAAAAATAATTTTGAAAATCTTACATTTGTTATGTATTATTTACACCTACTTTTTTTAAACATTTTTTTGGGCCGAAAATAGCATCAACGGAGGTGTTAACGCCATGCGCATCTCGCATGTCACATCACTAGCACACTACAAATAAACGTTTTCGAACACACATGACTGTCCTCCGATTTTCAAATATGGAAAGAAAGTAGGTACTTTCTTTGAGTGGTAGTGACGCACTTAACAGTCACCAAAGCATTATTTGAAGAGCTAAAATGGCTGCTGCCTAATCTCGCTGTCAGGACATTTGTATGTGCAAGTCCTTGGCGAAACTTGAGCACCTAGTGGGTGTTGTACGCCATGACAGACACAGCCATAGGCTAACGTGTGTGGAAGCAACGAATGGCAGTGTCCATTGCCACTGACAATCACGTCCGTCGTGTACATGTACACGGCAGTTTGCAACAAATTCAATTGCCTCCTAACACTGCAGCCATCAACACCTCCTCTCATTTTGGTTCTGTTTCTGACCATTGGGAGATATGATGGCAAGGGTTTCTGGGGAGAGGTCCCCTGCCTTCACGCCTGAGGAGCTGCAGAAGCTTGCAGGGGAGGTCCTCTCCCTGTATGGCCAACTCTGTGGCTCACCAGAGAAACAGGTACATGTTTGAAATGTGTATGTGAATCTGTATTACATTTTTTATTTTTTCCTGAAACACAGGCTACGCTGTCCCTTTGAGTTCCTGACTGAAGGGTACTGAATGATGTGAATTGTCATATATTTAGTTCCTTGCATAGGACAATGATCCTGGGGATTTGTAAGCACTTTCTCATAAAAATAAAAGGCCCCATTAATTAGTATGTGTTGTGTGTTCAAAGCCCAAGATACTTTTTGCTGTATATGTAGAGATATATCCATGTTTAATTTTTTAAAGCATGTGAAATGCATTTATGTCACATCATGTACATCTGAAAATGCATTCTAATGTACAAGTAAATGTTCTCTGTAGCTACCAAATGAAATAGATGTTTGCTATGCGTATAGTGCCACAAGACCCTCAGCCTAGATCAGCAGTCTCACAACAGCAGTTTGGGAGCTACCAGTAGTTCCCATACCCCTCAAGAATGGCACGTAGCCTTGACATGAGTCATTAGATGGGCACAAGGTCAATTTTCCATAAGAAAATTAAGAGAAGGCTGTATTCATGTGACGTTATAATCAGCATGCTGCAGAAATCAGAACTTGACAATGAGCATCATGGGCCAGGCTGGGGTTGAGTCACACATGCAAAGCACTGAAGCACTGATGTATTGGTGTTATTAAAATTGGTTCCTTGACAACAGAAGATTGGAGGTGTGTGCAAATAAATTGCCCTTGTATGCTAAGAAATGGAGGACATTTGAAATGGAGAGTTACCTTTCCAAACTGCAGGCCCCTTACTACGAGTGGGTAGTATTCACTGTGCCATACCTATTAATGCAGTACACTGCCCTTTGTTAGATGCAATATTTTTGAAGTGCAAAGAAATGTTCAGCCAAACACTTCTGATCATGGAACATTATTCTGTGCTCTCAAACATGTCACATCTTAAAAAGGGCTGTGTCTTGCATTAGTACTGATGGTACAGTGAATACTGGCCACTGGGGGGAAGTGGGCTGCAGTCAGACAGTGCAGAGAGTGAGTCTTTGTGGTAAGATCTTGTGGCACAGGACACACTTTTTCCCAAATGTGGTACTGTTATATGATTGACACAAACAAACAATTGTATCTCCATTTGAATTGGGGACATTTTATGGTGCAGAGAAACATTCTACTAAACACTTCTTAACATGGAACCATTTTCTGCATCTTCACATTCCCCCATAACAAATAGACATACAAATGTATGACTGTGTGATCCATGTAACAGTACCTCATATGGGAAAAAGTGTGTCCTGTGCCACAAGAATTTACCACACAGACAGTGTCATCCATACAATTTTAGCCCATCCATAGGTACACATGTTCATACATCCCCAAAGAGCACACTTTCACTGACACTCATGGCAGACCTTTCATAGTGCCCTTAGTCATAGTATGTACTTCCATCCAGAGTATCTGCCTCTATGGACTTCAGGCATCAAGTCAATGAAGCTGACCATGAGGGGGTCTGCTAACAATGCACACGTTGCTTGGCTGTGAGTAGCTTACAATGTTTTGCAGTGATCTGAAGTAGCTCACATCACTGAAAGTGTAGGTGACTCTGGCCTACATGATGTCACTGTGCTGGATTTGTGAGTGTAAGAAGTGACAAGGGGTGAGTGTAGTCAACAGGTCACTACAAAAGTGTGCATTTAGATATTTGTTTTTGTCAGCATGTGAAGATGCACATGTGGTATGTTAACTTATGAATCATGCTAGGGACAGAGTAGAGAAATTGTGTGACATCACTTTTAGACAAACAAAAAGTCACAAATCCATTCTTTTTACTTTCTTTTCTTGTATCCATACAGGTCAACACCCGTCAGAAGTGGGACATCTGGAAGGCCATCGCCAGGAAGGTGTAGACCCTGGGGGTCTACAAGAATCGCAGCATTCACTGCAGGAAGCGGTGGAAGGACCTATGATGCTGGGACCTGAAAGTCAGCTGAAGTCCAGCTGAGCTAGTCCTCCCAACTTGGGAAGCGCGTTCACCGCAAACTGACCCCCCTAATGGCCCGCATTCTTGCAGTTGCCCATCCGGCGCTTGATGGGCAGTTCAGAGCCCAACAGCAGCAGCAACGGGGTAAGTTGTAGTGTGAGTTGAACATGTTAACTAACTATTTTTAGTTACAGCAACTATTTTTGACATGTACATGAAGGTTGACACATGTCCAACGCAGAAGTGTTTTTGAAGTTGTAAGTTTGGCACAAGGTGAATGATGAAGTGTTTAGTACATAAATGTGTGCAAAAGGATACCACTGCTTTGTGTTCACTACCAATGGACTGTTTCCAGCAGACACATGCCTGCCTATACAACTGTTACTCATGAGTGTTTGGATGTAAGAGGGACAGTTATACTTAACAGGCCACTAGTTCTTAGTCTGTCAGGTGTGATGATCCTTTCCTATTGTGAATGATCTAGGCTTAGCCCTAATACAAGTGACATAGCATACAATGCAATCATGATACAGTGGATGTTCCAGGCATTACCTTGATAAGATGGTTTCATACACACACAAGAGTGAGCTAGTGAACCAGATTTTCTAATGTCATCAGATTCAATGGCTAGAGTTCTATACATATCCAAGATGTGCTGAGAATCATAAATACATTCCTATTACAAGTGACAGTATTGCATGATGTCTTACTCCTTTACAAGTGTGGATGTAAGCCAGTCTGGTTTCTCATAAAAATCTATGAGAGGCATACACATTTAAGAACAACGCAGACAGCAATGTGTACACGTTGGTAACACAGTAACAGATAAACAAAGCCATTGATCATTGACCTTTCTTGTGTCCAGAAGCTAAATCTACGATGAAGTCAAAGGGAATACTTACAAGGCCTTTTGGTGATGGAATGTTCCATCACATGTATATAGTGATTTTCCATCTAGGAAACACATAATCAGGCCCAAGTTATGACTCATTAGTCTAAAGTAGAAATCTATCAAGGTGCAATATGCTACATATTGTGAGTTACCTTTGTCTCTTATAAGTGATCATGATATTTGTATCAGTGTATGTTCTATTTAAGCTTATGTTGTACCAATTTCCACCTAAAGTGCAAGCCACCATATTTTGTGAAAACAGTTTTTACACTAGTAAAGGTTTTACCACTCATGACGAGAGAGATTTATGAGTCAAATGTGAAAATGTTCATGTTATGTACTAGGGTGATTTGCAGTGTATCAAGGCCTATCTATTTACTTATGCTGTGGAGGTAAAAGGACAATCCAGACTACAAAGTGTTACAAATCAATCTTCTACAGTGTATGTATCAACATAGTGCATCAGACATTGATAAGCTATTTCAGTACAGGATGCATATAATCATTTAGACATTTGGCATATACTTGAGTAACTTGGAGTAAGTGCTAGCATTGTGAAAGGCCCACACAATGCAAACAAGCTTTCAGTGCATACAAATTTTGGTACAACATTGCAGTATTTGTTGACACACATTGATACGTGTATATCCTTTTTGTGAATGCAAAAGATGCAGAAGGCTTGGCCTTGTAAATACACGGTTCAAAGGGATTTTAGGTTGATATCCTTATGCTGAACTAAGTTCATTATTCTATGCAAAAAAGGCCAAACATTCAGAAGTGTTAGACTTTTCCTGTAGAAATTTAATGGATAGGTAAGGGACATGATCATCGATGATATAGGAGCTATCATATGTAATGAACAACCTGTGACCAAATAGTTTCAGGAAATGTTGCCTACATGCATGCGATTATGAAAATGTCTAAACAAAATTGAAGAGCCTGAAGCAGGTGTAATGTGAAATCTTGTTAAATGTATTGTGATCTTAGTTCATGATCAGTTCCATTTACACAGATACAATGATCTAGTGTATATATCTTCACAGCATCTTCTGCAGAAAGCAAAGAAGAGCATGGCCAAGAAGGTGGGGAAGCAGCTAGCTACTGTGGTTCCGGTGCTGCCAACACCAGTGACAGCGAGGGACCCAGTCTCACGGAGGGTGAGGGGAATGCTGTGGAGGTTTCCAGCTCTAGTTCATCTTCTTCGGAGGCCTCCACCAGTGAGCATTCCCTAGTGGTAGCGGGCCTACCAGGAATTGTGTTACACCTGCATCCTTGTCCGCCACTCTGAGTCCCAGCTCCACCCTCAGTGTTGCTCTCCCAAATTGGCCGCCCCCACACACCTAAAAAGAGTGCGGTCACCTTTGCCCCAGGAACCTCATCCCCTGCCCCTGTCCACCTGGCTGCGCTCAGTGAGGAAGCTGTTGGGCTCCTATGCAAGATCGTTGTAGGGCAGACTGCCCTGCTGAATACCATCCAGTCGCTTAGCTCCCAGATGCAACACATATCAGCTTTCCTGGAAGGCATTCACAGTTGTATGTCTGCCCTACAGGGGTTGTTTCAACCTCTGGCCTCCTCCCTCACTGCAGCCTCGCACACGGCCCAAGCTCCTGCCACACCTCCCATCCCTTCCTCATCCTCATTGATCATGCCCAGCCCTGTCTAAAGCACACACAAACATTTGCATGCAGACACTTCAACAGACCCAAGCAGCAAACACAAACACACACAGGAAAAAAAAGAAACAGGGGCACACTGACAAACATGCATCCACCATACCTACCACCACAGATACACTCACCACCCCCTCCACTGACATATCCACTGACAGCACACCCACCACCATAGACACAATCACCACCCCCTCCACTGACACACCCACTAACAAACACCCACCACCACGGACATATCCCTCACACCCACCACCAGCACACTGACAGAACCAGCACCAAACACCACACACACATGCACCACCCCCCTCTATATGTACCACACCAACAGCCTGCACCTCCACACCACACACATCCACACACACATTAGGAAGCACACTTCACGCAACACACACCTAGCAAAAGACAGTACACAAAAAACTCAGCACATACACAAGACCCACAGGCACCTGAAACCCTCAGCTCACATAGTAGATATATCCACTCCCTCTCTTTCCCAAACCTCAACCCCTCCCGAACATCCCACACATTTTCCACAGGAGGATGTCCTGTTTACCGTTGCCCTAATGCCCTCCATGTCCCCAAACCCCACCCAAATAAAAGAAAACATCAGTCTTCCCCTCCGGAGACTACCCCTAAAAACAGAAAACCTCCCTTCAGAAAACCAAACCCACCCCTTCTACTCCTAAACACAACCATTCTGAAAAAAAGGAAAAAACCTCCCCTGCCAAAACCCAATCCCCGTCCCCTCCCAAGCCAAAAAGTTCATATAATAAAAGGAAAAATGCTCCCCAGCCAAAACCCAAACCCTCTTCCCTTCCCAAGCCCAAATGTTCTGATAAAAAAAAGAAAAAATCTCACCTGCCAAAACCCAACCCCCTTCCCCTCCCAAGCCAAAACCCCCCACTGACCCCACACCACCCCCTCCCATGTAAGATCTAGAGGTGCTTGCTCTGCCACATAGATGCCACTCCCTGAGGAGATTCCCATGGCAGTCCCTTAGGTGACCAGTGCACAGGAATGCAAGAGACACTTATTAACATTGGACGGGCAGTTTGCTGATTTATTTTTGAGATAATTATCTCAGTTTTGTAAATAAATACATTGTTTTATTTTCACTGAATTGTTCGATTCCTAGCAATGTTTCTAACTAAAATGTGAAGTACTTCTTTTTCTTTACCATGGTGGCATGTACTCTTGCTAGATTAGTTAATGTCTAGTTGGTTAAGTGCATACACTGGTTAACATAGTATGTGATGGCCATTTGATGTAGGTGCAGGCTTTCATCCTAGTAAGGGCCACTGGCACCAACTAATTGATGTTGAACATTTGTTTTTCTAAATGTGTTACTGTAGGTGTGTATTTTTGACCTTGATTCCTGCTCAGTCTGAGAACATATGCTTTACACCTTATCAGGTAATGTGGCTATTGAATTTGGATATGGTACAGGACTTGCAATAGACAAAGAGTAAAGTTCCATGGATGTATATGTTTGATACTTCCAAACTGGAACTGACATTGATTGTAGTGCTAATGAATAAGGTAAAAGTTCCAGCTTGTATAGTGCAATTTGTACATCATGTTACATTGCACTTCTTCCAATGTGTGTTGCATATGTTTTTGATGTTACAGTTTTCTTACTTTTTTTAAACACACTTGTATGTATTTATTTCTTTTTTGGTTTGTTATCCTTTTTTGTGCAAGTGTAAATTTGTTTGAAGGCAACTTGCACCAAATATTTATATTGAATGTGCTGATTTAGGTGTGTTTCTTTAAATTTCTTAACTATCAACATTTTAGACATATGCATTGCACATTGGTATGCTATTGCTTGTAAACCTGGGCGGTGAACTCAACTTCGTTCGTGGAGTTTGAGGTTTTTTTCACGCTCCGCGGAGCTCGTTGAGTTCTGAAAAACTCCACTCCACGTAGTGGAGCAGAGTTTTTTCATTGCTCGCGCTCGCCAACTTACTGTTGGTGAGCACGAGCGAGGAAAAAACTCCAACAAGGAAAATCCAACGCTAGACCACTTCCCTGCGAGATTTCTCAACACGGGCGGTCGCAGATGGTCGCTACCTTTCGTGTTGAGAAACCTTCCGTTCACGTTGAGGAAGCTGCCGCTCGAGGAGAACTACTACTCGAGTGGCAGAAAGAAGCAGTACCCTCTTGCGCTGCGTGAGATGCCATTCACACTGATTTTACAGCAAGGGACAAACACCAGGCACTAAAAATCAGTGCGAACGGCGTGAGGTAACCCACTCCGCCACTCACGGAACTCCAAGTAGCTTGGCGGAGTTTTTTTGTCACTTCGCAAACTCCGCCCAGGCTTAATTGCTTGTAAGTATGATTTTCTGAAACAAGATTACAGCAATTTAGTTCTGTGGCAATTGAAAAGGTAACAGATAAAGTGTTGCTTACCATTGATTCCGTCCATGATAGTGTTGATTTTCTTCATCCTCGATCAGCAGGATCAGGGGCACCAACTGGTAGATCAGGTCATGACTGTGAAGGAGAGTAAATGTGAGTAAAGGTGAATTTGTGCCTTATATCTGTCCCAAACTGCCAACTCAGGTGGGCAACTTGACTGCCACAGTCATGTCGGAGGGAAGGCAGACTGTGATTGGTCGGGCTGGGAACTTGGTGGTCTGCCCTCTGACAGCCACTTTGGCCTCTTGCTCACTCAACGTGGGCTAACATCCCTGGTGTAGTCGACAGGACTGCGACGGTCTTCACTCCATCAAACCACCAGCATTGTAATAGAGCGGGCGGAACGCCAGGTAGGCGGGCGGGAAGACCGCCAAAAAAACTCACTTTGTTGCGGTCCTGCCAACATCCAAATTAGGCCCTAAGTCCGAAGGTAAAACTTTGTACTGAGTCAAACCTAGTTCCTGTATCCGATCCATGCTCCATTAGGGTCAGTCTGAACTTTCACCCTAGTACTGGTCAAGCGCATCCAGGTAACAACGGTCGGCATTTAAAAAATTTTTGTGTTATTTTTTAAGTCAAACTTTAAAAATTCATATCTCCAGTTCCCTTTGTTGGATTGCTGTCAATTTGGTGTCATTTTATTTAGTAGAATTTACTCTATGTTTCGAATGGTTTGGGATTTTTCATGTGTTGTGTTTTAACTTTATTACTGTTTGAGTACTGCATAAATACTTTCTTCATTGCCTCTACGTTAAGCCTATCTGGTCTGTGCCCTAGCTACTAGGGGGTTGAGTTAAGGTTAATTTAGTGACTTTAGTGGCTCACCCTGGCAAGACTTGTGGTTATTATTTGATGTGGGTACTTATCACCCAACTAATACCTTACATTTTTTAAAACAACAAACAAGATCCAGGACAAACCTGGCTCAATGACATGAACCTTGTCGGCTTCAAACCCCAACTCTCAAGAATGCCAAGTCACTTGGATTCACACTGGAAATCAACCTCACCCTCTAGGAACACATTGCCAAAAACAACATAGCCTAGTACCATCTTTGCCTCCAGTGCAAGTGGCAGTAAGCTTCTCACTCTCTCTTGGAGGGAGCAGAAGGGTGGACTTGCTGGGGAACCTGAAGGAGAGGATTCAACTGAAACTTCTGTGGGCTTGCCCTATGGGAGTGATGCCTTAGCTCCTGCTGGACCCACAGTCACCCTGTAAGTGCTCATAAGGCTATGGGACATAAGGAATGCAGGTAGGGACTGTAATTTGCCATGAGGTTTGTGGGGTGCTAGTAAAGAAGGTACCTGGGCTGAGGAGTAGTACAAGGAGACCAGACAAAGGCACAGGTTGTAGGAACCTGGCAAGAATCCTTACCAGCAGGCCGTGAGTGCCTAGCACTTCCCACTCCTAAGCCTTTGAAAAGCCAGAGTGCCGGAGTTCCATGGAGCACCACCAAACTTTCTTCAATTAGGTTCCTGGAGTGGGCCAGAGCCCAGAGAGCTTTACGATATGCTTCCTCTACTCCTTGTGCCTCTGCCTGTGGGAAGTAAAAACACAGTGCCTCACTAGTGACCCCCATGCAGACACTGGGAGAGAGAATAGTGAAGAAGCTGGCTCTTATACCCCCTTCCAGAATTCTGTGCCAGACACAGGGAGTCATGGCCCATGAGGGCTGTTGGGCTCTCTTGCAGTGCCAAAGGTGACTGATGCCACACTTGAGCAGGATCATCTGCCGCAGGTGACTTGGAACCCCCAAAAGTTAAAAAAAGTGATCACTGTGAGTAATCATAATTTGAGATTTACAGGGTCACAAAACATGGAGAACATTTGTATATTGATATGATAGAGTAGTATCAAGTGAAAGTGTGAAGTATGTGCATTTTGTGACTGTCTGACTATCAGAATCGGTGTAATATCCCGGAACTGGTCCCAAGATGCTTGTTTCCATTCCAAGGACTTGGCCTGGCAGTTCGGGCTGGACTGTTCCCATGGGGCGCAGGGTCAAGACTGAGTTGCATATGGCTGGGATTAAACTGGAATGGCATGGGGAGCAAAACAATGATGGATTTAGGCCCAGATCTCTGTACTGGGATGAATGTTTGACATTGTTCAGCATTCTGTCCATCAATTGTTCTTTTCGCATTTGTCACCCTTAGTGAGACGGGTATGCCCAGGTGTGGGCCCCGTGCTCTCCATGCCACTGGAATCGAGCTAGCTTGGCTGATATGGGGTAATACCCCAAAATTGGTCGCAGGATGCTTGTCTCCATTCCAGGGAAGACCTGGCCTGGCAGTTTGGGCTGGACTGTTCCCATGGGGAGCAGGGTCAAGACTGATTTACATATGGCTGGGTTTAAACTGGAATGGCATAGCGATCAAAGAAAACAATGGATTTAGGCCCAGATCTCTGTACTTGAGTGAATGTTTGACATTGTTCAGTATTATTCATCCATCAATTGTTCTTTTTGCATAGATCTTGTCTTAGGTAGATTTGGAAGAATCAAGGACATCTCCAGATCTAGGTGACCATCTTAGGATGAGTTACGTTATTTAAGGTGGCTTGGCCCATCATATATTGCTAGTCAGTGCGGTTTGAGGACAGAAGAAGACGGCGGCACTGGCCTTTCTTACTGCTTCAAATGGGAAGACTTTGGAGAAAGAGTTTGGAAGGCAAGGTGGGAGATGCCATGAATACTTTGGAATATTTTGAGGGAACCTGAATCAAAGAAGGGCTTTCTGTGGGTACATTTATAGAGTGTGCCATTATTGGAAGTTAAGAATTTTATGCTATTTTTGGACTTGTTTTGTTGGTCAGTTCAGTGTGAATTTAATGTAAAGCAAAATGGTGGTGTCTTTGTGAATTTTCTCTAGTTGGAACAAGGATGTAGTGAGATATATTCAAATTTGTTTCCTGATACTCCTGAAACTTGAACTGTGATGCAGAATACTTTTAGTTAAGGAGTGTAATAGCTCTTAAAACAGAAGAGTGATCTGGGATTTCTGACTTAAGACTAGTCTGGATACCGATTATCCAAATCACGATTGAAGTAAAAAAGAGAACTAACATTACTAACTTCAGGACTAGCAACATAAATGCAAGTTTGAGAAATCCCCCGACTAACCGTAGAAAGACATTTCTGTCACTTAAAACAGAGATTGATAAAAATATGTATATGTGTTTGTGGGGGAAAATATCAGGTTGGAATTGTGATGTATGGGAGTGGTTTCGAGTTGTCAATGTGAAATAACTTTATGATATCTTTGCAGCATCTCAGTTCTGCCTATCATTTCCAAATTCTTCATCTCAAGTCACAAGAGAATCTAGCACCAATGAAGGGACATTCCATGGGATTCAGGGAGGAGTGGTACACTTTGCTAATACTAAAGGTTGTAGAACTCATTCTGTCAGGAACTACAGAATCTGCACTTACGTAACATGCATGAAAATGAGAGGGAAAAAATGGGCAAGGGAGGGAACAGTATTATGCTAATGACTAATGGTTTCCTAACTAAGACACAACTCCCAGGCTAAAAAGATAATACGTTGTTCTAAACATATGGGAAACTTATCAATGCTGACCCAAAAATGGCTTTAAAAGATAGCTGCCATCACAAGAAAAATTCAAGTAAACAGTTTCCTAGGTTCTCCCAGGAACTGAGGATACTGGAGAGGCATGTTATCTCAGAGTATCCTCTCTCTCAGGAGCATTCGCCTACTGCACACACTCTTTCCAGAATGTACCTTGTCAACAGTAGTTCCCAATCACATGTACCTCTGCAGAAGGCCCATTAACACAGCGATCTATCTTACCAATAAAATATCCAGACATATAATGATCCTTTATATTGCCAAAATACCAGATAGCAAATTATCTGTTATTAAGTAGGTGGCTTTTATTATTACTCAGTGTCTGTATGAAGGAACTCATTATACCCATCTGAAATACTGAGTTAATCCACTTGGTACTGGGAAGTTTGATTTTCAAAGTGTACACTAGGTTTGGAATTAAGTGCATTAACCCACTAAATTATCTCATTTGGATTGGAAGCAGTGACTGCAGGTTACATACTGTCAGGCACTGCAGCCTACCTAAGCTACATATGGCCAGAAGCCATGTGCAGTAACAGTTGCTCACATTGATGGGGATTGACAGGTCCTAATGCAACCCAACTGTGCACAGCTTTTGGCATTTGGTGGCTGAGGTTTGGTTTTCATGCCTCTAAACTTTCAATTAAATGCTGAACTGCTACTGGTTAAGTCTGGGCGGTGAACTCCGCTCTGCTCGCAGAGTTTGCGGAGATTTCCGCACTCCGCGTTACGCGAAGTTTGCGGAGGTCCGAAAAATGCAGAGCTGAGTTTTTTCCCTCACTCGCGTTCATCAACGTGAAGTTGGCGAGCGAGGAAAATCCACCTCCCAGCGAGATTTTTCCTCGTTCGTCAACATCAAGTTGGCGAGCGCGAGCATGGAAAATCAACCTCCCGGCGAGATTTCTCAACGCAGGCGGTCAGATTTCTCATTGCAAGTGGTTGCATATGCTCGCGACCGCTCGCGTTGAGGAACTGTCCGTTCGCGTTGAAAAAACTGCAGCTCGAGTAAAAATCTACTTGAGCGGCAGAAAGAAAGCAGCGCCCGCTAGCGCTGTGCATGGTGCTGTTCGCGATGATTGCACAGTGCAGGCAAGCACCTGGCACTGAAAATCACTGCGAACAGCATTTATCCAACGCACTCCGCCACTTGCGGAGCTCCGCGTAGTGCAGCAGAGTTTGTTTTGCACTTCGCGGAGTTCCGTGTAGTAGAACTCCGCGAACTCCGCCAGGCTTACTACTGACCCAATCCAAACGGAAGAGGCCGCACATCAGCCTGGATGCAATTCATCTGTGGAATTGAATTTAGATTCCAAAACCACAAGGTGATCGTCAGTTGGTTGTGAACAAGATGCAAACTAGAACGCTTAGGTGGCCAATCCCTGAAACACATAGCATTTGGTAATGCGCAACAGGGGTTGCCCGCAAGGCATGACCTATAGCCAACCTGCTGTACATGGAGTTGGACAATAGAGCTTGGCCTTTGAAATAGTCTTATTATTTTTTTTTAAATTGGGATTTTCAGATTCCCATTTACCACAACCTAATAATCATGTTACCATGTTTAAGTAATCGTGGTTCTGGATTCAGAGCTTCAAATCCAACATTAACGATGCATGGGTCCGAGAAGTTTGTCCTGGATCTGCGGTACCTTTTCAGGATTCACAGACCCAGACACTTAAAATGGAGGTCGGGGCCTGCGGTACCTGTCTTTGCACCACTGCCCCAGGCTGCCATTTTAGGGGCCTGGATCTGTGAATCCTGTAAACATACCACAGATCCTGTGATCAATTATAATTTATTTTAAATGTAACCCTACTGGGGCCCTTTGAGTATCCCCCTCACTACTAAACAGTTCAACAGCATAACAAAAAAAGTCACACTTCATGAGTAAAGTTCTATTTTAAGGGCAAGTTTCATGTAAATCATTTCAGTAATTTGGCCTGTAGGGCATGAGCAAAATTTTCTAAGAAAGCTAAAATGGGAAAACACATCTTTTTTCACCTTCCCTTAACGTTTTTCCCCTGGATCGCCATGAATATTGTCATACTGGACCTTAGCTGACTATGCCTTTTTGTTGAAATTTTGTTGAAATCTATTCACATGGACAAACGTTATAGGCAAATCTTAAAATGCCTTTTCAATGGAATGACTGACCCATAACTACACATTGGCTAACATGGCTGTGGAAAATATACATGTTTGTCCAGTACAAGAAAATCCCTTAAGCCATATGCTCCTTGAGCACTGGTAATGGGAAGACTGGATGCAGGGCATGACTCTTGGCCATGTTGTGTGCCCAGGACCAGCTTGGCAAGAGAATAGCTAAAATACACATCCTCTGTCAAGTAATCATCTGTCTACAGCCGGGTCTGGTGGCTCAGTGGACTAATGCATCTTCTGCAGGGACCTGTGTTCGACCTCATGGTCACAGGTTTGAATCCCGACGGGTCCACTCAGCCTTTCATTCATTTGAGGTCGATAAAATGAGTACAGTTGGGTAACAATAAACATCTGTTATTCAGCGCCAAGATGTCCTGTTGCTGGGGTGAACGTGCACTTTACAAATACACATGTTATGTTATGTTATGTTATGTTATGTTACAGGACATGTCCAAAAGCCAGACTATGTGCTCACTGCCTATTAGTCACATTAAAAAGCATTACCTAGAGGATACTGGGAGACTGCATGCAACATGTGACCAAAAGCCATTCCCTGCCTTCATTTCCAATGAATATGCCAAAAGGAGGTTCTAAATGAGTACTGTCCCAATCCCAGTTCCAGCTGACATAGTACCTAGGTCTGTGCCCAGTGGTACTGGTGAAGGTGCTGGGTATTGGATTTGGTCAAAGGCTGTATTACTTGTCATGAGAATGTCCAAGCCCTATAGAGACCACATGGTATTGGGCCACATGGTATTAGGTGCAATGAGTGTTTTCAGTACATTCTGTTCCTAGTTGGAGGATGTGTGCAGTGAGTACTGCACTGCATAAAGAATATCATTAAAAACTAATAGAAATCACTAATAAAGCTTACCTTTAATGATGTTACAATTAGATTTTAAGATGAGGATTTTTCAGTATTATAAAGAAAACAGAAACATTCTCATATTGCTCACAGTCTTTCCTATCCATTTAATCTATTATGTTGTCATAAGCAGCGTGCATCTTCGTTTATATTGTGTCTCCACCATCAAAAATAAGCGTAGGAAATAAAAATTAAATGAAAATATACCCTATTTAGTTTTAGATCTGGCGTTAGCCAAGACCTTTTGATTTTACTAAAACATTACATTTTGTTCCACCCACAACAGCATATAGCATGGGGCAATGGGAAGGCCTACTTAAGACACTTGTTAACTTCACTTTGAGTGACTGCATTTTGCTCTCTCACAAGAAGCACATCCAGACACAAGCTAGTTCCCTTCAGTGCCAGTGTTTTTGCCTTTAATTTATAATTACTTTAGTGTTGGATTTGTGTTTGGACCCTAATATGATAGGAGGGTTCTTCTGATGCAAATTCCATCTTTATCAGATCCTATCTCCTGCCAATGCTTTTATAAATTCCTTTTGGAGTGTTTTTGTTTTCACAGCATTCCATATTGTGTCCATTTGAAACTGTTCTGTTTTAAGTTATCCTTTTTTTACTTTTACTTTCTTTCTTTCTTTCTTACTTTCGTTCTTTCTTTCTTCCCTCTTTCTTTCTCTTTCCTTCTTTCCTCTGTCTTTCCTTTCCTTTTCTTTTTCTTTCTTTCTTTCTTTCTTTCTCTTTTCTTACATTCTTGCCATCTTTCTTTCTTTCTTTCTTTTTTCTTTCCTTCTTTCATTCCTGTGTTCCTTCTCTATTTCCTTCTTTGCTTCTATAGTTCTTACGCGTTCTTTTTTCTTTCTTCCTTCCTTCCCTCTTTCTTTCTCTTTCCTTCTTTCCTCCATCTTTCCTTTTCTTTCTTTCTTTCTTTCTTTCTTTCTTTCTTTCTTTCTTTCTTTCTTTCTTTCCTCCTTTCTCTTACTGCCATTCTTTCTTTCTCTTGCTTTCTTTCATTCTTTCATTCTTGCCTTCTTTTGTTCCTTCTTTCTTTCTTTCTTTCTTTCTTTCTTTCTTTCTTTCTTTCTTTCCTTTCTCTTTCTTTCTTTCTTTTTCTCTTTCCCTCTGTTTCCCCTTCTTTATTTTCCATCTCTTTTCTTCTTTCTTTCCCACTCTCTTTCCTTCTCTCTTCTTTAATACAGGCTAGGCTGGGCGCAACTTGTGGAGTTTTCCTCCACAGAATTCAGCAGAGTTACAAAAATACTCCACGAGAATTCCACAAACAGGCGGAAATAAGAACTTTGTGCTGTTCATGCGGTGATTTAGCACCGGGAGCATGTTCTGTGCTGACAAAATCTGTGCAAACTGCACCAAGCCAGAGTGCACTTCTTTATGAGTTGATTTTGCTGGTGCTCAAGTAGATTTTCTTGACGAGCGGCGGCTTTCCGACTGTGAACGGTCGTGACCGTCCTCGACCACCGGCATTGGAGAAATCTCACCAGGTGCCCTCCTAGCGACTGAAAATTGCGCTTGAGGGTGCCAAATCTTGCTCACCATCTTACTGTTACGAGCTGCATGTGAGAAAATCTCCTCCATGTGGCAGTTGGCTGAATTTGGCTAGAAATCCATGTTACAAGCGTAACACGGGGTGGCCAAAATTCCGTCAGAATATATTGCCCACCCCTATTACAGTTGAGTTCTGATGTCACAATACCTGCAGCCAGAGCCAGCAGCTGAGGTGAAAGGCCGGTCAGGTCGTGGAGCATAATTCAAGCAGCTGTTTAAAGCAACGGAAACAGAACATTGCTTTTCTTTCCTCTGCTCTATTTTTCTAGTTTACAATGACAAGCAGAAAGAACATGTTTATTTTTTGCACTCCTTAGATAGTTAAAAGCTAGAATTTTTCTGCATGTTTCTACACATTTCAAGATACTGCAACATTAATTTCTTTTTTTTTTAAACTGACTTGTATTGAACTGTTTCTAATATTTGTTTGCAACAAATATTTTTGATGTGTTTAATTTTTCACTAGAGGTTTTATTTTTTATGTTTGCAAACATGCTTGCTCTTTCATATGAAAGAGCTACTCACCAAGGTTTTAAGTGGTTTGTGGGAAAGGTGAGGTGTGACCATGTATTATATGAGATAGAATACCCCCTGGCATACTTGATAATGTTATTGCAAGTCACCTTGGGGTTCCATAACCTTATAAAGGAACTCAACCTTCAGCCTCGTTCCTCTACATCGTTAAGAAACTCCTCATTGACTTGCAATATTCTTATAATGTACTTATAATGTACAGCAGGGTGTAATTTTTCCCATATATAATGTGTCCCATGGTGGACAAAGAGTAGAAATTACACCAGTGCTTAGTTGCAGAAAATGAAATGTGACACCTCATATTATGTAGAGTGTGATAAACATGACGGGTACAGATGCCAAAAATGCAGCATATCTTATTTTATACATATTGCTTATGCAATACTTATTATAGGTCTACTATGTACTGTAAACCAGTACCTGCATCGAAACAGAGGATGCTCAGTCGGTAGACAGTACACCATATTCAGTAAGAGCTCTGCAAGTAGCCACTTTTAATTCACCTTCTACATATAGAGTGTTTAATGATATTTGTTGCTTTTAGTGTAAGTCAACGCATGTGGAGGTCCACCTTAACAGACACATCGGTCAGGCATACTATTTCTCTTTTCACTTCATGTGTCATATAACTCTTTGTATAAAGTCTTTCATTGGATTCTATAAGCGGCCAAAGAACCTGTGATAAATGAAAGGTCTATGTTTGTCATTGCTCATCCAATTGATGTTTACCACTGAACTATTAACAATCACCTACATTATGCTATCATGCTCATGCACATTTTGTGTTTTACAGGGAGAACCAAAACTGAGAAACCCATGAAATGGGAACTGTTTAATAGGGTAAAGTTATTGTTTGCGGAATACAAATGCACTAGTCCTGCATGGTATATAAAAAGAAAACAAGTCTCCCACCTCTATTACAATTTGTCGAATGGTCATCTTTTGGGACAGTATGTCCCCGTAATCATAGTAAGGGAACAACTTCTCTTTACTGTGTAAGAAGCCCACAAAGGTAGGCATAAAAACTAGATTGTCTACTACATATGTATGTGAATAAGCAAATTGTCTTATTCTTTCCAGTGGTATATGGAAAACCAGACATACCCACGAATGCCAACCTCATGTGGCATGTGAGTGGAACAATTTCATCAGATGTAGACCCATGATGTCTGGGGGGATCCTTGAAGGTTACCAGATAATTAAGTTTGCCATTAATGGTATGTATAATCTGGACAGTACATCATGTTAAATGTTGTTTCTGGAAGCAGTATTGGAGTGAGTGTATGATAATCAGGTAGAAAGTGCAGTAAACACTGTATTGAGGGCTATCAAGAAGCCTCATTCTCTGAAGTACAAATCAGAAATGTCCAAAGGGAGTGAGGGTGGGAGAACCTGTGTTGAGCTAATTCCAAGTACTGAAGGCATGGCACATTTGTCTACAGGGTAAAATAAACATATCAAATTGGGGTGCAGAAAGAATTGATCAGCAAAAAACAAATTTGGTCAATAAGTATATACTATTTTTGTAAAAAAATAATAATTGAAACGGAAAAAGCTCATTTGATACATATACATTGCTTCACTATTGTAGAGTATACACATGCACTAGAAAAGGTATACATAGGCAATTCAAATGACATGGGCTCCCTATGGCACATTGGACAATGGTTCATGATTACTGCGAACTGTACATGTCTGTCAGCAGAGAAAGGATTATATTGGTCAAAAGGCAGTCATTTGACATTGTTCTATAGTCATATTGCTGGGTGTCTGGATATTCAACATAGTGCCATGGGGAATTATTAACATGGTAAATGTTCAGTTCATCAGAAAGCTTATAGTAATTTAGTAAGGTTGAATAACACTAACACCCTATCTGAAAATCTATAGGTTCAATGAGATGTTTGAAATATATATTCATTCTGTTTTCATCCTGTGAAATACTGATCAAAGGGAGAAAAGTAATAAAGAATCTTTGTTTTTTAAGATAATTATAAATCCTAAACCAGAAAATAATATGTTTGGGAAGATGGAATCCCTCCTATATCCTGGGAAGAATAAGAATATTACAGCTGAAAATGATAAATTTTGTGGTCACCGTTTACTCCTCTTCTTACTGCTCGCACCCTGTAAATTCATTTCCTTTCTGATTGTCTTAAGATCGATTTTCTGTTACATCCTGTTGTTTGTAGATTTCTTTTACAAACTCCAAGAGATCTTAATGTTTTTTTTGAGTGATTTGCCTTCACACACTGTATGGACAGTCACATTTTCTGTGTAGCAAAATTGTTCTCAGGTGTTCTTGAGTTTTAGTTCTCAAAGTTCTAGGCCCTTATCATGCATGCAGCGCACTTTCCCTGTTTGGGCCACAGAGACATTTCACAAGGTGTTCCAGGTGCCAACAGCGACAGTGCACCCTATTACAAAGAACACACTGACCCCAGGGAAGCTGTGAACTTGCTTGCCTCGAGCAGCTCATCAAACTGAAATAAGGAGCGGCTGCTTCAAAGCTTCTCCGTGTTTCATAGTGCAGGCTGCCTGCACTTTGAAGAGGGGATAAAGGTCCCCTTGTAGATAGGTACAGTGAGTGACTGCACCCGTCTGCAGAGGGATGTCTGGGGGCCCATGGGACCCCTTCCTCCCCTCCAGAGGGCTGCCTGTAGGAGGCACGCTGAAAGTGCACCACCTTTTTGTAGCACACTTTCAGTGCGCCTTCTAAAGGCATGTTTGTCTCCTCGCCCATAATGTGACATAGCCCGAAGATGCAAAGTGGTTCCCTCATTTGCATGGTGCCACACCCCATTTCATATGAGGGAATGTCCTCTCATGATAACACTGGAGCTACATGTGTGCCAGCACTATCAGTTTAACAGAAGGGGTTGCACAAGCATCTGTGACCCTTTCTGTAATACCATTGTTTCCCGGGGGCACATAAAATGGGTGCATACACCCATTGCACCCCAGGACACATTGACCAATACGGCCCTGGTGTGGTACATGCATGTGTTAACTTACAAGTACAGATTAGGAGGTATACCACAACAATTGATTGTCAATTGAGAAATTGCTATGTTTCATGTTTTTAAACCTACTAATTAAACTGCTTTGTTTTGTTAAGATCACCTATGCATATAGAACAGTTATTTCAAGTATAACAACATGAGGGTGTCAAAGATAGTCAGGTCAGGTCAAGAATAACTTTATTCGGTTCAAAAGATTGACCATAAAAGTATAACATACATACAAAATGAATAAAATTTACATGTTAAATTTGTTCAACAATATGTCATTTGATAGTCAAATATCCTTATTTCTTTTATTTAAATTTTTTGTTAAGGTATTGAATTCTAATGGACAAAAAGTGCTCTTTACAACTTTTACTCTTTTATGTATCCTTTTTAGTTTGTGTCCTAGAATAGTCTGAGGTTCTGTGTATTCTAGGACTATAGAGCAATGCTTGATTGATCATCATAAGAAACTACTTTAGCATATGACATAAATAATATGAAACTCAGTAAGTGCATTCTTCCATGCAAAGGTCTTTCATTTTTCACTTTATTCCATTCTCCTTTCCCTTTCCTTATGCACCCAAACCACCTGGCAACAAAGGGGAGGGACTTAGGGCCCTATTTAGAGTTTGGTGGAATGGATACTCCATCAAATCTTGACACATACCTCATTCACTTTATTACAAGTGCCATATAATGCACTTGGGATGTGTTGGACAGGACAACTCCCATATTTGTGATGGAGCATCCCATCCTTCTATATTTCTTGCCGGGTGTTTTTTTGGGAGACCCTGGAAATCTTTTAGATTATTTTGTAAGATCCTCACCCACAGGTACCAACTGTGGCATGCATGCTCCTTCATCGGATCCTCACCCACTGCACCTAGTGTGAGTGGGCAGGCTCGACACAGTGTGTAAACGGAGGACTTATTTTCTAAGGGATTTTATTTGATAATTACAATTTTCTGCTGGTTCCCCTATTCTCTTCTTTATTATAAGCACCACTGGTAAGGTTAAAAACTAATTAGAGAGGTGTTTGTTAGGGTATATTATGACCCAGAAGCCACAGGTCCATAAGTTCCAGCCCTACTCGCTGCCCATCCGGTTCATTGGGCTTTCTTCAGGACCCCTTACATCTATAATCCTTTAATAATAATGGTAAATTCACCACCCAATTGTACAGTAGTGTGAGATACTCACACTCATGAAAGCATGCTTGTACAAACCATAAAACCCTATGTTTTGGCTGGGTAGAAAAGAGAAAAATTAACAACACATATTTAGAATCATTCATATCAATCAATCAATCAATAAAACTTTATTCGGCTTTAAGGATAAAACCATAAAAGTCATACGGCCTACATTATACCATAAATCAGACTACAAGTTGACAAATGTTATAAAATCCAAATGAGCTATACACATATAAAATACATAAGTTACAATACAGATATTATTTACAACTTGTCCTTTGTCTGATGGCAAACCGTAAAAAATTGAGAGTGTACAAAACGGTATCACTAGAAAGAAGTTGTAAGAAAATAAAAGCTGGTCTCACCCTCCTAAAGCCCATTTTTTTAAGATAGGAATAATAAATAACCTTCTGGGAACAGCATAAAAAGTGCAGAACATTAAAAAGTGCATCATGTCCTGAGGAGATTCTCCATCGCAGCCACAGGGCATGAGGCACTGACCTCTGTGAGAACCATCAGGATGTGTCAATAAGTAGTGGAAAAGGTCAAACCGGAACCTCGTCAAAAGAAAACGATCGTGTATGCTTTTCAGCCCTAGAAGATAAGGCTCCGTAATAGGTACGGTTTTCAGTACGACATACTTGCGCACACTGGGCTTACACAGCTCGTTTCCTTCTCATTCACTATGTCGCATTCTTAAAAAAGACTTCTTGGCCCAAGTGAGGTCCCTTTTAACAATTCCCTCAGGATTCGTAAAGAGATCAACTCTTCCTAGTCTGGCAAGGCCAACTTTTATATACCGGAGCCATCGAATAGGTGAGACGTCATCAAGAGAAAGACAGTCCCGTAGGACGTCTTTACTAAGTACGCTCTCTTGCTTGGCCCATATCTTAAGCCACAAGGCCAGAGGTCGAAAAGCCAAGTCGTCAGAGAGAAAAGGCATCCCCAATTCCTCATGCACACGTAAGATGTGGTGCCTTGCGGGACAGAAGGAGCTCTTCGCAAAAATGAGTTTTCGGTGCTCTGCAGAGCCCCGAGCGTGATATGGCCCCATATCTCGCTCCCATAACTGGCCTTTGAGATACATTTCGCTTGGTAGATCTTCAGCAGGGCCCCTATTGGCTTCCCTCCCACTCTTCTGGCAAAGTTAAAAACAGCTGCTGAAGCTTTCACTAGGTCCCCTTTCTTTCGGTTAAGCAGGGGGCACCATCTAGGTGAGTCGTCAAACACTACTCCCAGATAGGAAAAAACATTTGTCTTGGGTATTGGCGAACTACCTAGTTTAAAAATGGGCTGCTTAGCCTTAGCCTTTTTGGGGCCCACTTGCATGATATATGATTTAGAGTGGTTCACCGACAGATCCAGCTCCTCCATAAAAGAGGCAAAAGAATCATTCATATATTATATGCAGTGCTACACATATTGAGTGTAAGGCAACATACAGTACAGAAACACTTCACACAATGTGCATTGTGAGGTGTAAACACACTTGCATGCAAGCCGAATAAGTATCTAGACCTACACTGCCCAGTTAGTAATCAAGGCTCCATAGGGTGATGACACTCAGCTGGTTGTGACCCTGGAACAAAAGGAATCTGGAAGGGCTGCCGATTTCAAAACTTGCCTGGGGGAGCTTATGGACTGGATGAGACTAGTTGCCTCCAGCTGAATACAGGGAAGACAGAGGTGATGGTTGTTGGAAAACAGCCCTCTCTCTGGTCGCAGCATTGGTGGCCGGAGGAACTAGGACCTAGTCCAGTACCGAAAGCCAAGGTGAAAAATTTGGGAGTGTGGTTCGATGAAAATCTCTCCTTCTCTGAGCAAATTTCTGCTGTGGCCGGTACATGTTTCGGCATTCTTAAAATGCTACGTAAGATTCTGGACCTCCTCCCCCTGGATGCTAAAAGAACTATTGTACAGGCTCTGGTAACGTCTCGCCTCGATTATTGCAATGTTCTGTATCTAGGGGTGACTGCAAAAAACCTGAACATCTTGCAGAAGGTCCAAAATGCCGCAGCCCGGCTTATCTTGAATATCCCGAGGAGGGCCTCGGTGGGAGAAGCTTTGAAGGAACTGCATTGGCTCCCAATCCAGGCCAGAGTCACCTTTAAGGCCTTATGCTTCAGTCATATGATCCTTAGGAAAAGGGGGCCGCGTTTCTTACTCCCCCTCCTGACGGTCTACCAGCCCGCTCGCGATTTGAGATCATTCAGCAGTGCTAGAATGACTGTACCCAGGGTGCGGAAGGCTCGGGCTGGCGGGAGATCCTTTGGTTTCCTGGCAGCCAAGGCATGGAATGAGCTACCCTTGGATCTGAGGACATCTGAGTCGGAGTCTATGTTCCGTAAGAAACTGAAAACCTGGCTCTTCCGTCACCCTTCGCGAGGTCTAAAGTAACTATGTGCCTTCTCTGTTTGGAGGTCTGCGTAGGAAGTTGGTTAGCATGGGAGGGTTGCTGGGTCTCATTGATGTCCTAGCGCGGGGACACTCCGTTTAGAGTAACCAAGGCGCTTTACAAGCTTCCTAATAATAATAGGGTATTCGGAGGAGGGCGGGCTGTATAGTCATACACTGTAAAACAATCAGCATAATCTTTGTGTCTACTGATTCAGTTGTGAAAGCAATTCAAAAAGAGCTTCCCTCCTTGAGATATACCCCGAGACTTACTTCATCATGAGTCCACGCCCTGCACGGTACCTAGGTAGTATCCTCCAGGCCCTGCATGTTGAAGGAGGATTCTCTGTTTTTAAGCCGGTATTGGCTTGATCATCATGGAATGCGAACACCAGTTACACACCCTCCCCCCACGGGGCCCCTGTTGCACTTTCACAAACAGGCGCCAACTAAAGAGAGTGTTGGAAAATGTGGTACAAGAGTTGTGGTCTCCGAAAATGTTGCCTTAGTTCGTTGGCACCTCGCCCATTTGATTTTATTACTGTTAGAGCCTGCTGAGCTCAAACTATGCTTGTAAGAGGGGGTTAATAAACCCCATTTGTGAAAGTCAATCAACAGTACTACTCACTTGTACGCGCATGCGCAAACAGGCGATCACTCAAGAGGATGCCGGGAAATGTGGTCCGAGACCCGTGGTCTTCGATAATGCTGCCTTAATTCGGTGGCTTCTCTGCCCATTTGAATTTATTACTGTTAGAGCCTGCTGTGCTCAAACCCTACTAGTGAGAGAGTGTTACTAAACCCGTTCACCTAAGTCGATCCTCATTAATGTTCAGTATTACTCACATGAACGTGATCCAACATGAGTGTGCTGGGGAAGTAGGGAAATATAGTCCCAGCCCCTCGTGCCATGTTTCACAGTGTAATCCTCGTACTTCAAATCCTTTATTGTATTTTCCTATTTCTAGGACAGCAATAGGGGATGCACAACACATCTGAGGTCAAGTGACCTGACACATCAGTTTGCTAGCGTATGCTGCTGCCTGTAATTTTTATAGAGTTCATCCATTGTTGAGCTTGTTAAAGGGGTGTCTGCCCTTCTAGTTTACTCCGATGTACCCTACGACTTTAGGTATCTAATCTGAAAGGGAGCAACATAAGTTGAGGTCTTACACCCCAACATAAATTGAGGTCTCCCGTTCACTTTGTCTATGGTAGCCTGTACGTCTAGTTCTATAATGCGTTCTATTGGGTTCGGAAACCTTAGGGGTCAAGATGTACTACAGTATGTTCCACCATGGGATATCATCATTGAGACCTTGTTGATGTGTTGACAGTCTGTATATCCAGCACTGTTCTCTCTTGAACAATATCTTATCTATATTTCTACTGTCCCCATCTACCTGTTTGATCACCATCCATTTAAGATCTAGTGCTGTGTGCCCTTTAGAGATGTAATGTTCTGCCATCTTTGTTGTGGTCTCCTTACAGCGTATGCTCCTTCTATGTTTGCAGATTCTTGTTCTCACTCTACGGGTAGTCATCCCGGTATATCTGTCCCCACAAGAGCATTTAATCATATAAATAACCCGCTGTGAATTTCAATTAGTGTATTTAGGGATCTGCCAAGGTGTTGATAGGCCTAGATCAATTGTCTTCATGGGGGAAGTGAGATGACAGACACTACACTGTCCACAAGGAAAGTGCCCACCACCGCCAGGACTTCCAACTGTCTGAGTATGGTAGGTTCCATCTTTTCGGCCTTGTGTGTTCCAAAGTATCCCCAAGGCTTCTAGCCCTTTTGTGTGAGAAAAAGGGGTACTCCCAGTCACTCGCCCCTGCGTTAAGAATGCACTTGTTTTTCTTAATGATTTTCTTTACCCTCTCTGATGCTATGTTGTATGTAGTTACAAACACAAGATCTGGTTCCTGGCTCTATCTGTAGGAAATTTCCAGGAGGGCCTCTATGTTCTGATTTCTAGCCCTTTGCTTTGTGGCTTGTATAATGCGTTCTGGATACCTTCGTGCTGTTAGTTTGTCAGTCAAAGCTTCTGCCTGTCTTTTGAAGTCGGGCAGTCTACTGTCATTTCTGCGGAGGTGCAGAAAGTGCCCATATGGGAGATTTTCTCTTAAGGGGCGGGAATGGAAACTGTCAAACCTCAGTAAATTGTTTTTATCTGTTGGTTTGTGGAAAGTGTCTGTCTGTAATGCACCCTGTTCTGGGAAAATTCTTGCATCTAGGAATGTTAAGGATTTGATCCAGCGCGAACCCAATAAATTGATCAGGGATAAATATTCAATAACATCATACTTTGGCCCATACACATTCACCCAAATCCCTGATGCGCTGGTGTCAAGTTTGTTAACTTTCTTCAATTTATTCCTGTTATTTATGCACAAAATTTTAACATCCTGTACTTTGCGTATTAAAAGTTATAATCGACTTTTCATCTACTTGATTGATGGACCAATTAGTTGAAGAGTTGATGGCAATGGTAATTCTCCAAAATAAAGATTAACCTTTAGAAACTGGCTAAAATGACCACAAACTCTCGGTGAGATTTAATAATTTTATCTAGTAATAATAAATGCTCATAGCAATTACATTCATAAATTCAAACACTGGAAACCTCATGAGAGAGAAAAACAATCTAATCACAATAACAACGGAACTATCATTTCAAATATACGTTGCAAAGAGTGGATAGATGAAGAGACATTAGATACAAGTAAAATCTATCATTTTAAACCAACGATTCGGAGGAGATAGATGAAGAGACAAAAGTTTTCAGAGACAAGAATACGACTGCAAAAATAATTTCTGCAATGCTAAGTTAGATCGGATACAAACCCAAGGTATCTGTAAGGGAAAACCACCACACAGGCCTAGGCAGTAGTGGGGGACCCCTGAACCAAGAGTCAGGGATCAAAGACTCAAGAACCAGGACAGGGACAGGACAGGAACAGCTAGGCCTCTCAGCAAACCGATGAACAGCGACGCATCCCTCTCTCAGACACCTTCAGCCTAAGCGACCTCAGCAACCTCAAACCACACCCCTAAAGTACCTATTCTTATACCCTAAAAGTACATGTTCATCCCACAATAGTTGCTAAATTCACATTTTCTAGCTAAGGGATTAGTTAAGTTCTAGGGGTGGGATGTCACCCCACTATGAAATCATCTAATTTTGACTACACCATTGTTCTAATCAAATTTTTTTATACAGTCATCAATGCCCCTTCTCTCTCATGAGTATACATGCAACAATTTTTTGTACATTTTAATAAATTTAACAACAACAGGTTCCGTTCCCACGATGACACTTGCTTTGGCTTCCTTTCAATGTTCTGTCCTTCACCAGGTCAGGCTTTTTCAGCTTTGCACAGCAGTTCAGTCACGTGGTCACATGATTCATGCTCGCTCCTAATTCCACCGGCCCTCGGTTAGGCTAATTTAAAAACGTGGAGGACTAGTCCATTACTAAAAGAACGGAAAAACAGACATTTATTAATTATGTGACAATGCAATTTTCACTGTTTACCACCCACTTTAGCTTTACTTCATATTAACAGTTAGCCTAGCAAAGCATCAGCAGGAAAGCTGCATTATATTATTAGTTTAAAGCAACATTCACTATGCTTTTTACCAAATACACATGCAGCTTTGCCATGCAAACCTTCTAGATTCGTTTCAAAACACAAAATTATTACATTTCCGGTTATTTACGCATTAATTCTGGTTAGTTCATGCATTTTGTAAAGCATAGCTTCCCTCGTGTAATATAAATGTGCACATTAGTTGTTTTAACACTACTTACTGTTAGTCCGTATTATAGGGGTGTTCAGTTGAGCAGGTTTCTTTCGCGAAATCCTGCTCCATCAGATTCATTATTGATTGTATGTGTAAACCTCAGATTATTGTCCTGGCCATTAAGCCAAGTTATAAACTGTATAGCTGTTTGTCTGTCCTCTGACCAGAACACTAATATGTCATCTATGTAGCGCTTCCATGTTCTTATATGTGCCTATATGGGTTGTACAGCTGCACAGTCCATCGGCCAAGGCCATAATCCAAGTTCTGCTTGCCAGACTACTACCTACTGCTTTCTATGTTCACCAAACTTATCATGGGATCCGTCACTTGCACTAGATAAGATATAGGTGAATTTTCAGGGTGCCAAAACACACAAGACAGTCTCTGCAACGAGTGGAGTTCGGCCTTATTAGGCAAGAGCTGAAGTCCAAGACATCGCATATAAATACCATCACTCAAAGTTACTTCCGACCTAGGAACTTAAAGAAGGCGATACTTTAGATTTACAAGACCATGAATAATTGGCCTGGGCATGAAATTCCGCTCTGCTTGCGGAGTTTATAGAGTTTTTCCCACTCCACGCTGTACGTTGCACATGGAGTTCTGAAAAGCGGAGCAGAGTTTTTTCCTCACTCGCCAACATTAAGTTGGCGAGCGCAAGTGAGGAAAATCTTACTCCAGACCAACTCCTGGCGAGATTTCTCAACATGGGCGGTCGTGGATGTCCGCGACCGCTCGCTTTGAGAAACCTTCCGTCCGTGTTGAGGAAGCTGACGCTCAAGTAGAAAATCTGCTCTAACGGCAGAAAGAAGCTGCACGGAACAAATACCCAGCGCTAAAAATCAGCGTGAACAGTGCGACCTAACGCACTCTGCTGCTTCTGGAATTCTGCGTAGCACTGCAGAGTTTTTAGGTCAGCATGCGGAACTCTGCGAACTCCGCCCAGGCTTAGTGAATAACCCCTTGGTGTCATGCTTAGCAGCTGCTGCCAATGATTTAAAGATCAGCTTAGAGTCAGTTATCTCTTCAACAGTTGCACCTTTGTTTATCAGGTCTACTCTGGAAAAACAAGTTATGGCTAGTTTCCGTAAAGCTGAAATAGAGATAATAGAAGATGTGCTCTACACACATCTAATTGTTAAATTTTATGAAAACGCAAAGATCCAGCCTTATCTTAAAGAGTCTTTAAGCAGATTGACCAGATGCTAGATCTTATGCCTCAGGCAAATAACTTTGCCAATCTAAGAAAACAAAACAAACTGGACAAAACAATTGTACTGGCAATGCAGTAGATTCTGTGATAATAGGATCCTACAAAATAATCTAAAAGATTCACAGGGTCTCCCAAAAAACATGCAGCAAGGAATAGAGAAGGTAGGGGCACACTTGCATTGTAATAGGATCGATAAACATAGGGAAGTCAATGGTATGCTAAGGTAATTGCTTCTTTCTCCCCCTTAGTGTAAATGAATATAGGCAGCGCACAGCTGTGGGAGCAGGGGTACTTTTCACCTCAGGTGCACCAATGAGGCTAGTGGTAATCCCACATATGATTGCTACCACAGGTTTACAAGTGCGACTTACTGATCATAGACACTGAGTAACCTTGGACTAGGCACATACAGTCGAAAGACAGACACCAGATATCACAAAATGTCAGAAAACCTATGCCTTACATACATGGACAAGGATGTCAGCGAGATTCTCTCTGGCCCATCCCTCCTAACAGAGTTAAGTATTGCTCAGACTATTGCTCATACTAGGTACTGGGATACACTAACCAAATTGAAAAGGAATCGAATTAAAACCATCCTACATGGGGTGATAATGCCAGAATACTTAAGGGCAAACACAGCCCAAGAGGACTATGGATGACTAATGCCCCATGGATATTTTTAGAAGACTCCACATTTAGAAGGGAATGGGCCCAGATAGCTTGGCATTGTACTAGGGACTGGCTCATCCTGATCATAAAAACAGCCAAAAGGTTGTCAGAAACAATCTTTGTGGAAATTCAAATGAGTGAAAACCATCTAAAGACCAAAGTGGCAGCATACAAAAAATACTTGATCAGATTAATAAGGAAATGACTGAGTATAAGGACTCCCTGATGCAGTATAAAATTCAAAAATTCCGGAAAGACGTGAGAAAGTTTTCATTCACCAAAACCTATCCATACGCTGCACACAGCACCAGAGTATAAGACACCAGTAGAAAAGGAGGAAGATCAGATGGATACCAATTCAGACACCAGGTTCTCATATTCAGATGGGTGGATTCGTGGCAGTGAACAAAGAGGCAAACAAAGGAATACGCGGAAGCAATGGGCACAACAATGGCAGGGTTACAATAACTTTCCCCCGCCCCCTTTCTTCCTAACACTTTTTCCACCACAAATGACACACATGATGGGTTGGAGTAATATCTACAATCAGATGGGACCACAGAGATTCCAACAGAACTACTGCCCCCCTTTTTTAGGGAGAGGCCAGGTATTCAGGGGAAGAAAGAAAATGGAGACTCACGTCCGGAAGGAAACCAACGAACCCAGAGTACAGGCACACAACATGACCAATGAAGCCCCAGGAACCAGGATAAGTATGACCTAGTGACCAATTTGACCACTAAGCAACTAACGGATACACAACTCAGAGTACTTAATAAGGGATCAGGATTTGTCAAAACCCCCTCTTTTGACAAATTTTGCTCACACTGTGAGCTTGCAGCTTTCTTTAGAAAACGTCAGTTGAAAGCTTACTTTTCTGACTAAGAGCAGACAGTGGAACAGACCAACAGTGGTCTCTGTAAACAATCCACCTTCTGCCCCCTGCACACAAAATTCCAGTTGAATTACTCACTTTTGAACAAGCATTGCCGAACGAGATAGAAGAGAAAGATCCAGATGACATCAAAGGAGTACAAAAAAACTCTTCCCCCAAGAGGAGTGACCCTTGCCCAAGGGGTTGCTTCCCTTCTATGTACATTTCCCTGGTGTATAGTAAGCTTCTGCTGCCCCAGAGGTCAGATCGGCCAAAAAACGGCCAATCTGCCCTCCGAGGGAGGGTGAAATGCAAATCAAATTACCCCCTGATAGGTTGATCCCCTTCTATAAATGGTTGCCTGGTGTCCAGTGGGCTTCCGCCCCCGCCCAGAGAGCAGATCAGCATATAAACCACCAATCTGCTCTCCGGGGGGAGAGTACAAAATGTTTTTTTTAAACACCAGACACCAGCAGCAAGTCACTACACACGCACACACCACTTCCCTGTCGTAGGCACTTGACCCACACAAGTGAGGTAGCATTTTTTAGGAAGACCTGGGAGAATGCTGGTTGGTATGAAATTTGGGTTGGCCCAGTGATCCCACAACTTTCCCACACATAAATGTGAGGAAAATACTACTGTTTAGCTAAATTTGAGGTGTAAAGGGGAATCTGGGTAAGAAAACATTGGGGGATCCATGCAAGCCACACCTACCTGGACTCCCCTGGGTGTCTATTTATCAGAAATGTCTGGGTTTGATGGGTTTCCCTAGATGGCCTCCAAGCCCGGGACCAAAAACGCAAGTGCCCTCTTGCAAAACCAGGTAGTTTTGTAATAGATAATTTTGATGTCTCCACAATACGTTTTGGGCCCTTCCCTTTCGCAGGCACTTGGCCCAGCCACGCAATTGAGGTAGCATTTTTACTGGGAGACCTGGGGAAATGCTGGGTATTAGGAAATGTGTGCAGGCCCGATGATCCCACAACTTTCCCACACAGAAATATGAGGAAAATTTTACTTTTTAGCTAAATTTTAAGTTTGCAGGAGAATCTGGGTAGGAAACCATTGAGTCATCCATGCAAGCCACACCTCCCTGGACTCTACCAGGTGTTTAGTTTTCAGAAATGTCTGGGTCTGCTAGGTTTCCCAAGATAGCTGCTGAGCCGGTGACCAAAAAACGCAGGTGCCGTCCTTGCAAAACCAGGTTGTTTTGCAATAGATCATTTTGATGTCTCCACAATATGTTTTGGGTCCTTCCCTGTCACGTGCACGTGGCCCGCACATACAAGTGAGGTACCGTTTTTCTCAGGAGACTTGGGGAAATGCTGGGTGTTAGAAAATTTGTGCTTCCATGCAGATCCCAGGACTTTTCCTAACAGAAATGCCAGGAAAATGTGTTTTCTTAGGCAAAGTTGGAGCTTTGTATGGGAATCTGGGTAAAAAAACCTGGTGAGAGCCATGCAAGTCACCCCACCCTGGATTCCCCTGGGTGTTTAGTTTTAAAACATGTGCTGGTTTGGCAGGTTTCCCTAGGTGCCGGCTAAGCTGGGGCCCAAAATCCACAATTACCCACATTACAAAAAGCACATTGTTTTTCACAAGAAAAATGTGATGTGTCCATGTTGTGTTTGGCGCCCTTTCCTGTCGGGGACAGTTAGCCTACTCACATACATAAGGGGCTATTTTTCTTGGGAGACTTTGGGGAACGCTGGATGGAAGGAAATTTGTGGCTGCCTGCAGATTCCAGGAGTTTTCCTAACAGAAATGCAAGGAATATGTAGTTTTTTGGCAAAGTTTGAGCTTTGCACGGAATTCTGGGTAGAAAAAAACCTGGTGAGAGCCACACAAGTCATCCCACCCTGAACTCTACCAGGGGTCTAGTTTTAAAAAAATGTGCTGGCTTGGTAGGGTGCCCTAGGTGTTGCCTGAGTTGGGGTACAAAATCAAGAGCTACCCACATTGCAAAAAACACATAGTTTTTCACAGGAAAAATGTGATGTGTCTACGTTGTGTTTGCCACACTTTCCTGTTGGGGGCACCTAGCGTACACACATACATGAGGGGCTATTTTTCTTTGGAGGCTTGGGAAAATGCTGGGTGGTAGCAAATTTGTGGTTACAAGCAGATTCCAGGACTTTTCCTCATAGAAATGCAAGGAAAATGTAATATGTTTAGCCAAAGTTTCAGCTTTGCACGGGATCTGGGTAAAAAGTTCTGGGCTCCCCCGCATATCTAGGTTTAAAAAATGTGCTGGTTTGGTTGGGTAACCTAGGTACTGTTTGAGAAGCGGCCCAAAATCCAGAGATACCCACATTGCAAAAAACACATTGTTTTTGACAGGAACAATGTGATGTGTCTACGTTCTGTTTAGTTCCCTTTCCTGTTGCGGGCCCTTGGCCCACCCACACAAGTGAGGCACCATTTTTCTCTGGAGCCTTGGGGGAACACCGGGGGATAGGAAATCTGTGTTTACCTGCAGATTCCTTGACGTTCCCGCACAGAAATGCAAGGGAAATGTGTTTTTTAGGCAACGTTTGAGTTTTGCATGGGATTCTGGCTAAAAAAAACCTGGTTTAGTGCCAAGCAGATTACCCCACCTTGGACTCTCCCTGGTGTCTTGTTTTAAAAAATTTGCTGTTTTGGTTGGTTTCCCTAAGTGCTGGTTGAGCTGAGGCCCATAATCCACAGCTACAGACGTTGCAAAAGCACATTGTTTTTCACAGGAAAAATGTGATGTGTCTACATTGTGTTTGGCGCCCTTTCCTGTCGCGGGCACTTGGCCCACCCAAGTGAGGCACCATTTTTCTCTGTATACTTGGATAAACACTGGGGGTCAGAATCTTGTGGCTCCCTGCAGATTCCAGGACATTTCCCCACAGAAATGTAAGAAAAATGTTTTTTTTAGGCAAATTTGAGATTTGCATGGGATTCTGGGTAAACCACCTGGGGAGTGCCACACAAGTCACCACACCCTGGACTCCCCTGGCTATCTAGTTTTCAAAAATGTGCTGGTTTAGTAGGTTTTTCTAGGTGCCGCCTGAGTTAGCGCCCAAAACACACAGCTACCCACATTGCCAAAAACATAGTTTTTTCACAGGAGAAATGTGATGTGTCTATGTTGGCACTCTTTTCTTTCATGGGCACTTGGCCTACCCACACAATTTAGGCACCGTTTTTCTCGGGAGACTTGGGGAAATGCTGAGTGGTAGGACATTTGTGGCTGCCTGCAGATTCCAGGAATTTTCCTCACAGAAATTCAAGGAAAATGTAATTTATTTAGCCAAAGTTTGAGATTTGCACGGGCTTCTGGGTATAAAAACCTGGTGAGTGGCACACAAGTGACTACACGCTGGACTCCCTCGTCTGTCTAGTTTTCAAAATTGTGCTGGTTTGGTAGGTTTCCCTAGGTGCTGTTGAGCTGGGACCTAAAATCCACAGCTACCCACATTGCAAAAACATATAGGGGGATATGCTCAAGAACGTGCGTTAATCATCGCCAAAATAGGTTAACGCAAGTTTTCATATCGCCGTCTATCGCGGGAAAATAACCCTGTGTTAACGTGGCATTCACAACATGGCGGTAACATGCGATAGTACCCCGATAATGCGGCAAATGTCCGCGATAACAGTACCGGGACAGCGATAAAAATCTCAACCCGAACGTGAAAAAAGTTGCGATGTGCCCAACCGCGATAAAAAATCCAGCGAGAAGCAGCGCCAGGCCTGCAAGTCCCACAAGTCAGGCTGCAAAAAGCACAATAAAAGCGGCAACACAAAACACAAACAACTGCGAAGCACCATGGAGGTAGCCGGAGAAAGCACAGAGGACAACCAGAACCCCACAAGCCCCACGGAGGACCAGCCTGGGACCTCGGGGTCAGGGAAGGGCAAGGAGAAGAAGAAGAGGAAGACGCGGTTCAGTCCGCAGGAAAACAGGATCCTGATCATGGAGGTGATAGACCACCATCAACAACTGTACGTCACCTCCACTGTGTCATTGGCAACAAAAAATACAATATGGCAGTCCATCCTGGACAAGGCGAATGCAGTCGGAGTGCTGGGGAGGACAATGGACGAGGTCAAGAGGCGCTGGAATGATGTGAAGCGCAAGACCAAGCAGAAACTCGCAGACAACCAGAAGGCAGCAATGCAGACTGGAGGTGGGAGTCCAGCACCACAGGAGGAGCTGGATGAGATGGAGGAAATGGTGTCCACAGTCATAAGTGGGGAGACGGTGGCAGGAGTTGGGGGACCGGACACTGCTCAACATGACCCGACACAACAGCAACAGGGTGAGTAACCACCAGGGACTGGGGGGACGGGGGGAGATGGGCACAATGTCACACATGCACAATTAAGTAGAGCACATCTGTGGACAAACCATGGCCAAGAGTCACAACTCCAACCAAGAGCCCAATTTACCCAAGTCTGCAACATCACAGCACTGCATAAGCACAGAAGTGAAAGCCACACCGCCTGAAAGGGATAAGGGCCAGCCAAATCAGAGCTGAAGGGGCAACTCACCTACAATGCAGCACACACACATAAGATCCAGAGCACCGCAACATTTACAACAATGTTGAACAAACAGCAACACCAGCACAACAGAACAGAGGACACAACTGCTGCCGCTTGTGTGTGGAAAATGGCCATTCGCATGTGGCACAGCAGGAAACTGTGAGATGATAATGTACTAGTACAACCCCACATCCCTGATGGTGCAGTAATGCATGTATGGCCGTGACCCAGATAGGCAGTGAGACACACATTGTCATGCAAATCAACACTCATCACAGTTGAATACAAGTGAAGGTGCGTAGACTTTATTAGCATATGCGTGTCAGTACGGGCAAGATTAGTGCCACAACATGCAGACCAATGCAGCAGTATGTCAGAACGTGGAACGTTGCCAAGCACCGCTGTCCACTCCGGGGGAGTGCCGCACCATTCACAGGTGTGTGTTTACCCGCGTTGTTTTCCGCTCATGTATTCGGAGTCCAGGCGAATGCAGCCATGTCCACTGTCGTCGTGGGAGATGTGACCAGAACCCCAAGTTCCAACAAGGTGTCGGGACATGTGCAAACTGTTGTGTCTGCAGGTACGTAGTTACACGTCCATGAAAGCTAGTGCAGCTTCGTAGGCAATCATTTCCAACATGAGGCCGTCGTCGACTTCATCGAACAGGACGGCGAGGCTAACCATTAGCAGGTCCGGACAGATGTGCTGTGTCCACCCCCTTTCACCAATTAGCACTACAGCCCAATAGGGGAGCGGCTCAATTTGCTCACTGCACACAAGGAGTTCTGCAATCTCCCAGGTCCAGCTGCCAGCATGTATGCCAAGTATCCAGGCATCCCATAGACGGGTGTCACGGTGACACTCATGGTCGTGGGCCAAAAGGGAGCGCACACACATGTCGAAATCCAGTTCGGCTACCGTCCTGTTGGATAGGCAGACATCCATGGACCACTCGAATATGCACGAGCGACAATGCACCACAGGCTGCACGCAGGTGACGTTGGCAAGGCGGAAGCTCAGCCGGTAACTGATCCGCAGCACTACCAATGGCAGTGCCCCCAGTAAATGCAGCATACGTGCACGGTAGAGTTCCACATGACAGGGGTTGTGCAAGTGTCCGTGATGGTCTGCCATTGCGTTAGTGGCTCTGGTTGAAGCGGCACTGTTCTGACCTGCACCAGTTCTGTGGATGAAATGCCACAGCTCGGAGCAATGAGTTGTTTTAGTGTGCAACGGTTGTACGCCTGGGTTAATGTGGGAGTAAGTGTGAAGGCCATTCCATGCAAGATAACTTCGAGCAAGGACTTCTGTGTGTGGGGTGTGTATACGTTGGTCTCTCGTCGGGCTGTGCATAGTGTGGGAGTCGTCATCAGCTGCTATAGTATCTGTCAGGGGGTGCCGGGCACATGCAATTCCGAGGTCGGAGGTGCAGATGTGCTTCCGCCTGATAGCTCAGACAAAGGAGCATTCATGTCTAATGTTAGTTTCTCATCTGCTTGCATTCAGGTACTGTGAAGTGGCTTGTTGGGGGTGGGGTGGGATGTGTGCGACTTTGGGATTCATGTTCGACATGTCTTGCATGTGGCAAATGAGCGGCATCACTGTGTGTAACGTTGCCTCACAGTTGCTCCTCCCTCCCCGAGCCTATTTACTTGTGTGCGCTGCGCAGTTGCATCACTGGCACTCCTACGGCACACCATTGTCATGCCTGTCTGCGCATGTCCACAAGCCTGACAACGACACTGTGATGTTGGCCGTTGGAGGTGGGCGGCCACATGAGTGTAGGCCTGTGAGAAGGATAGGGCGGACACAGACGTAGAGTTCATGCCTGGCTGAACTCGTGCTGTGATTAAGGCTAGGCATTTGGCTCATGCTGTGGCAATACAGATACACACAACACTTGGCATGTATGAGCCAAGACCCCGAGCGGTCTTGCGCTCCTTCATTTCCCCGTTCGTGCGAGCCCGCCGGGTGCATGCTACATTGCAACACTGTCGATTGCGGACTGGGTGGTACCGACACTACAACAGAGACACACGCATTAGTTACTTCCTTGTCCAGGCCAGAACTGAACCAAGCCCAGAGCCCCGGGGAAATCCTTCACACCCCTACGCTGGCTTGGTGTACGCCGGCCCAGCCCACTCCGCTTACGCTTACAGGGGGGACGACAAAGCTACGTGTCCAAGGTCATACCCACTGCCTGAGGTGACATGGTTGCATCCGCTGTCCACAACACAATGTAATGTGGTAGGGCCCTGGCCCATCATGCATACATAATGACCACACAGACACACTTAGATAGATAGTTGAACTGGCTACGGGCACGTGCGCCCGGCCACTTTTTGTTACCAGGGTCACATGTCCAGTGACGCCTGTGCTGGATGGGTGTGGGGTGAGTGTAAGCCAGCCCTCAGGGAGTGGTTGGTGCTGGCAACAACTAGAACAGTGATCATCGGATCACACACACAGATTCAATCATAAAGGGTCCATGACTTGCAGTGCACTGAGGTAAGGGCACCAGAGCTGAGCGTGCTCATGTGAAGGAATTGTTAATGATTTGGTCCCTTCGGGATATTCCTGCTGCAGCTGCAGTGGGGTGTGGTACACCTCCCTCATCTTCATCATCATCGTCCCAGGTCTACCCCACTGCCTGAGGTGACATTGTTGTGTCCGCTGTCCACAGCACAAAACTCAATCATGAAGGGTCCATGTGTTGTGGTGCACTGAGTTAGTGGCACCTGAAGAGCTGAGCAGGGTATCAAGCTGATGATGGCATCCAAGACAGGTGTGAGCAACTTAGATAGGCTAGCTGTGAGACTTCTCCGACTCTGGCAGTTGTTGGTTGGAGGTGGTCCTGGCGGTGGTGGCGGGTGTGCAGCCAGCGATGATGGCGTGTCCTTGCATGTCAGGATTGGATTTGGTTTGCGAGCCCTGCTGACCGCAGTGTAGGCCGGAGGCAGCGGTCAGAAAGGGCACACAGCCACGTGACGATGACTTGTAGTGCACTGAGTTAGTGGCACCTGGAGCGATCGGCGGGTGCGCGGCCTGCGCTGATGCGTCGTCCGGGCGGCCCGCCCTGGAAGCAATGTCTGTTGCCTACTGGACTCTGCCATAAATGAATCAAGACTCAATTTGATTTGCGAGCCCTGCTGACCGCAGTGTAGGCCGGAGGCAGTGGTCAGCAAGGGCACACAGCCACGTGGCGTCGACTTGTGTTGCACAGGGTCAGTGGCACCTGGAGCACTCAGCAGGTGCACAGCCAACCACGATGCGCCGTCCGTGTGGGCTGCACTGGGTGCAATGTTTTTCGCCTACTGAATTCTGCCTCAATATTGCCATGTGGCGTCGGCTTGTGTTGCACAGGGTCAGTGGCACCTGGAGTGCTCAGCAGGTGCACAGCCAATGACGATGCGCCGTCCGTGCGGACCGCACTGCGTGCAATGTTTTTCGCCTACTGAATTCTGCCTCAATATTGCCACGTGATGTCGGCTTGTGTTGCACAGGGTCAGTGGCACCTGGAGCGATCATCAGGTGCACAGCCAATGACGATGCGCCGTCCGTGCGGGCCGCACTGGGTGCAATGTTTTTCGCCTACTGAATTCTGCCTCAATATTGCCACGTGGCGTCGGCTTGTGTTGCACAGGGTCAGTGGCACCTGGAGCGCTCAGCAGGTGCAGAGCCAAAGATGATGCGTCGTTTGACTTGGGGGACCTGCTGACTGCAGTGTAGGCCGGAAGCAGTGGTCAGCGAGGGCCCACAGCCACGTGGTGATGACTTGTGTTGCACAGGGTCAGTGGCACCTGGAGCGCTCAGCGGGTGCACACCCAACGATGATGCGTCGTTTGACTTGGGGGACCTGCTGACCACAGTGTAGGCCGGAGGCAGCGGTCAGCGAGGGCCCACAGCCACGTGGTGATGACTTGTGTTGCACAGGGTCAGTGGCACCTGGAGCGCTCAGCGGCTGCACAGCCAACGATGATGCGTCGTTTGACTTGGGGGACCTGCTGACCGCAGCGTAGGCCAGAGGCAGCGGTCAGCGAGGGCCCCCAGCCACGTGGCGATGACTTGTGGTGCACTGAGTTAGAGACACCTGGAGCGCTCAGCGGGTGTGCAGCCAACGATGATGCGTCATCCGGGCGGGCCGCACTGGGGGCAATGTCTGTTGACTGGTGGTTTCCTCTATTAACAGAAATGTGGCACGATTTGAATTGTGGGACCTGCTGACCGCAGTGTAGGACTAAGGCAGTATCCGGCACACACATGACTCCGTGTTGCTGTGCCGCTGGATGCGCTGGGTGTTACAGCAAACAAATGATGGACGGAATGCTGACAATGCAAACATTCTCCCCCAGTCAAAAGATCTGGGTTAAATCCATCGTTCGTTTGCCCACTACGCCACCCCAGTTTGGACCCAGCCATATGCAAATCAGTCTTGACCCTGTGCCCCATGGGAACAGTCCAGACCGAACTGCCAGGCCAGGTCCTCCCTGGACCAGAAACAAGCATCCTGGGACCGGTTTCAGGGTATGTCACCCTTCTTCAGCCAGGCTAGCTTGAATCCAGTGGCACAGTGAGCAAGGGACCCACGTCTGGGCATACCCATCCCACTTAGGGCGAAAAGTGTTACAGCAAACAAATGATGGACGGAATGCTGACAATGCAAACATTCTCCCCCAGTCAAAAGATCTGGGTTAAATCCATCGTTCTTTTGCCCACTACGCCACCCCAGTTTGGACCCAGCCATATGCAAATCAGTCTTGACCCTGTGCCCCATGGGAACAGTCCAGACCGAACTGCCAGGCCAGGTCCTCCCTGGACCGGAAACAAGCATCCTGGGACCGGTTTCAGGGTATGTCACTGGGGCACTGGGGGCCTGTGTCGCGGAGTCTGGAGGTCACTGCGGCGGACTCGTGGCAGGGTGAGGTGCACCGCCCTGGCAGACGCTTTGCCCATCACGGAAGAGAACCACGCCCAGGGCCCCGACCTTTTTATCAACACTCCTACGCTGGAGTGGCGTACGCCGGCCCAGCCCACTGCGCTTACAGGGGGGGACGGCACAGCTACATGTCCAAGGTCTTCCCCACTGCCTGAGGTGACATGGTTGCGTCCACTGTGTACAAAACTACACACACCAGCAGTATATGTCCACATGGATATGTCTGTGCTCTGCATTCTGTGGTCTGTCCAGCACATCACCGCCACACTTGGCATTGTGTACATTCTTCTTCATGGGTGAGTTGCCTCCTTGGTTCCCACCTCTCCCCACATTCTGCACTTGTGTGGCTGAGGGGCCATGCCATTTTCAGAAGGTCCGCTGTCTTGTCCTATGCTGCCTCGGTGGTAGTCCGGGGGGGGTTCTGGAGGGGGTGGTGGTCCTGGGGGTGGTGGCGGTGGGTGTTGTGGCCCTCTTGGGTCTCCGGGCTGCATGTTCATTGTCTCCATGGCATCTGTGGGTCTTCAGATGTGGCTCTGGGCTGGGCTCCCTTTCATACTGCAGGTAGTCGTCCTGCTTAGCACCAGCAGAAGGCAGGTGTTAAATCCCTGCTGCTAATGCGCCTTATCGCCTGTTTTTGGGTCGCATCGCAGATCTGGCTGGTCGTTGAGAATATCGCGAAGTGGTGTTTTCGTGTGTTTTTGCACGGGAACACCTACTCTGCATATCATTAGCGTTAGTTGTCTCTCTCATCCGTAATGATGTTTTTTGCGGCAGCTATCGCTGGTATTCTGGCGATGTGGGGAGTTTGCACCAGCTTGTGAATGGGGCGATAATTCTTTCGCCACTTTTGCTGCGCTAAAGTGCCGTTAACTCGGCGATGAGTCCTTGAGAATATGCCCCATAGTTTTTCACTGGAAGATGTGATGTGTCTATGCTGTGTTTGGCACCCTTTGAAATACCCACACAATTGAGGCACTGCTTTCCTCAGGAGTCTTGGAAATGCAAGGAAAAAGTGTTTTTTAGGCAAAGTTTGAGATTTACACGGGATTCTGAGTTAAAAAACCTGGTGAGAGTCACGCAAGTCTCCCCACCCTGGACTCCCCCGGGTGTCTAGTTTAAAAATGCACTGGTTTGGTATGTTTCCCAAGGTGCCGGCTGAGCTGTGGTCCACATTCCACAGCTACCCACATTGCAAAATCGGTTTCAGTGGAAAAATGTGATTTGTCTATGTTGCGTTTTATGCACTTTCTTGTCACAGGCATTTGACCTACCCACACAAGTGATGCACTGTTTTTCTCAGGAGACTGGGTGGTAGAAAGATTTTGGGTCCCTGCAGATTCCTAGAGGTTTCCTCATATAAATGCAAGGAAAATATGTTTTTTTGAGGCAAACTTTGAGATTTTCAAAGGGTTCTGGGCCAACAAAACCTGGTCAGAGCCCCACAAGTCACCCTACCCTGGACTCCTACAGATGTCTAGTTTTCAAAGATGTGTTGGTTTCATAGGTTTCCTTATGTGCCGGCTGAGCTGGGGCCAAAAATTCACATCTAGCCATCTTGTAAAAAGAAAACCCATGGATTCTGCTGATGTCTCCTTGGAACAAGTTTTGGGATGTTTTGTGTTGCAGGCGTGAGGCCTAGCCACACGAGTGGGGTACCATTTTTATCTGGAGACATGTGAAAATACAGAATAGTAGAACATTTGCTTTTACCAATTGAATATCTCTATGTTTGTGCCTTTCAAATGTAAGCAAGTGTGTAACCAAGAAGACATTTTACAAAATGCTCTCTGAAACACATGCCAGCATGGGTCCCCATAATATCAGAGATGTAAAAACAACCACTGCTCCTAAACTTAGTATCTGATTTCAGAAATACAGAGTTTTCCTTCATACCCTTTTTTCATTCTTTATAATTTACAATATCAATTGATGTATAGTCGGTAAACAATGAAAAGCCATTGTAAGGTGCAGCTTGGTTGTTAGCTCTGGGTTTCTTTGCAACCAGAAGGGTACAGCGGACATAACGGTATATTGATTTAAAAAATCTTCTATAGTAAGACGTTACAGACAAAAACATGGACACAAACAACTATTTTTTAACTCAATTTCAATATTATTTTATTTCAACTCTATCTTTCTATAAGGAGCTACACAAATGACCCCTAGCTGAATTCAGAATTTTGCCTAGTTTTCAGAAATGCCTAGCTTTCAAGGATCCACCATGTATTTCACACCCGTTTCCACCACAAACTGGAAGGAGGTTGAAAGCACAAAAATAGGAAAAATGGGCTATGTCCCAGTAAAAGGCCAAAACTGTATTAAAAAGTTTAATTTTTCTGAATCGAGTCTGCCTGCACCTGAAAGCTGGAAAGATGGTGATTTTAGCACCCCAAACCTTTTGTTGATGCCATTTGCGAGAAAAAAACAGTTGTTTTCGTCTGCAACACTATTTTCCCAATTTTCAAAAAAATACCTAAAATGTAGCTATATGTTGGCTAATTTCCCGGTCCCCTCTAGGGGAATGCACAAACCCTGGGTACCTTTAGAATCCCCAATGTTGGAAAAAAAGGACGCAAATTTGATGTGGATATCTTATGTGTACTAAAGGTTATGGAGGCCTAGGCACGATCTACCCCAAATAGCCATAAAAAGGCTTAGCACTAGGGCAGAAAAGGCCTTGTAGCAAAAGGGTTAAACGCTCTCTTGGAAAATGGCCCTCTCTGAAGGGCCATCCCATACTTTTTGCTTACTTCCTCCTCTTTCTCTGGCCTTCTTTTTGTTGGTTTTATGACTCTGAGCACTTCACCACTGTTGACCAGTGCTAAAATGCATGTGATCTCCCCTAAACATGGTAACATTGGTGTATGCATAATTGACATTTACTTGTTAGTCCCGTGTAAAGTGGTATACCATATACCCAGGGCCTGTTACCTAAATGCTGCTGTGGGCTTGCAGCACTGATTATACCGCTTACACAAGTAGCCTTTCAAACCTCTCTCTGGCCTGCCATTGCACGGCCTGGGTGTGCAGTTTACTGCCACTTCAACATGCCATTTAAAACTACTTGCCAAGCCTTTAACTCCCCTTTTATTACACACAAGTCAGGCTAAAGGCTATCGACTGTTACGGCCGCATGTAACTTTAACGCTGGAATGCTAGAAGGCTGAAACGCTTTTATTTCTTAATCGCTCTCACTGCTAAATGCTTTTATACTTGTCCTGTTGTTATTATCTGTTTTAGTACCTGCCGTGATTTTAAATATAGCACTTTCTCAATCTGTATGAATTTGTACTTTGCACAGAATGACTGAATTTGTATTTTGGGCAGAATCACTTAACCCAACTTACCCTGCTCTTACGTGGCTTGGGAGGGGGAAGCCATTGCTGATTGGGTTGGTTTCTGAATGACAGGAAAGCACCGCGAGGCACCGGAAGCAGCGCACAGTGGGGCAGCGCTCTAGCTTCTCATAGATGGGAGTCCTCATGAACGGGGCCGCTGTGCGGACGCGCTGCTGGCGCGCTGCTGGCGCGCCTAAGGCAAGCTCGTCTGCGCCCGTCCGCGTCCGGATCGTGGCCAGTGCCAGCCATGCTGCCCGATGCACGGGAGGTGGCCGCATTGTATGGTCTAGAGAGCAACTCCTACATCTGAATAATAAGATCTGTGAGACCACAATTGAGCCTGACCGCCTGGAGGCTCCTCAGCCTACGGCCTGCAATTCCTGTCCTTTCTCTTTAGAGGTAGGGTGCGGGATATATAAGGAGGACTCCTCTCATAGCCCTCCCCCTGCTTCTTCGGCTCAGGGTGAAACCGGCCCTATCAAAGCATGCCTGATTAACTGCAGATCCCTCCCAAAACATGGTGATGACATATGGCTATGTTTGGAGGCTAACTCATGGGATTTAATGTTCCTTACAGAAACTTGGCTCAAGGAGAGCTCTAATCCAGACCTGCTGCTGGCCATCCCGGTTGGTTTCAGACTGGCGGGTGTCAACAGAGGAGGCAACAAGACGGGCGGTGGGGTGGCTATTATTCTTAGGGAAGGCTGGGAGATCTCTTATAGAAAGATTAAACATCTAGGGATCTTGGAGGCCATGTCTTTCTTTGTAAAAATTGCATCCACAGTATCGGTAGCAGGGATCCTAGTATACAGACCCCTCAACACTCCGGCCTGTCATCTAGCAGATCTCTGCGACATAGTAGCAGACCTCTCTCTAAAATATACCTGCTTTACAATTTTAGGAGATTTTAATGTCCACATGGACAGTGATATATGCGCTAAAGCTAGATACGCTGCTCGGACTCAACTTCTCACAGCGCGTTGCGGCCCCCACTCATGCTGCCGGTCATACACTCGACTTAATTTTTACTAATGACCCCAACCTGGCGGTTGAGGCTCCCCTACCCCTAACGTGGTCTGATCATCTATTGATACCATTTATCTTTATGCCCGCTCATTCCAGTATCAGACCCCAGCACCCCCCGGAAAGAAGGAAAAACTGGAGCAAAATCACTAAAGACAGCATGACACCAGCACTCCGTTCAGTCTCCCTTACGCTGTCAGGCAATCCCGATGAAGATACTGCAAGTTTTAATAGTTGGGTGGAGAAGGCTCTTGATACTGTTGCCCCCCCTAGACTTGCTGTCTCCTCTAGGAAGAGGCCTTCTGCTCCACGGTTCTCCCCAGAACTTCAAACCGAGAAAAGTGTATGCAAAAAATTGGAGCGCGCTTGGAGACAATCCTACAACCCGGCAGCCAAACTCACTTATAGAAAGGCCCTAAAAAATTTCCATAAGCTTGCAAGAAGCACCATGCGGGACTACTTTACCCTCAAGATTAAAGCAGCTGATAATTCAGCAAAAGCCTTATATAAAATTGTTCAAAACTTTACTAAACCTGTAGCTCTGGATAACACACTTTTTTCAGGACAAAATTGAATCCATCTATGCTTCTTTCCCTTCCAATCTGACCCTAACAGAGCAGAACGACACTTCAGATAGCGCGGAGCGCTTGACCGAATTCTGCCCTCTGTCTCTTGAGGCTTCCTTAAAAAAACTATCTGAAAGCAAATCTGGCTCACCCGGGGATCCCTGCCCAGCCCAGTTTTTTAAACTCCTGGTCCCCTGTTTTAACGTCCCCTTGAACCAAATCTGGAACTCCTCTCTGTGTTCAGGCATTTTCCCTGCAGCTTGAAAACAGGCTTTTCTACTACCCATACTTAAGAAACCAGACGCTGACCCTGCAGAGTATAAAAACTTCAAGCCCATCTCGCTTCTACCTGCTCCGGCTAAGATCCTTGAACAGATAGTCCAGAGTCAACTATCGGAATTCTTGGAAACTAACAAATGATTCCACGACTCCCAATCCGGCTTCAGAGCAGGCTATAGCACTGAGACTGCTCTACTAGAAGTGGCGGAAAGCGTCCGTGAAACTACGGACCAGGGCAACGCAGCAATGCTGGTGCTGCTGGATCTGCCTGCGGCCTTCGACCCTGTGGCCCATCCGATTCTCCTAGAGAGACTCAAACATCTGGGAATTCAGGGTACGGTCCTTTCCTGGATCCGGTCCTTCTTGGAGAACTGGACACAACAAGTTTTTCTACGTCCCTTTGTCTCTTCCCAGAGGCCCCATGTTTGTGGGGTCCCCCAGGGTTCGGCATTGAGCCCCCTCCTATTCAATGTCTATCTCTCCCCGCTTGCAGCTCTGATTGAATCCCTGGGGGTGAAGGTGATTTCCTACACTGACGATACCCAGCTTCTGTTTTCTTTTAAAGAACATTCAGAGGCTGCTTTTAGTAACTTCAGAAGCTGCCTAAGTCACATCTCGACCTGGATGACCCAAAACTGTCTAAAGCTAAACTCGGAAAAAACCGAGGTGCTATTCTTCAATCAACAGGTCACTCCACCCTCTAGGCTCTGGTGGCCGCAGGAATTGAACCCCCCTCCTGAGCCTGTAGACTCGGTGAGAAACTTGGGTTTCAGATTTGATAATGCCCTTTCTTGCAAGTCCCAGATTTGGCAAGTCTCTTCCTCCTGCTTCGGGAAACTCTGTATCCTGCGGAAATTTCTCCACTTCCTCCCGATGGACTGCAGGAGGACATTGGTTCATGCCTTTATTACATCCCATCTGGACTATGCCAACAGTCTGTACTTGGGTCTCCCTGCATATCTGATCCGCAGACTGCAAATGATACAGAACGCAGCGGCCAGACTGATTTGCAAGGTGCCTTACCGACACTCCATCACACCCCACCTAAGAAGCCTCCACTGGCTACCCGTCATAAGGAGAATAGAATTCAAGGCACTCACCCTGGCCTACAGAGCAACGAGGAGCCTAGGCCCGGCTTACTTGAGAGCTAGACTCCAACACTACCAGCATGACCGGGTCCTGAGATCTAACCACCTGCAGCTCCTCACCACCCCCGCTTTCGCAAGGCGAGGGTAGGCGGCAGAGCTTATGCAGTTAGGACCACTAAACTGTGGAATACAATGCCGCTCCCTCTCTGTCTGACCGAACCTGAACCCGCCTTTAGACAAGCTCTAAAAACCTGGCTATTCAACCGTCACTAAGCCTACTTGTGCTCTGTGTCTCTCGACTGCCTTAGCGCCGGGACACCTCCGCTGGAGGTAGCTGCACGCTCTACAAACTCCAAAATAAATAAAATAAAGTAGGCCCTATGTAGCCCATAAGGCAGGGTACTGTGTAAATATAAAGTAGTGTTAAGTTTTGCATGTGTTAGTAGTGACAATCATCCAAATTCGTTTTCCCTACTGTGAGGCCCACTCCTCTGATAGGTTAGCATTGGGAATTCCTTAATACACTTTTAAGCTGTAATTCCTGATCAGAAAGGAGTAGCTGCATCAGTTTTTATATCTTTGAAATGGTAATGATAAATTCTCTTTATTAGTAAAGTTGGATTTAACATTACTATTTCAGACATGACACTTATAGAAAGTAGGCCTTTCTCTGCTTTTACTGCTCTGTGGGCCTACAGCGTGTCTCCAATGCACGTCTAGGGTGGGTGACATGGATGTTATTTGGGAGCCACCAGGGGTCACAGCTGCAACCCCTGGCTTGCCCCTTGCTACCCCTGGCATTGCTTTTGAGACCTCTTGCCTTAGAGGTGGCAAAATCATTGCATGGAACACAGGGGCAGCTCTTCCTAAAGGATGCTGGTTGGAGCTCCACTTGCCTGGTGTCTGTAAATATTTTTATTATACAAATAGTGACTAATATTATTCACTATTAGTGTAATAAAAAATGGAGTATATTAGATGGAATGTGACCCTAACTGGAAGCTAGGGTAAGTAAAATGCTGTTAAATGTATGTTGTAATCATGCTTTCAGGTGAGAGTGTGTTTATGTGCGTGTGTGAATGTGTTAGTATGTGTAAGCATGTGTGTGTGTGTGAGTCAAAGTAAAGGTCAAATGGCATGCGATGTTACTTCTACTACCCCTGGCATTTTGGTGAATTGAAATCCAAGTCAAATGTATGAGGAATGAAGTAAGTTTGTTTACTTGTAGTTTATTTTTCACTTTTTCAACAATCACACTGGTGTCAGTGCTCCATATGTAAGTCCTTCAATATGTAGTCACTCCAGATAAATAAGTTGTAATAAAGCCAACACATGTTTCACCCCTCAAGTGGCACACAAGCCTTTGGCTTTGTCAAGGCTAAAAACTGGAGAGGTTAATAGAAACCATTAACTTGCTATTATTTATAGTTTGTAATTTCTTCATTTCTTATTGCGGAGTGAAATGGTTACAGCCAATAAACCGCAACCTTGTGAATTCATAACTCGCATTTGAATATACTTCAAATGTGTACCTAATTAATAAATCTATATATGTGGTTGGTGGGACGTGAGGAGAGAGATGGGGGGATTTAAATGGAATTGTAAGAGAAGAGAATTTTTGTTCATGCTATGTATCTTGTAGTGTTAGTAGAAAAGTAGTGGATGTACTCATTAGTTAATAGAATATTACCTTTCAAAAAGCTTATTACAAAATTCACTGATGAATTTCAAAAAGTCTTTAGCCATTAAGGTATATTCATTAATATTTATAGCTCTGAAAAAAATGAACAACATTATTAAATATTGAAACTTATACCACATGATTCCTATGTATATATTAAATATTCGATTCATATTAGCACCCTAGATAGCCTTTTGGTAGGTTACTCTGGGAGAACCCATGGTAGCAGGGGTGTTAACCCTAAGGAGAGCAGTGTTTGGAGCTTGAGAACCCAAAATGCTCATTGAGTATTAGGTGCAAAGAATCCTTGAATAGATTTTATGTGCCTAGTATACATGTGGTAGTATACTGGCACTCTGCGGAACAACTCGATTTGGCAGCAGCAAATAGAGTTGGACCATTGCCCAATAGTAAATGGTTTGAGGCTACCTGAAATTAGCTGAGCGTAGTCTCAGCGGTTCTTGCGGGTGCGCAAATGGCATTACCATTGGCCACCATATTATTAATAATAAACTGGGAGTTCGTCACTCTATACAATTCTATTGTGGGAGATGATCACTGGCCTAACGTTGTTTAATTTCATAGTCTTTATGGGTTCAGTGTATCGCAAGGCTAACAAATGTGTAGTCCCAAGTGAAAATACCTCTAACTTTAGGTAGTAGGTTGCTGTCTTTGATAGTCTTACTTGACTGCAGCAGGGTTAAATTGTGAGTTAACAGAAGGTCAATAATTTTCCCCTCTGGCCGAGCCTTCAAAGGAGGATTTTGATCTTATAAATAGGATGTGCCAAGGTTGGGGCTAAGTTGAAGCCTCCGGTGAGAATGATCTCAGCCGATGGATTTGTGCAAAAAAGATCTTCAACGGCGTCACAATGGTTGTTCAGATTTACATTTCTGTTGACCTTATGCAGGTTTATGTAGATGTTAACCAATAGTATGGCTCTAAATTTGCCACCAATGTTACAGCCGTTGATTGTCACAACTTGCACTGTTGAACAATTGGAGTCGACACACCTAATGTTGAGGTTCAAAGTAGCAGAAACATATATGGAAAGCCCACCTGATGTTTTTATTGCATTATTGATGTTTTATTTTTATTTTATTGCAGGCTTGTGAAATTCATGATATACTGATATGAGAACGGGGTCGACCTTCGAGGTTTCTTGTAGATATATTGTATCCCTAGTAATGATAAACTGGTAGGCCTCTTGTTGAGTCATTAAATGGCATAGACTGGCAATATTTCATGATATTGGTGTAATCTCTTGTTTTAAAAATGTATCTGCTCTCTGTCGGACAAGGTGTACTGAGGAGAGTTGCACCGATTAAGTTTGTCTGGGCTCCGGTACAGGAGCCAGGGCGAGATGCAGCTCATAGTTAATGTTATTGTTAGTGTTTGTATACACATCACTGAGAGACAAGGCAAGCAACTGAAGGGGTAGGGCAGCGAGAGGAGGGTACCCTATGGGGCGACAACTAGAGGGCCGATGGCTGACATTGTAAGGATGGTCACCTGGAACGTCCGGGGCCTGAACAACTACATGAAGAGAGCAAGAATGGGTACATATGTGCACAAGTGGGGGGGTCACAATAGTGTGCATGCAGGAGACACACCTCCTTCCAAATGAAATTGAGAAGCTGCGTAAGAAATGGAGGGGCACCTTGGACCATGCCAGTTATAGTTCACAACTCAGGGAGGACGGGACCTGGCTTGTGTCAAGGGCCCCAAACGAGGTGACAGTCAAATGAATAGGTACCGAGGAACGGTACGTTCTATTGCTACTGTGGGTGGGCTGTATACCACCAACACTGATGGCCAGACATACTATGGCACAGTAGCAAAATTGGCTCAGTTATTCTTGGGCGCTGCGATGCAATGGATGAGAGACTTTAACTGTGTTCCGAATGACACGCTTGATTGCCTCCTTCCCAACCATTTAAGCAGGGTATGCAAAGGTCCCTAGAGAAAGCTATAGCAGACTTACTAGATGTGTGGTGTGAGCAACTCCCACACTCAAGAATGTTCTCACTACACACAAGCATCCAGCACAAACACCAGAATAGACATAGCCCTGCTAGATCGGTCAAACATTCCCCTCATCATGGATATACAACATAAAGGCAGAATATGATCTGACCATTCCCCGATTCAGTTCAATTATGACTGCACAAGATACATGGCAGCAATACACCTGGTGCCTGCTCACTCAGGTGCTGCAGGACATGGTGTTCTGACAGGAAACACAGGACACCATTAGATCCGACTTTGCAAGCTTGCGTGGGATTGAACAGGAAGCAATGAAAGTGGTGGTCCGTGGCATAGTTATGGTGGGGGTGTACTCAAGGAAGAGAGTCCTGAGGGACCAGAAAGCTGCGGTCTAGTGAAGGAAGTGACCCGCTTAGGGCCACCCTGGTCACTCGCGACCACCTCTTAGCCTTCCTTACAAATGAAGAGTCGGTCAGACAGTAGAGAATACAAACCAAAAATATTTATTAGAAATACACTCGAGCGGAGTCCGGTCTGACAAGCCTCCTTAGATTGCTACAGAGGGAATGACCTCTGCCAACATGGTAATACCTATTGTACATCTCTAGAACCACTAAAGACACGCCCAGACTGGAAATTTCCACTTGGTAGCTAGTGAACAAAAAAACTACAGAAGGATGAGCTACCATCCCAGGACCGGGTACATGCTATCTCAGTGTCAAGGTTACTCTGCCTGAGCCCGCCGCTCTAAGGGTGGGAGCAGGCCTATCTAGTGAGAAAGGTATGTAATAATAAATTATTCATTAGTACAGCGTAGCTCAACCTTGGAGAAATGAAAAAAAAAAACATGAACATCACAGCTGCTTTCTGCTGAGGCGGACAGAGTGAGACAGAAGTCAGTTTCGATCATGGCTGAAAATGGCGGCTCAACTTAAAATGGTGCCGCAAATGCTAACTTTACATTGTGTAATTCACTAGCAAAATGAATGCACACATTTATATTTCAACACTAGAAACAAGTCGACCAGCAGCAAGAGTCTCAGCGCAGAGCGGTGACAGCTTTGTAACTGACCTATGAGCTTAGCTCAACAATATTAGAAAAAACACTGAAACTAGGGCACCTGAAACATACAGATTTTTAACAATTGACACTGCAGCGCAGGCTTCATACCAAGGTCCATCATTTGTAATGGGACACTCTGCAGCGGAGATATTGTACTAAATGCAATGTCCGAAATTGCAACAAATACAATTGAAATTAAAAAACGAGACATCATTCGTCTACATAATTTGATGTTATTTTGCTCATGCATCACATTAGGTGAATATGCGATGTTACATCGCATGCGGTACAACGCATGCGATTACAACGCGGTTGTTACAATGACCACGTTGTTACAACGCATACCATTACATCGCAAGACGTTTCTACGACTTGCTGTAGGGGGTGCGCTGGACTTAGGAATAGTATAATTTACTATTCCAACTCCAGCATGCGCAACAGTAGGGAAGGTGTTGGAATAGTAAATTATACTATTTCTTAGTTTAGAGCGCCCCCTACAGCAAGTCGTAGAAACTACTTGCGTTGTAATGGTTAGCGTTGTAACAACGCGGTCGTTGTAACGACCTCGTTGTAATCGCATGCGTTGTACCGCATGCGATGTAAACGCTGCTTCCCCATTAGGTTGATATTCTAGTTGTGATGTTTTTAAGCGCATATCCATTTTACACCCAAAGGACCAGGATGCGTTGTAAAAATAATTTTAAAAGACCAGGATGCACAAGAATGAGGGTTTAGTTTACTTTATGCCTTACTCGATGCTTTATATAATTATATTGGAAAGAGGAGGTCTGTCTCTTCGGCAACTATAATGACATGCTATCTTGAAATGCTGTGCTCTGTGAGAGATGAGAAACATGGGTTAAATGTATCTACTCAGTTGGACTCATACCTCAGAATACAGAAAATCCTTGTCCATATGAGTTGATGATCACATTTCTCCTCCATAGGGTTATCAGTCCTGCATCTCTATGCAACATGCATAATTAACATGAGTATTGTGGCATATCTATGGTCAATGTGGATAGGTATTTTATAGAAATGTGACATCAGTTAAATGACCTACTGTCTCTCAGTCTCCCAGTCATCAGGCACTATCTTCTTTTGCCTATAGGTTCCCACAAATCAAACGTCTCAGACCACAGGTAAATTGTTCTTCACTTACTTTATATCTAGACATATTTGGAGCAAATGTAAATATAAATTGATGGTTGTCAGTGATTTTGATTCTGGAGGTCTACTTGCTGGCCATTACACTAAAAGCTCCAAATATCAGGAAACACTCTTTACGTAGAAGGTTAAATATAGGTCTATAATTCATCTGTGGGTATGCTCTATATGGACTACACATCCTGTTTCTGTATTGAAAGATATACTTTTGAAGAGTTTTTTTTGTAAAGAAAAGAATTGGAATACGTGGTGCATAGGAAATTCAAGAACAAAAATGATATGTTATATTTTGGCACCTATATTAATCCAATAAATCTAAATTTGTCACTATTTAACTAATGTAAGCTTTAATATTGTTTTCTTAAGAACTAAGCACTGATGTAGATTCTATTCTTCATCTACCAGCGATCATGCTATCAGAACTTATTTTCCAACATGATATATATCATCTCCTGATCCCTGAAAAATCAATGTAATATTTTCCACTTTATTGACATATTTTTTCAAATATTACTGTAGTGAGTTTTGTGTGATCACTTTAGAAAAAGTGTTTAGTAAAGATGGTCTTTAATTGTAATAGTCTATATACAATTTCATAGGCAGCCTTGATAAAACTCTGGCAAAAGTGTAACAAATGTCAGGGTGATAATATTAGGTAAACTGTGATCACATTAAAGAGAAGAAATATTTGTTACTTGTCATATGTTTCATTATAAAATAGAAAAAAACAAGTCCATGTTCTATTCTTTGAATTATAGGATCAAAGTTCTTCTTTAAAAATCAATAAGATATATTTTCATCTGATCAGTTGGGTGTGTGCTATGGCTATTAATTAAAGTCTGTTTAGCAGTTCTGGTGAACTATAAAATCATATCACCCCCAATACACTACTAATGTTCTCACACTTGAACTCATCAATGACATCACATGTGATGCAATGAATACATCATACATAAATCACTCATGTCTACTTATATTTAAAGTGAGGCGAAGGTATTAGGCTGATGTATCACTGAATATTCCTAGGTGCCCTAAATCGAATTTTGCAGAGAGAATGAAGGATACTATTATATTGTGATGATAGTATTTATGTGAGAAATAGGCTTTACTGTTACAACATTTGTCATATAATTATTATCAATATTATCAAAGCTAGGGCTGCTTATTGATAAGATCACCCTATTCGAAGTATTTGCAGATATAGAGCAACTTAGCCACTTTTAAAGAATATAGCAGCACACTGTAGGCACATAATAACACCTTTTGGGTTTTAAGGCACTTTTGGGAACAAAAAAGCATTTTGCTACATATTTTGTTCGTTATAGCTCAGTTTAATTCCCACCTGGTTATCCTGGGGAAAGAGGCTTAAATCAAATAGAGTCCCTTATCAGCAATCATTATAGATCAATTAAATGGCCAAAGTTGTTAGCTAACCAGGAATCCTAAACTGAGATTTATAATCTGTTTTATCTGGGACTTTCTCCATATGCTGATCTTCTGAGGCATGATTCACCAGTGATTATTTGATCAATTAAAAAAACTCTTCCAACACCCTATGTGTGCTCCACCCCCTACTCTCGTCGCTAGCAGGAAGAGTAATTTGTGGTATAATACAGAATACTGCAAAGCAAAATCCACCCTCATTCGAACAATTAAAAACTGGGCTCCACCTATGATTAGAAAAGCCAGATTAGAGTTTAGGTGTATTCTTTGTGAAAGTAAAAGCTAATGGGATGAGGCTATCTGGATGGATCTCTTGGATGCCTCAAGGGCAAAAGACATGTCCTCTTGGTAGTAAACCCAGTAGTCATCCCATAGATTACTCAATACATGGGTCTCCAGTGCCCTAAATCTGTAAAAAAATAAGTGCCAGGGCCCTTGTCAGGAGGCCACCGCAGCTTGCACCACCCATTGCCACTGTTAGAACTGCCAATGACAGTACCAATGCAACTGCTAACCATCAAACTGCTACATGTGTGACAGCTCAGACTGTTGGAGGCTCACTAAGCTATATTAATGGATTGTGCAGCAGGTATTCATTGTTTTTAATGTATATTGAATGAACAAACAACTATTGTTCTGTTCATCTCTAAATTACACAAACAGTGCCACCAGGTGGCAGCTGTCATAAGTGCTGGTGTTGACAATTAAGTGCTGGTGCCGAGCACCGAAAACCACTGGCTCAAATTAAGCAGTGTGGGTCTCTCATTTTGAGAGTCTTTATTTCTCTGCGCATGCATTTGAGGTTACCTTGGCAGCTCATTTGATAGTCAGCCTGGATCTCTGGTACCGATATCTGAGGGAGTTTTGTTCTCTATGGCTAACATTCAGGCTGCCATCAACTCAGTGAAGCTAGGTAAAGCCCCGGGCCCCAATAGGATTCCTAGGGATCTTTTCCGCTATGACTCTCAGTTGTGGTCCCGACACATAAACTTACTTTCAAATGCTATAATCAACAGGCAGAGATCCCGATACATGGGGCAGGGCTGAAATTGTTCCCATCTACAAAAAAGGAGACATAGCAATACCACGGCAACTAGAAACCAATAAGTCTAGTGGATAACCTTCAAAAGATTTTTGGTAGACAAGTTTTAAATAAACTTGAACAATTGATGACATACTATCCCCTTTCCAGGCAGGATTCAAAACTAAAGTGGGAACACCTACGGTCAGCTTTTGACATGGTTCCAAGACACCTACTGTGGAAATTTCTTAAATTAATAAGTCACTATGTCCCACTGCTCTCTGTGATTGTTAGATTGCATGAGAATAACTATGCTCAGGTGTGCTTATGCAAGCAGGGGGAACTTACTGAGGGTATTCCTTTGAAAAGATGAGCAAAACAAGGGTGTGTCCTTGCCCCTACTCTCTTCTCTATCTCCTTATTAATGATGTTTATATAGATTTGCTGGGCTGTAGTCATGACTCCCTTATACTAAATGATTCTCCCATTCCGGTGTTATGTTTTGCAGATGTCACCCTTCTTTTATCTAGAACAGCTAGGGGATTGCAAAATCTCTTAGTCAAATTAAAAATGTACTTTGATTAATTGGGACTGTAAATTAACAACTCAAAACAAAATATATGACTTTCAACCCTCATAGGTCTTTTAAGAGTAACATTTATATAGGCACTACACAACTTGAGAAGGTGGAGAGTTTTGACTATTTGGGTATAAGGATTGATAGTAGATTTTCCTGTGGTTCCCAAATATAGATGAGCAGATCAATGTTGCTGCACAAGCAGGCACCCTTTTAAAGCTCTGGCATGCCTCAACTACCAGATCTGTTTCCCCAGCAGCCCTGGAGATCTATAAAGCCAGAGCTCAGTCAGTGGCCCTTTATGGGGCTGAGATATTGGTATATCTGCCTGCTCTAAGGATTTTACAATCTGATACTACCTGGTCAATTGTGTTTGCCTTAAGCTGATACTTACATTATGCGTTGTTTATCAAAAAAATGTCAAGCCTGCCATTATAGATTTTCAGGTTCCCTGGAATAACTATTAGTTGTTGAAGGACTTATTGAGGTAGAGTCTGATTACAAAATGTAGGGTTGGCAATACATATATATTTGTATTTATATACTGAGTATAGGCTGTGTTTATGTGTTTATATATCTTTAGTAACATGGGTCTATAAATGGCATTTATACTTGATTTATTTTTCTTTGCATCATGTAAAAGTGTCAGTCATGCCAGTGCAGCCTTAATTTTCCATCTAAAGCAATGGATCATGGGCATCTAGTAACAGTCATTAGTGTAGCTTTCATTCAATATAAAACCAACTGCATGGATATCCTAAAATGGCCAGTGGTACCACAATGCCTCATCAGTTTACAGCCTTTGTAAAGGCATCAGTTGATTGTTTCATGTTTAATTTGTGTGAGGAACACCCAATAACGGTCATTGATACTGCAGTGTTTTTATTGTTAATATGTTTGAGAAATATCGGGTTGTGATTGGAAGATTTTAAGTCTATATATTAAATTTTTACCAAATCATTTGTGCCATCACCTCAGATATCAGTTGTGTCATAATGTCATTACTAATGTTGCAGCTTGACCATGGAGCATGTGCAAATGCCTCGAAGTAGAATAGCGATTCTCCAAATTAAATGCCAAGAGAACCTGAATTTCATTAAAGACACGGAGGCTAACATTATGCATTATTTCTTTAATGCCACTCCACGCAGCCCTTGAAAGAATTTTACATCATAAAATAAGCATTGTAGAACAGAACATCCATATCATATAATAAGTCAATGCACAGAGCAATCTGCCTCTTTGAAAATCAAAATTTGCTCCCTCCTTCATGGAAGAATGAAGATAAAGAATCCGCTGGAAGCGCGAATCCTAAGAAGAAAGAAGCTCCTTATAGTAAGTGAACTATTGGTTATTATCTGAAAGGAAAAGGAAACTTTAATACTCCAGTTTATGCAAGCCTGAAGAATAAGAAATCAGCAAGGAAGGCAACAAATAAATCTTCATCAATAACTATGATATTTTCTTAACTCTCTTTTCCTTTTTTTTTAAGGGCTACTATTCTACAAAAAGTATATCCCAAATTCTGGAACGGGGGGGTAGGCTAATATTAGCCTCCATGTCTTTAATGAAATTCAGATTCTCTTAGCATTTAATTTGGAGAATCACTATTCATTACAAGACCGAAGGCTACCATTATGCATGTTGGTAGCCCTACAATACCACATCAGACATGAGTTCAATTGGCTTAGAGTAATGCTTTGCAAATGTGGAGGAGTTAGACAAGTCAGCGGCCCTCAAAATATCCTCCAGTCTACCGCCATTCCAAAAGGACTGACTAGAGTGAACTTGAAACTTCCGTAAATCAACACCAGTCAGTTGCATAGTCCATTTCACCCACCTTAGAATAGTTTCAGTGGTAGACGCTTTAAAGGGTTTTACATAGGAAATCAAAAGCTGGTCAGTACATCAGGGCGAAACTCACTCATCCTGGAATCGTATTCCCTCAAGCAAGTCACAACACACAACTTTGTGCAAGAATCAAATTTTGGATAAAATATGGTGTCAAACATTGTTTTCATTCTCCTAATAATCTCAAAGGTTACCCCAAAGACATCATAGACTATATTACTTACCTCCAAAGATTTAACATCCAAAACTCATCAACAGGAAATTAGACAAAGTAAGGAAGCCAACTTCATAGAATGTTTCTTCAGATCCAGATATCTATTACCAGGCCAAGAGGAAATCATACACAAAACTAAATTTGCATTCCATAGAGTGCCATACCTAGCTCCAGGAGGTCTCCTTAACCTGATGCTCTTAAGTAACCTACAGATCAAAACTTTTTTCCCATGCTCCTGCCATGGACCAAATTGTGCCCTGCAGAAATCGCGGACCTATAGCAGTTTATTGTTCTATCGCTAAAGCCCCTATCAAACTGCTCGACCAGAAAATTAACTACTTCAACTATAGGAGCCTGCATGGGATCCAAGTCCCTTCCCAAGCACCGTCTTCATATTCCTTTATACCTATAGCCGGTTTCTGGAGCCCAGGACTCCTCAAGGAGTTCCTCAGCTCTTCCCAAAAGACCTGACATTTCTCTAGATCTCCTGATATTCTCCATGCAAGAAGGCTCAAAGTCATTGTCAGAACCAGAGGGTGTTTTTCTCCATCTGCATCTTTCAACAGACCCTCCTCAGCAGGAAGAAAAAAGAATGTTGCAAGCTAGCCCCAAAGGTCATTGGAAACCATGCCTGTGATACCCAAAACGAAGTTATTAGGATAAGTGAGCATCTCTCCTCTCACATCTTCTGAAGAACCCTATGTATCATTGGAAAGGGTGGGAATGCATAATCCTTGCCTTCCTTCCAAGTTTGAAGGAAGGCGTTCACCGCCAGAGCATTCGGTCTGGCATTCAACTGTAGTACCTCTTCAGTTGAAATGTCAGCCTGCTTGCAAAGAAATCTAACTCCAGTGGGTCCCAAATCTCAGACAGTTTCCTGAAACAGACCCTAATCAATTTCAAGTCATTGAAGTCCCGGAATTCCAGTCCGCAGACACATTTGCCTTCCCAGGCAAATATTCTGCCTTCAAGTTGATCTTGTGCTCCAAGCAAAGTTGCCAAAACTTCTTAGCTAAATCTGACAGGTCTGAGGATCTTGTTCCTCCTAAGCGATTTATACATGCTACCGCAGAGACATTGTCGTTCTTTAACAAACCGCTCTGGTTTGCAAACAATGTTTGAAACTCATAAGAGCATAAAGACCCGCTGCCAACTCCCACTAATTTATGTGATGCAACTACTGTGCATGTGACCACAAACCACCAGTGTTCAGTGCACCCCAACCATTCAAACTCGCATCCGACTCCAGAATGAAGTCTGGAGAGCATCCAAAGATCACCCTGCCTGTCCATGCGTTCAAATTCTCCAACCACTAATTCAACTCCGACTTGGCTTCCAGAGCTAGAGACACCTTGTCTTCTTACCACAATCCTCCCTGAAGGACCTTTGCTTTTATTCTCTGCAAAGCACGATAATGTAAGGGGCCCAGTAAAATTGCCTGAATAGAAGAAGACAGAAGACCTAAAAGTCTGGCTAGTTCCCTCAGACTTAAACACTCACATTTCAGAAAATACCTTATCGCTTTCCAAATGTTGGTAATCTTTAAGGGCAAACGCAGAACCACTTTCACTGTATCTATTGTGAAGCCTAATCACTCTAGTGACTGGCAGGGGGTAAGAACAGATTTCTCTCTGTTTACTATGAAATCCAAACTCTCCAGAAGGAACATTACCATTGCCAAGTCCTTCAAAACCTGTGCTTGGCATTGAGACTTGATAAGGATATCGTCCAAATAGACGATCATATGCGTGCCTCTCTCTCTGAGGTAGGAAGCTACAGTTCTCATTACCTTGGTAAAGCACCATGATGCTGATGAGAGGCCAAATGGGAATGCACAGAATTGGTAAAATCAACCCCGTCAGGTGAATTCATGGTAAGGTTGACACCCCTTGGTCATTGGAATGGTAAAGTAGACATCTTTTAGGACTGGAGCAGTCCTGCTCAGCATATTTTGAGTTCTTGTACCACCAGCCTTTTCATGTCGGAGCCCCGCCATGAAAAAGCTGGCGGTGCAAAAACAATAAGGGCCCAGCCATGGGGATACATTCAGGGGAGCACAACATGCGCCCCCTGTCTGTATTCCCCCCAGTTCCAGCACGGCATGGACATCACCATCCATGCCGTGGTGGAACTTTTTGGCCTTGTAACAATCAAAGACACTCTGCCAGGACGGTGCAAGCTTAGGGCAGGATGTAAACATATATATTTGATCAGCAACACCAGAGTGGCATCGAGTACAAACACATCTTCAATCATACTGACTTCTCAACAGCTGACGTTTAGCCATTTGTAATATAAAATGAAAGATGTTTTTATAGTGATGCAGTCTATTCTTTGATATGTGAGTAATGGCATGTCCTGCATTAACAGACTAGCAAAGACGTGATCAAGACATTGATACCAGAAGCCACTGACTCCATTTATCACACTATTTATCCAAATCTCTGGACAGGGTATCTATTAAAATCCATAAATTTCAGTAAGGCCCCATGATTTCCTATGTAGAAAAAAGAGTCCTCTATGAACTGGGTTGCTCCTTATGGAGCTCAAGTCAGTTCGGAAAGAAAATGACGAACTTTGAGATACCTGAATATGATAGGGATAAAACAGTGTGCTTGTAAATCTGAGTATGCTTTAATCTGACCTTGACAGTAAAACTGATGGACTAAAGACAAAAGGTTATGCTTTCACCATTTACAATGATTGCCTGAAAATATAGATGTATAGATGGAAGATTGCAGTTAATGCATAAAGTTCAACCACTATGCCTCTTTGGGACTATGAAGTAACTCAGCATTATCCTGTGACACTCTGCAGAGCTCCCTTCTCATCAAGTATCTCACATGTTGCTGGTGTTGTCCACTAGCCAACATAGACAGTAGGAAATGAGATTTATGAACATCGAAAAGAGTCTTGAACCAAGGTGGGTGGGAGCATCGACCCCTAATGGTAAAGAAGTTCATTAATAAATGTAAAATGTATGCTACATTTGCCCTCCCTGTGCAAATTGACGGAATAAATACCGAGAAGCCAGTTGCTGTATGTTTCAAGATAAGTGACATTATTACTAAATTCAACTACCAAGAAAATTGTGCACTAGTATGGGCTGGCAGAGCCTAGAAAAGATAGAGCATTTTAGGTGACAAGGTTATTTTAATTAAATTGATTCTGATAGTCTAATGGGCAGATGCTCTCGCCATGAAATATTCAAATATACTCCTTTAATAAAGGGTCATAATTATCCTTGACCTTTTTAATGTACCCCCTATTATCACAACCCTCTGCTGCCATGCTTGCTTCATGAGACATCTGTCTTTAAACATAGGTATTTTCTGGATCTCAACTGAGTTTAGTGGTGTTTAATTTATATCCCAAAACGTACCTGATTGTTCGTGCTGCTCCCTTAAGAGTGGGTATTCCTATTACGTGGTGTTCAGAGTAGAGTTCAAGACATTTTCACCAGATGCAAAAGCCTTAACTTCTCCTATGCCTACCATCATTAAAGGTTTCTAATCATTCTTCAAAAGTTTCTGAACATATACTTCCATACAGAGTGAAAATAGGATAGGAAACTGAGAGCATCCTAGAGGAACACTAAGAGGCCCTTTCATAAAGTAAGTTTATACCTCTTTAAATTTGCACGTGTGCATTTTCTCTTACACTTTGGAATAAATGTACTGGCTATTTACCATCTCCAAGTGTAAATTTACTACAAAGTGCAGACTTACGTATCTCCACCCCATGAAATCAGATGGTGGAGACCAAATTACAAGTATAAATTTACTACCTGTTGTTTATCACACATAGTTGCAGATCTCAGCCACCTTTGTGTAGATCACCACCAATGTGTTAGAGATCTCCACCATCATAGTGAAGATCTCCCTATGGAAGAAAATAGGGAAAATAAATAATGCTTAATAATTTGTAAAATAATATATTAATTTCATTGTAAAATATAAATGTAAAATGAATTAAAATAATTATTTTTTACAATAGAATTAACAAAATAAAATATTACAGCGCATTACATTTTAAAAATAGGTGTTTACTAAAGAATGAGAAAATGTAACGATATTAATTTATTTCAGTTAGAATACAATTTAAAACACCAAACCTAGCATGTCTATTCTAATTAATGTAATTTACATTTCAATTTTTGATAAATGTTTCAAAATGTAAATAATTTTTTTAGAAGTTAACTATCATGTATATATAGCCTTCAGAACAGGACTTGTGCGTTGGGCATCAACACCAATTATATTACTTTGCTCCCAAAACACTCCTCAATCCGATTTCGGAAAAATGAGCCACACCAACAGAGACACTTGCTGTAGTTTTTGCTCGGCAAATACAGGAAAAAACACAACATGTTTCAATCTGGTCACAGTCTTGATCACATGATATATCATGCTTAAAGTTGAGTATTTAAAGGCATACCACCAATATTGATATGAGAAACAGACTTTGTTTGTCAAAAAAGTGTTATTAACATTTCTGTTCAAAAAGAAATAATCAATATCAATTAAAGAAAAGCTTCCCAGAAAAAATAAATGTAATGGTGTTATACTCCCATAGGGGAAATATTTATATACTCCACAACCCTGGGCCACAGTATGATTAGGTATTGAGGGAATGGAAGACCTATACTTGATACAATAATACATTATCGTATTGTATTCAGTGTTTAAGAGGATACACAGCTAAACTGTTAATAATGGCTGTAGTAGTTGAACCTTTTGATACAACATATTCTGTTCAACTTCATTAGTGATCATCTATAGTAGCCAAAACTTTTTATGAAAGCATCAACATTTCATTGGCATAGGTATGGCAAGCCACGTAGTACTTCCAAAACATATTCTATGTAATTGCATTACAAACATCATTGTGAAAGATGTTACACAAGTCCATGGTATCCTTCAAAACATATTACTTCACATTGTTGCAATCGGGCGAGTCCGAGTCACAAGATCGCTGCCAGCACTTCCTCGTTGAAGTGTTGGCAGCCAATCATAATTTGAATAAATATTCTAAACTTGCTTTGTGTCTCTTGCTTATTTTATTGTGGACGAATACGAGTGAGAGAGTGAAATAATGTGTCCTGTTACCGCGATCCCTGAGAGAATCGAGAGTGATTTGTTCTGGGGTGCCAATTCACTTGTTTCTCTGGTAAGGTTAGGAGGGCAATTGAGGCACTATAACTCGTCTGACTCGGGTTCATTGGTACTGAGGTGGTATGGTGACTCAGTCCCTATACGCCGATGTTCTATGATCCCAAGCATAGTTCTGTTCCTGAGCAGAATCCCTGCAACAAAAGCAACACCAACTGTGATGCGTTTCAGCTCCCATAAGACTTTGTCAAGGTGAGAAACCCCACAACCTTTGGAAATAAATACAATTGCACAACTAAACAGTGAAAAGTTACTATTTCATCGAGCGAACAGCCGTGGCATATGACAATATCCAGATAATACTGGAAAACATCTTATAGGAGAAAATACATCTATATACACATGAAAATTCATCACAGTAATACGAACAAACCCATGTTAGATTGCAAATAATATTTGAATACAATAAATCACAAAATATAAAAAATATATCTTTTAAATAATTAACCCGGACACATTTTACCAAGGGTTAGATCTGTGTATCGACTAGAAGAGCCAACACTGCATCATGGGGTGCCTTAACAGCTCCATAAATGTACAATCTAGCCCAAGGAGGCATATGTACTTCTGTAGAGCATGAGATCTAGAGAACAATAAATAATAATATAGCAAAATATCAAAAAAATCAAAAAAGAAGACCCATCTCTGAAAAGGGAACCAACATACTGAGTTCTTCATGCGCAGAGACATAAGACAAACCTATATTTACAGGCGAGACCTCAACCCATATAACTTCTAATTCCTCATCCTTATTACAACCTAAGGGATGTTTTGTCTGTAAATCCAGGATGTATCTCGATTCCATTGTCTTAACTGTTTGATCCTATTGCCCCCAGTACACTCCTGCATATCCAGTCAATTCCAACAAATGTAGTTTAGCTACATCCAGTTGGTGAATTACAGGAAAATGATTGGCTACGGGGTATGTAATAGCTAACTTTTTGATAGCACTTCGGTGCTCCCAAATATGTTTCCTGAGGGGTGAAGTGATACTTCCCACATATATAAGATCACAGGGGCATTTTAATACATATTTGCAAAAATCTGATTTATAGCTCTTTTTTGGCCCATGGAAGACTTGAATTAATTAGTACTGGAGATATGTTTACATGCCTTGCAGTGGCCACATTTGAAGAAAACCTTTGATTTCGTAACCAGCTGTCCCCTATAGTATTTTATGTATAATAGCTGTGGGTCAAAATGTCCCCAAAAGATTTATCTCTTCTATGTGAAATACAGGGTCTGGTTGATAAGTCTGGGCCTATGTCTCCACCCATTCTCATAATTCCCCAGTGTTTGGCCATAATAGTCCTTATTTTAGGAGATAATACCAATTTCTTAAGATTGTGACTTGCATGTGTTCTTAATACATCATAGTTGTGTACAGGTATTGAACATTTTATAAATGTTTGCATTGAAGAGTAACCCTGTGTGCAGGTGACAGTTGACAACTTGTGTTCACCATGTTCCACAAATGTTTTAGGCTCTGTAGAAAAAGTTTGCAACAGGGCAAAGGTTCTACATACAACATACTAAGTATTTTATGCAGCCTTGAGGTATTAGACAGCATAGTCTCAGCATGACAATTTCTACTTAACATAGAAGACTGTTTGCACCAGGTATTAAGCTATGTACATGTGCTTGTTTTCCTTCAGAACATGGACTATCTGTAAAGCTTCAACCACAGTATGAAGGCTGCAGGTAGTATGATCTTTAGTACCTTCAGACCCTGGTTATTTTAAATGAATAGTCACTCTTTGTACAAGTTTTGCATATAGTGTACACCCTGGTTAGTAGATACTCTTTAATACTCTGTGGTGTATTTCTCATGAGAGTTCCACTGTCTGCGAACAAAACGGAGTAAACTCTCTCCATAGAGTAAACAGTGTCAACAGTACCCACCTTTCTACTTATATCTACTTCTTTTCTCAATATAATGTCAGTGACTGTCAGGGGTTTGATACAGGTAAAGACTGTCCGTCGTAGGGCATTAAATATCTAGCAGGGCTTCGGTATCTGGAGGAACTAGGTTTACCCTGAACAGTTCTATACAGATTGAACACCGTGTACAGGATAGGTTACCCTTTCATCTGTAGTTCATAGTCAAATTGAACTCACCTACCCATGAAGTGTATGGTATAGGTTCAATGTTGCACATAACACAAGCTTGATTTACCTAGGGGGTTGTAGGTATGGTGGCAGTAATGATGCTTCATATTATTCTGAGCTATGTTGCACTTAATTTCATAGCTCTAATGGCATACTTGTTGATAGAGCAATGTGTACAAAAGAAGCTTGGATGATGTCATCAATGATGTCATAAATAATGTTGTAGAACATGCCATGAGTGATGCAATATGTGAGTCATAAGCAGTGCATGATGGGGCGCAAGCCATAGTTAGCTCTGTTAACAATAACTGCTGAATTTCTCAGTTTTTTTTTTTTAGTTCAAAATGTTAATGTTGTCACTGATATATTCACCTAAACCTTTGTTTTTTTCAATGAATTTCTAAGGTTTTTTTTTTTTTAAACAAAAACATTATTTTATCACACCTAACTATAATGTTACTTTAACCTTTGTTTTTTCTGTAATTTTTTTGTTTTTTATTTAACGTAAAGTATTATTTTATTCCCATATGTAAAGCCAACACCCTACCACGGAAAGCATTTGTCTGTGAACGGTGGGGGGTTGGCCACAGGGCCTTATGTTTTTAAAAGGGGAGGGGGTAGGTAGCCCACTCCCCAAGCCAATTTAAGCCAGGTGTACCTATCCCTGAGCCTTATTAGGCCCTATGGACCCCATTCCACAGGGCCTTTTATTAATGAAAGGGGAGGGGGCCACATGGCTCTCCTCCCTGTGCTTTATTAGGCCCTGGGGATCCCATCCTCCGGGGCCTTTTTCTAATTAAAGGGAGGGCCACATGTCCCCCTCCCTGAGCCTTATTAGGCCCTGGGGCCTCAATCACCCATGACCTTTTTTATGAACAAGAAGGGGGGCTGCAAGGCCCCCCTCCCCAGCCCTTAATAGGCCCTCGGGACCACATCCCCAGGCCCTTTTTTTAATTAAATGGGAGGGGGTCATGTGGCCCCCTCCACAAGCCTTGTTAGGCCTTGGGGACCCCATCCCTCAGGATCATTAGTAAAATGAAAGGGGCAGGAGCATTTTTAAAGCTCCAGCCCGCTGGAAGCGGACTTGCTCTTTGCTCCCGCTTGGCAGGAGATAAAAACAATTTCTTGCCTAGTGAAAACAAACACAGGTTTCCTACCTGCGCTGTCAGGTATATATATATATATATATATATATATATATATATATATTATCTACTGGCGGTCGCCAGTAGATAGTTATAGTTAGAACCTATTTTCCATAGGAAATCCGCGACATTCTATTTGAAATAACTCTCTTGCCGGTTGACATATCTTCGCAAAATTTTCAAACTTTGTGGGGCGCTCTGGTCCGCTCCTACCCTGAAAGTCTCGGGGTGATTCGTCAAGCGGGGGCCGAGAAAAAAGGGGGGTCCCAAAACGCGTTTTCCCCATTCATTTTTCCATAGGAAACTTTAGACAGCCCGAACTGCTGAACGGAATTACACCAAATTTGGCAAAGAGGTAGTTCTTGGTTCAGAAAGAACCCTTTTTGTTAAATGGTGTAAATCCGTTCAGTAGTTGCTGAGAAAATCAAAAGTAAAAGTACATATATATCTATGGCCGCGTCAGATTCGCGCACCCTCCCGATCACGAGCTGCATGCTAATTGGCTGTCAACAATCCAAATCAGGAAGTGTTGGCAGCCATTTTGTCCCTCGGTAGAACCGAGGGACAGAAACAAGTGTGCAAAACGCACAAAGGGGGCAGGGTAGAAACACCCTGACCCCCTAGGTCTGCTCAGGGGGTCCCACAAGGACCCCCTGGGCAAAAATTTTTTTTTTTTTTTAAATCTGCAGGATGCGCTCAGGGAGCGCGGATCCTGCCGGGAAAAAAAAAATCGAAGCGTGGTCTCCCGCGCTTCGATGTTAATTGGCCCCCGGGTGGCCCAAGTCCTGGGGGCATGGTGGGGTGGTTTTAATTTATGTAGGGGGGGCCTCTAAGGCCCCCCAAGCCCAGGGGACCGCCACCCCCCAGGGCTTTATTTAAAAATGATGGCGGGAGGGCTCAGCCCCGGGGACCGCCACCTCCCCGGGCTTTTTTTTTTTAAACCTGTGTGGGGGCTCCAGCCCCCACATGCCCGGGGACCGCCACCTCCCGGGGCACTAAACATTTAAATATGGGGGTCCGTTACGGACCCCAATCCCCGGGGACCACCACCTCCCGGGGCTGTGCACTGAATGGGAGGGGGGCCGCGCGGCCCCCTCCTGGAGCCCTTGATGGCCCTGGGGACCACCACCCCCAGGGCCGGCTCCTGCAGTGTCCCGGGGTGCCTACCCCGGGACACTGCTGTTTGCTATGACAGGACGGGAGCCTCGCGGCTCCCGTCCTGTCATAGCAATCTTGGTTTGCATTTTGAAAGAGAGAGCAGGAAACCTGCTCTCTCTTTCAAAATGCAAACCAATGCTTTTCCACATGGGGAGCAGCATGTTAGCTGCTCCCCATGTGGAAAGCAATGCCGGCTTCCGCAGGAGGCGGGGAGCCGGCTGGGACTGTGGGGGATTGGGGACCCCCCACAGTCTCCAACGTGAGGCCAGGCCCCGGGGGATGGGGTCCCCGGGGCCATAAGTGGCCCGGGAGGGGGCCACGCAGCCCCCTCCCCAAAGTTCAAAAAAAAAATTTTTTTTAAATAAGGGAAAGGCCGGCCCCGGGGATGGGGTCCCCGGGCCTTAAATGGCCTGAGGAGGGGGCCACGCAGCCCCCTCCAAAGAAAAAAATAAAAATCGAGGCCATGCCCCGGGGATGGGGTCCCCGGGCCAATACAGGCCCAGGGAAGGGGGCCACGCAGCCCTCTTCCCGTTTTTTTTAAATAAAAAAAAAAAAAATGCTCAGGCCCCGGGGGATGGGGTCCCCGGGGCCAAAGTGGGCAAGGGAAGGGGGCCACGCAGCCCCCTCCCATTAAAAAAAAAAAAACGAAAAAAAAAAACGACCGGCATCGTGCCGGAGGCCCCGCCCTCCCTGCAGTACTCTGCAAACGCGCCCCTGGCGCGTTTGCAGAGGGGGAACGAATTCCCCTTGAATATTGGGGGTCCCAGGGGCCAACTAGCCCACCAGGAACCTCCAGTATGCGCCAGGGGCTGCCTTGCAGAGACGTGTACATAGGCCACGCCCCTTTTTACACCTCTCTGCAACGCAGCTCTGTGGCGCTTTTTGGAGGTATATGGTGGGCTAGTTGGACTCCAGGGACCCTCAGGATTCAAGGGGACTTAATCCCCCAACTTAAAACGCACCACAGGGCGCGTTTGCACAGTGGTGAAGGGAGGGGCGGGCTTCATGTGACATGTGTGCAAACAGGCCCCGTGGCGCGTTTTAAGATGGGGGATTAAATCCCCTTCAATCCTGAGGGTCCCTGGGGGCCAACTAGCCCAACAGGTACATCCAGAAAGCGCCACAGAGCTGCGTTGCAGAGAGGTGTAAAAGGGGTGTGGCCTCTCTACACGTCTCTGCAACGCAGCCCCTGGCGCATACTGGAGGTTCATGGTGGGCTAGTTGGCCCCTAGGGAACCTCATGATTCAAGGGGACTTAATCCCCCAACTTAAAACGCGCCACGGGGCGCGTTTGCACAGATGTCACCTCAAGCCCCGCCCCTCCCTTCACCATTGTGCAAATATTCCTCTAAAATCTGCCTTACTACGAATTCCGATTTACTCACCTGTTATCAGGAGAGACCTCAGTGCTGCATCTTTCAGCCCAGTACTGGTCCTGAAAAGTAATTTTAACCGTACTTACCGGTAACTTGAATTTCCTTCATAGGCTAACATTGACTGGTTTCACTTGGAAATTCTTCTAAGTGTGGAGTTTTGGAACTTTAAAATATTCCTCTAAAATCAGCCGAAATACGAATTCCGATTTACTCACCTGTTATCAGGAGAGACCTCAGTGCTGTATCTTTCAGCCCAGTACTGGTCCTGAAAAGTAATTTTAACCGTACTTACCAGTAACTTGAATTTCCTTCCATAGGCTAACATTGACTGGTTTCACTTGGAAATTCTTCTGTGTGTGGAGTTTTGGAACTTTAAAATATTCCTCTAAAATCAGCCGAAATACGAATTCCGATTTACTCCCCTGTTATCAGGAGAGACCTCAGTGCTGCATCTTTCAGCCCAGTACTGATCCTCAAAAGTAATTTTAACCGTACTTACCAGTAACTTGAATTTCCTTCCATAGGATATCATTGCCTGCTTTTTGCTGAAAAAGTTTCTAAGTGTTGATTTTGAAACATACAAATATTCCTCTAAAATCAGCCGAAATCCGAATTCTGATTTACTCACCTGTTATCAGGAGAGACCTCAGTGCTGCATCTTTCAGCCCAGTACTGGTCCTGAAAAGTAATTTTAACCGTACTTACCAGTAACTTGAATTTCCTTCATAGGCTAACATTGACTGGTTTCACTTGGAAATTCTTCTAAGTGTGGAGTTTTGGAACTTTAAAATATTCCTCTAAAATCAGCCGAAATACGAATTCCGATTTACTCACCTGTTATCAGGAGAGACCTCAGTGATGTATCTTTCAGCCCAGTACTGGTCCTGAAAAGTAATTTTAACCGTACTTACCAGTAACTTGAATTTCCTTCCATAGGCTAACATTGACTGGTTTCACTTGGAAATTCTTCTAAGTGTGGAGTTTTGGAACTTTAAAATATTCCTCTAAAATCAGCCGAAATACGAATTCCGATTTACTCACCTGTTATCAGGAGAGACCTCAGTGCTGCATCTTTCAACCCAGTACTGATCCTCAAAAGTAATTTTAACCGTACTTACCAGTAACTTGAATTTTCTTCCATAGGATATCATTGCCTGCTTTATGCTGAAAAAGTTTCTAAGTGTTGATTTTTGAAACATACAAATATTCCTCTAAAATCAGCCGAAATCCGAATTCTGATTTACTCACCTGTTATCAGGAGAGACCTCAGTGCTGCATCTTTCAGCCCAGTACTGGTCCTGAAAAGTAATTTTAACCGTACTTACCGGTAACTTGAATTTCCTTCCATAGGCTAACATTGACTGGTTTCACTTGGAAATTCTTCAAAGTGTGGAGTTTTGGAACTTTATAATATTCCTCTAAAATCAACCAAAGTACGAATTCCAATTTACTCACCTGTTATCAGGAGAGAACCCAGTGCTGCATCTTTTAGCCCAGCACTGACCCTGAAAAGTAATTTTAACCGTACTTACCAGTAACTTATATTTTCTTCCATAGGAATCCATTGTCTGGTTTTCAGCAGAAAAGTTTCAAAGTGTCGATTTTCACAAACTACAAATATTCCTTAAAAATCGCCTGTATGACTTAAACGCATTCTTTCAACTGTTTACAGGAGATGCACCAGTGCTGGATCCAGGATCCAACACTGAGTAAGAAAAAGTAACGATAACAGTTTTTACCTGCTAAGTGAATTTCCTTCCATAGGATAACATTGGTGATTCTATGAGAAAAAGTTTCTAAGTGTCAACTTTTAAAATACAATAATATTCCTTAAAAATCACGACTGTAACCAAAACGCTTTTACTCAACTGTTTACAGGAGATGTACCAGGACTGAATCTAGGATCCAGTCCTGTGGTTAGAAAAGTAATCCATAAAGTAACTAATTGCATTTAACTAGAAATTCACATTGAGCTGAATGTTGCATTGTGTTTGAAAATGTGTTGCCCATTGCAACAACTGTAACTACTGTACTTAAAAGTCTATTGCCTATGTGCAAAGTATTTAAACTAAAGTAATTCATTCTGAGAAAGTATTTTTGTAATGTAATGTATAATGTAATTACAATGTAATTTAAAAAATAAAATATGTAAAAAAAATTGTTTCTAAAAATGTAGTAAATCAGTATGAAAAAAATTAATATAACAATTAATACATTTAAAAATTGTCATTTACAAAACCTTTGAAATTCACTGAAAAAACCGTAGGTTTCAGACATGTTATAGTTAGGAATTAGCATTTAAAAAACCTTTGAAATTCACTGAAAAAACCATAGGTTTTAGGGACAGTTATAGTTAGTTGGACATTTTACTCGTACAAAACCCGTGAAATTCCCCGTTATAGTTAGTTCAGCTAACTATAACTTGCGCCCCGCAATGCACTGCTGATGACGTCACATATTACATCACTCATGACATGGTCAGTGACATCACTGATGACATCACTGATGACATCTCAAATGACATCACTGATGACATCATCCACGTGATAATCTGATGCAGCTCTTCACACCCTAATATAACCTTTGATACACCCAATCTAAATTACAGACTGCCATTCGCAAAACCATAGACACTCCAACACCAATAACTACATACCCACTCACTGATTCTTAGGTCTACACACACACATCCACTCACTCACCCGTACAGTCACTCATACTTATGGTCACTCAGTACAGGACTATCATATGCACTCTTACTCCTATATAGACACTCAAACACCGCCACTCATCCATAGAGGTACTCACACACCTAGTCAGTCATGCAAATAATTAAACACACTGCCATTTACTCACCTATACAGTTATACACACACCAGCTCACTTAATCATACAAATACTAGCACATTGTTACGCTCTTATATAATCACTGATACAAGCACACACTCATCCATACAGCCACTATCACAATCACTCACTCTCACTTATAGCTATTTATATACTCCAACACACATATATACTGCCTTTCACATATGTAGTTACTCACACATGTACCACTGGGACATACATTCACTCACTAACACACTCTTACACACACTTACCCACCCATACAGTCTATCACAGATGCACTCTTGAAACCATCCACCCAGTGAATCACCCACTCACACATCTATGCACAGTCGCACACACCCCATCCACACAAACACTCAGGCACCCATACAGATACTCAGACAACAAATCAATAACTCTTATAGACACTCATGTAGCTATTCACAAATCCATGCAGCCACTTACACAGCAACAGACAGACGGATACAGACATTCACCCAGTTTAGTCACTAACCCATGCATTCAGTAAGATACGTTAAATCACTCACTTATAGAGTCAGTCACGCACCTACTAAATCAGCCATACAGACACTTACACACCCACTCATTCTTCAATACGTCTTTTCCTATATATATTAAAAATATTTAAACTTTACAGAAACACACAGTCACTGGATGATGTCATCAGTGATGTCATTTGAGATGTCATCAGTGATGTCATCAGTGATGTCACTGACCATGTCATGAGTGATGTAATATGTGACGTCATCAGCAGTGCATTGCGGGGCGCGAGTTATAGTTAGCTGAACTAACTATAACGGGGAATTTCACGGGTTTTGTACGAGTAAAATGTCCAACTAACTATAACTGTCCCTAAAACCTATGGTTTTTTCAGTGAATTTCAAAGGTTTTTTAAATGCTAATTTCTAACTATAACATATCTGAAACCTATGGTTTTTTCAGTGAATTTCAAAGGTTTTTTAAATGCTAATTCCTAACTATAACATGTCTGAAACCTACGTTTTTTTCAGTGAATATATATATATATATATATACATAGACAGGAGTTTCCCGTGTAAACCCTCGATAATGCACATCAGAGTCCCAGAGGGTCACAGAAAGGCAGCACTTACATCAGCAAACCCAGGAAAGTTAAAGGTGTTCACCTCTTGTTTATTTTTATTTTTCCATTTTTCATTATTGTTCCATTAATTATTAAGCATGCAAAGTGCAGGGTGCATCAGGAAGCAAAAAGACGACCTACGCGTTTCGGCCAGAGGCCTTCGTCCGGGTCATGTGGTAACGTGTGTGGGGTGTTTAAAAGGGGGTTGGTTTGACCCGCCCCCAATTACAAAAAACAAAATCCCAAATTAAAAACATGTTATCAAGGGAACAGAGATTCTATAAATCACATTCAATTCGAATTGATGGTTTTAAACTAAGGGGCCGATTCCGATTCAGGCCGGAAATCTCTCCGACCGAGCCGGACTCGGAGAGATTTCCGACCGAATCGGACCCTAGCAGCCCGACCGAACGAGTACGATGCGCACGTATGCCATCGGACTCGATTCGGTCGGACTCCCATTGAAGTCAATGGGAGCCTGTCGTACAACGCGTACGCAGGCTCCCATTGACTCAATGGGTGCGAGGCGAACAGGGGCGCCCCCTACAGCGTGTACACAGCGAAGCGAATCGCGCCGTACACGCACAGGTAGGGGGGACCCATGGGTCCCCCCTGTGTGCGACTCGCGTGGCTACGCGTACAGGGGGGTCCGACACGGACCCCCAAAGTACGGCTCCGACTGCTCCTTCGAGCCGGACGGCGCGAGTCGGTCGGACTGCTCGCGGCGTGCATCGTACTTGCCCGGCCGGGGAACGTCTACATTGCTCAGTGCGAAGCGTGTCCGAGCGAGTCGGTCGGAGCGGTCGGCTTTCGCATACGAGTCGGTCGGTGCGGTTGGGTCTCGCGAATGAGTCGTTCGGAGTTTTCGCATCGTACTCGCTCGCCCGGACACACGTACGAATCGGTCGGGAAACAGGGCTCCGAATTGGATCCGGTAAAGCTAAATCCGATTCGGAGCCCTACCGGCCGAGATCGGAATCGGCCCCTAAATGACATCATATATGAACTTGTAAAGTCCTTAAGGTGAGATGGTCTTATTGAGTCATAAAAAGTTTAAATGTACATAGAAAGTTATTTCATATTACAAAAACAATTGCGTGGGCCCAACTGTTGGGTTGCTCTCATGACATGTCCATAAGAAATGTGTATATATATATATATAATCCATATTAACTAGATCAATGAATAGGCGGAAAAATGTAACGAAACACAATCCATGTAAACAGATTGGCAATACATTTGAAGTGTGAAATTGTTATCCAAGTCCGGTAAAGTACCAGATTAGAAGAGAGATGTAGGGATTTGATTTTATCAAATCATGGTATATTCCCTATCCTTAAGGAAAGAGAATCTAAGCATACGGTGAAGTACCTCACTGTGTCCAAAATTCTACTATATACCACTATTAATATACTTCCTCTTGAAAATTCCACATCCTCTTGAATTAACTAGATCAACATATAGCAATTTACATAAATCACCTACAAATAGACCAGTCATGAGAGAATCCCCCACATCTACACTGGGTTTGATCTATATTTCAAATCTTTCAGATGGGCATCTGAGTAAGGACACCACAAAAACTTGATAATTCAGTTTGACGCCTGATATTGGCCGTGAGGTGTGGCTATTGCCTAAATCACAGTACCACTATAGGTTAAAGCTAGGTTTGTACTTTTAACATGATAGTATTTTTGACTAAGGATCATAGTCTTTAATGCCAGGCTTGTCCAGAATGTCAATCATAAGAAGTTGTGCAGTTCGGCATCTGCGTTCAAGCCCCATAGTATCTCCGTTCCTTTCATGATGATCAATCTGGATTCTGCTTGTCTTAGTAGCTGATCACGGTCTCCCCCTCTGATACTCGGAGGGATGTGTTCTACACCATAATATTTTAGATTGTCAAAATTGCCATCATGTGCGTTCCAAATGTGTTTGGCGATTGCATAAGCAAAGTCTTTGTTCTTTATTGCCCTCAGATGTTGTAAAATGCGTAGTTTTAGTTTGTTGACAGTACTGCCTATGTATTCCTTCCTGCATTCGCATTTTAGGGCATAGACCACGTGTGTGGTTTCACAGGTGATTCTTTCTTTAATGACTTTTTGTTCGCCAGACATGATGTTAGTTTTCTGTTGATTCATGCCGTGACGGCATGCTTTGCATTTTGGACATTTGAAAAATCCTTTTGCTCTTAGCCATTGTGCTTTGCTTCCACCTTGGTCAGTTCTTTGATAGTGGCTATGTGTAAGGATGTCTCCCAGGGAGGGTGCCTTTTTGTATGTGATGTTAAGATGACCCGATGTCATTTCCTTTAGGTCGTCATCTTTTCTTAGGATTTTCCAATGGTCTTGAAGTGTGTCCCTTATTATTTTGCTGGATGAGTTGAATTGCGTGATGTATCTTATTTTGTTCCTCTCTGGATCCTCATCCTGTTCCAAGGTTGTTCTCTTTGGAAGTAATAGGGCTTCTCTTTTTTTCTGTAAGGTTCTTGATTTAGCATTATCTAACACTGTTAGGGGATATCCTCTGATTAGGAATCTCCGATACATCTCATCAAGTTGTGAAAGAAACTCCACTTCCTCCGAGCAATTCCTTCGTGCTCTTAAAAATTCCCCGTATGGGACACTCCATTTTAAACACTTCGGATGAGCACTGTTAGCTGATAAAATGCTATTGCATGCAGTTGTTTTTCGGAAGAGTGTTGTACAGATTTTCTGATCTTTTATGTAAACATGAATATCCAGATAGTCTATCTCTATTTTACTGATATTATATGTGAATTGGAGTTGGAAGATGTTGTTATTGAGACTCTTGAGGAAGATTGTAAGATCCTCTTTGTTTCCCTCCCATATTAAGAACAGGTCATCTATATAACGTACCCAGAGTACAATGTGCTCCATCATTGGTTTGTTCTTGTCTGACCAAATTTGTTCTGCCTCCCACATGCCCATGGTGAGATTCGCATATGTGGGTGCAAAGGAAGTCCCCATTGCTGTACCTTTGCTTTGCTTATAGTATTTTTTGTCAAAAATGAAGATGTTATTCGTGAGGCAGAAACGTAGCATTTCCACTAGCATGTTGGTCTGTTGGAGTACATTTAATGATCTCGATCGAAGAAAGGATTGACAGGCTTTGATCCCATCTTCATGCCAAATTGAAGTGTACAGTGATACAACATCAATGGTTATCATTGTATACTCATCTTTCCAGGGTATGTTGGCGATTCTGTTCAAAAAGTCCATTGAGTCTCTGATGTAGGACGGTAGACCTTGTACAAATGGGAATAGGAAGATATCCAGGAATCTTGAGATATTCTCTAATAAGGAACCACAGGAACTGACGATTGGACGCCCCGGCGGATTGTCTAGGCTTTTATGTACCTTTGGTAGTACGTACATTTTTGGTATTACTGGATGTTTTATCAGAAGATAGTCCAACTCATTCTCATCAAGCAAACCATCCTGATGCCAGTCCTGAAGCATCTTATGGAACTTGTTCATGATCATAGGTGTCGGGTCTTCCTTAAGTTTTCCATAGTTTGACAGATTGTTCAATTGTTGCTTGATTTCAGTGTAGTATTCTTGAGCATCCATAACTACAATATTTCCCCCTTTATCGGAGGGTTTTATGACGACCTTGTCATCCGATCTTAAGTCATTCAGGGCCCACCTGTCGTCATGAGACATGTTTCGAAGTTTATTTTGGTTCCTCATCCTTTCTTTGATGTAAATGGTACGTAATTCCTCTGTCATTAATTCCTGGAATATATCAACTCTGTTGCCCGCTGGTAGTTGTGGGCAAAATCTTGACCTGGATTTGCATTCGCTGCTGATGGTTAAATTCGTTGTAATTGCCATTGCTTCACAGATTTGTGTATTCGTCCCATCCTCTGTTTCCAGTGGTGCATTCATATCACTTTCAGACAATAAACTATGTGCTGTTGTTAATGGCACAAGGTCATTGAGGGTGAGTGGTGTTAGAGGTTCTTGGTTTTGCTGGCCCAAAGTTCTTGTTGGCATTGACGCAAAGTATTTTTTCAATTTGAGTTTGCGGCAGAAGAGGTATAGATCTACCCTGGACATTGCTAAGTCCATACTGTTGGAAGGGCAGAACGTTAGTCCTTTGTTTAGTAGATTAAGGTGTTTTTTTGTGAGTTTTTTGAGGAGAGATTAACGACCAGGTTATTTTGTTGGTGTTGAAGCCTGTCGAGCGGTGACGGAATCTCGATTTCTTTAGGTCTCTCATTTTTTTGGGTTTGTTTTGTGCGCCCCCGTCTGGTTCTTTTGATTGGTTTTCCGTTTTTTGGGGGATACCTCTTCCTCTTCCTCTTCCTCGTGTCGTCATTCTCACGAGACGCATTTCCACTGAAAAATCCAATCCACATCTGTTTGTTGGTAGTCCTTCATCTCCTGAGCTTACTTCTGAGCTCTCCGCACTTCACATCCTGGCAGCTTCCACATGTGCTGTTGTCTGGTCTAAAGCTCGATCCATTGATTGTTTCTTATCATTTGCATCATATCTCCTAGCAAAGGTATATACTCTTCCTGTGGCGTAATCTATTTTATCACGCTGAAACTTTCGTATTTTTTTGTTTTGTACCTCCTCCTCATGTTTATTCAATTTCTTTTCCATCCCCAGGCCCTTTTTTTAATTAAATGGGAGGGGGTCATGTGGCCCCCCTCCACAAGCCTTGTTAGGCCTTGGGGACCCCAACCCTCAGGATCATTAGTAAAATGAAAGGGGCAGAAGCATTTTTAAAGCTCCAGCCCGCTGGAAGCGGACTTGCTCTTTGCTCCCGCTTGGCAGGAGATAAAAACAATTTCTTGCCTAGTGAAAGCAAACACAGGTTTCCCTACCTGCGCTGGCAGGTATATATATATATATATATATATATATATATATATTACCTACTGGTGGTCGCCAGTAGGTAGTTATAGTTAGAACCTAGTTTCCATAGGAAAAGCATTTTTTGATTTGCTAATAACTTTGGCGTCGTTTGACGAATCGTCCTGAAATTCTCCAAAAAAAACGTCTATCCAGGTCAGCTCCTATCCTGAAAGTTTGGGGGTGATTCGTCAAGCAGGGGCTGAGAAAAATGGGGGGTCCCAAAACTCATTTTCTCCATGTTAATTTCCATAGGAAATTTTGCGACGAGCTACAGCCCGAACTGCTGAACGGAATTACCCCAAATTTGGCAAAAAGATTGAGCTTGGTTCAGAAAGCGACCTTTTTTTTAAATGGTGTAAATCCGTTCAGTAGTTTTTGAGAAATTCAAAAAATAAGAGTCAAAAAATCAATTTCCCATAGGAAACTTTGTGCAAGGCTACAGCCGAAACTACTGAACGAAATTACTCCAAATTTGGCAGAAAGGTAGTGCTTGGGTCAGAAAGCGACCATTTTAAAAATGGTGTAACTCTGTTCAGTAGTTGCTGAGAAATTAGAAAAATAAAAGTTTCGATATCTGGGCGGAGCCTAAGTCACGTGCGCGAGCTTCACTGTGATTGGCTGCTAGTAGTCCAAACCAGGAAGTGTTGGCAGCCATCTTGTGGCTCGGTAGAAGCGAGTCACCTGAAAACTGATAAACAAAGGTATAAAACAAGAGAAGGGGGCAGGGTAGAAAAACCCTGACCCCCTAGGCCTGCTCAGGGGATCCTAAAAGGACCCCCAGTGCCCAAAAAATCATTTTTTTTAAAATAACAAATCGGCAAAAATTTGCGCTGGGTTCGCGGGTTCTCGTGTTTCATTTTAATGAGGCCCTTGGGTGGGCTAGGTTCCAGGGGTATTTCTTAAAAAATAATAGCAGGGGCTCGCCGGGGTTGCGGGGGTGCGCTGGGGTCTGCGCAGCCCCGGGGCTTCACTCATGTTGGGAGGGGGGTTGCGCGGCCCCCCTTCTGGAGCCTTCTATGTGCTTGTAACTTTGGCGTCGTTTGACGAATCTTTATGAAATTATCCAAAAGTTTCTCTTTTTTGATTAGCTCTTATATTGAAAGTTTGGGGGTGAATGGTGTAGGAGGGGCTGAGAAAAAAGAGGGTCCTAAAACGTGTTTTCTCCATGCAATTTCCATACGAAACTTTACAGAAGACTACAGGTGAAACTGCTGAACGGAATTACGCCAAATTTGGCAGGGAGAAAGGTGATGGTCATCTGTGTCTGTGTGAGATATGCCTTTCACGCTGCCTCTCTTCATATCACCAGGTCGCGGCTATGCCTTTAGAAGCCCGTCCGTCGGCTCGGAGCTCTGTGAGTCAGTCTGTCGGTACGATCCCCTACACTACCCAAAGACTACCCAAACACCACTGCACTGTCGTAAACTCTAAAACACTACCCCAGCACGATCCCCTACACTACCCAAACACCACTGCACTACCCTAAACCCTAAATCTACCCCCAGCACGACCCCCTACCCAAACACCACTGCACTACCCTAAACCCTAAAATACTACCCCCTACACTACCCAAACACCACTGCATTGTCGTAAACCCTAAAACACTACCCCTAGCAGGACCCCCTACATTACGCAAACACCACTGCAGTACCCTAAATCCTAAAACACTATCCCCAGCACGACCCCCTACACTACCCAAACACCACTAGACTACCCTAAACCCTAAAACACTACTCCCAACATGACCCACTACACTACACAAACACCACTGCACTACCCTAAACCCTAAAACACTACCCCCTGCACGACCCCCTACACTACCCAAACACCACTGTTCTACCCTAAACCCTAAAAGACTACCCCAGCACGACCCCCTACAGTACACAAACACCACTGCAGTACCGTAAACACTAAAACACTGCTCTCAGCACGACGCCCTACACTACACAAACACCACTGCACTGTCGTAAACCCTAAAACACTACTCCCAGCATGACCCCCTACACTACCCAAACACAACTGCACTGCCGTAAACCCTAAAACACTACTCCCAGCATGACCCCCTACACTACACAAACACCACTGCACTACCCTAAACCCCAAAATAGTATTCCCAGCATGACCCCTTACACTACCCAAACATTACTGCATTGTCATAAACTCTAAAACACTACCTCCAGCACGATTCTTACACTACCCAAACACCACTGCACTACCTTAAACCCTAAAACGCTACCTCCAGCACAAACCCCCTACAGTACACAAACACCACTGTACTACCCTAAAGCATAAAACAGTACCAGTCCGTCGCTTCGCAGGTCTGCGTCTGCAAGCCGTCGTGTCCCTAGCTGTACATGTGCGAGCCAGTCCGTTAGGTGATAGGTGTGTCTCCGCTAGCAGGGCCGTTGGCCCGTTGGTGTCCCCTTGCGAGTTATACCCGAGCTCTCCCTCTGCGAGCCAGCACGCTGGTGTGCGTTTGCGAGCCGACGGCCCGTAGCTCTCCCTGTGCGAGCCGAGCCGACGGGCCGCAGCTCTCCCTCTGCGAGCCTGCCCGACGGCCCGCAGGTCTCCCTGTGCTAGCCGGATCGCAGCTGTCACTCTGCGAACCGATATTGGGAATATAAGGCGGCTCTAAAAAGAGCCCTTGTGTTTATTAGTTGGAGCTACATATAACTGCGGATGCACAGCTTCAGGTTATTCAGAAAAACTCGATTTCCCTGATCTTTGAAGTGTACTCCATCACTTCTGTAGATATCAGCCATATCAAAACGTATGTTGTTGTTGTAGATCGACCCCATTCTATGGTCTCTGAGGTATGCAGACACAGCTTTGTTGACATTCTTCCTAGATTTTTCAATCTGAGGACAAAATTGGTTTGACCATTTCCACTTCTGTCTTTGGCATATATTGGAATATACAAAGACAGTTTGAGGCAAAAGCAACATCAATTGTCGAAAGGTGTCTTTCATTAGCATTTCCAAACCTACACCAGTCAATGTGCCTAGGTCGTTTCCACCACAGTGCACAATCATGAGGTCAGGGTGTTGGAGATGCAAACAGGTTTTAACCAAAGGCAACAATTGGTGCCACTTCAATCCTCTCTGTCCAAACCATTTAATGTCCACATTTTGTAAACCTAGGTCTAAGTCAATACGTCTCTGTTCTGCATACCTCTTGCACCAGAAAACATAGCTATGTCCTACGATCCACACTAGCATTTTGAAGGTATGGCTGGGAAGTATGGATAGATGTCTGTAGCTCATGCAGTCCGTTCGTAGAATAAGAGATATGTTTAAAGGTGGGGAACTACTTTTTTTCTCATTCAAAACGATAACTGATTGGGAGATGAAAAGCATTGTTTTTTAAAAGTAGGGTGCACATTCGTTTTGTGGAAAAGCATCTTTGTGATTGGTTAAGAAAAAGCAGTTTAAACGTGGAGTACATATGATAGGATAAAATTTGGTCAACTCAACCACACCTGCTACTTGCATTTGGAAGGCACTGTTCGAACTTAAAACAATCGTGAACTTTTAACCTGCACGTGCCGTTAAATGTTCGAGAAAATGTTGCAAAAAAATATCGTTAGGTTTAAAAAAATTGATGAACTTTTAACCTGCACGTGTTGTAGAATGTTCTAGAAAGTGTGTTGATAGAATACGTTGCACTTCTGACTTCTATGTGTCCTTGAATATTAAAAAAACTGTTTATATGGAAAATTCAAAAATAACCAATAGAGAGAAGTTTTGCAATCTAAAAGAATCAAGGAACTATTCTAATTTGTTCTTTACATGTATTTATGTGTGGAGTAACAAAATTACAGACACAACAGCACCAGGAAGAGGAACAAGCAGGGAGTGGGGGGACGGGGGGAGATGGGCACAATGGCACACATGCACAATTAAGTACAGCACAACTACAGACAAACCATGGCTAAAATGAAACACACCAACAAGGAGCACAAGTCACACAACCCGCCAACATCACACCACTGAACAAGCACAGAAGTGAAAACCACACTGCCTGAAAGGGAGAAGGGTGAACAAAACCTCACATGAAGGGACATCTCACACAGAATGCAGCACACACACATAGGAAGCAGAGCACACCAACATCCAACACAATGTTGTCCAAACACAAACATTCGCACAATCGAACACAGGACACAAATGCACTCGCCTGTGGTGGATAAACGTCCAAAAGCGTCAGTACGAAACAGGCACATGAGAACGCATAAGTACAAACCCACAGTCCGGATGGGGTAGCAATTCACGTATGGCAGGCAGCCAGAGAGTCCGTGACACACACATTGGCATACAAATGAAGACACAACACATTTGGAGACAAGTGAAAATGTGGAAACTTTATTAAAAAAAGTGCGTGTCAGTACGGCCAAGAGTAGTGCCACGATATGCAGACAAATGCAGCAGCATGCCTGAATAAGGAACGTAGGAAAACGTCCATGTTCACCTCGGGGTAGTCCATCACCAACACACGTCAGTGTCAAGCAGCGTTGGTTGTCCGCGCCTCGGACATGAGTCGACACCAATGCAGCCATGTCCACTGTCGTCTTGGGACATGTGACCAGATGCACAACGTGCAATGATGCGGCGGGACACGTGCAATGTGGCACATCGAGTCGTGGTTGCAGGTACCTTGTCACTCGTCCATGAACGCGAGTGCAGCTGCGTAAGCCACTATCTCTAATGAGTGATGGTTGGCCACAATATTTGACATGTCGTCGACGTAATCCATCAGCTGACCGGGACAGATGTGCTGACTCCAACCACTGTACCCAATGTGCACCAAAGCAGAATCGGGAAGTGGGTCAATTTGCTCACTGCATACTACGACACGTGCAATCTCCCAGGCCCAGTTCCCAACATGCATGCCAAACATCCATGCATGCCATAAATGGGCATCACCATGACACTCCTGGTCGTGGGCCAACAGGGGGGCGCACACACCCGTCGTAATCCATGTCAGCTACGCACACGTTGGAGAGGCACACGTCCATGCACCACTCGGATAGGCACGTGCGACATTGCAATACAGGTTGAACGCAGGTGACGTCCGCAATGCGGAAGCTCAGCCGGTAAGTGATCCGCAGCACTGCCAAAGGCAGTGCACCCAGGACATGCAGCAGACGTGCAAGGTATAGGTGGACGTGAATGGAGTCGACCATGTGTTCGGGATGCCCTGCCATTGCGTCAGTGGCTCTGCTTGTAGCTGCACTGGCTTGCCGTGTGCCAGTCTTGTGGATGAAATGGCACAGCTTGGTGCAATGAGCCGGGTCTGTGTGCAATGGGTGCAGGGCAGGGGTGTGGTGGGAGTACGTGTGAAGGCCATTTCACGCACGCTAACTACGACGAAGGACTTTTGAGTGTGGGATGTGTACTCGTTGTTCTCAAATCGGGCAGTGCGTAGTGTGGGAGACGGATGCAAATATTATCGTATCTGTCAGGGGGCTGGCCACTTGCAAGTTCCTTCTCGGAGCAGCAGATGTGTTAGCGCAAGATAGCTCAGACAAAGAACCTTTCATCCCTACAGTAACTTCTCCAGCTGCATTCATACAGGATGTGTACAAAGGCCGGTCGTGGGTGTTGTGGGATGTCTGCGACCCTGGTCATCATGGATGAGATGCCCAGCACGTGGAACATGGGCGGGTTCACTGTGTGTTACGTTGCCAAACAGCTGCTCCTCCCTCCCACGAGCCCCCACACTTTTGTGCGCTGCGCTGTTGTATCCCGTGCACTCCTACGGCACACCATTGTAATGCCTATTCGCGCATGTCCTGCGGCATTCCAATCACACCGTGACACTGCCGTTTGGAGGTGGTGCATGCCACTTTACAACATCGACTGCTGCGGCCCTTGTGGCGGCCACACCAGAACACAGAGACACACTTACTGCACTTCTTGCACACGGACATGTCCGAGACACCCCGTTCCCCTTGCCGGATAGGCACACCCCTGCGCTGACCTGTGTACGCCGGACCAGCACACGCCGCTTGTGCATGCAGGAGGATGCGTGCGTAGCTACATGTCCAGGCTCACTGCCAACGCTGAGGTGACATGGTAACGTCCGCTGAAGACAGCACACTGTGATGTTGCAGGGCCCGTGCCCATCATGCTAACACAATAACCACACGGACACACTTGCTCAGATGCGGGTTCGGGGGCGTTGGCGGTCCTGGGGTTGTTGCGATCAGTGTTGTGGCCCTCATGGGTATCCGTGTATCATGCTCATTGACTCTATGGCACCTGTGGGTGTTCCGGTGTGGCTCTTGGCTGTGTTCCCTTTCATGCTGCAGGTAGTCGTCCTGCTTAACACCAGCAGAAAGCAGGTGTAAAATCCCTGGTGCTAACGCGGCTTATCGCCGGAATTTGTTTCGCATCGCAGTTTTTGCCTTTCGTTGTGAAAGTTGTGATGTGGTTTTTTCGTGTACAGAAAAATAAACGAACTGGGCAGTGTATCCCGTCAAGATTCAGCACCTGACCCACTATTCCCAATCAATATAAATACAATGAGATTTCTTCATTGATTTTGTGTGTACACTGTAAATGCACCCACTACCACAGTGCAATTCAATACAGGATTTTAGTATTTAGAATAAATCGCAAAGGTGCACCTCGTGTGTTTTTGCACGGGAACGCCTACTCTGCATCTCATTATCAGCACTTTAATGCAACTAAAGTTGAGATAAATTTAACACACTATTCAGAAGCTGGTACAAACGGCAGACATCACCAGTATTCCCGCGATAACTGCCCCAAAATTTAACACCATGGTGGACACCACCAAATAACAGTAATAAGAACGAGAAAGAGTCACACAGCACTTAAGTAACAGCCAAAATCTTTATTGATTTATTTTTTTTTTTTTTAACTTTATTTTTCCGTTTACTTACATATAGAGGATAAACTAAATTTAACAAACTCAACACAAAACAACAAGGCGGAAGACTCCTGTCGGGTCCATAAATGTCGACGACACAGCCTGGAAAATAAAGCACAAAATAAGGACGTGTGTAATGCGCATATCAAAGGAGTGAGACACAGAGAAAGAGAGAAGGAAAAAAAAGCCAGAGAGAAAAAGAGAGGGAAGGAAAGAAAGGGAGTGAGAAAGGGAGAGAGAGTGAGAGAGATAGAAGGAAAGGAAGGAAGAGAGTGAGAGAGAGAGTGAAGAGAGGGAAGTGAGAGAGAGAGAGAGAGACACTGCCGCCCCAGCGCATCCATGACCAAATAATTACCTGCTGCCACCGGAGTGTCTACCAGTGGGCACTCCACGTGCCCGTGAAAGCTTCAGGGCCCGGTCCCGCCACCATGGCTTGGTGCACATTATGTGGACCCGCTCCGCGGCCCAGCAGATCCCACACATGTCGCTGAGTCCTCAGTCATTAATGGCGGAGACCACATCAGGTTTTGGTGCCGCTAACCCTGTGCAACGCAAGTCAGCGCCACGTGGTGGTAGGCCGCTGACGGCCATACAACTTAGGGTGTGACTAACCCTGTGCAACTCAAGTCCGCGCCACGTGGTGGTAGGCCCCTGACGGCCACATCAGCTTCGGGTGGCACTAACTCTGTGCAACTCAAGTCCGCGCCACGTGGTAGTAGGCCCCTGACGGCCACATCATCTTCGGGTGGCACTAACACTGTGCAACTCAAGTCCGTGCCACGTGGTGGTAGGCCCCTGACGGCCACATCAGCTTCGGGTGGCACTAACCCTGTGCAACTCAAGTCCACGCCACGTGGTAGTAGGCCCCTGACGGCCATACAGCTCAGGGTGCGACTAACCCTCTGCGCAACTTTTCATGGACTCTTTATGATTGAGATCCGTGGAGCGTCCGCCATCCAGTCACCACCGGCAATAAAGGATGTGACGTTGTCGATCCATTATATATGCGTGGTCACATGGCCTGTGACGCATGTGCCGGATGGGTGTGGTGTGTGTGCAAACCTGCCCTCAGGGAGTGGCCGTGACATGTTGACAACTAGACCACTGACCTGCACACCAACAGCGAGTACGCCTGCGACAGGTAGCTATGTGGGGGGGGTGAAAACGTGTTTTCTCAATGGATTTTCCATAGGAAACTTTAGACAAGGCTACAGGTCAAACTGCTGAACGGAATTACACCAAATTTGGCAGGGAGAAAGGTCTTGGTCCAGAAAGCGCGCTTTCTCGCATCGAGTGAAAATATAAAAGAAAGGTCCCGGGGGCAATTTAATATACCGGAGCTCTGTCTGTGCGAGATAACCCTTTCACACTCCCTCTGCCCAACATCACCACTTCGCAGCTATGCCGTTAGAAGCCAGTCCGTTGGCTCGCAGCTCTCTACCTTTGCGAGCTAGTACGCTGCTGTGCCTGTACCTCTGCGAGCTACTACGCTGCTGTTCCTTTGGGAGCAGACGGCTCGTAATACTGCGTCTGTGAGTCGAGCGGACGGGCCGCAGTTGTCCCTCTGCGAGCCTGGGTGCGAACTGTTCATAAGTCACACTACATAAGCATTGAAAAGCCATTTTGTGATTCAGTCCGTCAGCTGGCATCTGTCCGAGGCATTTCTGAAAACATACCGGAGTTCTTTCTGTGAGAGATACCCCTTTCACGCTGCCTCTCCCCACATCAGCAGGTAACGCACCCTCTTCCCACATTACCAACATACCCCCAACAACCTTCTTGGGCCCGGAATTGTCCCTGTGCAGTTGGACAAACAAGAATCTTAGTCATGTATAGATTTACATATAAAACATTTTATTTAAACAAAACAACAACAAATAAAACTGAAGGGAGTCTGGTGCTGTGGTCGCTGCCACGAAGTTGGGGTCACTGCCATTCAGGACTCAGGACACAGTTCCACATGTGGGATCGGCTTGTGTTGAACAGGGTTAGTGGCACCACGTGTCACGGCTTGTGTTGAACAGGGTTAGTGGCACCACGTGTCCAAAATTCGCAATTGCAATATGCTCTCGCTGCCCGCAGTGTAGACTGCTAATGTAGTGTTCGCTTGCACTTGAAGATGAATTTGGTGATTGTACTAAAGCTATAACTGATATAAGAACAGTTCTTGAAGCAAGGATACTAAAAGGATATTATGTAGGTTTTAGGCCTGTGTGAATAGGGTTACTTGCCTACTGGACTCTGTAATTAATGAATCAAGACTTCATTTGCACCATGTGTGAGCCCTGATGACCGCAGTGTAGGCCAGAGGTAGCAGTCAGCAAAGGCCCACAGCCACGTGACGTTGACTTGAGCTGCACAGATTGGGAGCATACAGTCTTCTTAACCGATTATACTCTCTTACACAATTTGCATCGGCACTAATCTTGAATTGTTAGCCCTGCTATCTGCATTGTAGGCCGGAGGCAGCGGTCATCAAGGGCCCACAGCCACGTGGCGTTGACTTGAGCTGCACAGAGTTAGTGGTACTTGAAGCACTTAGCGTGTGCGCAGTCAGCGATGATGCGTGGTCCGGGCTTGCCGCACTGGTAGCAATGTCTGTTGCCTACTGGACTGCGTCATCTGCAATCGCGAGTCGCTCTGAATTGTGAGCCCTACTCACCGCAGTGGAGGCAGGAGGCAGCGGTGAGGAAGGGCCCACAGGTGCGTGTTGTTGACTTGAGCAATGTCTGTTGCCTACTGGACTGCGTCATCTGTAATCTCGACTCCATCTGAATTGTGAGTCCTACTGACCGCAGTGTAGGCCGGAGGAAGCGGTCAGGAAGGGCCCACAGCCACGTGTTGTTGACTTGAGCAATGTCTCTTGCCTACTGGACTGCGTCATCTGCAATCGCGACTCGATCTGAATTGTGAGCCTTGCTGTCCGCAGTGTATATCGAAGGCAGTAGTTTGTACAGACATAAGTCCGCGGTGCTGTGCCGGTGGGGGCCTGTGTGGCGGAAGCCAGCGATCGGCTGAGGAGGCTGGCGATCACGTCGGCGGCCTCGTGGCAGGGTGAGGGGCGCCGCCCTGGCAGACGCTTTGGCCTTCCCACAAGTGAGCCATGCCCAGAGCTCCGGGCTATTTATTCACACTCCTACGCTAAAGTGGCGTACGTCGGACCAGCCCACTCCGGTTACACTTATGCTTACAGGGGGGGACGACACAGCTACATGACTGAGATCTTCCCTAGTGTTTGACGTAACATGGTTGGGTCCACTGTCCACAACACTACAAGCACCAGTAGTATTTGTGCACATGGAGAGGTGTGTGTTCTGCATACTGAGATGTGTCCAGCACATCACCGCTACACTTTGCATTATGTGCATTGTTAAAAATGGGTGAATTGCTTCCTTCACATATAGTTTGTTCACAGCTGTCCCAATATTCAGCTATTGTGTGGCTGAGGGGCCATGCCGTTTTCAGAAAGTTTGCTGTCTTGTTCTGCGCTGCCTCGGTGGTAGGGGTGGTCCTGGGGGTGGTGGTGGGTGTTGTGGCGTTCTTGGGTGTCGGAGCTGCTTGATCAGTAGGTCTATGACATGTGTTGGTCTTCAGATGTGGCTCTGGGCTGGGCTCCCTTTCATACTGTATGTAGTTGTTTAATATTTAAAAAACAAGAAGACATTATATAGTTTAAATAACAAATAAAAAAATTACAGTAGGGAGAGGGGTGGTACGGTGGGGGAGGTCCTGAGGGTTTTGGCAGTGGGTGTTGTGTCCTTCTTGGGTGTCGGAAAAAACTATAGGTTAAATGAACATTATAATTAGAAGTTAGCATTAAAAAAAACATTGAAATTCACTGAAAAAACCATAGGTTTCAGGCACGTTATAGTTAGAAATTGACATTTAAAAAAACCTTTGAAATTCACTGAAAAAACCATAGGTTTCAGGCACGTTATAGTTAGAAATTAGCATTTAAAAAACTTTAGAAATTCACTGAAAAAACCATAGGTTTCAGGGACATTATAGTTAGTTGGACATTTCACTCATACAAAACCATAGAAATTCCACCGTTATAGTTAGTTCAGCTAACTATAACTCGCGCCCCCGCAATGCACTGCTGATGACGTCACATATTACATTATTCATGACATGGTCAGTGACATCACTGATGACATCACTGATGACATCTCAAATGACATCACTGATGACATCACTGATGACATCATCCATGTGACAATCTGATGCACCTCCTCACACACTAATATAACCTTTGATACACTCACTGTAAAATACAGACTACCAATTTCGATACCATTGACACACTAATACCAGTTACTACATACCCACTCAGTGATTCCTAGGTCTACACACACATCTACCCATTCACCCATACAATCACTCATACATGCAGTCACTGATCAATAGAACACTATCAAATGCACTCATACAATAGACATTGACACACCAGCACTCATCCTAGTCAGTTATGTACTCATCCTAGTCACTCATGCAAAGAATCAATCACAGTTCCATTTACTCACCTACACAGTTATACACACACCACCTCATTTATTCATACAGATAGTAACGCATACTTAGTCTCTTATATAATCACTAATACAAGTATACACTCATACATACAGCCACTCTCACAATCACTGACTCTCACGTATAGTCATTTCTATACACCAACTCTCACATACACTGCCTTTTATATATGTACTTAGCTGGACATGTGCACTGAGACATCGATTCACTCACCAAGACGCCCATACACACACTTACCCACCCATACAACTGTTTCCACATGCACTCTTAAACTCATACACCCTGTCAATTAACTACTCACACATCTATGCACAGAGTCACACACCCCCCACCCAACCACACACACACTCAGTCTCCTATACAAATACGCAGGCAACTAATCAATAACCCATATAGACATTCATGTAGCTACTGACCAACCGATGCAGCAGCTTACACAACAACAGAGTGATATAGACATTCACACACTTTGACACTAACCCATGTATTCAGTAAGATACATTTAATCGTTCACTTAAACAGTCAGTCACACGCCTACTAAATCCTCCATCCAGACACTTATACATCCATTCATTCTTCAATACAGCTTGGTATATATATAATACATATTTAAATTTGAAAGAAAACCACATTCACTGGATGATGTCATCAGTGATGTCATCAGTGATGTCACTGACCATGTCATGAATGATGTAATATGTGACGTCATCAGCAGTGCATTGCGGGGCGCGAGTTATAGTTAGCTGAACTAACTATAACGGTGGAATTTCTATGGTTTTGTATGAGTGAAATGTCCAACTAACTATAACGTCCCTGAAACCTATGGTTTTTCAGTGAATATATATATATATGTATATATATACACGATTTTCCCAACTATGAAGAGATCCTGAATCTGGAACTCGCAAGAAGGAAACGGACTCCAATTATTCAGTGCAATGCTGGTTTATTCAGTGCAAATGTCGCCATGACGCGTTTCGGGCTATGCAGCCCTTGATCACATGATGTATATATATATATATACATATTCCACACTTTCAATTCCACCGCCGCCGCACCTCGCGTACCGGGTGCAAGACTCCTGCGGTGGTGAGCCGCAACACATGAAACCACATGGTTGAGAATTCCTTTGTCAACCCAAAGGCGAGTGCACTCACGGGTATTCAATCAAAGTAAAACTTTACTCTGCAAGCCTCCAGAAACTGGCAGACGCATTTCAGCACGTCACCTATATATATTCACTGAAAAAACCATAGGTTTCAGGGACGCTATAGTTAGAAATTAGCATTTAAAAAACCTTAGAAATACACTGAAAAAAACACAGGTTTCTGGGACGTTATAGTTAGTTGGACATTTCACTTATACAAAACCAGAGAAATTCGGCCGTTATAGTTAGTTGAGCTAGCTATAACTCGCGCCCCCGCAATGCACTGCTGATGATGTCACATATTACATCATTCATGACATGGTCAGTGACATCACTGATGACATCACAGATGGCATCTCAAATGACATCACTCCCTGCCATAGCAAACGGCAATGTCCCGGGGGTGGGCACCCCGGGACATTGCAGGAGCCAGCCTTGGGGGGTGGTGGTCCCCAGGACCATAGAGGGCTCCAGGAGGGGGGCAGCATGGCCCCCCTCCCAAATGATTTAAGCCCCGGGGAGGTGGTGGTCCCCGGGGGCGGTGGTCTGCTACGGACCCCTGTATTCACATATTCAATGCCCCGGGGAGGTGGTGGTCCCCGGGGCAGTGTGGGGGGCTCAAGCCCCCCACACCTTGGTTTTGGAAGTAGCCCCAGGGAGGTGGCGGTCTCCGGGGCTGCGGGGGGCCGCGTGGCCCCCCACATTTAAATCATGTAGCCCCAGGGAGGTGGTGGTCCCCGGGACTTGGCAAGGCCCTCCCGCCCTAAAATGTAAATGCCCCAGGGAGGTGGCAGTCCCCGGGGCAGCGTGGGGGGGCAGGAGCCCCCCTCGCATTTTCTAAAAAAAAGCCCCAGGGAGGTGGTGGTCCCCGGGGCTGCGGGGGGTGCGTGCCCCCCGCATATGATTAACTAAGCCCCCTTGGAGGTGGCGGTCCCCGGGGCTGCAGGGGCCCCCGCAGGCCCCCTCTAATTCATTGGACATTGCCCCCGGGACCTGGCCCACCCGGGTTTTTTTTGTTGTTTTTTCAGCCGGATTCGCGCACCCAGCGTGAATTCGGCCGATTATTTTTTTAAAAAAATGCTTTTTTGGGCCCTCGGGGTCCTTGTGGGACCCCCTGAGCAGGCCTAGGGGGTCAGGGTGTTTCTACCCTGCCCCCTTTTCTTGTTTTTTATCTTTTTTCTACTGTTTTCTTGTGACTCGGTTACCGAGTCACAAGATGGCTGCCAACACATTCTGGTTTGGAATGTGTTGGCAGCCAATCAGAATGAAGCTCGTGCTCGGGAGGGTTCGCGAATCCTCCTCGGTGCTCAGATATCAATATTTTTATTTTTTTAATTTCTCAAGAACTACTAAACAGATTTACACCATTTTTTAAAAAGCACGATTTCTGGACCAAGACCTGCCTTTTTGCCAAATTTGGTGTAATTCCGTTCGGCAGTTCGGGCTGTAGCTTTGTCTAAAGTTCCTACGGAAATTAACATGGGGAAAACGCGTTTTGGGACCCCCTTTTTTCTCAGCCCCCACTTGACGAATCACCCCGAAACTTTCAAGACAGGAGCTGACCTGAGTGAACCATTAGTTTGGAAAATTTCACGAAGATACACACATACATGCATACATACCAATACACCTTTGAGTGTTTTAAAAACATTTGAGTGTTAATTAAATATTCAGAGTCACTGGATGATGTCATTTGAGATGTCATCAGTGATGTCACTGACCATGTCAAGAGTGATGTAATATGTGAGGTCATAAGCAGTGCTCAGCTAACTATAACTGCTGAATTTCTCTGTTTTTGTGCGTGTGAAATCTGAGCCTAACTACACCGTCCCTGTAACCTTTGGTTTTTTCAGTGAATTTCTATGTGTTTTTTAAGTAGCAATGGTGTTTGCAGAGTGGTGGGGAAAGACAGCGGGCCCTCTGGCCAGCTCTCAGGAATCCCGCTGTATAAGACTTACAGAAAGTACCAGGAGGGCTTCTTCGTCCCCAACGTCCCTTAGCATTCAAGAGACCTTCATTCCCCAACCAGTAGTGTGCCAGGAGATGTGTTTGCAGAGTGGTGAAGAAAGGGGGCGTGGCCTCCAAAGACCTTTTAGCAAACTGACTGTGTGGGACTTGCTGGAGGTAACAGGAGGGGTAGTTGGCCCCCAACGACCCTCAATAGCCAAGGGGACTTCATCCCCCCAACTAGTACTGTGCCGGGAGGCACGTTTGCAGAGTGGTGGAGAAAGGACGTCCTTCATGATTGCACAGGTAGTGCCTGTGTGATTCTATGAGTGCCATTGCCATGGGCATACTGCGAATACCGGGTGTTTTTGACAAAGTGTAAAACACATATATAGACATATTTTACATAAAGTTTCAGAGTAGCTATTTAGTAAGATACTAATTTAACTTTCCCCTTTGTATACATTTGTCGAAAGAGCTACATCAAAGTGCATTTTCCTTCTTCACAGCAACACCGAAGGTCGCAATGATATCAGTATTCACAAATACAAATGACAAAATGTAAAACAGATATTTAATCATATTTTACACAAAGTTTAAGTCTAGCTGTTTAGTAACATAATTGTTTAACTTTTATTTAACAAAAACAAAAATTTCAAAAAATAACTTTCAACATCTGAACTCACGAATAAAACATAACTGCAACACATCCATAAAACTACCCATTTTAACCCAAACTCAACAGGAATAAAAAACTGCTTCAATACTAGCACAATGCACACTGTAAAAAGAACCACTCTAGAGGGGACGAATAAAAAATATTCATGTGGGATGACGTCCATGGTCTATCATCTTAAAACCTGACATAGAAAACATCTCTGACTGGCCATCAAGTAGAGGGAAGCTGGAGGACCATCTACATCAGTGGCACCAGCAACAATTCCCACCCAGAAAGTCCTTTGAGAGGTGCAGACTACTGTAACAGATATGGCTCTAGCGTTTTCAAGAATGGCCACGTACAAAACCAAAAACAAAATATCAAAAACAAAACAGAAAATCGTGTCACTGAGAAATAAAAGAATATCATGAATAATACACTTTTCAACTAAAAAAATAAATAGAACATGCCCATTTATCAATCTTGAACATTCTTTAAGAGGAGTTCATAGTGAGCAGATTTGTGCAATTCACAATATGTCACAAGACATTGTCAAGGGGTACAAATAAAAAATATTTTTGCGAGACTACGTCCATGCTTTACCATCTAAAACATACTAAAACAATAGTGTAAAAGCAGCAAGAAGGCAACACAAGGCTGAATGACCCTAATCTTCAATACCAGCCACAACAACACTGGGACAGAGAGTCTCTTCAGAGGTCCAATCTCAAATTCCAGATTTGGCTCCACAGTTTTCCTGGATGTCATCATACTGCTTGGATTGTGGAGTTGTAGTGCGTGCTGGAGAGCAGTCTATAAAAGCCCTTCGCAATGCTGCAAAGAATCATAAACTTAAATGTTTTTTGCAAGTCAACAGTCTGTGTTTAAATCTTCTAGTGAGTGTGTCAACAACATATACAAACATACTCTGATTTTTTAGACCACACTGTGTAAAATTTTATATTCTCTTCTTCAAAACTATCAACTGTAATATCTGCATCCTGTTCTACAACTCTTCCTCTTAGCAACTCTTCATTTTCCCTAGAATCCTGCTAAGGACCAAAGAAACAAAGCTGCACTTCATCACAAACCTTTTCTACAGCTGTCACAGTACCATACAAAAGTGCTCTATTCATTTCTCCTAAACATAAAGCAGGAGTTTTGACATTGTACAGCCTCCTAACTAAGGTTTGCATTGTTAAGTGGTGTACAACTAATATCAGGAAATGATCAAAAGTGCTTTGGCACACTTTGTTTGATAAACAAGCTAGTGAGTGCCCCTGCAAATTTGAAGGCTTTCTAACTTTGCAAGGATCCAATCCTTGTAAAGTACTTATTTTTTGTTTTAAACTTTGCATTTGAAAGATATGTAGAAATTTCCTTAATATATCAATGAATTGCTGTTGAATACTACAAACACTACTACAATTATATTTCTATACAGGCGCCTGACCCCGCCTTCCTTGTACCTGTTCTCCAATAACTTGTTCTACATTTGGTACCATCACCTCTTTCGCTATAGGAATGCCATTCTTCATTTTATAACATCGTCCTCTGTAATCAATAGCATGAACTAATCTATTATCCTGGAGATAGCTTTCTTCATTAAAGAAAGATTCTGTACTAGAAGTATGTATGCATTCTCCACTAAAAACTGTGTTTTTTTCTACTCAAGTACAACACCATTTTGTCAAGAATCTTCATTCTATTTATAATAAAAAATAAAAACCTTCACCTTCAAAGCAAAGGCCTTAGCAACTACTCTCTCAACTCATTCTTTCTGTTTCACTGCATGTCTCTTTCTTCTATGATTCTTAATATTTCTCAAGAGATTTATAACTACTCTACTGCGAAACATCCTAGCTCTGATTTCCTTAAACTGCTTCTGTCTCCTGGTTAAGGTGCATACATCTTTGTTACATTCTTTCCCCTACTTGCTACATAGATTTTGTCCATTGTTATTCTTTCTCTTAGTTTGAATTATATTTTCATTATTCATAATCTTTGGAAATGTCCACATATATGTTTAAGAAATGAGTTTGTCCTCTTACCATAAGCTCTTTTTTCGTTCACCACTTTTTCTTCATTTTGCCCCTTTTGAGTCTCAGTTCTGCATAGATGCTGTACTTGCTTCTGTTGCTTTTCTCTCTGAGTTTTTGTATGCAATCTGTCTGTAATTATGCAGATATTGTTCTATAAAAAAAATATCTATTTAAATTTTCTTTAGCCAATGTATCAGCTACTTTACTACTGGCTTACACATGATACAAAAATCGTTTTTATATGATGTTGCAGTTTTAAACCTACCTACATAACTACAAACACTTACTTAAATGTACCAATCCCAAACCAAACCAAAACACAAAACTTATTACTTACCTTTTAATATTGTAGCACCCTCTCCTACAACACAGCTACACCATATCTCAGTTCTCACTTATACAATCTTAAAGACCACTTTATCACTTATGTATTCAATTTTAAAATAAACATCAACCAAAGTGTAAAAGTACATACAGTGTCTCAATACTGTAAATGCAAAAACACAACATAAGACCTATTGCTGCCCTCTCTACAACTGTGTCACCGGTATATTTAGTGTTTCAATACTTTTCTACTTAGATGTGTCAGATATACATTTTGGGAAAAACTCCATATAAAAATCTGCACATTAATGTGTATCAAAGCATATAGCTCACTAATTCTTCAGAGTACATGCAAACAGTGTGTGACAGGTTACATATATAATTCACCAGATAGTTCTAAAAGAGTACATATTTCTCACTAAAACTTGTAAGTACATGTGTTTCTGGTTGAGTACAACAATACTCCCCGGATGATTGGATGAGTGCGTAGATAGTGCCTACGTAATTCCCTCAGAATATAGGTAGTGTCTGCATGATTCCCATAGTATAAAGGAACTACATTAGTGGTTTCATATCTGCATAGTTAGTGCATGTATATTCACATAACTATATTGCTACTAACTGGGTGATTGAATGAACACATGGGTGTTGCCTGCATAGTACAATATGGTACATAGTTAGTGCCTGTGTGATTGGAAGAGTGCATGTGTAGTACCTGGGTGATTGAATAAGTCTAGATATCACACTTGATATCTAATTGCATACTTGACTCTCTAAGAGTATACATTGCTCTGTTACTCAGCGTCCACATGCATCAATAGGTTTCTAAAACTGAAAACAACAATTCTTACCTTTTGAAAGCACAAAACCTTTTCCTAATGGCATACCTACATCATTTCGCAAATATTTCTTGTGTCTTTAAAACATATATTCAGAATTTCTCAAAGAAAAGTTACATGCCAAGTGAAGCTAGCACAAAAACTCTCAAAAGATATTCTTCACTATTACCCCTCCCCAATTTTAAACAGAGCATGTTGAAAGAAATGCACCATCCTCACTATATACATGAAATTTTCAACAGCCTTGAAGAACATAGATCACCATGTAAACATATATGTGATTTCATAAAAGATATACACCTTCAGGCCATCTTTCCAAAAATATATAGTTCTCTGCATCTTTAAGTAAACTCAACAGTCTCATCCTACATATAACTATCTGCAACCAGAAAAACCATATCTCACCATCTAAACATATGCAAACCGGTCATATAAGTTAAAAACCACATTGACAAACACTTCCGAACACATACCAAATAAGTATTACTACTTTATTATTCATATACAGGCACAGCACATTTTCTTATGTTTTATTCATGACTACAGTACTCCTGTTTAATAATGTGACTAAACTACCACAACTCCCAGAATGCAAATAATATAGATGTATCTATTCTTCACATAATGCTTAGACATTTAAAACATTGTGATTGTTAAAGACATTGCTCATGGTAATTTTCAACAGTACTAACATCTTAAACATATACCCTCTGCCAGATACAGTTCATCTGATATATTTTTTTCACATCACTGTTATACTCTGTTTAATCAAACTCCCATATACATCTTCATTTCTAATGTACATTTTTTATATAACTAAAACGTTAAATACATACCAGTGAAATGAGCATGTAGATATTGTTCTTTTTGTTCTTGCTGGATAGTTTTGACACTGTTAAGATTTGCAAATACTAAGCACAAGAATGGTACACCACTCTCATAGAAAGCAACTATAAAATGGCAACCTCTTCTACTTTCCACTCTATGATCATGAGAAAGTTAACAAATTAAATCGTGTCTTTCATTTTAGACTAATCTAGCTCCACTTGTGAATGGTTAGCATCTGTTAACCCTTTCCCTCTCTTTCAAAACGAGGTTCCTGTCAGCGCGTTTTCGCGATGTATTTGCAATGATCGCAGTGAAATCGCGAAATAAAATGGGAGTTCAAACCGATATCTAGCTTCATTTAAAAAAAATGTAAATACTACACAACAGTTTATTACATGGTCCTGAGTTGGAAATTAAAGCTTGCCATTACTTGAATTGTGTCATCACTCCTCAACTTTTAAAAAAACGTTCTGTTGGTTTAACACCCTCCCCCCAATACACCCTTAGCTCAGTGTACCTAGCAACCCAGTTGAACCAGTAGGTCACAAGTTCACAGCACATTCTAGAAGGAACATTCTACTTCCAAATGAGATACAGAAGGTGTGGTTTACTCCACAGATTCAAAAGCATATCCATGTCTGTATTTCATTTCTTTTTGTAAACAACAGCCAATAATAAGACTTCTTCCTAAGGCATCCAACACACTACCTAATTTTATTCACTTTCATGCTGACAGCATCCAATGAAATATATACATCTCCAATTTAACTGCTTTTCCTTTGGAAAACTACCTCATTCAGCTACAGCCTTCTCCGGACTACTATTGCTCCTTCACTACACTTCAAAATGCTTAGAGGATTGAAGGCCACAGCTATGTCTATTGGGCTAAAGAGGCTGCAAAAAAGAGAGGTATTGACATGGACTTGGGTTTGCCAAATTTGCAGATTACTTGGTTTTCCCAGAGAGGGTTAAAGTTTCATCAGTTGCTGGCTTTGGTTAAATCCATTCAGGATTCCCAAGCTCTGCACCTCGTGATTATGCACTGTGGTGGCAATGACCTAGGCACATTGACCTGGGTAGGGATGGAAATCCTAATGAAAGAAACCTTTGCAAAACTGATGTCGCTTTTCCCTCACACTATCTTGATGTACTCTAATATATGCCAAAGACAGAAATGTAAGTGGTCACATCAATTCTGTCCACAGATTGACACAGCCAAGAAACATGTTAATAAAACTGTTTCTGCATTCCTCAGAGACCATCGCATGGGCTGTATCTATAACAACAATCTGCATTTTGACATGCATGGAATTTATTAGAAATGATGGAGTGCACTTTACAGAGGAAGGCAACAGGGTGTTTCTAAGTAACCTGAAACTCTGCATCCGGTCTTATGTGTAGCAGCCATATACACACAACCAACACAATGGCTCTTGTCAGAGCCACCATAGTACCCGAAATATTGTGAAGTTTTTTTCTAAAGGTTTTTTAGTTTTTGGGGATCTTCGCAACAACATCGCGATCCCCGCAGACATGTCGTAAAAGCGGAAAACAAAAGCAGACATTCAATGACCACAAACACATCCAAAAATAATATGTAACAATACCCATTCTGAACATTGCACTACACATATTACTATATACATACTTCTTTCAAAGCATGTTTAAACTCATCATTTTGTACTAAGTTTCTTTAAAAACCATCTTTAAGACCTGTTTTCCATTTTGTGGTTATTCAGGGCGTTGAGATGTCGCCGTTAACCACGACGATCGCGTCTTTTCCATAAAGGGAAAACACATATATGCACGCATATTACAGTATTTTACAAACTAGGGGTTTATTACTGTACACTTCAAACTCATGTTTTTATAGTGTATTTCTAGAACAACGATCTCTAAAACCTATTTCCTATTTTCGCGGTGAGGCTGGAGATCGCAATGACGTCGGGTATCGCGATCCCCGCGGTTACGTCTCGAAAGCAGAAAGAAAAAGCAGGAATTCAACAGCCACCACCACATTCAAAAATTATAACTATATAATTAATTCTAACCATCACAGTAGATAACTCACTATATAAATAACTCTATAAAAACATTTATCAGAATCTCAATATCTCTATAACAATGCATATTAATGATTCACTGATGCATTTATTTATATTTCCACCAATATTTGCGATGAAGTCGGTAGTCGTTGATGTCCCCATGACGGTACACTGGGGGCCATGCTGGCGGTTGCTGGCGCCTTTGCGAATATCGTGTGCAATTAAAAAAATCAATTTTGGACACATAACTTGTGTCACTAACACCCCCCTTTCTCAAACATGGGGTCAGAGTACCTCTACTCTGACCCCTAATGTTAGCTTTTTCAGAAATTTTCAGCCCCTAAACCATTCCCAATCAATAAAATGGGGGCCGCAACTGTTCAGGTTCCATCCAGCCAATCGGAGCATTCCCGTTGGCGCGTGCATTTGCGAGTTATCGCCAAACCACCGTGAAATATCCATGACCAGAGATATCACTATAATTTTCAGCTCACATTTCTCAAAAACTACTGAACAGATTATCACCAAATAGGCAAAAGGCACTGCCTTGAACCAACATCTACCTCCCTGCCAAGTCCGTTCAGCAGTTCAGGCTGTACGTGTGGCTAAAGGTTCCTATGAGAATTAACATTACAAACGCACCCTTATTTTGCGCCCCAAATTCTCAGTCCCCACTGTGCGGATCACCCCCAAACTTTCCTTGAGAACCTACCTTGACACTTTTTTGGGAACATTTCATGAAGATTGGTCAAATTATGCCAAAGTTATAGCCAAGAAAAAAGGGGGGGCCAGCAGTCAACCTGCCTGCCGGACACAGGTACGCACAACTTACAATGATATACAGTATATAACACTTGAAAACAACAATTTGAATACTTTTCTTTCCAAGAGTATTTAATCTTATTGTGTTAACTTTCAACCATGGAAATCTTCAATAATTTGAGATACAAATGCGTACAAATCACTGTACTGTTGATACAATAATGGTAGAAAGAAACATTTCAAAAACAATGACAATGCATCAAAAGATGATCAGAAAACAAATAACGTTAGCCCAATGCATTTCGGGACTTATGTCCCTTCTTCAGGGGCACCTCTGTAAGAACAAAGAAATTAACAAAACATTACTACAAAATGTACATTAAAGAGGATCAATAGACAACCTACCCTCCCACTCACATGTCATATTGGTAACCCTTTCACAAAACATCACATTATAAACACGAAAAAAGCATATTAGTGTAAATATTCACAATGGAATGAAAAACATAGAACAAACACGAAAAAAACAAGAAACCAGTCATCCTAATAAGTCACGTCTCCTCACAGTAAGGAAACATACTCACTTGTTGCATTGTTAAAGAAGATTCAACACGTGAGAATCAAGCAGATCCACTTTAATAGCGCGAGCTGTGAAATATAAATTCGAAGAATTTTAAAGGACTGTAGAGCAAATACTGCTCATTACCAAAAGCAATTAAGGGTCACACAACTCGTACCTTCTTTAGATGTAACGCTGATTATGAAAGAAACTGTCCGAATCCCAGCGTGTAAAACTGTCATCACAGGTTATCAACAAACCTTCTTCTCTGGAATGAAGTAACCCAAAATACAAAATCACCCAAGTATTCACGAGCAAGAATGCAGCCTATAGCAAATGAAATAACATAACCTTGAACTGGAAACCAAGTGAGAACGAAATACAAAGCAGACGCCCTCTTACCCTTGAATCAGAGTCTTCTTTATCAAGAAGCTATACCCCTACAATAAAAAAGAACAAACATAAAAATCACCATCTGAACCTCACTGCCGTGGTGCATCAAGATAACCAGCCCGAGCTAAAACTCACCAGACGATCTAACTCCAAACTCCTCCCGAGGACGATGCGCTGTGTTCAAAGGATACCGCCATGCCGCTAATGAAGAAACCAACCCCGTCACGTGACGGGGGTAAATCTGTGTGAATATGTGTATCACCAACGACGCCATCTTGGAATATCACTCTAAACACACCAAAGATGTTATGTAAATGAGGAACAATAGTATTACCGCTGTTTTAAACGCAATAACCAATGCAAAACCTGAATGAAATTGAATCAAAACTAATATAATATGCGACGTGTCCTCCCAAGGACGACACGCCGTGTTCAAAGAGTGCCGCCATGCCGCTAATGAAGAAACCAACCCCGTCACATGACGGGGGTGAATCTGTGTGAGTATGTGTATCACCAATGACGCCATCTAGGAATATCATTCTAGACACGCCATGAATGTTATGTAATGAGGAAAAACAGTATTACTGCTTTTTTCAACACAATAACCAACGCAAAAACCTGAATAAAATTAAATCAAAACTAATACGATGTGCAACGCTAGAAAAAAGTGCACCCAATACGTAATGCTGGACGAAGGCGGCCATCATGAAACAAAAATGAATTCAATATAAGCCAAAATACAACCCAATATAATGTATAAAAAACACTGCGCCATCTACGGACGACAATTAAAAAAACGGCACAGTGTGGCTGACGCCACTATCTGAATTTGCAACAATGAGATAAAAAACAGGAGAACCGTGATAAAATTACACCTAACTACCTGGGAAGCTAAGCGGACAACTTTTGTGCGCATCAAATCTATCAAATGACCTGCTGAAAAAACTACGATAAACGCCTCAACGTAAAGTCACCTCACGTCAAATCTATTGTCAAAACAAAAAAATCATAAAAACCTACAAACAAGTACAGATACAAGAAAAACAACAAATACATAAAAGAAGTGTGAATAATGAGCTAACATGAAAACCTTATGTTATGTACTAAGAAAAGGGACCCTAAGAAAATGACATGTGAACATTCTACTGTGCATGTGAGGGAATGGAGCATGAATGAATGCTCATGGTACCTCGTTTCCTTTAGAGAAAGCAACTCATCTCAAGTCTATCATTAAGCCCTCGTGGCTTTAAGGTGCCCAAACGCTTCATCCAGAATATCTCCCTTTGTAATAAACGTTTGTTCATGTCCAATCCGGGATGTTCAGCTATTATCTCAATGATCTCAAATTTAATTTGCGCAATGCTATGATGATGCTCATCCCAATGTGTTGCCAAACAAGATGTAGTGCTTTTGTTGCTAATTCGGCTTTTAGGCTCAAAAATCCGGATTTTTAATTTCCTTTCTGTCTTGCCAACATAAAGCATGCCGCTTGGACACTTAATTGAGTAAATAACATTGTTGGAATTACAATAAGGTTTTAATTAGGCACAAATATTTCACTACAAGTCCCGGCGTGCATTGATACTAGAGAGAGGAAAAAAAATGGCACACCTGAGGCCAATAAAAAGAACGAAGCACGCAGGGGATCTGTGAAAGCCTGGAACTGATGTGCTGTGCAAAGTCGCCTCTGAAGAATGTGCGTGAATGCACTGAAACGCGTCAGGCGGATGTACATATCAAGCGAAGCTGTAACCTTGTTTCTTTGGATTAATAAAAGTTGTTGCTCACCAGCTGGAGGAGTGCGTCTTCATGCAGGGGCATGCATCTTTGGTAGATATATATATATATATATATACATATATATATATATATATATATATATATATCCATCCATCCATCTATCTATCTATATGGATAAGATAGATAGATAGCTAGATAGATAGATAGATAGATAGATAGATAGATAGATATATCCTTCCTGTAAAGTTTTGTAGTTATCAGTAAGTGAGAGGGGGCTCCAAAGGGAAGGTTTGACATGCAAATTTCATAGGGACCTTGCAACAGGAATACAGAGAAAACAGCTGAAAAGAATTACCCCAAATTTGGCAGGAAGGAAGATCGTTACCCAGTAACCAGTAAAGTCTACTCTTTGTGATATGGTGTAAACCTGTTTAGCTGTTTTCGAGAAATTAAGGTTGAAAAAATAAAGCTATCTGGATGGTTGGTCCCGCAGGTGTCCAGCACACGAGACACAGGTGAGCAAATTAAAAAAAACTGAATGTTTTGATTGTACGCAAGGGCTTTTTTTTTCATTGGTCAGCTCGGTGCAATAGGACTGAGCAATCTCACTGGCTGACCTCAACATGAAACAAAATGTTGCGGCCACCATTACAGGGCATGGCGACTCAGTTTAAGCTTTAGCAACATTCTTGGTCTCCTAATGGGTCTTGGGTGTGTCAAGGGAGTGAACACTCTGTGAATGGTTGTGCATCGCGCAAAGACCGTGTGCAGCAGAGACTTGCAAACTTGCATCTCAATGAATGCCCACAAAAAGTCAGCTATCTGGAAAAGCTTTCCTACATGGCAAAAGGTGAACAGCAGAAAGTTGGGTGATGTGATCAGTGATGTAATCAGTGATGTCATCAATGATGTCATCATTTGAGATGTCATCAATGATGTCTTTAAACATGTCAAGAGTGATGTAATATCTGAGGTCATAAGCAGCGCATGGCTGGAGCGCATGTTTTAGTTAACTCAGTAAATTTTAACTGGTGAATTTCAAGGTGTTTCAAAACAATATGGTTTATATTATTACATGGCCTAACTATATCGTAACTTTAGTCTTTCCTTTTCACTAAATTTCTAGGGCTTTTTAGGTCCCGCAGAGCCAGCGCATGCGCTGCTCTGCGAGAAATTTAGTGAGTGGCTTTTTGAAAGTGCTACCAGAGGCTTTTGCTGGCCTCAAGCTTGCGTTCACGCGAGCGTGCACGCGTGCAGCCGCCATGTGGCTTTCTGTAATGGCTCATTAAGCCTTACAGCGCGTGAATCATGCTCCTCTGCTCGCACTACCCCCTCCCTTCTCCCCCTCCCTCCTCGTCAGCTTCATTTGTCTCTTCTATCGCTGTGAATCATACTCCTCTGCTCGCACTACCCCCTCCCTTCTCCCCCTCCCTCTTCGTCAGTTTCATTTGCCTCGGGAATATTGAAATATCTAAATATTGGAGGGGAAATAGACACGTTTAGCATTTTTTGGACATTTTGTGAAGCGTTGACATTTTGCAAAGGCACGCGTGGTTTTTATTAAAACTTTAGGCTATGCTGGGCTGTTGTGCGTTGGAGTCCGCGCTGCGAAGCTGCCTGAAACCAATTCCCGCACGAAAGCGCCCTCTTCTACCCGTCTACTCCACTACTACCCCTCTACCCCTCTTCTACCCCTCTACCCATCTACACCTCTACCCCTCTTCTACCCCTCTACTACCCCTCTACCCTACTACCCCTCTACTACCCCTCTACCCCTCTTCTACCCCTCTTCTGCCCCTCTTCTACCCCTCTACCCCTCTTCTACCCCCCTTCTAACCCTCTACCCCTCTACTACCCCTCAACCCCTCTACTACCCCTCTACCCCTCTACTACCGCTCTACTACCCCCTCTACCCCTCTACTACCCCTCTACCCCCTCTTCTACCCCTCTACCCCTCTTCTACCCCTCTACCCTCTACTACCCCTCTACCCCTCTTCTACCCCTCTACTACCCCTCTACCCCTCTTCTACCCCTCTAGCCCTCTACACCTCTACCCCTCTTCTACCCCTCTACTTCCCCTCTACCCTACTACCCCTCTACTACCCCTCTACCCCTCTTCTACCCCTCTTCTACCCCTCTACCCCTCTTCTACCCCTCTACCCCTCTTCTAACCCTCTACCCCTCTACTACCCCTCAACCCCTCTACTACCCCTCTACCCCTCTACTACCGCTCTACTACCCCTCTACCCCTCTACTACACCTCTACCCCTCTACCCCTCTTCTACCCCTCTACCCCTCTTCTAGCCCTCTACCCCTCTTCTACCCCTCTACCCCTCTACTACCCCTCTACCCTTCTACTACCCCTCTACCCCTCTTCTACCCCTCTACCCCTCTTCTACCCTTCCTACCCCTCCTCTATCCCTCTTCTACTCTTCTACCCCCTACTCCCCTCTACCCCTCTTCTACCCCCTCTACCCCTCTACTCTTCTACCCCTCTACCCCTTTTCTACCCCTCTTCTACCCCTCAACCCCTCTTCTACTCTTCTACCCCTCTACCCCTCTTCTACCCTCTTCCACCCCCTTCTACCCCTCTTCTACCCCTCTTCTACCCCTCTACCATCTTCTACCCCTCTACCCCTCTTCTACCCCTCTACCCCTCTTCTACCCCTCTACCCCTCTACTACCCCTCTACCCCTCTACTCTTCTACACCTCTACCCCTCTTCTACCCCTCTGCCCCTCTTCTGCCCCTTTACTACCCCTCTAATACCCTTCTACCCCTCTACCCCTCTTCTACTCTTCTACCCCTCTTCTACCCCTCTACCCCTCTTCTACCCTTCTACCCCTCTACCCCTCTTCTACCCCTCTACCCCTCTTCTACCCCTCTACCCCTCTTCTACCCCTCTACCCCTCTTCTACCCCCTCTACCCCCCTCTACCCCTCTTCTACCCCTCTACCCCTCTTCTACCCACTGTAACTAGCAAAGACACTGTGTCACGGCAGCATCACTCAGCACTACCACAGCATCACTCTGCACCATCACAGCATCACTCAGCACTACCACAGCATCACTCAGCGCAACAGCAGCATCACTCGGCGCCACCACAGCATCACTCAGCGCCACCACAGCATCACTCAGCGCCACCATAGCATCCCTCAGCGCCACCACAGTAACACTCAGTGCCACCACAGCATCACTCAGCATCACCACAGCATCACTCTGCACCACCACAGCATCACTCAGCGCCACCACAGCATCACTCAGCGCCACCACAGCATCACTCAGCACCACCACAGCATCACTCAGCATCACCACAGCCTCACTCAGGGCCAACACAGCATCACTCAACACCACCACAGCATCACTCAGCACCACCACAGCATCACTCAGCACCACCACAGCATCACTCAGGGCCACAACAATATCACTCAGCACCACCACAGCATCAGTCAGCACCACCACAGCATCACTCAGCACGACCACAGCATCACTCAGCACCACCACAGCATCACTCAGGGCCACCACAGCATCACTCAGGGCCACCACAGCACCACTCAGCACCACCACAGCCTCACTCAGCACCACCACAGTATCACTCAGCACCACCACAGCATCACTCAGGGCCAGCACAGCATCACTCAGGGCCAGCACAGCATCACTCAGGGCCAGCACAGCACCACTCAGCGCCAGCACAGCACCACTCAACGCCACCACAGCATCACTCAGCGCCACCACAGCATCACTCAGGGCAACCACAGCAACACTCAGCGCTACCACAGCATCACTCAGCAACACAACAGCATCACTCAGGATCACCAAAGCATCACTCACGGCCAACACAGCATCACTCAACACCAACACAGCATCACTCAGCACCACCACAGCATCACTCAGCACCACCACAGCATCACTCAGGGCCACAACAATATCACTCAGCGCCACCACAGCATCAGTCAGCACCACCACAGCATCACTCAGCACCACCACAACATCACTCAACACCACATCAGTATCACTCAGCATCGCCTTTGCAATACTACACCACCACATCATCATCACTCAGCAAGACCTAAGTATCATTCAGCATCACCTCAGCATTGTCTCAGCACCAGTCACCACCACCACCACCACTACCACCTCAACATCACTCAACACCACCTCAGCCTGCTCTCGGAATCTGCCATCTGTTGAGTCTCCCCTAGCGTCTGGACGCTGCTGGTGTTATAATACAGGTACTAGTTCACAACCTTCAACCTCCAATTGTTTATGCCCCTCAAAAACAAGCATTGGCATAGCTAATAGGTCTCGCTTTGGGACCTTATAAGTGTTTACCCATGCAACAGTTGATGTTGTTGCACCAAGGATATTGTGCTGCATAACTAAATACTTATAAGGTCCCAAAAGCGAGACCTATTGGCTATGCCAATGCTTGTTTATAATGTTACTTACCCCTTTGGTTTTCTCAGTGAATTTCAAAAGTGTTCTTAACATAAAGTAAGATCTTTTTACCATACCTAACTATAACTTACCTTTGTTTTTTTAAGTGACTTTCTGTTTAGGTTTATGAATTGCATTTTGTAGTAAGTAAGTGGTACTATTGTAATACTGCTTTACGTGCTATGAAATGCAGTTTGTAAATCAGTTAGTTATTATGCTAAAGTCCCATTGCTATCAGTAGACATTCTATAAACTGCCTTTACCCAGTGAATGAGTTGGAGAGGTGTTTCCATTATTTTGATTACCTTCCACAGGAATGTCCACTCAACCATATCATAGCTACATATCATCGCTATCATAGCCCTTTTTGACATTGAGGTTACCTTACACAAGAGAGATCACTTTTCTCTGTCTAATCCAGTAGAGTCACTGCTGCATTATTAAGTTCAAATTGTACCATGCCCCATAGAAATTCCATGCTGGTTTTCTGAAACCAATGAACAGGTTACTGTAGTCATTTTGCATGGCAAGATGTTTTTGTAGATCTTGTTATCCGAATTGAGCAATGAAAAAGAGCAGTATCATCCTAGAATATGGGTGGTGTATCTGGTTGAAGAAACACTATAATTAGATTGCTGGGAATAGGTTACCCTGCAGGTTCCAGCAATATAAATCATGCACTGAAGAAAAAAATACATATTTGAAAGCTTGTATGAATCTTTATGAAAATTAGTTTAGGGTGCCTTCAAACTGGGTGCCACAGCAGCTTCAGATTGAATCTCTTTTAATGTTACGGACTCTGCTGCTTGATCGACATTTACTCAAAGAATATGAGCATCCTGAAGAAGGCCATATATTATAATTTGGTCTTCAACCATATCAGATGTATACAATGCCATATTGTATTTATTGAAGCAATGCAACATTGCTGGTGTGTCTGATTATTTAATCTCATCCTTGTGGCATAATTCCTTGTCAATGGAGCATATTTTGTGTTCTTAGAAAGGGCTGCTAGTTTGATACAAATCCTTTACCCAAATGTGTGAGCACTGTCTACTGAGCTGTCTACGGAGATCTCATATGCTCCAGCTGAGCTTCAGTCAGTATTGTACTATGGTCTATTTCAATTACATGATCATGTCCAGACTCTAGATTACCTAAAAGGTCACAGAGGCATTTGTCACCCTCTTTACTGGCCCCCTGTATTTGTTTGTAACAATTAGGCCTGCCCTCTGAGAAAAACGTTCATAGCATTCCAGATATTTGTGGCTTTAAATTTAATTAACGAATTCCTGTAATTATTTTGTTGCAAACTGGAGTTGTGTTAGCAATGAAAGATGCGCAATGAAGGCTTAGTTTGAGAGTATTTGTGTATTGTCTTGCTTCATCACTTGGCCATGATTGTAGGTAAAACCTCAATATACATCCCTGATGACAAATCTGGTTCTACGGGAAAATGATTATTCAATAGCACTGGTGGTTAGAATTCAAATCAAACGTATATGCCCACCAGCTCAGCTTTCTCTTTCATCAACAAGATCTAAAATAGATATCAATAGTTCAATCACTCCTCTCACCCAACACAGACTTGGCCATTATCAATTATGAACCACATCACATGGTCTAGAATACAAATAACTTGTTGCTCATAATTAACTTTTCCTCTGTCCAAACAACTTAAATTATGAGCTCATAAAAGATGTTAGGGTTGTTATTATTTGGGCCATAGAGTGAGACCAGTATGAGCCTCAGTTGCTGGAATGCCCAAAATGCAATTACCTATCCTGCCAAAGTATTGGTTTTTGTGAACAGGACTTCTGCTGGTGGGCTTGGAATAATATTCACCACACCTTAGAGTAAGGAATGTTGAAAAATAATGATCAATTGGGAAAAGCCCACCTTATTAAATATCTACCAATCTCTTCTGTATCAAGTTCCATTCACTGTTTCTCTTGGTAAACCAGTTGTTGCTTCTTCCTTGCATTCAATCTGTTCACATTTCAAATAAGTAGACTAAACTTTATTAATCCATTGTTGTGATGAAGCCTCCACTAGACCTCTGAAACATTGTTTCTGTTTAGGTGCTATACCTCTACCCTCATCTTCCTCCATCCCACACCCTTCTCACCCTTCATTCCATCCCACCCCTGCCCATCCATTCTCACCCTCTCTTTGCATATCCCACACTTACCCTGAATAATAGCAGCCACTGATCCAATGACTGAAACATCAACCATCTTGCTCTGTGCTCTGGCTGATATTCTAGGATAATCAATCTTTAACATTATGCACATACCCTTATGTAAAGGTCTAGTTTGCCACCTAGCTATCCATCCTAATCTGCATCTAACTTATCTAAGCCTAATATTTAAGAGTTATCTGTGTATACAAATTAGACCAGCAAACCATATTAATCAATGAATATTATATTTCCATCATTTACCATGCTACACACACACAACCCTAACACCCATTGTTAATTTCCATTGTACCATTTTTATAAAAGTTTTGAAATAAGAATGCCTCACTACTGCCAGGCCTAGGCATTATCCACTAAAGCTCAATGATTAGTCTGTTAACTCTATGAGTTGATCCACTCCTGCATGTGCTTCAGGATGATAAAGACAGTTTTTTCCCTGTGAATAATTTTCAATTTGGCTGGTTATTATAGAGCTTGTGAAAAATAGGCATGGATGAAAAATTCTAAGGCATCATATTAGAAAGGCTTCAATGGTTTTGTGGCATCCTCCAGTTTTTCATATACAAATTATATAGTGCATTTAATCAACATGGCCTTGGGGTTTATTATCCTTCTATTTAAAAGGAAGCTATACTCCCAAACAATTTCACTATCAGAACTCCACACTTCCCAAGATGGACCCACTTGACAGCTGTGAATAAGTATATTTTGAGCAGCAGTTGTATCAGATTCCTTAAAACACTGGTAAAATTCTTCATAGCTTTCCAGCAACAATGGAATTTCAATGGGACGTCAAAGGGAAAACCTGTAAGGTTGGCACCTTTCATACTGCCCTAGTGGGGCATGTCCTGAGATTGAGGGTTGTACTTAGTTCTGATTGCTGTTTTTTGTAGGGTTAAGATCTAGGGAACAGAGTATTCCAGAATACCTTTAGTGTTCCTTGCCAGCTAATGCAGCATTTGGCAGACTGAAAGCAGTGTCTTATATGCTGATGCCACATTTCAGAAAACATAGGTTCTGCTTGACAGCTAGCCCAGAGCGGAGGACCAGTGCTGGGTGCAATATCACCCAGCAACAACAGTTGCTACCAGGGTACATGTTCAAAGATAGTGGGTGATGCTTCACAGTTGGAAAACAGAATAGTGGGCCGCGTAGCCTGACAGAACCCCTTTACAGGAACAAATGGCTAGGGTTTGCTTCTACAGGTATTGGGGCTTAGATGGTCTAAGGAGTTTGTTCGGATCCTGGGGAGTGATTGCAGAATGCAGTTTTTGGTCCTGGGTGTAGTAGATACTTAAGGTGCTGCTGGAAACTCTTGAGTGCAGTGTGGCAGTGTTAGAATTGGCCCTCTCTGCAGTGTCATCCCAAACCTTTTGTCTTCACCCTCCTGTTTTCTGAACCAATTTTTGTTGGCTTTTAGGACTCTGTGTCTCACTGCTAACCAGTGCTAAAGTGCTTTTGCTTTCTCCCTTAAACGTGGTAGATTTGGCTTACACCCAATTAGCACATTTAATTTACTTGCAAGTCCCTAGTAAAGTGGTATTACTTGTACCCAGGGCCTGTTGATTAAATGCTACTGGTGAGCCTGCAGCACCGATAGTGCCACTCATTAAGTAACCCCTTATACATGTTGCAGGCCATTGCAGGCTGTGTGTTCAGTTTTAAATTTTCATTTCGACCTGGCAAAATACACCTTTGCTAGGCCTAAACCTTCCTTTTTAATACATATGAGTCACACCTAGGGTAGGCCCTAGACAGCCCATAGGGAAGGGGGCAGTGTATTCCAAACACCTCTGAGGGTGGAACACTCTAGGAATGTCCCCTGCTTCAAAGCTAGCACCAGGTGTAAATAGTGGATCCTCAGACCCAACTCTTCAGTACACATCTGGACCTGTGGAACACTCAGAAGAAGGACTGTTGTGCTGCTCAGTTGCAAGAAGGACTGCTACTCTGCTGACCTGCTACTCTGCTGCCCTGCTTCCTGAATGAGAAGGACTGGACCTGCATCTTGAATCCAAGACCACTAGAGTAACTCCAAGGGCTAGTTTGCTGGCCTCATTTAGAGCCTCAGAGACGGAAAAACTCAACCACCTTGAACCGTGCACCTGGACACTGCTTACTTTGAGTCTTGTTTCCTCAAGTGGTACCCCCTTAGGCCTGGACCCTTGGAAGTGGGCCTGAAGGTGCTCTGCCAGCCCAACTGTGGTCTTTTGGGCAGAACCGATGCAGCGTGATGCATCTCCTCGCTGCCCCACATCTGATCCCCAATGCAGGACCTCCTCAGATCCCCATGCCTGCCACTCCTCAGAACCGCTACTGCACAATGCATCCTCGATGCAGGACCTCGCATCACAGCCCTGCAGCTTCCCAGAATCACTGACATGTGACGCATATTCGACGCACGACCTCACATCGCAGCCTGCAGCTACCTGGAATGACTGCTGCATGAAGCATCCTCAATGTATAATGTCCCAATGCACCGCAACCAGGATTTAAGTTACTTTCTTCAGCGGGCCTAACTTGGTCCCTGTATCCGGCCTGTGCTCCATCACAGTCGGCCTGAACTTGTGACTTTGTTCCAGTCCAGCATGACCAAATAACCACAATTGGCACTTTGTGCCTTTAAGCACTAGTTTTACTTAAGTCTTTAAAATTGTATATCTCCAGTTTTTCTAATTGGATTTTTGTTCTTTTGGTGTCAAATAATGTATACAATTTTTCTCTAATTTTGAAAATAAGTGTGGGATTTATGTTGTGTTGTGTTTTTACTTAACTACTGTTTGAGTGCTACACAAATACTTCACACGTTGCCTCTAAATTACGCCTGACTGCTTTTGTGCCAAGCTACCAGGGGTTTAAGCACAGGTTAATATCGGGTTTGCTTGTGTTTCACCCTGACAAGAATTGTCATTTCGGCTTGAGTAGGGTTTCTCCCCCCTCAACCAGAAACACAATTTCATACTAACAGGATACCAAATGTGTACATGTGCTTCATTATTTGAGCTGGGTTGCAAATGACCATGGCTAATATTTGGGTTTATCGGAGGGAAGGGAGCATGGAGTTCCTTCCAACAGTGGCTCTGGACTGATCTCGTCATGAGAGTTCAGCAAATGTTTCTCAGAGCCACCATACATTCTTTCGTTCCTGGATGGTTGCACACAACACGTTCCAGCAGCCTATTGAAGAACTTCTGCTATGACAATAACACTGACATTAAATGGGAATCTATATAGAAGGAGGCTGGGGCAAGTTCCTTACATCCATTAATGCCTGGGGTTCTATGATCCCTAAAGGAATAGACATGAATGATCTCTTGCCTAGGAAGAGAAAGGTCAAGAAGGATCCCCTTACATAAGTGAATTGGGTCCACGCACAAAAGACTTGTGCACCTCCCTGGAGTCCAGCACTACCTCTTAATAGTGAGAGCTGATCATTTAGGATATTAAGTAAAATAGTAATCACAAAGGTGTTGTGAATGACATGTGCTTTGAAAGCATGAATGCACTGCTATAAAGGTTTTTGGTTTGATCATCAAACCAGCCTTCAATAAAGATTTAAAAATCTATCATCTTTTGAGTGAAGTGATATCTACGTTAGAGTGCTCAGTTTTGCAAGTTTGTGTAATTTATTTAAAAGCTCTTTGAGCAAAAATCACCAAACTTCTCCTTGTTCATGTAGTTTAAACTTGTGCACTTTGGTCTAATGAGGAAGATCACATCTACTTAAAAAGTGCACCACATGTTGCTAAATCTTTAAAAAATCCTGCAACGAAAGACCCTTAGAATATTTTTTTAACTTGCTTGCAAAGCTTATCCATCTTAAAACAATGTGCAGGACTCTTGTCGCTGAAAGAATGAGTCGAGAGTAGGAAATATCGAAAAGAGTTATCGAGAGAAATCTTCCTTTCACATTTGTTATTTTGCTGGAAACTTTTGAATAGGTGAACACATTTGTTAATGTTTCCATATTGCTTTACTTAAATGTCTATACTAGGTATTTTTTTCTTTCTTTCCAACATCAATGCAGCCCTCAGTCAAACACATGAATGAATGTTTTGCGCCTTTGTGAGTATCCATGCAGTAGATCCAACAATAACTTTATCCGGCACTGACTCTTGCGTAATCAGCCCACTTGTCTGTTTTGCTCTTTTTCAGCCATCTTGCTTAAGCTTCCCATTATCTGTTATTCAATTCAATTCAATTCAATCTTTATTTCGATATAAAAAACCATAAAAGGTTTAGCAGTAAAAAAATACAATTCATGGGATCAACACGTATCATGACACTTAAGATACAGTACTACAAACACACTAGACGCTCTATAGAGTAGCTCGACCATGTTATAACAATAAGATAATATATCTAAAATTTCACGATTTAGCATTTCAGTTTAAAATTTGGTAAAAACGGGTACGAGGATTATTCATATCAGGCTACAAGCGAAATCCAACTATACAATTCAATAAATACATCTAAAATAGTGTATAGAAGAACACTTATTTCAATAATGAATAAAAGACTAGTCTGTAGATTATTATGCAATTCATTTTAAAATCATAAAGTGCATGTGCCGAGTCCATTATATTTTCAGTAAGTCAACCTAGAGTTTTAGGCCTTCCCTTTTCCTTACTAAGCTTACACCAAACAAATACCTACTGACACTAAAAATCACTGTTTGCGTGGTGTCCGATCGTAATAATCTTTCTGCCTCTTGGCAAGATCTAGTACCAAGGAGTCGACAAATGGGTTTTATCCATTTCCTCCTACATCGTAAGTAGGCTGGGCAGAAGAACAGTAGATGTAATTCATTTTCTATTGAACCTAAATCACACGAAACACATCTACCCTCCTCTGCTTCGCCTAACATCCATTTCGCCGTGTTTGCTTTTATCTGCAGGACACCATAACGATATTTTAAATATAAAGATTTAGCTAACTGTGGCTGTATTTCGTCTTAGAAAGGCTCAAACTTCCAAACTGATTTTATTAAAAGAAACCGTGTTGTCAATGAGCCTACGGTAGAAGAGTGAGACGGTAAATTGTGTATAAAAGACCAGTAGGTTTGCTTTAAAAAGCTTTTAGGAGGCCAGGGTCAAGCCAAGGGGCTCCTCCCAAAAATGCTTAAGTCCCAATTTAAAAAACCAATCATGTATGTGCTTCAACCAAATCAAACCAGTACCTCCTTTGAATCTTAGGATTTCCTCAAGTTCCTCGGTAGACCACAGATGAACCCAAAATAACAATGGCCTTAGGTTTGCATGATCGTCCATGCGATGAAAATTTAGATCCATCAAGACGGGGGCTAGTGGTGTACGTATTGGAAGACTTAAGACTTTCCTAAGAAACTTATTTTCACCCACCTTGAATGTGTCCTTCGTCATGGGGCCCCACAGCTCCGCCCCATATAATGATGCCGATTGCGCCTTATATTTATATACTTCAAGAGCGGGTGAGACTGCTTTAGACAAACTACTTTCAATTTTTCTTATTATTGGGAAAGTATTTTGGAGTAATATAGTTTTACTTTTTTCTAACTGTGGTCTCCAAGTCATTTTTGAGTCCAAAGTGGTACCTAAATAATTAAAATCATGCACATACTCAATCATCTGATTATTAATGGTTAGATTTTTCCTAAAAGTTTTATGTGGGTTAACTGCCATATATTTGGTTTTGCTATGGTTTATTTCTAGACCCTTAGCTTCACAGTATGTCCCAAAAATGTTTATTAGACTTTGCAGGTCTTTAGGAGTTTGGGAAATTAAAATCGTGTCATCAGCAAAGAGGAGTGCCGGTACAGGCACCCCCCCTAGCTTAGGGGAGTCGTGTTCACAATGCAAAAGGTATTTTGGGATGTCATTGACATATAGCGAAAATAAGGTGGGGGCTAAAACGCATCCCTGCCTTACGCCCCTTTTAACCTCAATAAGCTCAGTAAGTTCACCCAGTGGACCCCATCTGACCATTGCCCAGTTATCTTCATGTAATCTAATTATCTGCAGGAGAATTTCTCCCGGTACCCCCTGGTTTTTTAAAGATTTCCAGAGCAGATTTCTGGGAATAAGGTCGAACGCTGCCTTTAGGTCCACAAAGGCAATATATAGGTGGCCCTTCCTGAATATTATATATTTCCAGGCTATACAAAGAAATCTAAAAACCTGGTCTGTCGTGCTAGTCTTTGATCTAAAACCTGCCTGATATTGTGATAAGATATTATGATCCTCAATCCAGTCAATCAATTTATTTAAAATTTGCCTCGCGTATATCTTTTGTAAAACATCTATAAGACTAATTGGTCGGTAGTGTGAAGGGTTTTGGCGATCCCCCTTTTTAAAAATAGTTGTGATCTCTGCCCCTTTCCAGGTTTCTGGTATTGGTGCGCCTGAGGCGACAGAGTTACACAGCAAATTAATATAGGGGCCCCAAACCTCTTTGTCATGCTTCCATAGATCACCGGGTATTTTATCAGGGCCAGGAGCCTTACCTGATTTTACTGCATCTATTGCTGCCATTGTTTCTTTCAAGCTAAAAGATAGTCGAGCCATGCTTGGGGCTATTTCATAGTCTACCGGACAATAATCAATGTCATTCAGGGAAGAGGAGTAGAGACTAGAAAATGTTTTACCCAGATGTTTGCATCTAGGAAAAGGTCTTTACTACATCTCCCATTCTTATTGCCCTTTGATACTAACCGCCAAAACCAATTTGATCTTTTGCTTTGGCAGCAGCAATTAATTCGGTCCAGATATTGTCCTCCCATTCTTTCCTGGTATGGGCTAATAATCTCTTGTATTGAGTCCTTTTTCCCTTAGGGCCACTATATTTTTGGTTTTAGATGCCAGAATAAGCTCCTTTTTACAATACGGCATTCTTTATTATACCATGGACTACTCAACTCACTAGCCTCTAAGATCCCATTATTGGATTTCTTCTTGATTTTACTTAATATAGGTGTCAAATCTTTGACTAATCTATGGTGGATTTCCACAATTGGGATCTCTGAGGCGGGCGAGTCTACATACGGGGAAACCGTATTTGCAAAAGTATTGTAGATCTGCTTAATTGCCACTGCGTTTCCCCCTATCGAGGGCCATTTTAGAGCTCTACGATTATTACTTAGTAGTGGTTCAATATTGCCACTATCAGGTTCTCCAACCTCGGAGCAACCAACTGGAAAAAATATACCGCCAATGTCAAGCATAGTGGGTAGTGGTCGCTCTCAGTTCTAGCATCAACTACTAAGTCGTGAACCATAGGCCACAATTCAATCGAGACTAGTATATAGTCTATATAGCTTTTAGATTACCTCTACTAAATGTGGGGGCGTTTGGACTATCAGACAACAGTCGACCATTGCAAGCTCGTAAGCAGTGCCCAGAAACAAGTCTTAATAACTGCGCGACGGCAGTTGTACAGGGTACTACCGGAGTGCTTTCCAATGGCGAGATATTATTAGCCAGATCTTCTTCTTCAAAGATATTTTCTAATCCAACCGCAGGTTCAAATTTGCGGTTGAAATCGCCCCCCAAAATTATCAAAGCCCTTGAATCAATAGAGCTTAGGAAGTTATCTAAATACTCAATGACCTCCGATTCCTTACTTGTCGAATATGGCCTAGAGTAGATGTTTAGTATATAGGCTTCTTTTTATCAGGTGTGATACATTTTACTCCAAGAATGTCCTGCGATGGAATTTCAACTAATTTAACATCAATATCTAAAGTCACCTTTACCCAAATGGAGAGGCCTCCCGAAGACCTCCCTCTAACTGAGGGGATGGCACCTTTGCTAAAAGTTTTAAAACCTACCTTATAGAGAGGTTCTAGGGCCCATGTTTCTTGGAACAAAATTACATCACTCTGCCCAATGTACTCCTGCCAAACAACATCTTCCATGTTCCTTTTAAGTCCTGCAATATTCCAGGAGATCAATTGTATCTCTCCTTGACAACCCGCCTCACTTTGTTCAATTTGCACATCTTGTGTTCTAGAGTTGTGAGTAGGGTGGTAATTTCTCATATCCCTTCTATAGTTCTTAGGTGGGTTAAGTGACTCATTATTCAACTTAATACCCTCAACCAAGAATTGCTTCTTCTCCTCCACCAAAAGTAGCTTCTGCAAATCATTATTAGCCTGTGCTGTCGCTATCTCTCCATCTACTTCTACTTGAGCCCTACTCATCTCAGATTCATTGTCATTTTCAAAAACCTTAGATGTAGGGACTTGTGGCTGGGGTACTGATAGTTGTCAATCTTGGGCATCCAAATCTGAGAGTGCGTGGTATCTATTAGTTGATAGCACAGGAATTAACCTGTCGTTTGAATGCCCTGACTGAGGTTTATAAAAAAAACCCAATGGGAGTGTACAAATAGTATTATTAAAATGTAGTGTCTCATGTTTATTCAGTAAATAGCGAACCATCTGAGGCCTTCGAAAGTTAACCACTATACAATCACCATTTATGTTTTTGCTGGTTTGGCCAATCCAGCCTACCCTACGGACCATCAATATCTCCTTAAAGTCTGAACAATGAAAACCTTTATGCTTTGCTAGCCAATCCACTGTTTTATTCCGTAGACCGTCCCAGCTTTCTCTCTCGCTCGCTCTAAGAGCGGGTACACCAGTTAATATTAGTGTATATGGACATGTTGCTGGGGGCAGACTTAATATATCCAAGTTGGGCTTCAATAGTTCTGTAGTCGAGGTTTTACTGAAATTCAAGATCGGGGTTGGGACATGTCCCCTACTTGTATTGGGTCGTACTACACCATTATTCTGGGTACCTAGGGGGTTTGGACCCTTCAATGCCTCCTGAGGCCTGTCTCCCTCCTGAGGTCTGTCTCCCGTACTAACATGAGTGGATTTGGTAATATTGGTAATATCGCCCCCCTGTACTTCCCCATCATGGTGTACGGTTCCAACCATTCTCTCGTGATTCCCCCTATTTGACTCGACTACCTTTCTTCCCGCCATGTTATTACCTAAGTTTTTTATTACATTTTCAAGAAAATTCAATTTGTCCCAAAGCTGTGTAAAGTTCTTCTTAAGCAATTCTTGAACATCATTAACCATTGCACCTGTGGTTACATCATTAATGACAGCATCAGTTCCGATGGTAGCCTCCTTAGTATGAGTATGAGTATGACTAAGATCACGGAACACCTGAACCATATCTGTCTGTGTGCCAACGGAACTGCTTTTAGGTTGACACATAGTTATGTTGTAATCTATATTTGGGGAGTCCGTTACTTGGGAGCTCTTCATAGACTTAGGTTTCTTTACAGGCGCCCCCCATTTTCTTTTTACTGGCAAAACTTCCGCTTTTCGTGCTGCCGCATTCTTCAAGGCCCTGGTCCTAGTAACTCTGCCCACACCCGCTTTTGGAACTATTTCTGAGCCTGACACAATAGGTAGAGGACAAGACATAGATGAAGCATTAATAGGGGAGATAATAGACGGGCCGCCATAAGCACAGTCTCCTGTTCCAACTGTCGAAGTATCCACTAAGTGATTGTCCCGATGAGTTGATGGATCCAGAGAAAAGCGTCGCTCAGTTAGTTCTATCTCATGGATCAGTAATGTTTCTGCCCTTACCAAAAAACCATCTAGCGTACCTGCCACTCCCTTTCTTTTTTCCATTCTATACTAACTCTCAGTTATTAATACAATAAGCAAAGAAGCAGAGCAATAGAATATAAAGGGTTCCACAAAGGGCAATACCTTTAATAGCCAGCAAGTTTTTCAGTCAGTAACTCTCAAGGACAAGATGTTAGAGGACTTGCCCAGCCAGCCCTACCTCTTCCTGGCTCTAACGAGCCCGCGCTTGATTTGAAGACGCCTCCGGGTTGGTGGCGATGTGGCGATGTTGTGGCGGTGTTATGTGGCCCCCTACCACAAACAGAACTCGGCCAGCAACGGGACAAGTAATCAAACACCCAATGTTCGATAGTGAAGCGGGACCCGCGCTACGGCAACCCACGCTTGATTGGTGGCGATGATTGATGGCGATGTGATGATGTTGTGCGGCTCCTGCCGCAAGCGCAACTCAGCCAGCAACGACAACGGCAACAGTAGTGAGGCGGGACCCGCTGCGGGAACCCATGCTTGATTTAAATGCACCTCCGGGCGCTTTGATTGATGGTGATGTGGCGATGTTGTGGCGATGTTGTGACGGTATTGTGTAGCTCCTTGTATAGCTCCTGCCAAGCAGAACTCGGCCAGCAATGGCAATGGTAGTGAAGCGGGACAGGTAATCAAACACCCAATGTTCGGTAATTCTGTAATTCTGGCGGAATGAGTACTATTGCGGAACAGAAGGTGTTCCGGTGTTAATAGGCATAGGCGTAGGCGTAGACGCGGTATTGCCTGCCTCGCGCCAGCAGCTTCCAGGTCTCACCTCCTCGGGCTCACAGTGTCCTTCCCCGCTTACCGGCTTACCGGCTGCTGCTGCTGACTCGCCTCAGGACGGCTCCACTCGCAGCCAGGGAACACGCTGGGCCACAGCTGATCCGCTTACCGGCTGCTGCTGCTGATTCGCCTCAGGACCAGGCTCAGGCTGCGACAATCGCCTTACTCCCCCCGTCAGGCGGCTCCACTCGCAGCCAGGGAACACGCCCCGGGCCAAACATAATTTGGTATCTGTTATTCTGATTGTGTGGGGTAAAGCATTTGCCTACGATACAATACAATAAAATCTAGAATTAACTTCATTTCAGTCTCTTCGTTCAATCGAAGCACATAGCTTCAATTAAACCACTGGCTGTTCTCCACACCAATTTAAGGGTATTCATTTCTCCCACTACTGTTCTGCGTTAAACCCACCAGTGCCAGGATACCTTCAGGGTCGCAGCTGTGTTCTACAAAAATCATTTTAATTCATTTGTAAATTGTGCCTATGCTAGGTGTGTCAGATTCACAAAACGTGCCCACTTACGCTTGTATGATTTATGCAAATTATAGATACGAGGCATAACTCATTGAAATTGTTAACTCATTGAAATTCATGAAAAAAACTCTTCTGCTTCTTTTCCTTACCGTGGGTGTGTGTTTACTGTAGGCATGGCATAGAATATGCATGCATTGACCTAGGAAATTTGAAAAATTCCAGATGTATCTTTGGAGTTCCTTTTTCTTTAGGTTGTAGTCATCTTTCCTCAGCACATCTTTTCTCCTTACAACCCTTTCGAAAATGTGGTCAAACAATGTTTTCAAACTTTGGATTTCATCATTTGACAAATTTCCAAGCTGTGCTCACTGAAGAAGATTGGTGAAAAAAGGTATTGTGAGTGAATTTTTTTTACATCTTTTTCCAACACAAAGGTTTTCCTAAAAGAGTTTTTCTTTGCTAAGATATGTATCCATAAAATTACTTTGAGCTTCTCCCGCTGTTTCACGTTACTTTACTTTAGTTTACTTTACGAAGCTATAGAGGAATAGCGTTGCAACATCTCACACCTCTAATAATTGGTGAACGTCCTCCCTCTCACACCTGGGTCTTTCAGATGCTGAAGAGAGTGGAGTGGGCATTTCCAATGTTTCTGATTCACGACCAATTTAAGGCTGAGTTTTTGTTCACCACAATTGCACAGGAACTACCTGACTATTACTCTGACACACCCATTCGTGTAACTTAAATTGAAAGTTCTGACCTACACTCTCTGCTTGTATGAGGAGTTGAGCAGTCAGGTATCACATACATTTAGACCTTTTTTACACTTGTGCTTCAACTGTAAATTACACAGTCACTGCAATAAATCATTCTTTTTTCATGCCATGAATCACACATACAAATTATTAAATTGACAAAAAAGACTGTCCTGGGTACTATGCTAGACATCCTAATGTTTTGGAATATTTTATGGAATTAATCATTTCACCACTTTCTTAACTCTTTCGTGGGGCAATACCCTGAAACCATCTAAGAAATTGGGATACTTGTTTGCTTCCTATGATAATAGGTTGCAGTACAACATTTTGCAGGACTGCTTTTCGATCTCAGTACATCCTGGTTTTGTCCCATACATTTCTATAAAAATATATTGTTTTTTAAATATATCATGCAGTACTAAAAAATCATATGGGCACATTGAAAGAGAAATCATAGAAATAATAGAAAAATTGTTAGATAAGTTAAAAGATGATGAATTGATCCAAACTGATAAGTTAACATATTCAACCTGGAATCAATGTGACAAATTCTAAAAAGCGTATTAGTGCGATAATGTAATATACAACAATAATAATGAATCAGAACGATCATTTAGCACAGATTAAAAAAAAAACTGTTGCTATGTCAACTATTTAACATTACATGTTAGCAAAGGTGTTCAAAGTAGTTAACTTTTTAGAAATAGGCTTCATCCCTATCGTACGGGTGCTCTCTCACTAATCCTTTTATTTCCTTAAAAGGGAAACTGTCTGTGCTCTAGATGAGTTTATTTCCAAGTGCAGAACATGTATTGCAAGGCAGATTATATTCTGTCCCTGTTTTGAGCTGAATGCCAGCCATCTCTGTCATCTGAGTAATTTGGCAGAGGGCCGAGGTGCAAATAAAAATGTGGGGTTGCCCGATTTTGCTAGCCCCCTCCATTTCCATGGCTGCTGGCAATTTGGCAAGTTTAGTAGAATAAAATACCTAATTAATCTTTATCTGTGAATGTTTTGGGTTTTCTTGATTGGCCATCGATGCTTTTCAGTTTTGACTTTGTGAAATGTGAGATTATGCACAACACTGCAAAGCAATGCCTTCATTGCATAGTGCGCCTTCCATACTATAAATAGAGAGGGAGTGCTGAACTGTTGCTGCCTCCATAGGTGCGCTGTAAAACAGTGCGTACCGTGCCTTTTCACTGCCCGTGGACACCTGCCGCAAGCCAGGATCTTGTATAATGGCCTTTCATGTCTCCTGACGTTCCTTTGTTCTGCAGGGAACAAAGTGTGTGCTGCTGCCGAACGGGTCCTTGAGCAAGGCTTGGGTAATCTCTGTTAGTGCGCGCGGCGCCCACAGACCCCCTGTCGGACACTGCAGAAGACTTTGAGACTTCAGTCACGAGTGACTACCAAGGAGTTGGTGAACAGAAAGTCTCGAAAGCACCGCACCTTCTGATCCAGGAAGTGTAGCAGTGCAGTGTGTGAAGATGAAAGAAGTGACAGAAAAATCAGCTTCTCAGAAATTGTGATCACAGAGACATCTGAGGTGGGTGATAGACAATGCATGACCTACCGTTCCTTCAGATCTTTTCTCTTCATGTTTGCATTGGCGCGCAGCAAATAGAACTTTATGCTGACATATTCTTAACAAAACATTTTTTATTGTCAAATATTCTAACAGAGGCGATAGTCTAAGGGGTGTTTTAAAAATACGTTCCATTGACCTTTCAAAGTATTGAAAATCTGTAATTTTCGTGCATCTGCATTATTTCAGTCATTTGATTCTTTACTTCAAAATCTAGTTTCAAGCAGTCTATAAACCAAATTCGGAATCCATTCTTGTAATTTCTGTTGGGTATATTCCTTCACTGCAAGCTGCAGATACCTTATGCTGTATGTTGCGAGAGCTCTTGTCATCAGTATATCAAAAACAATTATAAAGAAATATAGACAGATTGTGGGCGTTGGCTCTGCCTTCTTCAGCCATTTACTTTCACGTGTTTTCATGCTTTGCCATTGCTTGCGAAGACCGTTCAACAAGGCCCTGACTTGTTGATGATGATTAAATGAAGCAGTAATTTTGATAACATGCAAATGCAACAGCACTTCAATGATGAAAATGGGTCTCAGTGTGTGCCATGTGATGTATTTACTTTGCTGGCACAACAACACTTCAAATGCTGATTCATGACTTTGCTGCTGTCGGTTTGGATGCTAAGCCTATCAAAAGATTAGGGCACCGTGCTATACACTAATAGTTCTTGAGGTTTGTTTTCTTACTTTGCCGACATAATCACATATTCTTGGATGTTCTGCAATAAAGATGTGTTTGCATGTAGCCTTTCAAGATGTAACAAAAATACTCTCCCTTTGTAAGAAGTATTGCAGTGTGTGTTTTGCTTCCGAATAACAATGCTATGGTTTTTAAGCAAGAAGTCTAGCACAAACACCTAATTACTAAACATGAAATGCCCTACCATACCTAAGTTATCATACCGACCTACTATACCTAAACTATCATACCTTCCTGCTTATCATACCTACAATACCTTCCTACCATATCCACATTATGTAACAGAACCATAACTAGTCTACCATACACTCATTACTTACCTACCTTACCTAACCTGACATTCCTAGCCTACTAACCATGCTGAACCTAGTATACCTACCCTGTCATACCTCCCAGCCCAAGTACCATACCCACTGAATCACCAGAGCTTCTTACCTGCCGTACCTTTTTACTATACATAACTCTCATAACTGTCATATATACCTTCTATTCCTACTTTACCTACATACTATTCCTACCATACTTAACCTACCATAGCTAAAGAACCTTCTATACCTATCGTACCTAACCTACTGCCCATACCTAACCTACCATAACTAACTTACCATACCATACCATACCATACCAACAATACATACCAGACATACCTACCATAGCTAACCTGTCTTACATACCAGATTACCAGACATACTTACCTTCCATAACAACCTGCCATACCTACCTACCACTCTACCATGCTTAAAACACTTTACTCAAGCATAGGTAACCTACTACATCTTCCATTTATACCTATCATACCTAACGTATCATACCTATATACATTACCAACAAATCTATTTAACGTGCCCAATTAATTACCACACATACCTAACATACCTACCGTCCTATACTTTCATACCAAATATGAACACTGTACAAACTTTATTTACTGTACCTACTTAGTAACCTACCATACCTGCCTACATACATAACCTATTTTGCCTTCCATAAATACCTACCACGCCTAACCTAATTTGCTTACCATACCTACTTACAATACCTAACCTATCATACTTAACCTACCATCTATCCCTAACCAAACATACTTACCTATCAAACCTACAAACCATGCCTAATTCCTTACCATACATACTTACCTATCATACCCTCCCTATTTGTCATAATTACCATTCATATGTATCTACTCTACCTATAGTACTTTACGTACCATAACTTACCTACCATACATAACATACAATTCCTAACCTATTGTACTGATCCAACTTCCCATACCTAGCCTATCATACCTACCTACTTTAAGTATCATACCTACATGCTATACCTACCAAACCTACTTACCTACAGTACACATGCTTACAGTACCTAACATACCACACCTACCTGCCATAACTACCATTTGTACGCACTGTCAAAATTACAATACCTATCTTAGCTAACCTACCTCCAATTCCTAAGCTACCATACCAATCCTACCATAATTAAATATCCCTTCATCTCTGCAGTAAACCTATGCCTGGCTTGGAGTGGAGGTTTTGTGAAAATGGCACGTATTACAGCCTACTCCAGAAATCAGATGTGTCTAACTAGAAGGACCTCTAGTACAGGTATGCAGTATGCATCAGGAAAGTTCTGATTTTAGCTTTTGAAAGGGATAAAAATGTTAATTCCATTTTTTTTAAATAGTGAGACCCATTGCCTTTGCCAATGCTTTTTTTGTTAATGTGTTACCTACTATAGACTGTCTTCTTGCTTCCCAAACATGGATATGTGCATACGGTATGTCATTGGGCTCCCTCATACTATTTTGACTATGGTGGGTGGCTCATAATCCGTCATGGTGGTGAAGGACATCAGATCTTCCACCCTAGCCGAACTCTGCCCACCACAATTAGAGCCCAGCGGTGATTTCTCTGTCTTAAGAGGAATTGCCGTCATGGCGGATCCTCTGAAGCCACTGCCAGATTGGTGCATCAAATGTTTTGATTTTTCAAAGACAAACTTCAAAAGTGTGGCTGTTAATGAACCCCCATCCCCAAAATTACCCTGACAGGTAATTTTTCTTTTTTTGTGTGTTTGACACCATCTGATATTTCCTAGCAGTACAAAATTTAAAAAAAAACATCGGACCATCCACTCTAAATAATGTGGGCAGTCAGATATTCTTCCTCTGACTGTCCCCATGCCTCAAGGCCATTGGAGTAAGCTTTTCGATGGCAGAGCCCGGGGGGCACTGATACTGGAAAGGTGACAGTCTGGCCGACTCCAATAAAAGGTGGGCAGACCGTTGGTTTGGCAGAACAGGGTACTCCTCCTTTGCTCTATAAATTTGGCCCTAACTTTGACCAGATTATTAACCTACTAACCTGCACGTTTTGACAGATCAGAATGTAATTCTTATCATTTCCTTCTCATAAGTACAAAAGTGTGCACACATGAATATATAACAGTCTTAGTTGTGTTTGATCTCTCTGTAGCTCCGTCTCAGGATTTCAGTTCCAAAGTCTGTGTCCAGCAAATATGAGGATGGTTGCTGGGACTGTGGAGGCAAAAAACACACAAAAGGGAAATGTTTAGTGGCCTGAAGGTTTAAAGGAACCAAATGGCCAACCTTGAATTTGACATTAGTAAGGAGGGAGTCGGTGTACTCTAGGAAGTGGTTTTAGTATTCAGGATAATGGGGGCTGAGGACCCAGAGGTTCTCAGCGCAGTGCCCAGAAACACACATAAATGTCTATACCAGATATAAATGTATGGCCAGATGGTTATAGATTTAAAAGACTCAGGTATTAGTATCACCATGTTTGATGAGGCATTTGTCAACTGTGACATAAGTTGATGGGTCTGTAAGGCAGTTGCTTAAGCATATTTGAGGTAAAGGAAACAGAGAACTGTTTCTGTCTCATGCGTTTAACTCTGATGGTGAGCAAGAAAAATGAACTTGGGACAGTAAATGTAAGAGATCATCTTTCAATTGTCTCCTGGACATAAACCTCAGTGAATTGGGAATGGTGGATATTTTTCTGACTAGGACACAGTAAGTCTCTTTCAGCATCCTCAAAAGGGACAGCACAAGAACAAATGATTCACAGGATAGAGGGTAATGGCAGATTAATTCTGTAGTCTTAGAGCTACTTAGCCCACTCGGGCACATGAGGAAGCTGTGTCTTGCCTAAGTAACCTCTGTAAATTGAAAAAGATGCTACAGGAGGATGTCCCAGTCTCGGGTAGAGTTTTGTGAAGGCGCACACAGTGTCTGACTCTGGTGGGATTGTGCATGCAAGCCCAGGTGCAGGATGATTGGGAATCAACTAGCATCTTTGAGTTCTATAAAATCGTGAACAATCTGCACTGTGAACCATTTACACCTTAAGCGAAGCCCAAAATTAGGTTTGCAAGAGAGGTATGTCACCGGAAGTTTCTGTTGACACTAGCACATGATAACCACTAAAAAGACCTTCACTGCTTTTTAACTGACCAAGCATGGGCATAAATATGGAGAGGTTCTGCAGGACATGTATGGCCTGAAAAATATCTCAATGGAATTGTCTGGAGGCCAGACAAAAGCTCTCCTAGTACTACTGTTAGTGCTCCACTCAAGAAGGTATGGCTCCATGTAGTCAGGCCTCTACACTTTTACCACTTTGGCCCCCATTGCATTCTTTTTGTGGTGAATAATGTCTTTAGGTATCTAGAGTCTGCCATAGTAGTAACCTGCACCCTGCTTGGGACTTCTTACTAGTGTCAGGTTTCTCAAATAGATTATCTCTCACAGAAGTACTTCATACATTTATATGAACATGAAGGAGAGGTGGGACACATTTGAAGTTAATCTCCATCTCTTACCACCTCAACCAATGATTTGGCTCATCATTTTAATAAGACACCAAAGACTATAATTAGCCCTATAGGAAGTAGGAGATCATCCTACCTTGCTTCCCTTATGCACATAATTTCGAGCCACTATAGGTACACTTGAGATGCTATTCATCCACTGTGTCCAAGCCCTCCTCATCCTCTTCAGTGAAGGATAGGAATAGAAGTTGAGTCACACAAAAAGATTGAGACTGACTGTATTCTGGGACTTTAGATGAGAAAGAAGGACCAGCACTTGGATGAAGCCAAGAATGATGTTTGGGTCATTCAGATGTTCGATAAGGAGGGTAGGTTCAAATAGTCAATCTCATTGGCTATCATGAAGTTTTGGAGATTTCAATTGTGAAGGCCTTTAAGCCACAGTATTTGATGGGCAAGTGAATTAGATCCTCTTATTGCCTTAACAATATCAACAATATCAATAGTAGAGTTGCCATAGTGAGCATTACCAAGGCACTTGTCTGACCAGAACCCATCTATACTACAAGTATGCAAAGTTGACAGTACTACTTTGGTTTCAGATAAGGATGAAGAGTAGAACGAGCCCCTTCTGAACCTGCTGCAAAGAGTACTTATGATGGTTCAGTGGAGGGTGTACTACTCACTCTCATCTTGACATTCCAACAGCAAGCACAGTGTGTGACCCTGCTTGGGAAACTCTCTGATTTGCTTTCATTAGCCACTCAACTGACACCATGGTGTCATTGCAACAACACTATTGGTAATAATTTGTCAGTGAAGTTCAGAATGTGCAGGATGTCTAATTGGGTCCAGGAGCAAATCAAGGTAGAAGTCACAATGATTGTGGACCTTGAGTAAGTGAGCTTTCGCAGAGCTCTTTTTAGCCAGTCCAGTGGTGCTTATGTCAAAGCAGGGGGTGATGGACTTCCAGTTCTTGGGAGAATTTCAGAGTACCTAGTCCCATCACCAGCATCACAGTCCCTGTGATGATGAGCTTAAAATATTGTGGGGAGTGGAAACCATTTGCAAAAGAGAAAACAACTTTTGCAAGCAATGAAGGAATGCCTCAAATTAGGATCATGCCATTTTTGGTTTCGGAATGCACCTGCCACCTTACAGTGCCTGATATAACAGGTCTTCAAGGGCCCAAATGCTTTCTTATTTTCCCATATTGAACACATAGTTCTGTTTCATGAAAGTTGGGTGAGTCATCTGGTTCATCTCAAGAAAGCACTTAAAAGTAAAAAGCTGATGATTAATGCAACAAGGTTTCAGAAGGGGCAGCTGTACTATTCCATCATGTTTTGAGTTATATCCCTCAAGGGTTTGTGCAATTTTGACTTCATAGCTCTGTTTGAGGTGATTCTCAAAATAAATTCTATTACCCAATACTTTTGGTCTACCATGGGCTGAGTTATCATTAAGTGATATACCCACCCTACATATTTTGTGGGTTAAGGGGTTTGCTCACATTGACCTACTTACTGTATGTCCTGGATACAAGCACCTGAGCTACTATGTTTAGAGTGCTCCCAGAGTGCATTTGAAAAATCAATAAGTTTGCCAGTAAAGTCCAAAATGTAAAGGGTGTCTGATTCCATCCAGAAGTGCATCAAGATGAAAGTCACAGAGATTGAGTAAATCAGCCTTCACAGAACCCCTGTGCCAACCCAGGGATCGTTGTACCAAAGTAAGTCACCAAAGCTTCCATTCTATATGGATTTCAAAGATCTCAGTGTCATCACCATGAGGAATCATTGCTGCCACAGTGACTTTCCCAGTACTAATGATCTGCAAGGTAAATCATGGGTAGTTTAAACACTTCTGCCAAAGAGAAAATTGCTTTCTCAAACCCAGAAGGAACGTACCGGCCACATTCCAAAGGTTGAAAAACCATTGTCTTGGAACAGCCTACATGTCTTCTGTGTCATTCATTTAGACAACATAGCACTCAAATGGCACATACTAAGTATCACCTGGTTGACCTCAAATAAATGCTGCAGGCACTACAAATCACAGAGCTCATCATTAAGATAACAAAGTGCTAGATGGGGCAGCTGGCCTTCTCACAATGTTTGATCTATGTCCTTATGGTCCCCTGTTACTTTGTGACTATGTTGGAGGTGGCTCATGAGAGAGAAAATCTAGTGTCACCCAAGGACGCCCTTGTAGCACAGCTCCACCCACAGTAGATGCCTACCAGCCCAGAAGGGAGCAGAATAAACGTACATTGTCCAACATCACCTTCTCTTTGCTGAAGTGAGAAAACCAGCAACAATTAATTTCAACTTGCAGTGAGTTGCTTTCCAACTACCAAGGAATGGTAATTAAGCTGGTGCACAGCTTCAGCACAGGGAAGATATTTATTATGACCATACCATCATAGATGCTGCTTGGATGCTTCTTGGACCTTGTAACTACAAGATGCTTGCTTCCTTGGAGGACAGACTAAGCCAAACAGCTCACAAATTTATATTGGCCTGCACTGTTGTGACTGCAAAGTATGCAGATCAATCAATCAATCAATCAATCAGGGGTTTATAAAGCGCGCTACTCACCCGTGAGGGTCTCAAGGCACTTGGGGGGGGAAGCGGCTCCGGTTCAGTCGAAGAGCCAGGTCTTGAGGTCCTTCCTGAACGTGTGCAGGGTCGGGGAGCGTCTGATGTTCACAGGGAGCTCGTTCCAGGTTTTGGCTGCGATGTAGGAGAAAGCTCTCCCACTGGTTCTGTTTCTGCGGATGCGGGGGACCTCTCCCAGGGCGAGGTCGGCGGAGCAGAGGTTCCTCTTGGGTACGTGGAAGGATACTCTATCGTTGAGGTATTTGGGTCCAATGTTGTTGAGGGATTTGTAGGCGTGGGTGAGGAGTTTGAAGGTGACCCTCTTCTCGACGGGGAGCCAGTGGAGGCCTCATAGGTGTTGGGTCATGTGCTCGTGGCGCGGTGTCCTGAGGACGAGTCTGGCTGCAGCGTTCTGGATGGTTTGGAGTTTGTGTAGAAGAGTTTTGTTGATTCCGGCGTAGAGGGCGTTGCCGTAGTCCAGTCTGATGGTTATGAATGCGTGGGTGACAGTCCTCCTGCAGTCGGGGGGGATCCATTTGAAGGTCTTCCGGAGGATGCGAAGGCACTTGAAACTAGTGGAGGCGACGGCGTTGATCTGGCGGTTCATGGAGAGGGAGGAGTCAAGGATGATGCCGAGCTTTCGAGCGTGGTCTGTAGGGGTGGGTGGGCTCCCGAGGGCGGAGGGCCACCAGGTGTTGTCCCAGGTGGAGGTGCAGGGTCCGAGGATGAGGACCTTGGTCTTTTCTGAGTTTAGCTTCAGGCAGCTGTCTTTCATCCAGGCTGCCACGTTCTTCATTCCTTCCTGGAAGCAGAGTCTGGTGTCTTCGGGGTTCTTCGTGAGTGAGAGGATGAGCTGGGTGTCGTCGGCGTAGGATACGATGCTGAGCCCATGCTGTCTGACGATGGCGGTGAGGGGGGCCATGTAGATGTTGAAGAGCGTGGGGCTGAGTGATGATCCCTGGGGTACTCCGCAGTTGATTTCCGTGGGTTTGGAGAGGAAGGGAGGGAGTCGAATTCTCTGGGTTCTGCCGGAGAGGAAGGATTGGATCCAGTCGAGGGCGGCTCCTTGTATTCCCGCGTCGTGAAGTCTGGCTGAGAGCGTGCGATGTGAAACGTGTCGAAGGCTGCGGAGAGGTCTAGGAAGATGAGGGCCGCAGTGTGTCCCTGATCCAGTAGCATGCCGATGTCGTCGGTGGAGGCGAGGAGGGCGGTCTCGGTGCTGTGGTTGCTGCGGAATCCAGACTGGGAGGCATCCAGGATGGAGTTCTCTTCGATGAAGGCGGTCAGCTGGGCGTTTATGAGTCTCTCGGTGACTTTGGCCGCAAAGGGGAGGAGAGAGATGGGCCGGTAGTTTTTCAGGTCCGTTGGGTCAGCTGTTGGTTTCTTGAGGAGGGGTTTTACCTCTGCCCATTTCCAGTCGTCTGGGCAGATGCCTGATCTGAGGGAGGCGTTGATGGTGCGTCCAAGTTCGGGTGCGATGACGGTGGCGGCCCTGTGGAATATGTGCGGTGGGCAGGGGTCCGTTGGGGCTCCTGAGTGAGTTTTCTTCATGGTCACGGTGATGAGTTCGACGGTAGCGGGATCCCAGGACGTGATGGTCGGCTCATCGGCGGCAGTGGGTAGGGGAGTGGTGTTCGTCGTTGGTTCGCTGAAGTTGTCGTAGAGGGCCTTGATCTTTAGATGGAAGTAGGAGCTGAGCTTGTCGCAGAGTTCCTGGGAAGGTGTGACATCCGTGGCTTCGCAGGTGGGTTTTGCGAACTGCTGTATGACGTTGAACAGTCCCTTGGCGTTGGTCGCGTTGTTCTGGACCTTGTCTCTTATGAAGGTCTGTTTGGTGTCTCTAATGCGCTGGTGGTATTCCTTTAGGGCGTTCTTATGGTTGTTCCGTGCTTCCGTGGTTTTCAGGTTTCGCCAGGTTTTCTCTAGGCGCCTGCAGGAGCGTCTGGCTTCTTGAAGTTCTGTGGTGAACCAGGCGGCCTTCAGAGGGTGTTGTTTGGCGGGGCGAAGGGGTGCGAGCTCGTCGGCGCAGCAGGAGACCCAGTGGTGAAATTCCCTGGCTGCGGAGTTGGTGTCGGTCGTGGCGATGGGGGGGGTTTGACAGAGGGTGGTGTTGAGGTGCTCCTCTGTGACCTTGCTCCAGTTCCGTCATGGCGGGCGCAGGGCGGGTTTGGGTGCGGTGGTGGTGTTGAAGGTGAAGTGGACGCAGTGGTGGTCAGTCCAGAGGGGCTGGGAGGTGTGGCTGAAGCGGATGTTAGTTCCTCCCGCGAAGATGGGGTCGAGGGTGTGACCCGCTCTGTGGGTGGGCGTGTTGACGAGCTGCTTCAGTCCTAGGTTGGCAAGGTTGTCGAGGAGAGTGGTGGAGTCGGGGTCATTGCCGTTGTTGAGGTGGAAGTTCAGTCCTCTGGGGGAACCAATTATAATCCTATAGAAAGAGGATAAAAATGCATGAACCCTTCCTTAAGTTAGGTAGCACAAAATGCTCAGGAATGGGAATTTGCTTTGAAATGGACTGGGCAGTAAAAAGTTAAATCTATAAGCTATTAGTTTCATGCCTCAATGCTCTGAGATGCCAAAGCTGGTGTTAAGTCATGATCTCCTTCACCTGGGCTCAAGAACAGCTCACCCAGTGAGCAAGTTCCATCGTTCGATTTGTGCACCATTATTTCATTCTGAAGGATATCTTGATTGTTTAAATCATGGGAACTAGAATATCCTTAAACTCCTTAATAATGGATTGGAGCTAACCAACATAAGCTTGAGACATGTTGAATAGGTAGAATATGGAAGGAAAGCAGGTTGCACAGGATGAGTGTATAAGGAATACTTTTCTACAGCATACCAACGCAGATCGAGTCCTTTGGCTTTCTGCTAGCTTTTTCGCAATGGGTATAAAAATAGAATGGGAGTTTGAAGTCCCAACCCCAGACTATTTATGTCTCACAATGTACCCTGTAAATCATAATTATGTTGATCGGACTTATAGTTGATCACTACAAACTTGCTTTAAGTCTTTTCATGGCTAAAGAAACACTTTCAAATATCAATGTAATCATGAGGGTCAGCTGAGCACAATGAATGATGGTCTCCCAGGAACAGGAGAGAGCTTCAGTAAAAGTTTGAATTGGGTTTGGAGCTTTCTGAATAAGAGAATCAGGGACGCTTAACTGGGGAAGTATGAAACAAGAAGTTTAATTCTAGTACATAAGGTGACATGAACATATATTCCTGGAATCTTAATGGTCTGTCTAGATGTATGGTCAACAATGACATTGAAATTTTTCTTCCAAATTATGAATTACTGTAATGATGTTATTCATAAATGGGATTCATAAACATCAATGTCATAGCCTAGCCCTCTCTGCATGGGCACTAGAAAAGAAGTCTCATTACAATGACAAAGTCAATTAGTGGATGGTCAGGCACCATTATTAGTTTTTATGAAAGCAGTATTCTAGTTGTATTGATTGATGCCAAAACACCTAGATGTAAATCTCAACATTTTGTTTTGGTAAATGTGTATTTTAACCCAGCCAAAGGAAGACATGATCCCCTACCTTGTGAATTTATAGAATCATTACATTACCTACTATCTACTATATCTATATCCCAATTGTAATTGCTGGTGGTTTCAACTGTTTTCTGTTTGAGTAAGATTCCGGTACTGCGATAATGTATGGGGATTGTCCTATGTATCATGTAACCTGAAGCAGTATGAATAGCAAATGGCTCTACCATTAGCTAATGAGCCTCCGATTCAGGTCTTTGAATGGCAAGTTTTCAATAAATGAGCCAGCAAACATTTCGAACATTTCTCATTCCAAGTGGTATATTCCAAGCCATTAGTGAAGCAGCATACTAATATTAGTACATAGGAATGGGTCTCAAAAAGAGGCACAAAACTCTCAGCTCCTTGCAATGTTGGACATTGTGGGTAAAAATTGTTTCCAAATTCCTATTACATTCTATGTAGGATTGGTTACTTTGAGAACAGTTTCTCAACTGGAGGCAGGTAGGCTTTAGGGCCTGCCACAGTGCTTGTGATTGTCTAATGGCTCTGAATGTTATGGAGAGGCAAGTAAAACAAAAGAAATACACCTTTTTTTGTTGTTTCATCAACTTAAGCAATGCATTCGATACGGTCAGTTAGGAGACATTGTGGTGTATGAGACTAGATTTGCAAATAGATCCAACGCTGTTTAACTGTATACAAAAACTCCATGTATCTATGCGGGTACAAGTACAATTTGGTAATGGTTTGTAATGCATCCAATGACTCTAAACTAGTGCAGGAGTTAAGCAGGGCTGCATTTTGACCCCTTCTCTAGCTCTAGCTAACTTATTCTGCTTAATTGATCCATGGGTGGCGAACAAATACCAGTGATGGACTTTGGAGATGATCTAATGGACAAGACTCCAATAGATATTCAATGGTCTGTGGACTTTTTTTTTTACCAAGATAGTAAGTAAAATGAGTTATAAACAGACCACAAATAAACCAAAACTATCACTTTTTTATAGGTCTACTTCTCCAGTTCACTTGGACTGTCATAGGCAGATATCTATGAATACGAGGGAATCAAACTGGCCCCAGCATTATTTTGGCAACCACAATTGGCTTTTATAAAACTGAAACCCAAAAAGTTAATTCTGATGTAAAACAATTCTTTGCGAACTGTAGCAAGGTTTCTTATTGAAGAATCCTACAAGATTTAATGCTAATGTTGTTCTAGTCTGTCACTACTACTGCTCTCTTACTTATGAAGAGAGGAATAATGAGGATCTGGTGGATCCAAAGGCTCTTTATTTGAGTTGTCACTTTGAATACATCAGTGCACCCCATAGAAGAACTTGCTATTAGAATTGGGTATTACTTCTTTGCGTGAAATGTGCAAAAAGTTGTCTCATCCCATGGTTTTTAATTATTTATTTAGGGCTGGAGACAGTGGGATTGTGCTAGTCCTCTTCTTATTGTGGGAGGAGATTATGGCAAATACTTGTGCAAAATTCTCCCTGTTCTTAACTGAGTTGCTTTGTAATTATGAGCTTGATAAGTTATAGTCCTAAGAGACTAAGGCCAGATGCACAATGGGTTTTTAAGGTTGCAAACTCTCTGGTTCCGTAAAAAACTGGGTTTGCGACCACAAAAACTCTTTTACATATGTACAAACTTCATTTTGAAATTCAGAAAATTCATCAAATGATTGTTTCAAATTCATAAGCATACGTTGATAATTAGACTCTACTCATCTTTAAGGGATGAGTTACTCTCTTATATTGGAAATGTTTTATGCTATGTGCTTCTTGTCAGGTTATAATATAAAATACATTATGATAACCTTGTATTGATTGTGCAAATAAAATAATAACTCTCCAAGTGCAATATTACGAATGGGAAATGCCATGGCAGGAAGACGCACTCAATTCAACGGGGCTTCAACCTATGCTATTGAGTTCTGCCCTGGGGCAAAAATGCATCATTCACAATATATCAAGATCTACCATTCACAACGGAAGCTGCAGCATGTGAGAACTTGCAGAGGTCTTTTAGCCCCTTCTGTCATCTGAAATAAATTTGTGCAGGGAGAAAGCATGATCAAAAAATATATTTATCTTGACTAATTGATATATGATCCACTTTCAAAAACATAAATAAGAAAGAATATAATGTAATGTGAAAATGTTTTCTGAAGCACTCTTTTACCTCAAAGGTATCTTGGTGCTGGTAACTACTAATTAAAAACAAGGTCTGAGCCTGCCGGAGCCTAAACAGAACACAGCCCATTTTCCAAGCCTTTTCTGAAAGGCAACAGCTGGTTTCAAAGGTGCAAATGTGCAAACAGCCCTGACAGAGAATGCCCAACCACCGATCCTATTACTAACAAATTGGGACACTGGCAGAAAGTTTTTTTTTTCTTCCAGTTTTATATAGCACAAATGTGACTTCAAGTTATTGGAGTGTTTTACGTGGTCACGAGTTACATTACACAAGGACACATTCATTTTTTGTAGGCATGGGGAGATTTAGAGCCTGATTACAAGTTTGGCTGTCTTGGAGTGAGCCGCCACGCCAGCGCCCAGCTCCAAGACCGCCTAACCCATAGTCAGTCCGACCACCGGATTACGAGTTGTAATCCTGGAGAAGACGGTCCTGCTGCAGTGTTCCCACGGCAGTGCCTTTCTAAGGCTAATCGGAGAGCCTTAGAAAGGCACTGCCAAAGGAGTGCCACAGCTCTTTCCTGCATGGACAGAAATGTATAATATTTTGCATTTTTGTCCGTGCAGGAACAGGGGGTGCAAAAATACAGGGAGGATAACATGTGCCCCCTGCAGGCACCCCTGTGCACAGAGAAAAACAGGGCCCCCTTAGTTTCCTCACTGCCACCCTTTTCATGATGGGCTCACCGCCATGGAAAGGGGTGCAGTGAGGAAACTCGTAATATGCCAGCATATTACAGCCTCTCACCTCTGTGCCACCGGCGTGGGATCAGGGATCACCAGTGGTTGCAGCAGTCCTGTGGCAGTCCCGCCACCGTAGTTTTAATACAGCGAGTGGACCACCAGTCTGGCAGCCCAGGGACCACCACCAAGGGTTCTGCCAACCTCGTAATTAGGCCCTAAGTGATTTGCCCAGAATCATAGGATGTTGAGCTGCGGCTGTGACTCAAACCTGGCTCCCCAGCTCCAAATTCCACACATCCTCTACCCTTTGGAGAGGAAGTTGGCAGAAGATGACCTAATCCCATGTGTGGGATCATATTTAGTGAAATTCTGCTGCAAGTAAGGAGGGCCATATTGGTGAAAGGCCTAAAACACGTGGCAGAGTGATTTACATATAATTTCCTTTGACACTGCCTGCCAGTGCAGAACATCCAGAGTTAGTGTAGTGTAGTTCCTATTTCCCTAATAGGCTCTGCGCATTGGAATAATATAACCTATAGGTTTGACATAGGACTAAGGTCGGTATGTCCCTATCGATTATATTAAACTTAATTAACTGTGCCAGCTAGCTCAGAGGCCACTAGAAACTCCTTGAGAACAAGAAGGGAGTAGTTTCTGGCAACCGAAAATCATGACAACTTTGTTTCCCTTTAGAATCGGAACATGTCTCAGAATCGTGGAAACAATAGATAACAGTTTCACTCAGTCAATCGTGCATGCTTAGTTTCTACAGAGTTACACAGAAAGGAAAGACGGGCTGTAGTGTAGCTCCTATTTCCCTAATAGGCTCTGCGCATTGGAATAATATATCCTATAGGTTTGACATAGGACTAAGGTCAGTATGTCCCTATCGAGTATATTAAACTTAATTACTTGTGCCAGCTAGCTCAGAGGCCACTAGAAACTCCTTGACAACAAGAAGGGAGTAGTTTCTGGCAGCCGCAAAACATGACCACTATGTTTCCCTTTAGAATCAGAACGTGTCCCAGAGTCGTGGAAACAATAGATAACTATTTCACTCAGCTCAATCGTGCATGCTTAGTTTTCTCCAAGTTACACAGAAAGAAATAGACGGGCGTTTTCAATAAAAGATTCATTGAACAGTCTTGTTTCTGGTGAAAGTTAAATGTGCTGTTACGATCACAAGACAGTATGCGAGATAAATAATGTACAGTGTGAGCAGTAGAAATAAATAATACTGCGATAGCATTATCTTTTAGTACATATGCTGTTACATAAATAACACAGACTAAAAATGCGAGTACTCATACGATGCGTTTCTAATCTAGTTCTACCCCAATGTACCTAACCTAACCTAGGTGTAGGGAGAGGTATGAAGTAGGTGAAGTATTCCTTACTATGGTATACTAAGAGTATGTTAAGCCTAGTATGCCAAGAGTCCCTCTAGGTTCTTATCAGCTCCATACCTGAAGAATGAGAGAGGTAGGAATCTCCTTGCCAGACTCGAACTCCAACACCCCGCAAGGGAAGTCAGATCACTGGGAGCTGGACTCTCTGCGTGCAGGGATGACAGCGTCAGGCCGGGAAACGGGCTCCTCTGAAGTCGAGGTCTCCTCTAGTTTACAAGGGCTAGGGAAGGTATATTTATACCTGAGAGTACCTAGGAATGTTAGTATTGACGTGAGTCGGACAGCGAAAGACGTCCTGAATGAACCCCTAAGGAATAACGGTTCATGCATAATATATGAGTCCTTGAAGGAATCAATAGTCCTGGACTAGGGAAACTCCCGCAGCCTGAGGGTCTGTTCTTCATGTACTCGTTGTGACGTTAGGGTGGACGGATGTCGGAGACCATGCCTGTATTTGGAGTGCATGGTTTAATGCCTAAATAAGGCCTGGGAATTTATGCCTATATAAGGGCAGGGCGAATTGTGCCTATATAAGGACATGATACTTCAAAGCCCATTATAGACACCCTAAGAGGAATACAACACCCACTCCACTTTCGTGTATACGATAATACTAAAATGCTAAACATTTAAAATGCTAAACATAAAATGGAGTACCGCATATTTAAAAAATATTTCTTAAAAGTATTAAAAAACATAGTAAAAAATGCAAAAGGTACTGTACATTTGAAGCAACAGCTTTTCATTTCAGGCATAAAGTTTTGTTTGAAAATAAATGCAATTTGGAATGAAATAAGCAGTAATATTTACATGTGACAAAAAAATGATCGATAAGTTGTTCAAAAATCAAAGTCATTTCATGTCATGAAAATCAATTAACTGTTTTTAGACACATAAGATGACCAAGTGTCTGTGGAAGTACCGCCAAGTCTGTACTATAAGGCTAGTTCTACTTTAAGCAGATTGAAGTGCCATTTTCGTTTGAAAAAATGGGAAATGTAGAGTTCCAAGTTTTTGTAGAATGAAGGCCAAATTGTTACTGCATCTCTGGAACACTGTATGCTGAATCAGAGTCAGTTTACGGGTCTGGTGTAAACATGAGATCATCTATTTCTATAGACAAAACATCATCCACTGTAGTTGGTGTTAGTTGGAACACCTCGTGAAGCAGGTTAATCGCACAGAGATGTGAAGCATCGCTTTCAGCATTGGTCGCCGCAGCAATGTTCGCGTCCGTTGTTACCTGTGTGCCTGTAGATCTTTCTCGTACCTCAGCAGCAGGCGGAAGCGTCTGTGAGATCTCAATGAATGCTGACATCAGGATTGGTAGCCTCTGGGGACAACACAGAGCATGGGCCGTTATCTGGTCCAGCAGAGTATCGATATCCGTTGGCGTATCCGATGGATATGTTAGACAGGTGTCCAACACGCATTCTACACCACATAGCAGGCATCGTAGAACAGGTAAGATGCAATCTTGCCAGATTGGTCTGAATGACAGGAACCACGCGGTATTAAGGTCCCGTAGACGATTTATGCCCAAAAGCTGTACTATTTGCTCACGGCACTTTCGTTCAAGGAGTGCTTTCTCCATTTCGCTCGGTGTGATGTCGGCGAATAGGCTGGCCATAGCGCAATAGCAGGAAGAGAAATAGAATTCCAGCAACAAGTGCTAGAATTAATGGTATGCCACCAAACACCGAATGTGCAAAGTTCGAGATGATTCCGAGTATCGCCTGGAACGGTGCTAACAGACCGGTACAGATGCTCTTAAATACATGTATAATTCCACTTGTATCAGACATGTTGAAGATACATGTTATCATTTCTATGAAATGTACAGGGCAGTTTGTACGTATTAAAGTCTGTATCTCAGCCGAAGTCCTTGCTATTTGTAGATCATAGGTTTCTTTGGCCGAGGTCAAAGGCACTGTTTGCTGTAAAAGCATGGCTTTCATTCTGCTCAAAGTATCAAATCTTATAAAAGAGACGTTCAGCGAAGGCCATAGAGGCGACTCCCTGACTGTGTCTATTGGGGCAAACAATACTTGCATACAGCAAGTGACCCTGGAGTTGACCGTTACTAGATATGGGATGCCTGGCAGCATGCCGCAGCAACTCTGATCATTCAACATGAGGTAACTCCCATTAGAAAGTTGTCCAAACGTTGGATTAATCACAGCAGCTGGTGTACCCTGCTGATGGCAAGACAAATTTGCCACAGAACCATTACAAGCCCCGTGTAAGGAAATGTCCTGACATATAAGTGAACCGCTTAGTGCACGTTTACAGTTTGTACCGCTCAAAAACACTTCACGATCCCCACTCCAACATCTATATGTATATGGTAAATCCCAAGATGTCTTAATGTATTCCTTACCCAACCTTTCATATTTGCCTGCTTGCATTTGTCTGAGGCAATACTGAAACTGAAAAGTAGTCACAGGTAGTGTGATTTTGCCATGAATAAGCCATTCTGTAGCTGGTTTTTCTGCCACTGTGAATGGTAATTTATCCAGTTTTTCAATGCTCAGCACTGTATACCTTGCTCCTCTTTGTGCCAATTCGATCTGTTTATCAGTGAGATTGTATTCTGCAAACAGAGCCGTTGTGTTGATAAAACGCCAAGGCACATAGCCCGCTCGCAAAGATTGCAGCGTCCAGCTTAATAACACAATAGAACGTAATTGAGATTGGCCTTGTTGTAACATCGCCAAATCTTGTTCTAGTATGTCGATAGCAGAGGATACAATGCCGTCCAGTGAATATATTCTGGAGGACAAAGTTGTTAACCCATTGTCGACCACAGAGAGTGTTTTCTCTAAATTAATACGATCAAGTTCATGTATTCGTTCTGCAGCCTCCATCTGTGATACTTTCCATGCTTCATTGTAGGCAGCATAAATGCTGGCATATATGAAACGTTTTTGACGCGGTTTTCTTGGTCCAAGCAAGAATTCCCTAAGGTCTGCGTCCTTTTTAAGTAAGGTTAAGTGTTGTTTCACATCCTGTAGTGTAGACTTATGCAGCCAATCGAGGCATAATTTTCCTACACTGTATGTTGTTACTACCCCCGGATGTTGTCTTTGGACATATCTTGGGTCTGGCCTATTAATAGTAAAGCCCTGAGTTTTATTCAGGAATCTTTCCTGACAGTTATTCGTGTCTGTGGGCCAGATCAACCATTTTTTCCAATCAGGATTAGATCTGTTGAGTTGTAGTATATTGTCAACTGTCACCACTGCCTGTGTTTCGTTATTTCTTGCAGGTGCTGGTACAGAAGGTGTGTTCATCTCTTTGATCCTGGCAAATCCAAGACAGGATGTTTGTTGAATGGTTTCATTCAAAAACATTATTTGTTCAGGGTTGATACAGGCTCTAAATAAAGCTTCTATCCCCTGCACTTGCCATTCTTTAGTACCCCACACAGTTTTTGTGTCTATTGTGTCTTTCCAAAAGTCGAAACCCTGTCTAGACAGTTGGGCATTAAATAATGCAGAATAAATCTGTTTTGTATTTGTTAACATAATTTTCAGTCCTGTCTTGTTTACATTTTTATAGTAAAACATTTCTGGATCAGATGTATTGTAACCTGAAAAATATGGAAATTTACTAGCAAATGTTTTTGAACTACCTTTAGGTGGTGTAGGACAATGTTCCCATTGGTTAAACATAAACACATTTCTTGGATATGCAGTTTTATGCAAATAATGATGACCATAGTGGTTATAACAATACAGTTGTTCATAGTCTGATGAACGCTCTAAATATTCATTTTTTGAAAATGCAGCAGATTTTTCTAGGTCAAACATTATGTCATTAACAGTCTCAAAGTCCCAATCATCAGAATAGGTACTGGACGAGATTAGATCACTTTGTGAAATTTTAAACAAATATGGAATGTTCAATTGTTCCGTCGGACCGAATATATCAAAATCTGTTTTGTCCCACACTATACCATTGTGTATAGGAACAGCTGTGATGTTCACTGATGACAAGTCTCTTGCTTCACGATGGGAGGATTTATGAGGTTTCAAAAGTACGTTCACGCCTTTTCCTTCAGTGTTCACATGGATGTATCTGCCACTTATAAGCACGCTCACAGTTGTAACCAAAGCTAGCCAGAGCAGGAAAACAAAAAGTCCAGATATAATCCAGAGTTCAATCCATGGAGAAACCAAATAAGTCTTTTTCAGAAAGTGAAGAAAGTCTTGTACTTGCTGCTTGAATTTGAATGATGCTGCGTCGTTTCAGGTTCACTGGGATCTTCTGAGAACGTATCAAAGTTAATGAAATAGCCAGAAGCAGTTCTATCAATTGTTGGAATTGCATCAGGATTTGTAGAAATCACTGGAACCAGTCGATCACTTGCTACGTTGGTGTAGACAGGTGTATTTGGACAAACTGTTACTTGGTGTTCAAGAGGGATGAGTTCCATAGCGTTGCTTAGTCCTCCATCTGTTACAGTTGAATTCTCGATGGTTATCAGTCTTTCAGTCTGAACCTCTTGGATAGTAGCAAGAGGAGTGCGTCTGCTACTAGGTCGGAGTCCACGAGGCCTACTATTTAGTATTGGCCACATACTGTGGTTTGATGAGGTCGATGGACACAAATCTTTTCTCCTTTCTTCCAGCAAGGGGCGGCAGAAGTACTGTTCTCGTTCCTTGAACGGCTAGGACAGGTACTGGTTGTCTGTAAGAAGGTCCAAATTCCTTCTTGTCTGCAATTTTTTCTCTGACTAGATCCCCAACTTTTGGAATCCAGACAGGCCTTGCTGGACCGCCGATTTTTCCCCAGTGGTGGTTGGCTGTAGGAATCCGTTGCTTTGTTTCGTTCTTAATTTGTTTAAGTCCTGTAAAACAGCCAAACGATCTTTGATATCAAAAGGTTTATTTTCCACCACTGTGCCTACGTGTTCAAGGTCTGGTACCCACATTCTTGTCCCAAATAGGACCTCATATGGAGTGACCCCCTAGAGAACTTCTTGGCAGATTATTCAAAGAGCGTTGGACCCCACTAAGGTGTTTGACCCACCCATCACCCGAACCTAATACCCTAGCTGTTATAGACTGCTTTATGTCTCGGTTTTTCCTTTCCACAACCGAATTTCCCTCAGGATGGAATGGAGAGGAGTACCGCAATGCAACGCCCAGACTGGCCATGGCTTCTTTGTAAGCCCGAGAGCTAAACGCAGGACCCTGGTCAGAATGTAGCGTGCCTATTGCGTATGTGCCGATAAAGACTCGCAAATCTTTTATAACAGTTCGAGCGTCAGCTGAGCGCTGAGGCCATAACCATAGGAACCTAGAGCATGAATCCACTGCAACCATGATATATTTATAGTTACTGTCCCTGTGCAGGGGACCGCAGTGGTCCAGGTAAACACAAGCTAATGGTTTGTCTGAAATTAACAGGGGTGTCTGCGCAGGACGTTTCACTGTTGACACTTTCATCTGTTGGCAAATATCACATTCTAAAACATAGTTTTTAGTTTGTTTCCGAATGCTAGGCCACCAATATCTTTGCTTGAGCAAAGATACTGTTGCTGAAACACCTGCATGGGCAGAAGCTATCCCTTCGTGTGCTGCTAGGATTAGTCCTAATCTGCGTTCCTTGTTTGGAATTACCCTATCCCCCACACCAGGGATTCGAGTAAAAGGAACGTTGTTCGCATCAATTACATAAGAGTACTTGAGTGGAAACTTTTTTGGTAACGCTGCACTGCTGCCTTTGCTTGAAGCATTGACAGCCAACATTATCTCACCGTCTATTTTTGTTTTTGAACGAGTGATCGCAGCTACGGAAGCCGTCTGCACAGCCCCTTTGCGGCTTCATCAGCCAATGAATTCCCTGCAACGTGAACGCCATCACGTTGATGACTCAGTGTGTGGATCACGTGAGCCTTTGGTAGTTCGTTTTTCAACTGAACTACTTGTTCCCAAAGCATTTTGTGCTTTATTGTGCCACCTTTCGCATCTTTGAAACCATTTTCAAGCCAGTTTTGTATATAGTCATTATACGACTGAACACAGTAAAAGGAATCGCACACTATTAGTGTGGGGAATTCTCGATCTGTACTTTCAAGTGCCAGTTTGAATGCTTGTAGTTCAGCTCGCTGAGCTGTACAATCTCCTAGAGACTGAGTTTTTGTGACCATAGGTCTGAAGATGCCATTTCGCATGCGACCTTTAACTATTGCACACGCTGCACTGTAAGCTTGCTTACTCCCTATTGCGGGTTGTGCGGATCCGTCAGTGTAAATTATGAATTCGTACTGATCGAGAGGCAGAATTTCAGTAGGCAGGGGACATTCATGTTCATATTGCAGGAATGCTTGTGTTTTTAAATCTGGATCAAAAACATATTCAACATCTGTTGCAGCAAGAGAATTAACCCATTGTATCCATCTTGGATGTAATGCTTTAGCATTTGGAATGCTTGCTTTTGTGACCGCTTCTAAAGCTGGTACTGGGGTTACGACAATAATGCGTTTCCCTTGGGCTAAGGCTCTTTCTTTTGAACTGCTGTTAGAATTTATTCAGTTGAACTGAAGCGCATTTCCGCTTGTGTGTACAAATGAGATTTGTATGCTATTGGTATTTTCTCACCCTCATTGAAAGTTAAGTAGGTGAATCCGCATTGACCCGAAATTATTCGGATCACCAAATTGCGTTGACTTACGCGTGTTTGTAAGTGATTTGTTGCTAACATGTTAGCTTGTAGTGAACGCAAGATTTCTGTGTGTTCCTGTGTCCAGTTTCTGATCGAAAAATCAGGTTTGATTAATGCGTAGAGAGGTTTAACCCTTTCTGCGTAGTTTAGAATGTATGTTCTTCCAAAATTTAGGAAACCCAGGATGGATTGTAAGTTTTTTAGCGTTTTTGGAGGTTGGAGCAGCGCACATTTTTCTAAAAAGTTAGCTGCCAAGCTCTTGACTTCACTTGAAAGCTCATATCCTAGAAATAGGACATTGAGATGGGCAATTCTGGACTTTTTAAAGTTGAATTTGTAGCCCTCAGAGGCGAAACCCAATATAATGGTGCTCACCCTGTTCAAGTGTTTGTCCAGGTCATCGTCTGTCAGATAAATGTCATCGACATAGGACAATGCCTCATTGTCATAAATTTGTAGTAACTCCATTACCCTCGCTGAGAATAAACCTGGGCTGTTCTTGAACCCTTGTGGGAGTCGACAAAAGTGACGCTGGGTCCCCATTATGGAGAATGCTGTTAAGTACCTACTTTCAGGTGCTATGTTTTGACAAAAGAAACCATTTGAGATGTCTAATGTTGTTTTATATTTTTTACGCACAATGTTATTCATTAATGCTGTGCTATGTGCATTTTGCACTGCAAAAGTTTTAGAACAAGTGTTTAGGTGTCTGTAGTCCAAAACTAGACGATATGTATTGTCTGGTTTGGAGACAGGAAACAAAGGATTGTTCATTGAGGAGGTGCATGTTTCAATCACCCCTTGATATTCAAGTTGATCTAAGATCTCCCTGACCTGTTTTTTAGCTTCTTGCTTTATTGGGTACTGCCGTTGTGCAGTTGGTTCATGTTCCAGATGTATTTTATGGTGAGGTGAGTCCTCATCCCATCCTACATGATTTTTATATAATGCTGGGGCCTGGGCCACTGCCCATTTCCTGGCATATGTATATTTTAGGTGAATTGGAATATGGTTGGAGAAGGCAGGCATAATAATGTCCTCGCCATGTGGGCACTCCCTGACAAATTGTGGTGGCCAGTCTTTTTCTGCTAGAAGTATGTCATAGCCCTTTGATAGTCTTTCCCAAAAAGTGCTATCACCTGTCTAGGTTTGTCTCCCTCCATCCGGAGTGTTATTTCATATAACTTTTGTGGAGTACTAACCCTGGTGTCTACAGTCTCTACTGTGATGTACTCATTCAAGTCCACTATCTCCAGAAGTTCCCTCAGGTTCTGGCGAACTATTGTGACTTCTGCTGCACTGTCCAGCATTGTCTGAGCCCATTCTCCGTTCTTGAGTTGTGTTCTCAGTATTCTCGGCATGTCTGATCTTTAGACCTGCTACTTTCTTTTTGGAGAATTGAGGTTTTGCTTTAGTTTTTGGAGCGTGTTTGTCGTCTTTCGATTTCACGCGTTCTTCTCTGTGTTCCGTCTGTCCTCTTCTTTCCGAAGTCTGTGATGAGATCTGAAAGGGACGAGAGGAACCTGTATCAGTATCTTGATACCTGTCAGGTTTTCTCAAATTATCCCTATTCCTGAGGTTATACCTCCTTTCAGAGGGCTCCTTTTGAGGAGACCTACCTCGGGATTGAGAACGTTTTTCGTTTGAATTTTGTCTATTAGTTTCCCACTTCTTTTTAGAAGATGTAGGAGTTTGTTTAATTGAGTCCTTCTCAGGACTTTCAGATAGCTTCGGCTTCACTGGTCTTCCACCCAAACTATCTCTGCCTAATTCTGCATAGGATTGTTCAATTATTCTGGTAGCTCAGTTTGATGTTCTGTAACATCAAATTCCCTTAATTTTTGGCGGATCGCAACTGCTGCTGCCTCTCCTTTAATATTAGATAATATTATTGTTGAGACCTGGTCGAAATTTTTCAGTAATTTCATACCTAAATTCAGAGCAGGCTCTGCCCCGTATTCATTTTGAATTTGTTTGAGGACATCAGGTATTACCGCAATTGACGGAATGCCATGTGTTTTAGTATAGATGGCAGCAAAGACTGAGCCCCAAGTGGTGCAGTCTTCCAGTTGTGGTGTGATCCCCATTGGTAAACTGATTGTTAGGATTCTGTGTTTCTCATACGGGCTAGTATTTGGAAATACTGCTTCGATTTGAGTAATTTTTTGAGCTATCCAGAACGGAATTTGCTCACGTTTTGTGGGCATTTTACCCATGACTGCGTATAGAGTCTGTGGTGTAATTTTTAGTGTATACCCCTGTTGGGGAGTTGGATTTGGAAGTGTTAATGGTTGCTGGACTGTAAAAGTCTGCATGACATATTGTACCAATTGTCTGTAAATTTTTATTAACTCTGTGAGTTGAGTAAGTAATTCCTCGTCTGACATCTCTTCAATGTTAGGATGAGGTGTGTAGCCGGCTAGAATCGGCCATGTTGCTCCTGGTCTACCTAGTGGACCGAGCCTAGTAATATTTTTGTGATGTTTTAGGGCGCCTTTAAACCAGAGCTGATGCTCCTGGTATGTTAATGGAATTTCAATATCCTCGAAAGGAATGTATTCCTCTGGTGGATCATCTTCTTTGTAGAAGTGAAACATGTGTGATACTGGATTGCATTCAGGAAATATTACCCATGAATAGAATACCTCTGTCTGAAAGGATTCATGTGCCTCTATCACGAAAACTGCCATGTTTTATAAGTTTTAGAGTGATGGCTCTTCTTAAGTTTTGAGGGATGTCTATAGCACCCTACTCGGTTTCATTTAAACCTGTAATGTTAAAAACTGCTGCTTGGGCTGGATCAGCCGCAGCTCCACCGTTTCCGGCGTCATTCATTTTGTTTTTTGAAAAATGTAGAACAAGTTTCAAGGAAACAAAGATAAGGTGCACAATATTTTGGAACACTGTATCCTTCAACATTGAGCAAACCAAACAGCTAATATATAGGGTGTTTCCCTATGTAGCCGTGGTGGATACTGAACCCTGCCCACTCCAGACGTCTTTTGGAGTATATGGGTAGGGGTCTCTGAGAGAAAAAGCACGGCTGAGTTACTCAGTATCTAACGTTGAATTACCGCCTTACCAAACCGTTGGGCACCATGTAGTGTAGCTCCTATTTCCCTAATAGGCTCTGCGCATTGGAATAATATATCCTATAGGTTTGACATAGACTAAGGTCAGTATGTCCCTATCGAGTATATTAAACTTAATTACTTGTGCCAGCTAGCTCAGAGGCCACTAGAAACTCCTTGACAACAAGAAGGGAGTAGTTTCTGGCAGCCGCAAAACATGACCACTATGTTTCCCTTTAGAATCAGAACGTGTCCCAGAGTCGTGGAAACAATAGATAACTATTTCACTCAGCTCAATCGTGCATGCTTAGTTTTCTCCAAGTTACACAGAAACAAATAGACGGGCGTTTTCAATAAAAGATTTATTGAACAGTCTTGTTTCTGGTGTAAGTTAAATGTGCTGTTACGATCACAAGACAGTATGCGAGATAAATAATGTACAGTGTGAGCAGTAGAAATAAATAATACTGCGATAGCATTATCTTTTAGTACATATGCTGTTACATAAATAACACAGACTAAAAATGCGAGTACTCATACGATGCGTTTCTAAACTAGTTCTACCCCAATGTACCTAACCTAATCTAGGTTTAGGGAGAGGTATGAAGTAGGTGAAGTATTCCTTACTATGGTATACTAAGAGTATGTTAAGCCTAGTATGCCTAGTATGCCAAGAGTCCCTCTAGGTTCTTATCAGCTCCATACCTGAAGAATGAGAGAGGTAGGAATCTCTTTGCCAGACTCGAACTCCAACACCCCGCAAGGGAAGTCAGATCACTGGAAGCTGGACTCTCTGCGTGCAGGGATGACAGCGTCTTCTCAGTGCGTCAGGCCGGGAAACGGGCTCCTCTGAAGTCGAGGACTCCTCTAGTTTACAAGGGCTAGGGAAGGTATATTTATACCTGAGAGTACCTAGGAATGTTAGTATTGACGTGAGTCGGACAGCGAAAGACGTCATGAATGAACCCCTAAGGAATAACGGTTCATGCATAATATATGAGTCCTTGAAGAAATCAATAGTCCTGGACTAGGGAAACTCCCGCAGCCTAAGGGTCTGTTCTTCATGTACTCGTTGTGACGTTAGGGTGGACGGATGTCGGAGACCATGCCTGTATTTGGAGTGCATGGTTTAATGCCTAAATAAGGCCTGGGAATTTATGCCTATATAAGGGCAGGGCGAATTGTGCCTATATAAGGACATGATACTTCAAAGCCCGTTATGGACACCCTAAGAGGAATACAACAGGGCGTTTCAATAAAAGGGTTTTATTGAACAGTCTTGTTTCCCTTTAGAATCGGAACACGCCTCAGAATCGTGGAAACAATAGATAACAGTTTCACTCAGTCAATCGTGCATGCTTAGTTTCTACAGAGTTACACAGAAAGGAAAGACGGGCGTTTCAATAAAAAGGGTTTTATTGAACAGTCTTGTTTCTCGTGTAAGAGATATGTGCTGTTATGATCACAAGACAGTATGCAAGATAAATAATGTACAGTGTAAGCAGTAGAAATAAATAATACTGTGCTAGCATTATCTTTTAGCATATATTCACGTACATAAATAACATGAGCTAAAAATGCGAGTACTCATACGATGCGTCCCTAAACTAGTTCTACCCCAATGTACCTAACCTAGTCTAGGTGTAGGGAAAGGTAGAAGTAGGCGGAGTATTCTCTCGTCTGGTATATTAAGAGTATGTTAAGTCTAGTATGCCAAGTATGATATGCCAAGAGTCTAGTATGCCAAGAGTCCCTCTAGGTTCTAGTCAGCTCCATACCTTGAGAATGAGAGAGGTGGGAATCTCTAGCCGGATCTTGGAACTCTAACACCCCGCGAAGGGAGTCAGAACACTGGAAGCTGGATTCGTCTGCGTGCAGGAATGACAGCGTCTTCTCAGTGCGTCAGGCCGGGATACGGGCTCCTCTGAAGTCGAGGTCTCCTCTCACTTGCTTGGGTAAGGGAAGGTATATTTATACCTGGTAGGTGTCGTGGAATGTTAGCATTGACGTGAAGTCAGACAGAGGAAGACATCAGGAATGAACCCTTAAGGTATAACGGTTCATACATAATAGATGAGTTCTTGGAGAAATCAATAGTCCTGTGCTAGGGGAACTCCCGAAGCTTAAGGGTCTGGTTTCTAAGAACTCGTTGTGACGTTAGGGTGGACGGATGTCGGTGACCATGCCTGTATTTGGAGTGCACGGTTAATGCCTAAATAAGGACAGGGATTCTATGCCTATATAAGGGCAAGGTGAATTGTGCCTATATAAGGACATGATTCAGGAAAACCTATATACGGACCCCTTAAAGCGGAATACAACACCCACTCCATCTTCGATTGAACGATAATACTAAATGCTAAACATTTAAATGCTAAACATAAAATCGAGTACCACATATTGCTAAAAACATTTCTAAAAGCTTTTTAAAAGATGCACAAAACTGTTGAAATGCAATAGGTACTGTACATTTAAAGCATTGAGTTCATTCAAAGCATGTAACGGAAGTAAAATGCAACGAGAATGAAACAGTAATATATACATATGACGAAATGGTCGATAAGTTCTCAAAATCAAAGCCATTGCATATCATGAAAGTAAATGAAATGTTAGACAAGGAAGGTGACAATGTGTCCCTGGAAGTATTCAAAGAAGTCCGTTTTATATGACTAGTTCTACTGTAAGCAGATTGTTCATTTTGCCATGTCATTTTAAAAATTTTAAAAAGAAAAGAGTTCAATTCTGGGAAAAGTTCCAAGTTTGAAAAATACGAAGGCCAAATTTCATTGTTGCCCTGGTACACTGTGAGCCGAATGGGTCTGGCGTAAACATTACATCATCTATTTCCGTAGCCAAAATATCGTCCACCGAAGTTGGCGACATTTGGAACACCTCGTTCAGAAGGTTAATTGCACAGAGTTGAGAAACATCGCCTTCAGCAGAAGATGCAATGTTCGCGTCCGTTGTTACCTGTGTGCCCGTTGATCCATCTCGTACCTCAGCAGCAGCCGGAAGCGTCTGTGAGATCTCAATGAATGCCGCCATCAGGATTGGTAGCCTCTGGGGACAACACACAGCATGGGCCGTTATCGGGTCCAGCAGAGTATCGATATCCGTTGGCATGACTGATGGGAGTGTTAGACAGGTGTCTAGCACGCATTCTTCACTGCAAAACAGGCAGCGTACAACAGGTAAGATGCAATCTTGCCAGATTGGTCTGAATGACAGGAACCACGTTGTATTAAGTTCCCTTAGACGAGGCATGCCCAAAAGCTGTACTATTCGCTCACGGCATTTCCGTTCAAGGAGGGCCCTCTCCACATCGCTCGGAGTGATGTTGGCGAAGAGGCTTGCCATAGCGTAGTAGGAGGAATAGAAAGAGAATTCCTGCAACAAGTGCTAGAATTAACGGTACACCACCAAACACCGAATGTGCGAAGTTTGGGATGATTCCGAGGACAGCCTGGAAAGGTGCTAATAGTCCGGAACAGATGGTCTTAAATACATGTACAATTCCGCTTGTATCTGACATATTAAAGATACGTCCTATCATTTCTACGAAATGTATAGGGCAGTTTGTACGAATTAAATTCTGTATCTCAGCCGAAGTCCTTGCAACTTGTAGATCATAGGTTTCTTTGGCCGAGGTCAAAGGCACTGATTGTTGTATAAGCATGGCTTTCATTCTGCTTAAAGTATCAAATCGTATAAAAGAGACATTCAACGAAGGCCATAAAGGCGACTCCCTGACTGTGTCTATTGGGGCAAACAATACTTGCATACAGCAAGTGACCCTGGAGTTGACCGTTACTAGATATGGGATGCCTGGCAACATGCCACAGCAACTCTGATCATTCAACATGAGGTAACTCCCATTAGAAAGTTGGCCAAACGTTGGGTTAATCACAGCAGCTGGTGTACCCTGCTGGTGGCAGGACAAGTTTGCCACAGAACCATTACAAGCCCCGTGTAAAGAAATGTCCTGACAAATCAGTGAACCGCTCAGTGCACTTTCACAGTGTGTACCGCTTAGAAACACTTCACGATCCCCACTCCAACATCTATATGTGTATGGTAAATTCCAGGATGTCTTAATGTATTCTTTACCCAACCTTTCATATTTGCCTGCTTGCATCTGTTTAAGGCAATACTGAAACTGGAAAGTAGTCACATGTAGACTAATTTTGCCATGAATAAGCCATTCTGTAGCTGGTTTTTCTGCCACTGTGAATGGTAATTTTTCAAGTTTTTCAATGCTCAGTACTGTATACTTTGCTCCCCTTTGTGCCAGTTCGATCTGTTTATCAGTTAGATTGTATTCTGCAAACAGAGACGATGCGTTGATAAAACGCCAAGGCACATAGCCCGCTCGCAAAGATTGCAGCGTCCAGCTTAATAACATAATAGAACGTAGTTGAGATTGCCCTTGTTGTAACATGGCTAAATATTGTTCCAGTATGTCGATAGCAGAGGATACAATACTGTCCAATGAATATATTCTGGAGGACAAAGTTGTTAACCCATTGTCGACCACAGAGAGAGTTTTCTCTAAGTTAATACGATCAAGTTCACGTATTCGTTCTGCGGCCTCCATCTGTGACACCTTCCATGCTTCATTATAAGCAGCATAGATGCCGGCATATATGAAACGTTTTTGACGCGGTTTTCTCGGTCCAAGCAAGAATTCCCTAAGGTCTGCGTCTTCTTTAAGTAAAGATAAGTGTTGTTTCACATCCTTAAGTGTAGATTTGTGCAGCCAATCGAGGCATAATTTTCCTACACTCAATCAATCAATCAGGGGTTTGTTAAAGCGCGACTACTCACCCGTAAGGGTCTCAAGGCGCTAGGGGTGGGGGGGGGTGCAGGTTCCATTCCATCAAGGAGGGGGTCTGTCGAAGAGCCAGGTTTTGAGGTTTCTTGCGAAGATGGGGAGCGATGTTGTCTGTCTGAGGTGGAGCGGAAGGGCGTTCCATGCTTTGGCCGCGAGGAAGGAGCTGGAGCGGCCTCCCGATCTGGTCTTTCTGGTGCGGGGGACCACGGCGTAGGAGAGCTGGGCTGATTGTAGGGTCCTTTGGGGTGCGTGGAATTTGAGTCGGCTGTTCAGGTATGCTGGTCCGGTGCCGTGGAGGGCCTTGTGTGCGTGGGTGAGCATCTTGAAGGTGATTCTCGCCTCGACAGGGAGCCAGTGGAGTGTGCACAGGTGCTGGGAGATGTGGCAGTGTTTGGGCAGGTTGAGGACCAGTCTTGCGGCGGCGTTCTGGATGTTCTGTAGCTTGCGGGTGAGGTTTTTGTTTATTCCAGCGTAGAGTGCGTTGCCGTAGTTGAGTCTGCTGGTTACCAGGGCGTGAGTGACGGTCTTTCGGTGTTCGAGGGGGATCCATTTGAAGGTCTTACGAAGGAGGCGGAGGGTGTGGAAGCAGGAAGACGAGACAGAGTTGATCTGGCGGTCCATTTTGAGCTTGGAGTTCAGGATGATTCCCAGGTTGCGTGCGTGGTCTGTGGGGGTTGGCGGGTTTCCGAGGGTGGGGGGCCACCAGGTGTTGCTCCAGGCGTCGGGGTTTGGGCCCATGATGAGTACTTCTGTTTTGTTGGTGTTTAGTTGTAGGCAGCTGTTTTTCATCCATTTGGCGACGGCTTCCATGCCTTCTCGAAAGTTACGTCTGGCGGTGTTGGGCTCGTTGGATAGGGAGAGGATGAGCTGGGTGTCGTCTGCGTATGACACGATGTTGAGTCCGTAGGTTCTGATGATGGGGGCAAGTGGAGCCATGTAGACGTTGAAGAGCGTCGGGCTGAGGGAGGAGCCCTGGGGGACTCCGCATGTGGTAGGTGTGGGGTCCGAGAGGAAAGGGGGGAGTCTGACCCGCTGCGTCCTGCCGGAGAGGAAGGAGCGGATCCAGTCGAGGGCCTTGTCCTGGATTCCTGCATCGTAGAGTCTGCGTATTAGGGTGCGGTGGGAGACTGTGTCGAACGCCGCTGATAGGTCAAGGAGGATGAGGGCTACTGTTTCTCCTTTGTCCAGTAGGGTGCGGATGTCGTCTGTTGCGGCGAGGAGGGCGGTTTCCGTACTGTGTTTTTTTCTGAAGCCGGATTGGGAGGAGTCGAGGATGTTGTGTTCTTCAATGAATGTGGAGAGTTGGCTGTTGATGGCTTTCTCGATGGCTTTCGCTGGGAACGGGAGCAGGGAGATGGGTCTGTAGTTTTTGAGGTCGGTGGGGTCCGCTGAGGGTTTTTTTAGGAGGGGGTTGACCTCGGCGTGTTTCCAGTCGTCGGGGAACGAGGCGGTTGCCAGGGAGCGGTTGATGGTGTGGCGGAGCATGGGTGCAATGGTGTCGGCGGCTCTGTTGAAGATGTGGTGGGGGCAGGGGTCCGTGGGGGCCCCTGAGTGGATTGACTTCATTGTCTTCAGTATGTCTTCGGTGGTGAGAGCTGTCCAGTCGTCAATCGCTGGTTTCCGGGTGTCGGGGGTGGTTGGTGAGGGTTCAGTGTGTTGGTTGTCTTCGTCAAATGTTGTCGTAGATGCTCTTGATTTTGTGGTGGAAAAAGGTACTGAGTTTGTCGCAGAGGTCTTGTGAGGGAGGGATGTCGGTAGACTCGCTGGTGGGTTGGGCGAACTCCTTGATGATGCTGAAGAGTTCCTTGCTGTTGTGCGCGTGGGTGGAGATTCTGTCTTCAATCGCTTTTTTCCTCGTTTCTCTGATGAGTTGATGGTGGGCGTTGGTGGCGGCTCTGAAGTTGTTGTGGGCTTCTGTGGATTTGGTGTTCCTCCAGGCCTTTTCGAGGCGGCGGCCTGTGCGTCTGGACTCTCGAAGTTCGGTGGTAAACCATCTGGCTTTCTTGGCGCGGGTATTGTTGTTTTTCTTGAGGGGGCTATGGTGTTGGTGCTGTCCGAGATCCATCTATGCAGGGTTCGGGCTGCGGTGTTGGGGTCGTCGTTTTCCGCGATGGTTGGGGTGGAGTTGTTGGGTGAGGAGGTGAGCTGGTCGTCGGTGATTTTGGTCCAGTTTCTTCGTGGAAGCAGGTGCTGGTGTCTGTGGATGGTGGGTGTTCTGAAGGTGAAGTGGACGCAACGATGGTCGGTCCATGGGAGTTCGGTGGTGTGGCTGAAGGTGATGGAGTTTCCTGTGGTGAAGAGGGGGTCGAGGGTGTGTCCTGCTGAGTGCGTGGGCTCGGTCACGATCTGGCGGAGTCCAATGTTGTGGAGGTTGTCCAGGAGGGATGTGGTGTTGGGGTCCAGTTGGTTGTCGAGGTGGAAGTTGAGGTCTCCCAGCAGGGTGTAGTTGGTGGATGCGATGGCCTGTGGGGAGATAATGTCCGTGATGGAGTTGGCGAAGGGTCCGCGGGGTCCAGGGGGTCGGTAGATGAGGGTTCCTCGGAGGGTGGCGGTGGGGCTGGCCAGTATCTTGAAGTGAAGGTGTTCCATCAGTTCTGTGGGCTCGTCGGGGAGTGTGCTCAGGCAAAGGCTGGATTTGTGGACGATGGTGATTCCTCCTCCTGGGCGGGTAGGGCGGTCCTTCCTGGAGATCTTGTATCCTTGGGGGATGGCGATGGCGATGTCCGGTCCCGAGGTGGTGTTGGTCCAGGTTTCGGTGAAGAACGCTACGTCCGGGGTCGTGCTGTCGAGGAGATCCCAGATTTCTGTGGCATGTTTGTGGAGGGATCGGACATTGAGGAGGATGCATTGCAGGGTCTTCGGTTCGGTTGTGTTCTTGTGGGCGGGTTGTGCTGGATCCGTGTTCTTGGCGGTGGTGCAGGTGTGCCGGCAGCGGTGACAGCTGAAGGGTCCGTGGGTGTCGGCTGGTGATGCTAGCTTGCAGTTGTTGTTGCAGTGCGTGGAGTGCTGCTGGGTCGTAGCATTGGTGGGGCGGAGGTCCAGGGTTCCTGGCGCTGGTCGCGGACGGGTCGCAGACAGGCTTGCCTTTGACGCGCCTTCGGTGCACCAGCGGCGCGCCCGCTGCCTGCGGCCGCCATTAAGTAGGGATCAGGGAGGGCTGGACAGCTGGGAGGCGGGAGCGGGGAGGGGAGCTGGATTGGGCCGGTCGAGCTGGGGGGGAGGGGCCGCGGGGGCAGCAGCGGCGAGGAAAGGTAAAGGGAGGAGATAAGGGATAAAGAAAAAAGGGAAAATAAGCAAAAATAAGGCACAAAAGAGCAGAGATGCAGAAAAGTGCAGAAAGGTGAAAGATAAAAGAGGGTAGAAAAACGAGTGAAAACGAGTGAAAGAGCAGAGCGAGAGAAAGGGAAAATGAGCAGAAATAAGGCACAAAAGAGCAGAGATGCAGAAAAGTGCAGAAAGGTGAAAGATAAAAAGGGTAGAAAAACGAGTGAAAACGAGTGAAAGAGCAGAGTGAGAGGAAGGAGACAGAGGTCCACTGGACCACCAGGGATGAGGCGCAAGGAAACCTGCGGGTGGAGGAGGGCCTTGATCACCAACACTCAAGAGTGCAGGGGCAGGCCTCACTTAATGGTGGAGCTGCATGGGTGGGAGAGCAATTTCACTGACAATGAGTCAGTGGTCTTGACACTGTATGTTGTTACTACCCCCGGATGCTGTCTTTGGACATATCGTGGGTCTGGCCTATGAATAGTAAACCCCCGTGTTTTATTCAGGAATCTCTCTTGACAGTTGTTTGTGTCTGTGGGCCAGATCAACCATTTTCTCCAATCAGTATTAGTTCCATTGAGTTGTAGTATTGTGTCAACTGTAACCGCTGCCTGTGTATTGTTATCACTTGCAGGTGTCGGTACAGAAGGTGCTTTCATGTCTTTGATCTTGGCTAACCCAAGGCAAGACGTTTGTTGGACCGTGTAATTCAAAAACATTATTTGTTGAGGGATGATACAGGCTCTAAATAAAGCTTCCATCCCCTGCACTTGCCAATCTTTAGTACCCCATACAGATTTTGTGTCTATTGTCTCTTTCCACAAGTCGAAACCATGTCTAGACAGTTGGGCAATACATTTTGCAGAGTAAATCTGTTTTGTATTAGTTAACATAATTTTCAGTCCTGTTTTGTTTACATTTCTATAGTAAAATGTTTCTGGATCAGATGTATTGTATCCTGAAAAATATGGAAACTTTTTAGCAAATGTTTTTGAACTACCTTTTGGTGGTGTAGGACAATGCTCCCATTGGTTAAACATAAACACATTCCTAGGTGTTGCAGATTTATGCAAAAAATGATGACCATAGTGGTTATAGCAATACAGCTGTTCATAGTCTGATGAACCCTCTAAATATTCATTATTAGAAAATGCAGCAGATTTTTCTAGGTCAAACATCATGTTATTTACAGTTTCAAAGTCCCAATCATCAGAGTAGGTACTAGATGAAACAAAATCACTTAGTGAGATCTTAAATAAATGTGGAATGTTCAAATGTTCCGTCGGGCCAAAAATATCGAAATCTGTTTTGTCCCACACTATACCATCCTGTATAGGAACGGCTGTGATGTTCACTGCAGACAAGTCTCTTGTTTCACGATTGGATGATTTGTGAGGTTTCAAAAGTAAGTTCACTTCTTTTCTTTCAATGTCCAAATGGATGTATCTGCCACTTATAAGCACGCTCATAGTCATAACCAAAGCTAGCCAAAGCAGGAAGAAAAATGTTCCAGAAATAACCCAAAGTTCAATCCATGGTGAAACTAGATAAGTCTTTTTCAAAAAAGGCAAAAAGTCTTGTACTTGCTGTTTAAAAGTTGTTGATGCTGGCGTCGTTTCAGGTTCGCTGGGATCCTCAGAAAACGTATCAAAGTTAATGAAGTAGCCAGAAGCAGTTCTGTCAATTGTTGGAATTGCATCAGGATTTGTAGAAATCGCTGGAACCAGTTGATCACTTGTTACATTGGTGTAGACAGGTGTATTTGGATGAACTGTTACTTGAGTTTCAAGAGGGATGAGTTCCATAGCATTGTTGCTCAGTCCTTCATCTGTTACTGCTGAATTCTCGATGGTTATCAGTCTTTCAGTCTGAACCTCTTGGATAGTAGCGAGAGGAGTGTGTCTGCTACTAGGTCGGAGTCCACGAGGCCTACTATTTAGTATTGGCCACATACTATGGTTTGATGAGGTCGATTGACACAAATCTTTTCTCCTTTTTTCCAGCAAGGGGCGGCAGAAGTACTGTTCTTGTTCCGTGGACGGCTAGGACAGGTACTGGTTGTCCGCAATCTTCTCTCTGACTAGATACCCAACTTTTGGAATCCAGACAGGCCTTGCTGGGACCGCCGGTTTTTCCCCAGTGGTGGTTGGCTGCAGGAATACGTTGCTTTGTTTCGATCTTAGTTCATTTAGGTCCTGTAAAACAGCCAAACGATCTTTGATATCAAAAGGTTTATTTTCCACCACTGTGCCTCTACATTCCAGATTGGTCACCCACTTTCTTGTCCCAAATAGGACCTCATATGGAGTGACCCCCCCCTAGAGAACTTCTTGGCAAATTGTTTAATGAGCGTTGGACCCCATAAAGATGTTTGACCCACCCATCACCCGAACCTAATACCCTAGCTGTTATAGACTGCTTTATGTCCCGGTTTTTCCTTTCCACAACAGAATTTCCCTCAGGATGAAATGGAGAGGACTACCGCAATGCAACGCCCAGACTGGCCATGGCATCTTTGTAAGCCCGAGAGCTAAACGCAGGGCCCTGGTCAGAATGTAGAGTGCCTATTGCGTATGTGCCGATAAAGACTCGCAAATCTTTTATAACAGTTCGAGCGTCAGCCGAGCGCTGAGGGCATATCCATATGAACCTAGAGCATGAATCCACAGCGACCATGATATATTTATAGTTACCGGCCCTTTGCAAGGGACCGCAGTGGTCCAGGTAAACACAAGCTAATGGTTTGTCTGAAATTAACAGGGGTGTCTGCGCAGGACGTTTCACTGTGGAGACTTTCATCTGTTGGCAAATTTCACATTCCAGAACATAGTTCTTGGTCTGCTTCCTAATGCCAGGCCACCAATATCTTTGTGTTAATAAAGATACTGTTGCAAAAATGCCTGCATGGGCAGAGGCTATCCATTTGTGTGCTGCTAGGATTAGTCCTAATCTGCATTCCTTGTTTGGAATTACCCTATCCCCCACTCCAGGGTTTCGAGCAAAAGGAACGTTGTTCGCATCAATTACATAAGAGTACTTGAGTGGAAACTTTTTTGATAACGCTGCACCACTGCCTTTGCTTGTAGCATTGACAGCCAGCATTATCTCACTGTCTATTTTCGTTTTTGAACGAGTGATCGCAGCTACGGAAGCCGTCTGAACAGCCCCCTTTGCGGCTTCGTCAGCCAATGAATTCCCTGCAACATGAACGCCATCACGTTGATGACTCAGTGTATGGATCACGTGAGCCTTTGGTAGTTCGCTTTTTAACTGAACTACTTGTTCCCAAAGCGTTTTATGCTTTATTGTGCCACCTTTTGCATCTTTGAACCCGTTTTCAAGCCAAGTTTGTATAAATTCATTATACGACTGCACACAGTAGAAAGAATCGCACACTATTAGTGTGGGGAATTCTCGATCTGTACTTTCAAGTGCCAGTTTGAATGCTTGTAGTTCAGCTCAGAACTGGGTTTTTGTGACCATAGGTCTGAATTTGCCATCGCGCATGCGACCTTTAACGATTGCGCACGCTGCACTGTAAGCTTGCTTACTCCCTGTTGCGGGTTGTGCGGGTCCGTCAGTGTAAATTATGAATTCATACTGATCGAGAGGCAGAATCTCAGTGGGCAGAGGACATTCATGTTCATATTGCAGGAACGCTTGTGTTTTTAAATCGGGATCAACATCTGTTGCAGCAAGAGAATTAACCCATTGTATCCATCTCGGATGTAATGCTTGCTTTTGTTACCGCCTCTAAGGCCGGAACTGGGGTTACGACAATAATGCGTTTCTCTTGGGCTAGAGCTCTTTCTTTTGCTACAGCGGTTTGAACTGCTGTCAGAATTTTATCAGTTGAAGTGAAGCGCATTTCTGCTTGTGTATACAAATGTGATTTGTATGCAATTGGCATTTTTTCACCCTCATTAAAGGTTAAGTAGGTGAATCCGCATTGACCCGAAATTATTCGGATCACTAAATTGCGTTGACTTACGCGTGTTTGTAAGTGATTTGTTGCTAACATGTTAGCTTGGAGTGAACGCAAGATTTCTGTGTGTTCCTGTGTCCAATTTTTGATTGAAAAATTAGGTTTGATTAATGCGTAGAGAGGTTTAACCCTTTCTGCGTATTTTAGAATGTATGTTCTTCCAAAATTTAGGAAACCCAGGATGGATTGTAAATTTTTCAGCGTTTTTGGAGTTTGGAGCAGCGCACACCTTTCTAAAAAGTTGGCTGCCAAGCTCTTGCCTTCACTTGAAAGCTCATATCCTGGAAAAAGGACATTGAGATGGGCAATTCTGGACTTTTTGAAGTTGAATTTGTAGCCCTCAGAGGCGAAGCCCAGTATAATGGTGTTCACCCTGTTCAAGTGTTTATCCAGGTCATCGTCTGTCAGATAGATGTCATCGACATATGACAATGCCTCATTATCATAAATTTGTAGTAACTCCGTTACTCTCACTGAGAATAACCCCGGACTATTCTTGAACCCTTGTGGGAGTCGACAAAATTGACGCTGAGTCCCCATTATTGAGAAAGCTGTTAAGTACCTGCTTCCAGGTGCTATGTTTTGACAAAAGAAACCATTTGAGATGTCTAATGTGGTTTTATATTTTTTACGCACAATGTTATTCATTAATGCTGTACTATGTGCATTTTGCACTGCAAATGTTTTTGAACAAGTGTTTAAGTGTCTGTAATCCAAAACTAGATGATAGGTATTGTCTGCTTTGGAGACAGGAAACAAAGGATTGTTCATTGAAGAGGTGCATGTTTCAATCACCCCTTGGTATTCAAGTTGATCTAAGATCTCCCTGACCTGTTTTTTAGCTTCTTGCTTTATTGGGTACTGCCTTTGTGCAGTAGGTTCATTTTTTAAATGTATTTTATGGTGAGGTGAATCCTCATCCCATCCTACATGATTTTTATATAATGCTGGGGCCTGGGCAACTGCCCATTTCCTGGCATAAGTATATTTAATGTGAATTGGAATATGGTTGGAGAAGGCAGGCATGATATTGTCTTCACCATGTGGGCACTCCCTGACAAATTGTGGTGGCCAGTGTTTTTCTGCTAGAAGTATGTCATAGCCCCTTGAAAGTTTTTCCCAAAAGAGTGCTTTCACCTGTCTAGGTATATCTCCCTCCATTCTGAGTGTTATTTCTTATAACCTTTGTGGAGTACTAACCCTGGTGTCTACAGTCTCAACTGTAATGTACTCATTCAAGTCCACTATCTCCAGAAGTTCCTTCAGGTTCTGGCGAGCTATTGTGACTTCTGCTGCACTGTCCAGCATTGTCTGAGCCCATTCTCCATTCTTGAGTTGTGTTCTCAGTATCCTCGGCATGTCTGACCTTCAGACCTGCTACCTTCTTCTTTGAGAATTGAGGTTTGGATTTATTTTTTGGAACGTGTTTATCGTCTTTTGATTTTACGCGTTCTTCTCTATGTTCTGACCGTCCTCTTCTTTCCGAAGTCTGTGACGATATCTGAAAGGTACGAGAGGAACGTGTATCAGTATCTTGATATCTGTCAGGCTTTTTCAAATTATCCCTATTCCTGAGGTTATACCTCCTTTCAGAGGGCTCCTTTTGAGGAGACCTACCTCGGGATTGAGAACGTTTCTCTGAATTATTTTTATTAGTTTCCCACTTCTTTTTAGAAGATGTGGGAGTTTGTTTAATAGAGTCCTTCTCAGGACTTTCAGATAGTTTTGGCTTCACTGGTCTTCCACCCAAACTATCTCTGCCTAATTCTGCATATGATTGTTCTATTATTCTGGGTAACATCGAATTCCCTTAATCGTTGGCGGATCGCCATTGCTGCTGCCTCCCCTTTAATATTAGATAATATTATTGTTGAGACCTGGCAGAAATTTTTCAGTAATTTCATACCTAAATTCAGAGCAGGCTCTGCCCCGTATTCGTTTTGAATTTGTTTCAGGACATCAGGTATTACTGCAATTGATGGAATACCATGTGTTTTAGTATAGATGGCAGCAAAGACTGAGCCCCAAGTGGTACAGTCTTCCAGTTGTGGTGTGATCCCCATCAGTAAACTGATTGTTAGGATTCTGTGTTTCTCATACGGGCTAGTATTTGGAAATACTGCTTCGATTTGAGTAATTTTTTGAGCTATCCAAAATGGAATTTCACCCATGACTGCTTGTAAAGTCTGTGGTGTAATTTTTAGTGTATTCCCCTGTTGAGGAGTTTGATTTGGAATGGTTAAAGGTGGTTGGACTGTGAGAGTCCGCATGACATACTGGACTAATTGTCTGTAAATTTTTATTAACTCTGTAAATTGAGTAAGTAGTTCCTCATCTGACATTACATCGATGTCAGGATGAGGTGTGTAGCCGGCTAGAATTGGCCATGTTGCTCCTGGTCTACCTAGTGGACCGAGCCTGGTAATGTTTTTGTGATGTTTTAGGGCGCCTTTAAACCAGAGCTGATGCTCCTGGTATGTTAGTGGAATTTCAATATCCTCGAAAGGAATATATTCCTCTGGTGGATCATCTTCTTTGTAGAAGTGAAAAAGTCTTGTTACTGAATTTGATTCAGGAAATATTACCCATGAATAGAATACCTCTGTCTGAAAGGATTCATGTGCCTCTATCACGAAAACTGCTCTACCGCCTCTCCGTGGTAGGCCATGTTTTATAAGTTTTAGAGTGATGGCTCTTCTTAAGTTTGGATTGATGTCTATGACACCCTCCTCGGTTTCAATAAAACCTGTGATGTTATAAGCCGTTAAAGCTGGTTGACCCGCAACGTCACCGTTGTCGGAGTCAGGCATTTTGTTTTTAGAAAAATGTAGAACAAGTTTCAAGGAAACAAAAGATAAGGTGCACAATATTTTGGAACACTGTATCCTTCAACGTTGAACAAACCAAACAACTAATTTATAGGGTGCTTCCCTATTCAGTTTTGGCGGATATTTAACCCTATCCACTCCAGTCGTCTTATGGAGTATGTGAGTAGGGGTCTCTGAGAAAAGCACGACTGAGTTACTCAGTATCTAGCGTTAAATTACTGCCTAACCAAATGTTTGGGCGCCATGTAGTGTAGTTCCTATTTCCCTAATAGGCTCTGCGCATTGGAATAATATAACCTATAGGTTTGACATAGGACTAACGTCGGTATGTCCCTATCGATTATATTAAACTTAATTACCTGTGCCAGCTAGCTCAGAGGCCACTAGAAACTCCTTGAGAACAAGAAGGGAGTAGTTTCCCGCAACCGAAAAACATGACAACTTTGTTTCCCTTTAGAATCGGAACACGTCTCAGAATCGTGGAAACAATAGATAACAGTTTCACTCAGTCAATCGTGCATGCTTAGTTTCTACAGAGTTACACAGAAAGGAAAGACGGGCGTTTCAATAAAAGGGTTTTATTGAACAGTCTTGTTTCTCGTGTAAGAGATATGTGCTGTTATGATCACAAGGCAGTATGCAAGATAAATAATGTACAGTGTAAGCAGTAGAAATAAATAATACTGCGCTAGCATTACCTTTTAGCATATATTCACGTACATAAATAACATGAGCTAAAAATGCGAGTACTCATACGATGCGTCCCTAACCTAGTTCTACCCCAATGTACCTAACCTAGTCTAGGTGTAGGGAAAGGTAGAAGTAGGCGGAGTATTCTCTCGTCTGGTATACTAAGAGTATGTTAAGTCTAGTATGCCAAGTATGATATGCCAAGAGTCTAGTATGCCAAGAGTCCCTCTAGGTTCTAGTCAGCTCCATACCTTGAGAATGAGAGAGGTGGGAATCTCTAGCCGGATCTTGGAACTCTAACACCCCGCGAAGGGAGTCAGAACACTGGAAGCTGGATTCGTCTGCGTGCAGGAATGACAGCGTCTTCTCAGTGCGTCAGGCCGGGATACAGGCTCCTCTGAAGTCGAGGTCTCCTCTCACTTGCTTGGGCAAGGGAAGGTATATTTATACCTGGTAGGTGTCGTGGAATGTTAGCATTGACGTGAAGTCGGACAGAGGAAGACGTCAGGAATGAACCCTTAAGGTATAACGGTTCATACATAATAGATGAGTTCTTGGAGAAATCAATAGTCCTGTGCTAGGGGAACTCCCGAAGCTTAAGGGTCTGGTTTCTAAGAACTCGTTGTGACGTTAGGGTGGACGGATGTCGGTGACCATGCCTGTATTTGGAGTGCACGGTTAATGCCGAAATAAGGACAGGGATTCTATGCCTATATAAGGGCAAGGCGAATTGTGCCTATATAAGGACATGATTCAGGAAAACCTATATACGGACCCCTTAAAGCGGAATACAACACTAGTGTAGCTGAAGAACTATGTGACTTTTGAAGGGGAAGCTTTGCTGCCACAGTCTGAATATGTTGCAGATGAGACAATTGAGTGGGACCTGAGTCTAAGAAAAGAGAGATGCAGCAGTCAAGGTGGATTAAGATTAAGGCCTTTACAACCAAGGGACGAGTATGAGCTGGCAGAAGAAGGAGAACTTTTCATAAACCCTTCCTGTGGTAAAAACCTTCCACTGACAGGTGGTTCACTGGACTATTTAGAGAAAGAGCTATATTGAAATAAAACCAAAAATTACTAACCTTGACCACGGAAGCAGCAGAAGTGTGAGGTTGCGGTGCCAAAAGTTGGCAGGGAGCATATTTATATTCTGCCGAGCTGTCACATAGAGCACCTCAGTCTTGTCCAAGTTAAATTTCAAAAAGTTTAACTCAAGCCACATACAACTTGTCATGCATTCATGTTTGAGGTACAGGATGATCAAATGAAAATTTGCTTATCATTAGCATAACTCATAAAGCTGAACCCGAAAGAACGGATTCGCAAGACACCGGACAAACTTTAAGATTAAAAAGTGTCAGGCTTAAAGATCAGCCCTGGGGGACATCCCACAGCAATTATTTGAATTTGGAACAGAAAGTGGCCAAAATGTACTGCCTGAGTCCACTGTTGCTTGTATAAAGTAACCCAGCCCAGAGCCTGGCCTACAGCACCTACCTCAGTTAGCCTGAGAATTAATTTATACATCAATAATAAATAATAATGAATGGGTTGTACAACAGAACATCAACCACTAAAATGTTGGGATACAAAAATCTTGAATATATATAGAGGTCCAAAATATTAACTTTACATGTATAAAATATAAAGTACCAGAATATCAACTTAAAACACATTGTTGACCAAAATATCAATATTGGATAGGAACGTGTACATATTTAAATGTAATCAACAATATTGTATCTTAAAAACTGATAATTTTTTTTTTTAAACCATAAAACTGTAAAGAATGTAAACATTAATTAAATAACTTTTTAAACATTTTACTCAAATAGATGTACATTTGAAACAACTTTATCAAATTATATTTAAAAATCTTATATTAAGTTTGGAATTAAAATACAATTCTGAAATAAAAATACAATATTGTTGATTGAAAATAAATAACAAAACATATCAAAGAAAATGTTGAAACTATAACAGTAAACCTAATATTTACCAAACTCTGAAACATCCAACAAAAATATAAAAGTTTTTTTTTTTTTAAAAAGACAATAAAACATTAAAAGAAATGTAATTATTTAAAAATTATGTAGTTTTATATAACATACCCTCAAAATATTTTATGGAAAATACTAAATTCAATAGAAAATAATCACTGGGTCCAATCGAAAAACACTAAAACTATATAAAGCTGTTCAAATGCATCATTATAACAACAATCCTGCATACTTTATGAAAATTACATTCAGTATGCGGGAGGGGAATAGTTACTATTCATCGTCAACTCTAACAAACATTGAGAAAAGTGTGAATAATGGGGGGGCAATCTCCAGTTTAACAGAAGTTGATGAAAGAGCATACACTGGGTAAGGGTAAGATTTACTATTCTAACTCCAGTCTAACAGTCATTGGAAAAAGTGTAATCATGTGGGGGGGTTACATTTATTATTCTAACTCCAATAGAAGTTGGGGAAAGTATATACATTGGAGGCCAGATTTACTATAACAATTCCAGTCTAACAAACTCTGAGGAAAGTGCAGTGGGGGGCGGGGTGGTCTCGGGGCATCCAATTTAATAATCTAACTCTAGTCCAACAAACATTGGGGAAAATGCCTACATGCATAAATTTGGGGAAGAATTATTATTCTAACTTCAGACTTACAAACACTGTGGAAAGTGCATGCATGGTAAGGTAAATGTTGCTATTCTAACTCTATTTTAAAAACATTGGGGAAAGTGCAAATAATGGGGTAGGAGCAGATATACTATTCTTATCTCAGTCCGGAAATGGTATGAAAAATGCACGTAGTGGATGAAGCTGACGAGCTTTGGAGATGCACCTGTGAGTGGTACTGTGACCTGAGAGGACTTTGCAGCATTTCCAGCAACCCCAGCTGATTTTTCTTTGCTCTCTAATACTGCTGCTCTCTACTGATAAGGGCTCAACCCAGAAACACGTGTCTAGAGATATACAGCAATGTCTGCACCAACTTTGGTGAAAAACTCCAGCTAATTTTGAAGTAAGCATAAACTGTGTACTGCATTTACCAGGATGCAAAGAGGCAAACTGTGCTGGGATGTGAGGCAGTGTGCTCCCAAACCCCATTCTGTTTTAAAGGCTACATTGAGCCAGCAAGCTGACGCACTTTGGAGATGCACCTGTGTGCCTGTGAGTGGTACTGTGACATGAGAAGAACTTGGCAGCATTTCCAGCAAACCCAGATGATTTTTCTTTGCTCTCTAATACTGCTGCTCTCTACTGATGAAGGGCTCAACCCAGAAACATGTGTCTAGAGATATACAGCAATGTCTGCACCAACATTGGTGAAAAACCCCAGCTAATTTCAAAGTAAGCATGAACTGTGTACTGCATTTACCAGGATGCAAAGGGGCGAACTGTGCTGGGATGTGAGGCAGTGTGCTCCCAACCCCGATTCTGTTTAAAAGACTCCCTTGAGCCAGCAAGCTGACGAGCTTTGGATATGCACCTGTGTGCCTGTGAGTGGTACTGTGACCTGAGAGGAATTTGGCAGCATTTCCAGCAACCCCAAATGATTTTTCTTTGCTCTCTATTACTGCTGTTCTCTGCTGATGAAGGGCTCAACCCAGAAACATGTGTCTAGAGATATACAGCAATGTCTGCACCAACTTTGGTGAAAAACTCCAGCTAATTTTGAAGTAAGCATGAACTGTGTACTGCATTACCAGGATGCAAAGGGGTGAACTGTGCTGGGATGTGAGGCAGTGTGCTCCCAACCCCCATTCTGGGTTTCATTTCCTGTTCTGACTCCAGACCAACAAACTTTAAGGAAAACACATACTTTGAGGGGTGGGAGGGTCAAGTTAAGTAGTATAAATTCAGTCTATCAAATACTGTAAAAAGCACATGTATTGGGGGTTAGATTTACTAACTGCACTCCAAAAAACATTGAGGCAAATGCATACGTTAATGGGGTAAAAAGTACTATTCCAATACCAATCAAAAATACACTGAGGAAAGTGTATATATTTGGGAGGGGCACATTCACCACACCCATATAAAGTCATTACCCATCAAATTTGATAAAATATTGTAAAAAGATCATAAAAATACAAATATGCTTTAATAATTTTGTTTCCAACTGAAAGGTTGTTTTACATGTAAGAAAAAAATGTAAAATAAACTCCTCATAATGCTGACTGAAATGTGGTTAAATGACTCATCTGCACCTATCCTTGACATACTAGTGCATCCTAACTATGACATCAATAGGTTAGATAGATTTAGTGGACAAGGTGGAGGCATCGCCTGTATACATTGTAACAGTCTATCAGTAAAACAATCGCAATCTGCTGTCTTGTCACCATGAGAATACCTGTGCATCGAGGTTACTTGTAGCAACAGGCATTTATGCAAATTCCACGCACTCTACCACCCTCCACGAGACTTGGCAGTCAATAGCCTTAACCCCTTCGATGCTCGTGACGAGCTCAGCTCGTCATGCTGCGCGGTCGCGCTGTGCGCATGACGAGCTGAGCTCGTCACGACCACACCCGCGATCGGAATGTCCAGCACACGTGCGGAATTCCGATCGTGGTCAAGGGGTTAAAACCTTCTTGGTAAACCGTAACCTAATCCAAATATGCGATTCCCCTACTCAGATCAAAGAAGCTACCTTAGATCTGGTCATCCGAACGGTCAGCTCCATTCATCTTGAATCTATCATCCCATGTGACTGGACAGACACCGTTGCATCACCTTCCTCATCTCAGATTCTGTAAGAGTTAATAAAGTCTAGCCAGACACTGGAAAATATGCCTGCGAAACATCAACTTATGTGATCTGTCTACCCTTAGGGATAACATCCTGCCCCCTCCTTTGGACATGTTAGATGTCCATGACCTTAAAGACCATTATAACCGCTCCATGACAAACATTCTAGACTCAATGGCGCCTCTACAGCTAAAAAGATTGTCCTCCAAAGTCTCCAAACCGTGGTAGAATGGTAGTCTAAATACAGAAAGCAAAAATCTGAGACTAGCAGAGAGATTGTGGAGAGCCTCTCCCTCCCTCAAACATCTCAACCAACTAAGATCCTTTACAACAAACGCATTAGATGATCTAAAGCTAGCTATTTGAGAAACCAACTAGAGCAAGCAAAATAAATGAACCAAAAAATTGTTTGAACTCATCAAGCTTCAATCAAACAGACAACCTAACCTTTCCTCAGTCGGTCCCTGTACGTAGCCTAACTGCGAAGAATTCCCTGACTTCTTCCTTGAAAAGACAACTAAGATCGAATCGGAACTATGGTCAGCCTTGGAGCACCTACCAATCACACCTCCTTCCCTTCGGTCTGATGTGACTCCACCCGTTTGGGCCCCCCCCCAAAACACATGCAAACTTTGGATGAAAGCACTATACGCAAAACTCTTGCTACTCTGAAACCATCTAACCACTTTAACGACCCCTTGCCATCGAACTTCTTCTCTGATATCAGATCCTGCATACTCCCACTTTGGACTAAGATAGTCACTGCCTCACTACTGCAAGGTGCTATTCCGGATTGCTTAACGTCTGGGCAGGTCACCCCTATTCTAAAAGAAAAACCTGCAGATCACTCTGACCTACACAATTTCTGCCCAATTTCCAACATTCCCATGCTGGCAAAGCTCCTCGAGAAATGTGTTCATGTGCAGCTTTGTAACCACATTGATCAATTCCGACTTCTAGACCAATTTCAATCCGGTTTCCGTCAGGGTCATAGCACGGAATCAGCTCTCACTGACATTGTAGACGATGTGCTAAGAATGCTTGATCGGAATGAATCCTGCCTTTTGATCCTCCTCGACCTATCGTCAGCTTTTGACACCATTAAGCACGACAAACTGATCAACCTATTGGTACAAAGTATGGGGCTTTCTGGGCCTGTACTAAACTGGTTCCACTCATTTCTCCACAATAGAACCAAAAGATTCAAGGTGAATCAGTTTTTGTCTCACCCCTCACCTGTCACTCTGGGGGTACCAAAGGGGTCTTCGCTTTTACCCACTCCCTTCAACTTGTCCATGGAGCCTTTAACAGAAATTTTGAAACTACCTAGCATTCACTATCACATGTATGCCAACGACACCTAACTGTACTTGAAGGTCTCCTCCCCTGAAGACATCAGGTGCCTCAACTCAGTTTTACAAAAAAAACAAAGTTGGCTGACACTTAACCACCTGAAATTAAACGCTCTTAAAACTGAATTCCTCTTAATTGCCCCACCCAAACAGTCACCAGTCATTGAAGAATGGATGAATCAACTAACAGTTCTTAATTGCATGCCACACATCATTGATTCCACAAACTCATTGGGAATATTGCTAGATAAGAGTCTGAACATGCAGAAGCACATTAGTGCACTCACCAAAGGAGTGAACTTCCAACTGAGCATCTTAAGGAAAATAAAGCCTTTCCTCCCTTCTAATGACTTAAAGGTTGCGGTGCAATCCCCAGTGATTATGGAAGCGCAACCCTCTGCGGCCTTCCTAGATCGAAGACGGCTCCACTTAAGGCCGCTCTCAGCTCTGCTGCAAGGCTCATAACAGGTTCTAAAAGAAACAATCATATCACTCCTGAGCTGATATCCCTAAATTGGCTCCCATATGAAGCAAGGAGACAATACAAATTTGCATGCATGGGCCACAAAGCCATTCATTTCAACAGCCCGATATACCTCGCACAAAAACTTGAGCTCTCTGGTGGCTCTAGATCCTCTAGAAGTGCCAGCACCTTACTGCTCAAACCACAGAAATTCCATTAAAAAAAACTAACAATCGAGCCTTCTCGGGTATCAACCTGAGAATCTGGAACTCCCTACCCCTGAAGTCAGACTGAATACCTCTATTGCCTCTTTCAAAAAGGAAGTTAAAACGATATTGATGAAGAAACTTCTGCCTTAGAACTCTAGCTTCCAAGGCTCTCGAGGACATGCTTGTTTCTATGACACTGTTATGATTGTATTTTAATCTGTTGGTTTTCTGTTACTTCCTCCTATACCTTTCGCATTGCTAAATTGTAAAGTGCTCTGATACCCCATGTGGTGATGTTCGCACTATATAAAACCTTTTAATAAATAAATAAGTAAACAGTGTACCTCAAACTTACCCTTAAAACAAACACATACCTGGAAGATCAGGCATCCATCCACGCACTGTAACTGGGCCTCCTGCACCAGCACTGAAGGGGTGTTCTCCCGTGTCTCGCCTAACCCACAACACAGAGACTCTTCCCAATTCCTCCACACACACAGCTGTATCCCACATGTCACCCCAGTGCATAGCACACACCCCAGCCTGATAAGCCTTCTCTTCAACACCAGCTCTCATGTTAAAATACACCATCGTTGAGACCTGGTACAACCCAACATCCATCCCGACATCGCAGTGGCTGTCCCCTTCTGGCTACAAGATCGCAAGACAGGACAGAACAGGCAAACCCTGAGGAGGACTCACCATCATCTACAAAGCATATAACAACTGCTCCATCACATCTGCAAACTCCAGTGTTTACCTTGAACACTTAGCTTTGAAGCTCAGCTCCACGATCCTGGGTGGAGCCCTATTGTACAGACCTCCTGGACCCAGATCCAACTTTAGAACCACCATCACTGATTTCATCACTCCACTGGTGCTTGCCTCCAGCTTCTTCATCCTCCTCAGTGACCTTAAGTTTCACCTCAAGGAACACACCAACTCCAACATCACCAACCTCTTGGAAAACCTCAGCATAATTGGACTCACCCAATGTGTTAACGACCCCACCCACATAGGCGGACGCCTCCCTGACCCTGTCTTCTTCAACTTGCCCAGCCCCTCACCTCAACTGACCACTCCCTCAGCTAATTCAGCCTGCACTTCCCCAACCAACACAGAACCACACGCATCAAGAATGCTCAACTGTGCTGGAACAAGATCCCTGGATGACTGAACTTCAAACTAGCTGCCCGCTGCACCAAGATGACCTCACACACTTTGTTCTGAATTTCAACACTTAGATCACTTCCAGGGCTGACAACCTGGCCCACTCAAAACCAGCTCTACAGCATGGCCTAAACCACAGGCAGGCTGGTACATGTCTTACCTACAGGTCTCCAAATGCCACTGCAAACAGATAGAATGCTGATGGTCACACTCCCATGTCACCAACAACACGACCACCTACAATTCAGCCATCCAGATCTACCACCAGTGACTCAGATCCACAAGTGCTCAGCCTTCACAGAATTAATTCAAAACAACTCCAACAATTCTAAAGACATGTTTGCCATTGTGAAGGAATTCATGTACCCCACTGACAGCCCCACTATCGTCAACCATACACAGGAACTCTGCACCCAGCTCTCCCAGTACTTCAGCAACAAAATAAAGGCCAACTAGAACAACATTGTAGCCCAACCAGACCTCTCCACCCTGGCCATCCTCTAATCTGATGAGAAAAACACACAGGAAACCACCCTGACTTGCCGGCCCATTATTAACCCTCTGGAAACCACAGCCACCATGAGCTCCATCTGCTCTAGCCCCTTCTCCGACCACTGCCCCCACTTCATCTACACCAAAAGACTAAGCCACATATGCAAGGCCCACACTCCGATCCTTTACAACTCTCTCACTAAAGCCACCTTTCAAGATGCCCAGAAACACATCACCATCACCTAAAGTCCATAAAGTCTAACTCCATTTTGAGTAGGCCCTGACACCATATTAGGTAACAGGAGACACCATATTACCACTTTTATGCAGAATCATTGTCATGTCTGCCATTGTCGCAGATGTTGTTTGTCCTTATCCTTCTAAGAACCGTGAGAGTGTCAAGTCATTCGGCTAAACACATAGATATAACACCTGATGTGACATCAGTTTGGGACAAGTGGTTAATTATCACCATATCAAAGTCAAATAAGAACAAATTTAGACAAATAGTCAAAATTGTGTAGTCTGAATTGATGTCATTTAACTTTATATGTTCATAAGGAAACACCTGGGACGTACACCTTGATGTACATAATCTGTCAGACATTCCCAAACTTATGTCAGAAATTAGTCTCTGATAAGATTCATTATTTAATGACTGCCACTGTCACATGAGATTCTGCCAGAGCCAATCTCATCTCCTGCCAGCGTTCTTCGAAGATGCTGTATCTTGCCTGATACTGATAAAGCTGAGTCCCAGAGAAAGGATAATACTACAACAAATGTTTTCCCTCCACAGGGAACACTGCCATCAGGCCTCCACTGATAATGACAGCTCTTGCTGTCAACAAGGTATGCAGTGCATTGCTTCTCCTTAAGAAACTCTAGACTGCAAGTTGTTCTACTCTCCGTGCTCTCCTAGTGTAGTGCATAGAAATAGGTTTTAGGATGTTAGGTTTTATATGAAATTTTAACCATGTTAGAAATGTTCATTTTATTTTAATTGTTCACGAGTCTTGCAGATTTTATGATATTCTGTTTAGTTATTTTGGATGTGCTGAGAAACATGTTCACCCCGTTGTAATAAATGCTTTTAGTTAAAGGTGTCTATTCTTTTTAGTGCAATGTGTGTGTGATATTGTGAATAATGAAATAGGTTTTTTTCTATTACCATGGTGCCCCTGATCCTGTTGCAGGGATTGTTAGTAATCCAAAAGTAATAACTCTACCTCAGCTATGTATTGGGTGGGGTTCTGCAGGGCTACAATAACTTATCGTTCACAGTCAGCGCTGGTGCATTGAACCAAGTTCCCCTTTGTCTCCTGTAGGAAGGAAAGCAAACCTTGTAGAACCACCCCAAAGTCGTAGTTTAGGCAACAGTTGGCAGCCAATGTGGGGCCTGTATCTTAAGGTTACGCCTTGTGTAGTTCTTTCACTATCTTACGTGAACCATTATTGCGTCATTACGGTAGTCATGGTTACCTCCTAAAGGGGATGAGGGAGCGCCTATTTCAATATGTTGGTCAATCTTGACTTTTAAAAGGTTCTTTCCTATTCTGTGGGTTTTCTAATTCTTTGATTCCAATTTCAATTGAATCCATTCACCTTGGCGGCAGATGAGATCACGGTGTCCCGGATAAATGGGAGGGGCAGCTAATTTTATAATAGCTGCCCACATGGCATATGCCTTTGAGGCATTATACTCATGGGTGGAGTTCAAGCCTATCGAGGCTGCCTCAGGGCAGTTTTTGTGCCCATACAGGGATAGACCCACCAGCATACTACAGGGCTTACCAAGATTTGAAAATCCCTTTGACTTACTATGAACACCGGAACTGGTATGCTGGTCAATTGCTGTATACATGCAGACATGTTCATTTGGGTCCCTTAAGCAATGAAGGGGCTACGTGGCCAGTCTTGGCTGGCTACATGCCCTTTCCTCACCTCGACAACCTAGCACCCGCTGAGGTGATTCAGGTTTTAAACTATAGTCACCTTATACAGGAGACTCATACAGTTTGTACAATGTACTTTGAGCTCCAGACTTGCTCTCACAGAGGGACCAGCCACTCCTACACAAGTACAGACCATAAGTCCACAGGCTATTAACGCCATCATGGGAAAAGTGCCAATAAAGCATGCCAAAATGGCCTTCTGTATAGCTGGCAAGACCAACCAGTTAGAAACGGTGTATACCTCAAGACAAACATAGAATGCTGACTGTGTGTCTTCCTTTTAGGATGGTGCCACCTGTAGAGGAGTGTAATACCTGGAGAAGCATCTTTGCATTCATTTACACCAGCATGCATGGCACAGCTTCATTGGCAGTTTTCCCTGACGTACTTGAGCAGGTTCAGAATGAGCATGGATCTGCACCAGCTCTGGGCTTAGAAATTAAGTTAACGGGGAACTTTTCTATAGTTTCCTCTATCATACTAAGCAACATTAAGGGAGAAGCTTCGGTTCTGGCTATATGTCAGAGACTGGTGCCAGTTCAAGATACTGAATGGGAACTACCGAAAATAATTGTGGAAGTTTATACCTCTGTGCGTCTTGATACCTTGGGTACACGACCCACTAAGTCACAGTTAAAACCTAAAAGTTGCACTCTGGGTTCCGTTAAAGAGAAATCTGCAATGGAAGGGAAGAAGTAACAGAGGGACAAAGAGAAAACACGGACTGGATCACCTATATCCGGGGATGCTAGTAAGGATGGTTACAACTTAACGATATCAGTATTCTGTAAGCTGTTCTTCATGTTCTTTTTAGGACACTGACATTAAATGAACAGAGAGGGGTATTTGATCCAGGTACAAAAGAAAGGAGGAGTACAGTAGCAAAAGTAAAGCATAACATGAGACTGACTTCAGCAGAAAGAGGAAGGAGAAAGGATTATATTCTAAAATGCCATTGAAGGAGAAGAAAGTGGAAGGACTTTCTAAGAAACATGCTGATACAACTATGAGCCATCCTGGTAGACAGGAATTTCGTGACAGTGCTTCTAGACAGTGCAGAAAAAGTCACAATAGTGCATCAGACGCTTCAGAGGTTTCTGGATACTAATCAAACTCATGACTTTATACAAATTGAAACTCCACATAAACATTTAAATCCTGCTTGAAGGGGATATACCAAGTGAATTAAAGCAGTCTTCTGGTCACAATTGTCCAAAGATTATGATATCATTCTAGTTGAAGAGAACTGGTCTCCAGTCTTTATTAGTGATGCGCCCCAGGAGGAGGAAATTATAAGGGTAGCTTTTTCTCCCACTTCAGGGAAATTTACACCAGTGAATGGGCTGTAAAACAGGCTTCCGGCCTTTTACAGAAACCAGTCGGGGTGGGATAAACAGTCTATCCACCATGTCATTCCCTTACGCAGTGAACCTCAAGCACAAGCACAATGCTCTTTAAAGCTAGAAGCAAAACATGATATAAAAGCAAATGTACATCAGTTGCAATATCAGGGCATAATAGCGCCTTGTTTGTTATCAATGAAGACACCCCTTTTTTTCACCTCCAAACCAAATGGCTCCTATAGGATGGTTTTAGACTACAGGAATCCAAACTCGCTTAGACAAACCTACACAGTTCAAAATGTGCATAACATTGGCTTAACAACCAACAGGGTGTGAAAAAAATGCAAAACGCCCCTGGACATCTCCAATGGGGGGTTCAGTCAAAATATAGCACCTGAAAATGAGCATCTAGCCACCTTTAGTTTCGATGGGGTTCAGTTCTCATTTTGATGCTTGCCTATGGGCTATAAGAACAGTCCTGGTTTATTCTCAGCACGCATCATGGAGATCCTACAACCAGAACGTGAGGCATTGTCATACATTGATGATTCTATCTTACTGATGATGATTGAGATCTATGCATAATGAGGGTGGACAGAGCGATGGCCAAATTAGCATCACATGGTCACAAAATTAATTTTAAGAAATCGAAGATTGCCTTCCTGAAAGTGGCCTTCGCTAACCCACAAGGGACAGTGTCTAGCTTTGGACTTACTTCAGAAGTGTAGTACCTTGCAGCCTCCCAATACACTGAAAAAGTTGCAGTCCCTGTTGGTATTTCTTAACTATGGGTGTATTTACCTGCCTCATTATGCTGAATGAGTGAAGCCCTGTTATGACATGATTTCTCCCTCATTTTTAGCCAAACAGTGGACACACGCACACAATGATATCTTGCGTGGCCTATAGGCAGACATGTTTGAGACTAAATATCTACAGAATAGGGACAATAAGAACAATTGAGTTATCCCCATACCCAGTCACTATGGTTATACCTATGTCACCTACAATGAAGAACATACCATTCCCATTGCTTGCAAGTCTACTTGTATTCCTTAGCCGAAGCACGTTTTGCTTCCATTGAAAAAATCTTTGCTGCTGTGCAAACAGCTATCATGAAGGAGTGCCCTTTGATGCGGGGAAATTAAATCATTGTTGTTTCTCCCGTAACGGCACTAGACGCAGCCACCAAGGCACGCAATCCCAATGCTCATGCCGTAAACCTGAGATGGGTGCAGTGGGCCTCTTCTTAGATTGCAGTGGATGTGAAGTTTCAGTATGATCCTATTGTTCATTCACAGGCTTTTCTCCAATAGGAACAACATATTACCACAACTACAACCACTTTGCCCATTGAGTCTTACCAGAGCATATTCTATATGGATGGCTCTGCCCAACCAGTGGTAGGAACAAAATACACCCACACTAAAATCCTAGGTGACAGCAATGCACAGCATTCAGAACTACCTGCTACTTGTATTACAAAAGGCTGACTTGTCAGTTCCCAAACTTATTGCGTCCGACTCACCTTCTGTGTGCAAGGTTACAATGTTGACTTGCAGCATTGGCGTTTGAATGGATTCAAGTATTCAAAGGGAAAACCTATAAAGAATAAACAGCTTTGAAGAAAGATAGCTGTCTTCCAAAATACGCTACCACTGGCACATTTTGGGCCATCAGCTTGATGTCTTTCACACTAATGGAACTGCGTGACCAACTTAGCTGCTACAGCTGCAATTCAGACTGTTAGAGTAGCAGTTCTAACCAGATTAACACAGATATCTTAACAGCCATAAATACAACCTAGCAAGGTGGGAAACCTCCTGCAGGCTTTCCTCCCAAATACTCCTACACAGATAATTTAGACAACACTCGTTTCCAGATCAGATTTAATCAAAGAAGCTCATGAGGGTTTGGCATTTGCTCATGCAGGGTTCAATGCAACTGTAGCAATGCTACAGCGATGCTATTGGTGGCCTGGTTTATATAAACAGACTAGGTTATGTTAGGCAGTGTGACATTTGTCAGCAGATTAAATCCTCCACTGTCAAAACACCCTTGTCAACTCCTCTCACAGTCTCTAATATCATCTTCCGGTTGATTTATTTGGATCACATCGGTCCACTTCAATCAGTCAACTGATAAAACTACATAGTCATGGCAATCGAATCATGTTCTCAACTCCTATGGGTTTGTCCACAGAGAAATGCAAGTGCTTCAGCATTAGTAAAATAATTGCTGTATCTGATAGCAATTGGGGTATTTCATTAATTTGATTCAGATAATGGTCCTGTGTTTGCCTCAAAGGCTTACAAGGATTCAATATCTACTTTAAAGCCAGTGTTGTTGAACATGCTAACAGCATGATTAAACAAGCCTTGACTGCTGGGGTACTAAGTCAGGTCTTAGTTGGTACCGTAATCTATATGGAGTCCAGAGAGCATTGAATAACTTCCTTAGATGAGTATTGGGAGGACACACTCCATGCAAGGTTCTTACGGGTGTTCCTATACATGTGCCTTGCTTAGAAAATGTCAGGAAGATGGTGAATGAAGAAATATTTGACTTGGAGAAACATTCAACTGTTTTGCACAGTATCCATGAAGTCAGAGACAAGCTGCCTAACGGCAACCACTCTGATGCAGCAACTTTTGAAGAGAAGGTTATCACTGCTGCTGATGGGTGGGATCCCAGGGTTGGGGACATAGTTCATGAAAAAATCATCGACAAGCAAGATTTAGAACCATCCTACAGACCACCCATCATTGTTCTTGGGGTAAAAGGCAAAAGAACTGCCATTCTGCCTAATTTGCCTGGCTCAAGAAGAAACAGACAGGTGCCCAATGACCAAGTTAAGAAGCACTTTGTGGTCATTCCTCTACAGCAGACCTTCGCAGACATCGAGAAGGATTCAGAGTAGTACCCCTGAACCGCTACCTACTCTGAATAGAGTACCCTCTGAACAAATCAGTAGCATTATTAGCTCAAGTTCCCAGCCAGGGAATATTGAAAATGGTGCTCTACCCAGAACACTGAGTCCTACAATTGAACCTGATGCTGCTATCATTCCAGTTGTTACTGTCCAACGCAATTCCATGGTTTATTATGAAATTCCACCTGTTTCAACAGCACTAGAGAGGATGAATTCTGAGAGCCAACTAACTTTGAGAATGACTCTGGATATTGTTTAGAGGACTTTTCAACACAATCTGCGGTCACTCACCATCAGAGACTGCTTGGTGCTTATCAATGGTTTCATAACAAGAACCAAATTCCACTGTGGTCCAGTGCTTGGATCGCTTTGGAAACTTCCCTTTTCATCCCCTGGCTGTCAAAAATACTTGACGTTCTACTGCTACCCAATGGACATTTTGTTCCTGCAAGAACAATCGCATCACCTGTGGTTTGTGAACTATAGCCACACTCTTCATACCACAGAGCCCAAGGAGGTCTCTATGCTGCGAACATCACAGCTTATCCTGTGCCTGAGGGCATAACATGGAAGAAAGTTCCATACCAGATTATGGGACCTACTGACACATTGCAATTACCATATGTAAGAAAAACTTCAGTGAATAATATTGTCGTACCTGGTTCTATTTCAGATGACTGGGGCAATGACACTGTTAAAAGCATGATGTCTGATTTGCAGGTATATGCTTTGTTGAATAATGAAGATCCTTATTTGAATTCAGCTAATTACAAATAAATGTATTGTTACGATCACTTTGCATATTATTGCGTACATAAGTCTAGTTATCCCAGGGAAATTTACAATTACACACAGTGGGAACATTCTGAGGCTCTGCCTTCTGATAGTTATCATAATTTCTTGAAGAAATTCCATTATTTTTAGAGTGCTGACAGATCACACCCATTACAGAAGCAACAACAGCTTCCAAAGGATCCAGTCACTACCAGTAAACAGATTTACTCTACTGAGTTTTGTCAAAATCTGGCTATCCAGGGATACGAGTATTGGAAAGAAAGTTTGATGAGGAAAGTCTTTGTGTAACCAAACCTTGGCAGATCCAAGGCAAAGAAGCCTTATATCAGGATTGTATAATACCGAAATAAATAATTTCTTTGAACAAAACTATCCAACAGACTACATTCTGGGATTTGGAACAATGAAGGACATAGAAACCTTCTATACCAAAAGTCAATTTAAATCTGTTCAGTAATTGACAATTCCAAATCAATATGTCAGACTCAGACATATATGATATAATACAAAATGGAACCAATTATTCAACTCAGTTCTCTGCAGAAGGTTTAGCCTTATGGCCATATAATTCTGGCACCTGTATGCATCGCTTTCTTTCCAACACTCCCGGACCTAAAGCTAATCGTCCTGACGCACATTATAACATGGAGACATCTGAGGTAGTTACCAAATATATTGCAGGTAAGCTATGCCAACAATGGCTGGAACATTCTAGTAGTTCAGCTGTAAAAGAAAATTTTCCTTAATTAATGAAAACATGGATTTTTCTGAATTTCTTCTCGGATTACATCCTAAAAGAAATAAAAGATTCCTGGCCACAGGAATATATGCCATATATAATAAATTAAACAAATATTCAGAGAAAAAAGCTGCTGAAATAATGAGGGAATTAGATCAAGAAAACCTGCAAGCAATTTTTAAAGTTATTGGCAATGGAACGCATACTATTTCTGAAAGAGTGTACTCATTAAATCACATTCTGTCCTCAGTCTTAGACATCATAAAAGGAGACCAGCGTATGTTACAACACAGCATGCTCAATTAAGAACAATTATACAATTAAATTGAGGCATTACAAACACTCAGTTCAGATTTTGTGCCTTGGCAATTTCTTAATGAAACAGGCATGTGTGAACCATATAATTTGACTCTTACCCAGAAAACAATGGCAAAGGAAGAATATACACACACACACACTATTTAGTATAGAACAAATGGAAGATGCACCATTTATGGTTAGTGACATTCCAGCTTTTACCTGGTAGATACAGAGTGCTACAAATAAGGTTCCTGGTTAACTGGGGTGTGGGCCCTGGTCAAGGAGCAACAACAATCCTAGTCAGAGTAAGGCACAAGCAAACCCCAAATTAATCTGTGCTCAACCCCCTGGTAGCTTGGCACAGTGCAGTTAGGCTTAAATTGGAGGCAATGTGTAAAGTATTTATGCAACACTTCAAACAGTAAAACAGTAAAAACACCCCACAAAAAGACCCCACACTATGTTAGAAAAATAGAACTTAATTTAATAAATAAAATAGGAACAAAATGACAAAAATCCAATTAGTAGAACCAGAATGATGAATGTTTAAAGAATAAACTGCAATATAGTATCTGAAACTATAACACGAGTATCTGGTTGCACTGGACTGGGTCAAAGTCAAAAGTTCAGGCTGACCAAGATGGAGCGCGGGCTGGATACAATCCCAGATGTTATGTTATCAGTATTTGTATCGCGCACAGTTACTCCAAGGAGTGTCCTGGTGTGTGCCCAGCAAAGTGGTAAAAAGAGAAATAAGCTAGTTAAAGAGGAAGGTCTTCAGTCTCTTCCTAAAGATCTTTGGATCCTGAAGAGCATGTAATTCCATTGGGAGTTGGTTCCAAGCTACAGCAGCCATACGTGAAAGGGAGCTGCCACCTATCCTTTGTTGACGGAACCTAGGAGTGCATGCCATATGCTTTGTACAAGAGTGCAACTGCCTAGCAGGGGCATAGAACTTAAATCTTGTTCTCAAGTAAGCCGGGCCAAGCCCATGGAGAGCTGCATGAGCAATGACCAAGGACTTCAATTTCACCCTCTCTTTCACCGGCAGCCAGTGCAGGCTGCCAGGTGTTGCCTAACGCTGACCCTCTTAGGGAGGTTCAGGAGAGTTCTGGCCACAGCATTCCGAACAACCTGAAGTTTATTCAATAAATAGCCAGGCAGACCAACATACAACGCATTAGCATAGTCAATGCGAGATGTGATAAGGGCAAGGGTAACCGTTTCCCTTGCTGAAGGAAGGCGTAGAGGAAGGAATTTCTTTAGTGCTTTCAAAATGACGAAGCACATTCCTGACAGTTTATTAATCTGAGGGCCAAAACACAGCTTTTTATCAAACCAAATCCCTAAATTCTTAGTAGGTTGACCCAGAGGTGTTGGCAAGGGGGACTCGTCTGGCCAAAAAGAGTGCCAGAACAAAGGAGGGAAGTTACCAAAGAAAAGAATCTCAGTTTTGTCCTTGTTGCACTTCAACTGAGCCGAAGTAAGCCAATGGAAAACTACAGTCAGGCATTTTTTGACATGGGAGGTGAAAGACTCATTTTTATTCCACATGAATAGAAGCTGAGTGTCATCAGCATACGTGATGACTTTGGCAGCCAGATCCCCTGCCAGCCGAATAAAGGGAGTCACATAAGTGTTGAACAACAGAGTACTCATTACAGAGCCTTGGGGAACCCGTGTCGTCAAATTCTGGGGGGCAGCTTTAAAAGGCGGAATCCAGATTTGCTGAGATCTGCCCTCAAGGTAAGAATTCAGCCAATTCCATGCTGACCCTACCACTCTGATTTCCTGAAGACGGGCCAGGAGCAGGGCATGCGGCATGGTATCAAATGCAGCCGACAGGTCCAAAAGGACCAGGGCAGCCCTGCCCCCCGCATCTAGAGTTTCACGGATGACCTCGGGAACTTTGACCAGCGTTTATTCTGTGCTATATGAGGATATAAAGCCCGATTGAGCCGGGTGAAGAAGATCATGTTGTTCCACAAAGTCAGATTGCTGTTTATTGATCAATTTTTCAAGAACCTTAGCCACAGCAGGGAGAAGGGAACTATGGCAGTAGCTGGAGGGAAGAGCGGGATCCAGTACAGGTTTTTTAAGCAGGGGAACAATCATCGTCTGTTTCCAGGAAAGAGGAACCATGGCCTACGCTAAGGATAGGTTGATCAGAGTATTAATCACCGGATTGATCACCTCAGAAGCAGCGGCCAACAACTTGGCTGGGCACGGATCAGAAGGTGAACCAGATTTAAGAGCTTTTAAAGCTGCTAGTGAATCCCTCACAGATATAGGTTCAAAGGCTACACGTTTGGGGGAGGAGGAAGGGGGCATCAGCAAGGAGTCCCCATGAAGTTTTACTTTCAGAATTTTTAGGCCAAGAGTCCCGTTCGCATGAAGAGTATTGCCAGGAGCAAGGAGAGCGTCACGGGCAGTGGCTGGCATGGCGAGAAGAGCAGGCCGGGCATCGGGGATGGGTGGGCTGGAGATTCACGGTGGTGGTCCTCTGTGGCATCGATGCTGGCTGGGGAGGAGACAGGCTGGCAGCGGCTCACGCTGAACTTTGGCCCGAGCGGCACGGTTCTGGTAAACTGCCACCTTTGCGGTTGCCAAGAACAGCCCAAAAGCTTGAATTTAGAACCTGCTGAGCCACACCATGGGTCCAGGACCTGAGGAGCACCACATGGGGGTCAGCAACTCCTCGAAGACCGGTCTGGAAGCTGCTGGGGAGCCTTTTATGTCCCAGAGTCTCAGATCAGGAGGCCATCAGACTAGCCGTTTGAGTCACTCTGGGGTCCTGGGCTCTAGATGGTTTGTAGGTCTAGTTCTTTCTCCCCAGGCAAGAGGGCAGGAGGCAGCAGGTCAGTAGCTTCTCCATAGTAGCAGTCCAGCATAGTGGCAGTCCTTGTAGCAGCACAGCAGTCCTTTTTCCTGGTAGAGTATCCACAGGTCCAGAAGTCTACTGAAGTGGTAATGTCTGAGGTCCTTATTTTATATGCAGTTGTGCCTTTGAAGTGAGCAGAAGCTTCTAGAGGCATGACTTTGAAGTACACAGATGCCCTGCCTTCCCTGTCCTGGATCCATACTAACTACAGGGGGGTATGCAGCCATTTGTGTGGAGACAGGGCATAGCCTATTCAGGTGTAAATGAGGCTGGGCCCTGCTCCTCCCTCCTATCCTGCCAGTGATGGCCCATCCAGTCACACCTAAGCTTCCTTTGTGTGTGGCTGTCTAGGAGAAATACAAAAAGCCCATCTGAGAACTACACGCAGTCATGTGACCAGAGACAAGTTGCAGTCACCAAATGGCTAAGGCAAGAAAATACAACTTTCTAAGAGTGGCATTTTTAGTATTGTAGTTTAAAATCTGACTTCACCATAAGTTAGGATTTTAAATTAGGATTCCAGAGACGCCAAACATGAACTGGTCATCTCCTTCCACACTTATAAAATGTAATAAGGCCTCTCCAATGTTATCCTATAGGAGAAGTAGGCCTTGAAGTAGTGATAAACAAATTTACGAGTGTTTCACTACCACAACACGTAAAACATAAAAACACATGTCCTAATCTTTAAATACACTGCACCCTGCCTTCTGGGTGTCCAGGATCTATCCTAGCAGTGACTTACATGTATTAAAAGGGAAGGTTTGGGGCTGGCAAAAGCTTAATTTTGCCAGGTCGAAATGGCAGTTAAATTTATGCACACAGGCTCTGCAATGGCAGGCCTGAGATATGCTTAAAGGACTACTTAATTGGGTGGCACAATCAGTGCTGCAAGCCCACTAGTAGCATTTAATTTACAGCACTTGGGTACATTTAGTACCACTTTACTAGGACTTATAAGTAAATTAAATATGCCAATTGGGTATAAGCCAATTCTACCATGGTTTAAGCAGAGAACACAAGCACTTTAGCACTGGTTAGCAGTGGTAAAGTGTGCAGATTCCTAAGGTCATCGAAAACAAATTCAGCAAAAATAGAAGTTTTGGGGGTGACCCTGCAAAAGGGTCATGTCCAACACAATCCTCCTCCAGCCTAAAGCCTGGGGAGACTCATCAATACCTTGATGGACTTCCCTGCTTAGGCGATTGAATGTGGACAATGGCCCTCTACTGCAGGGGCACTTGTCAGTTCTACGCATCTCTTTACTTAGTTGGATTCCTCTGTCTATACTCTCCTGAGCCACTGGACTGACCCATGGGGAACCCTTCTCCTGATCTGTGCACCATATCTATGCAACACCTACCCTTAACTTGCTCATAGATGCATCCCAGTGGGCTGATAGTACCACCACAGCCAATAAAGTGATGTGGCCCACTCCACTCCTTGGATCAGACTCCTATCTTCAAGGAAAGCTCTGTCCATAAGGACAGCAACAAACAGAGGCCACTAACTGCTGTCAGTGTCAAGACCCAACGCCCCAGGCCATTCAGCCTTCTCTGACCTCTGAGGGTTCTCAAAGTGGGGGCAGTAGCCTCGGGTGCTTTGCAACCCACTTCCACTCACCTTACCACCAGTTCAGGGGTGGTAACCTGAAACTGGTCATCCAGACTAGGTTCAGTACCCTGAGGCTGAACAGGGGACAGAGGTGAGCACTTCCTCACCCAGTCCCCTGGGCTCCCATACCCTCCGCTTGGGAGTGGTGACCACAGAAAGCTGAACTGTCAGGGAGCCCTAGGCAGCTGGCCCTCCTTATTTTACGGGCACTGGGGGTAGCTCATTCCCCAGAATGTAGTCTATGATTATCAAAGGATTAACTATGGCCCTCCTCTGGGTGACCTCTCCACACCAGTTCAGGGATGCCAGGGCCATAGGGTGGAAAAAGTTCTGCTCATGGGCCTGGGACACCCTACACACCTGGCTAGTATACTGCTCCGAAGAAACTAGCCTTTCCTCTAACATGGTCTGGCTATCCCCTCTGTCCCTCAGAGCAGTGACTGGGACCCCATTCACTTTCACCTGGTGGAACTCCCACACTCAGGGATTTACCAACTCACCCTATGAGTCTACCTCCCAGCTAATGGAGATCGTGGTATGGTCTATGACCTGCTCCTGGGGCCTACTTACCCCTAAGGCCACATTGGCCACCCCTATAAAGGTCTCACCAGTGTATGATTTCTTAGGATAGGCAGAGTCCCCCTGCTTGTGGCCTAGCTCGGAACAAACAGTGGGGTTGTAAATGGGGTGCCCTGGGCCACCACCCAACAGAACCTCCTTCCTGTTTCTCAGAAGGGACAGGGGAACTCTTCCATCCCCCCTTATTCTGGGACCTGTCTGTGTCTCCCTGGACCTCCCCTCACTCTGCTAGGGAGGGACCTCAACAACCCCTCTTCGGGTCCCTCTACTTTTGGACCCTGGTGCTAAGCCAGTGGTCTGCTTTCTTGGCAAGTTCCCTGGGACCAGTGAGCTTACTATCAATCAAGTGTTGGTGCAGCTCTGGAAAACAGTTACTGAACATGTGCTCTCTTGCAAACAGATCTTACAGTCCTTTGTAATCATTTACCTAACTGCCCTTCACCCAACCACACATGCCTTCCAAAAGGAATCTATGAAATCCACCCAGGACTGTTGCAGCAGCTTCTGGCTGTCCCTGAACTTTTGCTTGTACTTCTCTGGGGTAAGACCATATTTCCTGGGCTTCCTTCATGGGGGGATACCTCATTCTGTCCTCTTATTCTAGGGCCAGTTGGGCGTCCCTTCCCTCGATTGGGTATGCCTCCACAGACTAGCCCCCAAGCCCAATCAGGGATCTTGTGTATCTGAAAGGCAATCTCATAAGCCTGAAGCCACTTGTCAATGTCATCACCCACAACAAAGTCAGGCACCAGACATTTAAGAATATGGACCCTCTTGACTCCAGAGGGCACTGAAAAAATGCTCCCACCATCACTGCTAGACTCTGCCTGTCTGGCCTTGATGTCCAGCTTCCTTAATGCTCCTATCATGAGCCAAGCACTCCAAGATAATTATCTCCTCCATGGCCAGTTTCCTATGTTCTGCCTCCATGGCTAGTTAATTTTGTTCTGCTTCTATGGTCAGTCTCATTTCATCCATGGTCAGGTTCCTTTGTTCTGCTGCCTTGGCCAGTCTCTTTTCCTCCATCTTGAGCTTAGCCATCTCCAGTCTGTACTCCCTCTCTGACTTCCTTTCCACCAGCTCCTCCGGGGACAGGTTGCAAGAGGACACACTGTTCCCTGAATATGAAGGGATCTCCAATGCTGGGAGTAGGTGACCCCCTTGCTCAACATGGCCCAATTCAAGCCCCTCCTGTAGGTCCTGCTCTGACCCTTCCTCATCCTCCTATTCCTCCTGGCCATCTGTTGTGACTGGCAATTGTGCCTCTGCCCATGCCCTCAAGGCCTTTTAGAGCTCCACCTTCTTGATGCTTCTTTTTGGAGGCACCCCCCTATCCTTGTAGAACTTCTTGAACTCAGCCACAGTGTAGCTCTACAGGTTAGTAAGCTCAAACTCCATCCTTGCAGTTAGGACCACAGACACAAACGGTTAGATACTGTAGGAATGAATTTAGGAAAACAAAAGGCCAATCAGGGAGAATTTAGAACTTGAACCGGTCTTATATATGGGACGGTAATGTACACCAATTCACTATGTGGGACTGCACAAAAACAAGTCCAATCCTCACCACCAATGTTAGAAATTAGGTTACAGGTTGACTGCATATGATATTTTACATGTATCATATTTTAGATTCAACATGTCTTGGACAATTGAGAGCATGGATCTCACTACACATTAGCCAAATTGTACATGTTAGATATGCTCCTATGATATCACATTCAGATGTACAAGCCGGGCCGATGTAAAGTCCAAAAAGTCTAACTTAATTTTGAGTAGGCCCTGACACCATCTTAGGAAATGGGAGTCGCCAAATTCCCACTTTTATGCTACTCATTGTCAGGTCTGCCAGTCGCAGATGTCGTCTGACCTTATCTATCTAAGGAACCTGAAAATGTCAAGTCATTTGGCTTGTGACATAGACAAGTGGGACAAGTGTCTATTTATCACTATGTCAAGGTCAAATAAGAACAAATACAGACAAACAGCCATAATAGTGTAGTCTGAATGGACGTCCTATCACCTTATATGTTCATAAGGAAACATCTGGGACATACATCTTGATGCACATAATTTATGTCTGGCATTCCTAAACTTATGTCAGAAATTCCAATCTCTGAATCTTTAGTATATAAGGGCTGCCACTTGAACACTTGTTATGAGCGGTCATTCACCCACAATATCACACAACTGCCAGTGCACTTCGAAGATGCTGTATCTCGCCTGATGTTGATAAAGCTGAGTCCCGGAGGAAGACCGCTACCGCTGCGCGTGTTTGCCCTTTGCAGGGAGCACTGCCTTCACGTCTCATCTGATAACAACAGCTCTTGCTGTCAACAAGTTATACAATGCATTACTTCTAGAAACTCTAGACTGCAAGTTGTTCTACTCTCAATGCTCTCCTAGTGTAGCGCATAGAAGTAGGTTTTAGGGTGTTAGGTTTTATGTAACATTTTAACCGTGTTAGAAAAGTTAATTCTATTCTTGTTGTTCACAATGTGTCTTCTTGCTATTTTTATGATATCCTATGTTGTTATTTTAGATGTGTTGAGAAACAGGTTTGCCTTGTAGTAATAAATGCTTTAAGTTAAAAGTGTCTATTCTTGTTAGTGCAATGTGTGTGTGATATTGTGAATAACAAAATAGATTTGCCTCTGGTCCCCTTGCAGGGATTGTTAGTAAACCAAAAACAATAACTCTACCTCAACTATGTATTGGATTGGGATCTGTGGGGCTATAATATCTTGTCTTTTGCATTCAGCGCTGGTGCTTTGAACTAAGTTCACCTTTCTCACCCGTGGGTGGGAAAGCAAACCTTGTAGAACTATGCCAAAGTCGTAGTTTACACAGCTATCTTAGCACTCCCAAAAAACATTCAACGGGCCTGAAGGCAAACTGCAGACCCATCTCTCTCCTCCCCTGCCCAGCAAAGTTCTAGGAAAAGTTATCAACATGCGGCTGGGTGACCACCTTAACACAAATCATCTTCCGGACACCTCCCAGTCTGGTTTTAGACCCAACCAAAGCACCAAGACTGCACTCATAGCCACCTTTGATGACATCCATCAAATGATAAGACAAGGGGGACACAGCAGCACTCCTCCTACTTGACCTCTCCACCCCTTTGATATCATCTCTTCCTCCATCCTCATTCAATGCCTCCACAAGACTGGAATTTATGGACCTGCACTCCGTTGGATTAGCTCCTTTCTCACATGATGCACCCAATCACTTAGCCTCTCCCTGTACTCTTAATCTGCCTCCAACTAGATCTGTGGCATCCCCAAGGGCTCGCCTCCCAAACCCACACTCTTCAATTTCTACGTTGCTCTGCTCGCCATCATCGTCCAAACCGAGGATTAAGCACCATTTCTTTTTCAGACACCCAGCTCATCTTTTTCCTCTCCAAAGACACCTCCAATACACAGAAAAATTCCATCAACAGCATATTTTAGGTCACAAAATGGATGACCGACATTAAAATCTCAATGTCCAACCAGGTCAACATGGTCACCTGAACTTGCTTCCACACTTTCAAACGCCTCAGAAAATTATTCAGCTCAACACTTAAAGAACCTTCACTCAAGCCCAGATCACCAGCAAACTGGACTACAGAAACACCCTTTTGAGAGAATTTTTAAAGTTCAGATTTTTGTGTGACAAATAATATTAAGATTTAATGATATTTATGTTGGATCCAATACGCAAATAACGGTATAGCATGTATGCAGTTAAAACACGTTTAATATGAAGTTTAGAAGTGTGGTTATTAACATGAATTTGTCAAGTCACATTTTGGTGAAAATGCCATCTTGGATAAAATGGATGCATTTTTTGTCTTTGTTTTCCATTCCTGCATTCACCCCCTCCTATCAAGTTCTAATGCACATCTTTTCTCCCCACAGGCTCAGCAACAGTGAAACCTATTGAGGTGAATTGAGGAGATCTGAACATTTTGGGGTGTCATAATTATTAGGGTACAGTTCGAATTATTGAAGTATGGGGTTCCACTTCCACACTGTCAATGTCAGTATCACCTCACAAATTAACAAGAGATTCCAGATCATTCAGTACGCAGCAACCAGACGCACTCTCCGCTGCCTTCCCATAGACAAATGTTCCCATTTGAAACTCCTCACACACACCCATAAAGCATGACAAAAACAAGGCCATGAACATCCACATTAGCTTCCACACGCTCACCAGACACCTCCACACAGCCCACCTCCTGCTCGCCCACATCCACCACATCCATAGAGCCAGAATTGATGGCCATGCCTTTTCTTACCCAGCTCCTAAAGCCTGGAGCCTCCTCTCCATACACATTAGAGCTGCCAGCTCAATCTTAGAATCTCGCAAGAAGCTGAAATTCTGGCTCTTCCAATAGGCCTCAGTCAGGTCCATATTCTTATCGTGCCAGGGTACCCTCCTGGGTGGCACATGTGTCTGACAAACACACATAACAAAACATAACATACCTAAAGAATCATCTATAACAGAACATTTACAGACCATTAATCGATTTTTCTTTTGGAAAAAAAAAATATATATTCATTTATTTATTAACCAAACCTACAGTATAAAAAATATATAAACATGTAATTATTTGCAATTAAAGTTAAGTTAAGTTAATGCCAAATTAAAATTTGTGTAGTTAATATATTAATCAGATACTCTAAATACATACATATTTAATAATTAAAAATAATTTACATTAATGTAAAATTGTAAGATATAATTGACATTCTCCATTTACAAAATAACATATAAAGCAATAAACATGAATTAATATGGATTTGAAAACACACTAACCACCCAATACCCCAATGACCCCCACACCCAAAAATAAAATACTATACATACTTTCAATATATATTAAACAATTAATTAAATGATTAACAGTTAAAATATTTAACATGATTAACATGTTAATTAATTAACCTTGATTAAAATCTAATTATAAAATTCTACCCACCCAATTCCCCATTAAACCCAACAAACCTACATTATAATTCCACCCATAATTTAAAAATGGATTAAACATTTAAACAAAGAAGTTCCAAATAAAAGATATAACAAAAAAAGTTAATTAGCAATAATTAATGGATCATTTAAAAAAAAACAAAAAAAACATTGCTCACTAGATCCTCCAATAAGGACCACAATCCAATAAAATATACAATGTAATGACATTTAAAAAATGTAAAGATGTAAAAATAGCATTTTAAATAAAAAAGCAATACAACACTACAAAAAACAATATTAAAGTGCATTTTAAACTTTTATATTGTAAAACTCTTATAAAGCAATATACATATTATTGTCATTTTGACCACAATAATATGATCAGACAATATTTTTGATTCAATATTTTGGTAGGAAACCATTAAATGTTAGTCTGCAAACATTTGTGGTCTGAAATGTGTAATTGCTTTAAATATTTCTGAAAAGTAGCATACATTTAGCCTATTTTTCTTTGTATACCTTGGCTTACCTTTGTGAAATATGGAATAAGTCACAACTGATGTAAGAAGATAAAAGAAAAGGTTCATTTTAACCTAAAGTGATATAGGTAATATCACAGTGGTTTCAAATTCAAATTTAGTTTGGTAAGATTAATGTAAGAGTCTTCTTGTGAATTTACTGAAGACCTCTGTATTTAATTCATGTCATATATGGTAACTGAATTTAGTGATAGCAGTCAGCACCTGACTTTATTTGGGTGTTTTTCAGTCACCAAGATTTTAAGCTGCACCCAGAACTGGCGTTGTGATACAAGAAGAGAGTCAACCAAGATATCAGGTTGCTAGTTAGCCATTTGTGGATATAGGGTCCTAAGCATTGGCTACCACATAACCTCAATCAAGTTAGGTTTAGAGCTATAAATGGATAAGGCTACTTTGTCGGTGTTGCTATGATGAGTTTACATTATTTAAAAGAGCCTTTTCAATTTTTTGATAGAATTTTGGTGGTTCGATTGTGCTACCACTACGGGATTCGAAGTTATGTAGATATCAGGCCCTTTGTGTGAGTAGCTCTTATGTCATGTTTTTCCATTTTCTGATATTATTGTTTTGCTGAGGTGTTACTGCGACCAGAGTTGGACAGGCCTGCAGGGCAATCAGGCTGTGCCTGATGGGCTGGTCTGACAGATCAATGTGTGGGCTGTTTTTTTAGCAGTTTGTGGGCCTGTTTGATGATCAGGTGATCCGGTTGTTACTGTTGATTTCCTGACATTACTACAAACATTGCCTGCAGAAAACACGCATGAATGCAGTCTCCCATACCTTGCATGATACCCATACAGCATCTTCACAAGTTCAAAACTGGTCTGATTTGCAGATGTACGTCGTGTTTTTAGCTATCTGGTTCTCTAATGGGGCCATTTTATTTTGATGCCCGCGCCGATTATTTTGATCCAGTCCAACCACTTTTGCGACTACGGTATTTTGGAGGAGACAACATTTAGATTCTTAATTTAGTTTCACCCATGCTCACGCAGGCCTTCTGCTTATTAATTTAAGATTCTACACTATTTAATTATTTTCACACTTCTCAGTCACTTACCTTCTGCAATAACATTTTCTCTTTCTCTCTTCAACTCCCATAAGTTTGACCCTCACCAGCTTTTAGACTTCGGACCCCCTCCAGACCTCTTAGATTATTTTCTTCAATATTTTAGCAAATACTGGTACCACTAGCTACATTTTTCTAATGATTTTTGGTTCTCGTACTTTAATTGATATTCCAATATATATTTCTTTGAATCATTGTTGCTGTGTTTTTCATTAACGCTGTAATGGAGAGCCCTTTTGCAGGTTAGTGAAAATGTCCTCCACAATAGAAGCTTTTATGTTATTAACTGAAAAACATCTGGCACTTTGAAATGAAGTTTTGAAAATGCACAAATATTAGCTAAAATGATCATTAACGATGGCAACCTACGTGAATTATAGTAGCACCACACATAGATTTGTTTTGTTATCCATTCATTTCAGAAGTTTTAATTCCATTTGCATTCCTTGTGGGAGCAGGCTGTCAGCTGAGAACCCTGTATGGCGGCATTGATTGGCTTGGCACTGCATTTCCCAGAGCACCACGTTTCCTGAAAATAAACAAGGCCGTACTGTAGCCTGGAGGCTCCATGCTCACTGATCACTTCCCTTCACAAGAAAAGGATGACGAGGCTACTGCATGTCAACTCAGCACCCCTTTTCCTGGGGAAAAATAGACAGAGAACACATACCTCTGCCACTTCCTGAATTGTAGGCGAAAATGTTACAGTAGAACCAAAACAAATTGTACATAAATGTAGTTAAAATAGGACTCAACATAAACATGCCCACACACAAAGCTGTATTACATTAAAACATTCACAAAAAGACAAGTTAATTGTAATACTCTAAAAAAAGCTTTGGACTCTCGTACGTAGGTTAAAGTTTAATATATCTAAATGCAACAACGTAGTTAAAGAAATAAAATGGCAAGCATACCATGCTATATTACAGTAACCTGGTAGGGTCGCTCAGTGAACTGAACATTTGCCACTTCCAAATGCAGGCGTTTTGGCTGTGACTGGACGCCAAAGAGTAGGGGACGTGGCTGGACGTCAAAGAATATGGTGGCATCAAGCTAAGACTCCTGCGATGCTGAACGGCCTAGAGCCACTCAAGTTGGGGATTGACTGTGACCACGAGTGAATAGATGGGGAGGGGTCAGGTGAGCTCCCCTGAACTTGCGATGTGCACATTTGTAACGCTCTGCAGGGATTTTTCCCTGCGTTTCCACAGCTGGATGCCGAGACATGGGGAGAAGCTGTAGGCCGCCAATTTACACAAGGATCAGGGGGGATGGACTCACACTATCTCCCTGTCTAAGGCGGCCTCCCTTCTCTCTCCTACCCCACCAATCTCTGATACATTATTGACTCCCTCGCACCCAGAGATATACCTGATTGCAATCGCCGAGACTCCCTCTGAGCAGGTCGCTCAAGTGATTGGGCTGCATCGACAATTTAAATCGGACCCAGTGAGTGGTGGGGAATGGTAATGTGAAGGCTCAACCTGATGCAATAACAGCACCAGAAGCGATGTGGTTTTGAAGTCTGCCATAGCTACATTGATGAAAGAACATGTGGATATTAAACTCTCTGCAAGCATGGTCAGCGAAGTGGTAACAGCTACATCAACAGATGTGCAATCCCTCCGTGGGGAAATCACTACATCCCTATCTAAACTGGGCACACTAGAACAGAGGATCACAAAACTGGAGGCAGGCTGAGATTATAGACCTGAGTGGGGACCGAAGGTCTGGGAACTATGGCGGAAGACGATTGATTTGGAGGACAGAAGTCAGAGAGACAAAGTCTGTATTTCAGGAGTCCTGGAAAATGCTGAATGAGAGGATATGCTGCAGTTTCTTGGTACTCTGATTCCGAATTTGCTGGGCATTACTTTTGACCCACCTCTGGAGAGCACACAGGGTCTGGTCCCGATTCCCAGACCTGAACACGGCAGATCATCGGTTGCTGTTTGCCCCATCAACATTCCAGGCTCATCCCGGCCATCTCCAAAAACATGGCTCATATACTTATGACAACAGCTACGTTCTTTTCTACCCGGCTTTTCTTTTGAAACAAGCCTAAAATGTAAACGCTTTTTGGCAGTGCAACTTCAGCTTAGGAAGCTCAACATTAGATATGGCCTGTTGGAGCCAGCAAGGATACTTATCACAATGAAGGGTTGTACGATTGGCTATGATGAACCTCAGGATCTGGAACATCTACTGGGCAGGTTAAAAAAAAACGATGACACGCAGATGAAGATCACAGAATCAGAGAAACAGCAGGATCGATCTAGAGAGTAGGAAAGACGTGGACAGAGAGGACTTTGAGGAGCATCACTGATTAGATGATGTGCTGCGGAAATGGGGTCTGGACCACAAGGCACATCCCCGAGACCCCAAGATGGTCAGAGACAAATCAAGATTGCCTATGAAACCATAGTGAAATATCCCCTACAATGGGGAAGAATTTTCTGTTGCCTTTCCAGGAGACTTCTCAGTATACATGGTGGTTATGAATGACTTGCTTTAGAAATACATTGCAATTCTTCCAGATTGAATGCATACCGATTGTTGGGGTTTGGGGGTTGTCTGATTATAGCCTCTCCTCGTCCCTCAAAGGGCAATGTCTTGAAGGGCCCTGGATAGTATCAAGGCTTCCATACCACCGATTGAGTTCTGAGGGAATGGACAATGCCTAAATTGACATATCGTGTATGTCAAATCTCACAGGCCTGATGGTGTTGGGGTACTTAATATTATGCTACTGATTGGGTGGTCTTGTTGCTGAATGTGCCACAACACCCTTGTTGGTGTGAATGAGAAATGTAAATGTTTTCTTTGTGCCCAGGGGGGATGCTTGAACTGCTGGTACTGCCTTGCTGACTTTGAGGTAGGATCCCCCAATTGTTGGGATGTGGGTTTATGTCTGTGGTTTGCTGTTGTTTGTCTGTCATACTGTCGAGTTGATAGAGTGCCCTGGGCCCCACAGCATTGCTGGTATGTCTGTCGCCATTCCCCCAGATTTGCAGTTAGTGTAGTTCCTTTTAGGTGGGTATTTCAGGTACACTTTGGGGCATTTGACACTATTCATGGTACACATGCTTCTGCTCTCCACATTGCCTAATAGGAACACTTATCAATGGGAAGACCAAATCCCACATACCAGTGCCTAGTCCCTCTCTCGCCCAATGACCATAAAGGGTACTGTGACCTAAATAACATTTTTGGCATCAAAGGAAAAGTTCATTCTTGGGGCCCACACCGTGTCTTAGGACGACATTTCGAGATGGCCCCCCGCCACCTCCCATACCGTGGTGTGCTCTTTGTGTGCTGATTACAATAATCTTACTGCTTCCCACCATGTCTATCAACTATTACAATTTGTTGCCTGGCAGCAGTGGTGGGATGCAGGGTCCTATGAACCACTCACTTTTTTGTATCCCTGAATGTCAATGGTCTAACCCACTATGTGAAGAGGAAAAAAGTGCTTTAATTCCTTGGTAATCTGAAACATGATATAACGCTTATTCAGGAGACCCACCTGACCAAATGTAAATGTGACAAACTATGTAGGGAATGGGTGGGTAAGGGTCTTCTATGCATACCCCAGGAAACATCATGATCCAGCACATGCCCTAGTCACTGGAAAACACTTGCCATATCGGTTGTCTCACATTTGGCCAGACAAAGATGGGAGATATATCTTTGTCAAGTTACAAGTAAGGGATACTGTCCATATTGTGTGGGCGGGGGAAAAATTTGCTTTTTACCCTAAATTGGCCAGACTGTTAGTGTTTTTTGTTAAGACCAAGTTTGTGGTTGGGGGAGTTTGAAATATTACCCCAGACTCGATTATTGATAGGTCATAAACTTCAAACTAGGGGTGGGCGGAATTGGCAGAGTTTCATTTCATGGAATTCTGCAGAATTACATTAAAATTCTGCACAATTCCACAGAATTCCATGAAAGGGCAGAGTGGGCACTGCAATGTGCAAAACATACCCCTTGTTGCCCTTACATAGTTATGCTACAGTTATGTAAGGGCAACGAGGGGTATGCACTGCACTACAGTGCAGAGCATACGCATTGGTGTCCTTACATACTTATGTAACAGTGCACTACAGTGCAGCACATACTTCTCAGTGCCCTTATATATTTATGTAAGGGCAACAAGGGGAAAGCGCAAGTATGTAGGGGCACTGAGGTGTATCCACTCCACTGCATACCTATCAGTGCCCTTGCATACTTATGAGAGGGCTCTGAGGGGATGCCCTGCACTGCAGTGATACTTTTCAGGGCTGGAAGAGGGAGCAGTCCCTCTATGTTTAAAAATCCCTGCAGGTTAAAGTTTAATCTGCAGTGGTTTTTAAACATAGAGGCACCGCTCCCTCTTCCAGCCCTGTTTAAAACCATCACAGTGCTGATTTAATTTTGCCGGTTGAACTGTGGAATTAATTAGTATTTCTGTGTTACATGAGTAATGAGGAATTCCTTAATTACTTCAATTCATCCAGCGAAATTAAAAATTCTGCCCACCCCTACTCCAAACTTGTGCAATAATAGGGACGGATGTTTTTTGCAAGTCTTAACCTCTGACTTTGCCCTGGTGGACCCCCGGAGGCTGCATCACCCCAAAGAAAGGGTTCATACCTTTACTTTGCATACCAGAATTGATTATATACTGTTAATGCCTAATGCACTCCAACATGTGTTGGATGCTCATATTATTCCCGGGGGGAGATGTCTTGGACCGTGACATGGTGGTGCTCAAACTTGAACTGAACTTTATTCCACCAACCACAGGACCATGGTGGTTGAAGATGTCCACGTTTAAGGACCCAGCTGATAAAAAATAACTGCTTGAGCATGTTCAATGCCTTCTGCTTGAGAATGAAACATTGGTCTAATCCCCCTCTATATTATGGGGAGCAGGGAAGGCGTGTATAAGGAGTAATTGATGAGGGATTCCACATTAGCAAGCAAAGAGCTGAAAGTGTGAAACGGGCTATAGAAGCTAAGATTCAATACCTCATTTATATATATGCTGATACTCCCCGCCTGGATGTTCTTAGGGATCTGACCAGGGCCAAATTTTATCTGTATGAAATTTACAGATCACGGGCTGAGACTGCTCTGTTTCACCTGCATGAGAGACATTATGAGAGGGGGCAAAGGCAGGCTATCTACTAGGTCCCCAACTTAAAAAGGCAGAGGTGAGTAGAAACAATCCCAATGTTCAAAGCAGGAACACAGAATTGCTGACGCACCCCAATGACATTATCTGAGAGTGTCATGATTTTAACAAACTGCTCTATGGCTCAGAGGCTCCCGAATCTGAGATAGAGGAAGAAACATTAATTAATGTGCTAGATATTCTAATCTTCTCTGCAGTACAGGTCAATGGCTTAGAGACGATATCTCTGAAGAGGAAGTGGTAAATGCCACTTTCCTAAAATAATGAAATCTCTCACAGTCCCGCTACTCTGTAAAGTTTTTCACAGTGCCCTGGACTGTGGACGACTCCCCCAGAGATTTCTACAGCCCCCATATTATCATAATTCCCAAGCCTGACAGGTATTTACTGGAATGCGCCAACTATAGGTCGATATTGCTCATTAATATGGATGCTACAACTCTGGTTAAAATTCTGGCTTCTCACTTTCAGACTTGTATTATGACCTTGATTCATCCCAATCAGGTGGGGTTTGTTCCATGCCCATCATCAGTCAACCATCTATGGCTCTTGTCTCACATTCTCTGGTAAGTTGAGGAAGACTTGGATGAAAAGATACTCCTCTATCTTGATGCTAAAAAGGCATTTAATAGGTTGGAATGGGATTACCTTCTTCATACCATGATCCGAATGGGATTTGGTCAAAGATTTCTGACATGGATTCAGGGAATGTATAGGGACCTACATTGATGGCACTAGTCCTCTTTGAGACTTCAAACCACGAAATTATGTCCCCATTCTGGATGCTGGCAATGCAGGGTGGATGGGGGAGATATCATACTTTTAGTATGGAATTGTGACAGGGTGACCATTTATTGGAAACAGGTATGGGATGCTCTTCATGGAGAACTTGAACTTTCAGATGATTCCTCTACACTTCCGGAGTTATCTAGAGGTAACGAAAGTGGGGGTCCTAAGTTTTTGGAAGTCTTCAACAACCTACATATAAACAATGGTCAGAAGATATGCATGACAGGGTGGTTTGAAAACTGATTTACAAAGTGAAAGATAGATTGACTCAGTTTGAAGAGATGTGGGGATGCTTCTTGAAGGCATGAGCCGACAGAAGGTTAGAGGAGATGGTATAGCATTGTTCTTTCAGTGGTTGGGATTGTTTTTCCCTTCTTGCTATCCTAGAGGTAGGGTGGGTTGTGAAGGGGGATTATCCTTAGGGAATACACGAGGGAGGATACATTGAACCTCATGAGGCAAGAAGATTAAGGCTATGAACATTTACTGTTCATAAAGTGGGGACTTGCTTCAATTTTTTATGTTTCACCTTTTCAGGAGACCCTTTCCGTGTGCTAAATGGTGTGGGAAGTGTTGAATGGTTACGTGTTGATATACCTGATGTACTGAAGGTTGGGGAGACTAACATTCGTCGTGATCACTGTCTTTGAGGTGGGTTGTCAGTGGCGATTGGGCTTGCTTTTTCTAATTGCTCTTATTTACTTCTGTAACGGAATGCTTACCTTGCCTACCAATAAAGAATCATTATCAAAAAACACTGCAAAATGCAGGCTTTTGGAATTCATAAGTATGAATTCAGGCAAGTACCTTCTTTCCTTCCAAATTTGGCAAATTGAGTAACATAAATTGTATAACAGGGACATCTGTTAGATTACAGCACTTAGGGTCCTATTATAGTAGGAAACACACCCCAAGTGCAAAATGTACTCCAAATTTTTGCAGCCTGCGTCTGATTTTACAATGTGACCTATGGGCTGATAGATTGCATCCCAAAATTTTGAGTCACGGGGTCGCAGAATGGCCTGCTTAATGAATAATTGTTAGGCAGATTGCTATTTACAAATTCAATAGGACAATCTAGGAAGAACATCCCCCTCACAAGACAAATTATTATCTAGCGAGGAAAACATACGGGCACAAGCAGCAGACACCCACAATTCCAAACTAAGGGCTGATTACAATCTTGATGGACAGGTTACTCCGTTACAACGCTAATAGATATTCTGTCCACCGAAATCTAAATCTGATTATATCATATGGGAATTAGATTTCAGCGGACGGGATATCCATCACCATTGTAACGGTGCAGGCCAGGTCTAGCGGCCAACCTCCCCACCAAGCATGGCTGAAGGCCGTCCGCGGCGGCGGTTTGATTAGCATATGGTAATTAAATATTGCTTTACATTAAAAAATACTAGAAAGACACTGAATCCACCAAAGGTTACAGGGATGTTATAGTTAGGAAATAGAATTAGAAATACCTCAGAAAGTCACCCCATCCCCTGGGGCCCGGCCACAAATCAATTGGGGTGGGGACCGTATGGCCACCCTCAAGAGCCAATTTCAGCCCCAGGGACCCCCATCCCCCGAGGCCCAGCCACATCTTCCTGGGTGGCCTTGTCCCAGTAAGGGCACCCAGTGTGCATGTTGGGGATCGCGGGAGAGCCTCAAGGCCCTCGCAGTCCCAGCTGGCTCTCTACCTCCTGCGGAAGCCGACATTGCTCTCGCACACAGTGAGCTGATGGAAATGCAGCTCCCTGCGTGCAAGAGCAATACTTTCATCTCTTTCCGTGCCTGTATGTCTCTGGACAGGGAAAGAGATGAAAACTCTGCTTCTAGCAAGCAGGAGCGGTTTGACAGCTGTACGGCCCCCCTCCTCAGTAAAAAAAAAAAACCCTGCGGGATGGGGTCCCCAAGCCCCCCCTTTTTTAGATATATTTAAGGCCCTGGAGGATGGGATCCCCAGGGCCTAAAGAGTCTCACGGACAGGGGCTACGTTGCCCCCCTTTATTTTTAGAAATGGCCCTGGGGATGGGGTCCCCAGGGCCTAACAAGGCACCCTCCCCTTTACATATAAATCAAATGGCCCGGAAGGATGGGGTCCCCTCCTCTTTTAACATGTATGTATGGCCCTGGGGGACTGTATCCCCAGGGCCTAAAGAGGCTCAAGGAGGGGGGCAGCACAGCCCCCCACCCCTTTTAACTTTTATGTACGGCCCTGGGGGATGGAGTCCCCATGGCCTAAAGAGGCTCAGGGAGGGGGGCCGCACCCTCACCTTTAATAAAAATATAGGCGCTGGGTGATGGAGTCGCCAGGAACTATGACCAACTGACCACCAGGCATGGACAAAGGCCGTGTACAGTGTGGAGTTGGCTGCCTTTGGGGGGGTTGGCATCCACGCCAAGCTGTAAAATGACAAAAGCATTTTACCTCTCCAGGCACAGTATTACAGCTTTGGAATTGGCAAAATACCATCCAAGCCAACCATCTAAGAGTGCTCCCTTGTGTCTGGACAAAGCCAAACCTTTCTGAAGAGCTGTAATGATAGTGAAACATGTGTCAGGGTTTGCTTTTATTCATTCCAGGTTGGCTTGGATGGTATTTTACCAATCGTACTTGGAGTTGTAAAAGGCTTTTGTCATTTTACAGCTCAGTGTGGATGACACTGTGCTACTTCTATGCTTAAATATTGCTGGAGAAATGGCAAAATACTTTGTCACTCTCTAGCTTGGCATGGATGGCATTGTGCTAATCCTATGCTTAAAAACTTTTCTAGAAAAAATAACATTTGAGGTGAGCAGATTCAGAGTGTCTCTGGTGTTGTAGGGTGCTAAATACAGGAGCTGCTCTCCACCTAAACCTTGGAACTACCCAGAGTTCTCTGCTTCATATATTATATATTATATATTTCTGAGATTTACTATCTAAACCCCAGGTCAACATAAATTGGGAAAGTATTTGTATATTTTAGAGGGGGTAAATGTACTTCTCTCACCTCAGTCACACTGATTTAGTATTCAGGCTACAGTTCTATAAACAGTGGGAACAGTGCATATAGTTGCCAGTTTAGAATTGCTATTCTAAATCCCATCTCAGTAACATTGGGAAAAGCATAAATATTAGGAAGCGGGTGGTAAAATAACTCAAACTAAGGAATGTCAAAATTGCAATACTAATTAAAAAATTAATTATTATTGATTGAATTACCCAATTTGTATAAAATGTATCTTTCTGATAATCTAATAATAATGCTAACTCAATCCCTCTAAAATTCAAATGTGTGCATATGTTTCAGATGAGTGTCACTATTGCACAGTAATAAAATAGGTGTTTTTCTGCAACAGAGGGCCAGTTTCTGTGGATTATGGAATGTTTTGAATATTTTTTAAATGACTAGGTATGATAGTAAATATTTAAATTTGTGAAAGGATTTCATAATTACTAATTTAATATTAATTAATTTAGCATTAAAATAACTCACTAGCCCATTTCCTAAATAATCATCATATTCCGAAAAAGTAATACATTATTGTGATAATTTAGTAAGAAAAAATCAATTTACAATTAATAATATAAGGAAACGCAAATTACTTATAAAATAACATTGTATTATAATACACTTGTCCCACAGTTCCGTAATAGAAAAAACAACTTAACAAATTAGAATAATGAGAATTATTTTAAATTACATGGCAATATTGCAACATTTATTTATGTGTACATTTTACTAAGCAATAACCAAACAACATAATAAATAAAACGATAATATATGTTTAAAACTTATAACTCTGGGGATTTAGAAAACTCAGCACGCCATCTTTTACTCCAACACCAATCTCACCTGTGTGTCATATATACTTAGGGTCTCATTTGGATGTCGGTGGGACCGCCACCGATGGCCTGTCGGTGGTGGTACCACTGACATCCAGGCCATCGGTCTGACTGCCACATTACAATGCGGATGGTAGGACAGCAGCGGTCTGGGGGACAGACCCCCACCTTCAACAGGCTGAAGGAACCTGTTGGGGCGGCGGTCGGACTCCTATCCCTATCGTGAGGGCGGTGCCTGCGTAGGCACTGACGTAGGGATTAGGATGTCACTTTCCGACTGCCTTTTCATGGAGGTCCTACCCCCATGGAAAGGCAGCCGGAAAGGGACTTTGGGGCCCCAAGCAGGGACCCCATCCCCCGTGGGCCACTGCTCAGTGGCCTGGGGGGCACATGTAGTTCCGCCCCACACATCCATGCACCATGTTCCATGCACCACAATGTGCCTGACACATGGTGCATGGATGTGGACTAAGTGACTTTTACTACTGCAGTTTGTGCCGTAAACCCTTTCCTGGGCCTCAACGTCAGCCACAGTAGAAAAAGGCACAAAGGCAGCAAAGGCAGGCGGACGCTTGTCTGACCACCATTGTAATCAGGCCCTTGTTATCAAATTTGGATTTGTCAATCCGCATCAGACCAAAATCATAGTGATGTTGTACAATCTTCAAAACTCTTGTGTTATGCTTAAAAGAGTTTTGGAGATTGTATTTGTTCCGTAAACCCTGAAGTCATCATTCCGCTTGTTCAGTTTACGTATAGAATGTTTCAAAGTTCCAGGATGGGAGCCACTTGAGATTCCTGTGATCCCATGGATTTTTCAAGGTTGTGCTGACAGTTTGGGGGTGTTGTCTGACTTTTGTGGCATGCACTGAATCGTTCCATCTACTATCCCACCCACTTGCTGCCACAGCCAAAAACCTGAGGTCATGACCCTCTTTGTCAGCAAGACACTGACACAAACTAGGTGGTCAATCCTCCAGTAGGTACTCTATCACCAAATGAACCAGTTCATAAAAAATGCCACACACTTATTCCTATTCACACAAGTTATTATTGGTAGAGTACATCTATGACTCTCAAGTTTCATGCATTTGCTTCATAGTCTCTTTGAACCATTTTATATGGTCCTATTTCATCCTCTCATAGTTTTATATCTCAGCCACATCCAACCTAATCATCACTGCTGTTACACTGAGAAGCTCCTGTCCCTCCTTACACCTGAGCTGTAGAATAAGCTTACATGGGGCAGATGATGAAGGAGGGTACAGAACATATTTGTGCCAATGAGTTGCTATCAATAATGTCAGTGGTCGGAAACTTTCTGCCTTGTGGTTCATAGTGGCATCATATATTACTCAATCTTTGCTGTTGTCTGTTTTTATCTAAGATCTTGCATGGAACCCCAAGGTGAAAATCAATCTCACTATTGAAAGATAGCCATCAATAACTGCATTGTTGCAAAAATGATCAAGTCAAACAATAAAAGCCAATAAAGCAATTAAATACGAGAAGAAAACAAGCAAAATAGCCTACAAAATAAAATAAAACAGTCCCGTAATAAAAAGTGGTAAAAAAAGCCTCAAAAGAACAAATTGAATTTGGTCATGAAACGAGGCAAATATTAATATAAATATGAGAATATGTTCAGAAATTAAGCTACCCTTCTACCCCAAAGAAAAATAAACTAAAGAGGATTTTAGCACGCAAAATGTGTACATATGTGTGCAACACAGCTTGTTTGCCGGTAATAGGGATTTTACAATGGATAAGGAATACCGTAAGACTACATACTAAGGGCTGCTTCATTGACTAAAATGTCCTTAATGGCCTCCAGTGGACAGACACGGACCCCAATGCGCTGGCTCATTGCTTGAGTCTAGAGGATAGGGTGACAATTTTAGCAGGTTTACCATTTGGTGAACGTTTGTTTAGGATTTCATTATGACTGCTTAGCATTTAACATTGGCCACACAGCTTTAAAGCAATGTTCAATTATAGGCAAGAACAGGGTGAAAAACATTCATTCCTTTAATGCATTTTAAGTAGTTACAGTGATGCAAAACCAGCAGCTCACAACTGCCTCCAACTTTAGTCTATTGAATACTAAAATATGAAATGAATGTGTAAATAGTATGCAATTGTCTAGACAGTTTAGGTCAACGGCAAAGAGAGGGGGCCAGAAGAAAATTGTCCATCAGGCAGACAACCATAACTGATTCTGATGCTAAAGAATGGTTTATATATTCAGTATTCTGTATATGCGAAAGGCTTCAGTGAGCAGTGGATCTAAGCAAGCAGACCAGCTATCTACTTATGCATTTCTTTATGGAGTCTTAGAAAAATGTGCACGCCATTTAAACACAAAATAAATGCCAGAAGAATATCTGTCTCGCAAGGGACTGAAACCAACCTGTGTAATTGGCTTTCGGTATAGCAAAAACAACAATTTCTCTGGTCCCCAGGAAAGCAAACCAATGTCAGGGTATTGAGTGGCTACTAAAAATAACTTAGCTCTTAAAACTTAATTGTGGTCAAGAGAAACCTGCACCATAAAAATGTTAAAAGAAGGAAAATGGGGGTGAATAAACGGAGTCTTAAGAAAGTAACAAAGAAGAATACATGTTAAATTCTGTATTATGAAAACTCCCACAATTTATATTCCTAAGGGGCAGCATAGGTGCTGCAAGAAATAAAGAATTACAGTAAAAAGGAGAGGAAAGTAGAGCTCAAATAAATTATTACACATGTTGACATTTTTTGAAAATAGCATACAAATATCATGATATCATGTGCATCGAGATATATTCACTTTTTTCTCCTGAAATATCTTTATTATTGGAATTTAATCATTAACACACCTATTGTACCAATCTAAACGTGACATTGATATACACATGTCCTTGTAAAGTAACATGTCCAAATGATAAGAAGCCTGTATGTAAACATTAAAAGAGAAATAACTCATAATCGAAAAGGTGTGCTTATGCACTGCATTATTTTCCCTAACACTGTTAAATTAGAGCTTTTGAGAACAATATAATGGAAACCAAGATTAAGTTTCATGTAAAATTGTTTCATTACTTGCGACTTAGGGCCAGATGTAGGTAAATGCATATTTGTGATTCCCTAATAGCGATTTTTAGGGAATCGCTATTAAGGAATCGCAAAATGCCATGTAGGTAGGAATCGCAAATTTTTAGCAGTTCCTTAATATTCTTTAATTGTGAATCGCAAATTGCGATTCGCAATTAAGGAATACCTTCCCATTCATTCCTATGGGCCAAGAGGCCCATAGGAATGAATAGAGTGCTCCCGCAATTTGCGAGTCACCAAGAGGCACTCGCAAATTGCGGGCGCAACTTCAAGGGTGCCAGGGTTCCAAAGGACACCCTGTTGCACCCCTGAAATGTGCATGTGTGCACATGTGGCGCACATACATGCCCTAAGGGCATGAATGTGTGCCACATGGCACTTAAAAAAAAGCAAAAATGTGCTTTTTAAAGGAAATCGCTAATTACCACCAACTTGAAGTTGGTGGTAATTAGCGATTCACTTAAGGCTAAAGTGCACTTTCTTTTGTGCTACTTACATTGCATTTAAGGAATCGCAATTTGCGATTCCTTAAATGCAAGAGCAAAATAAGGAATCGCAATTTTGTGATTCCTTATTTTGCTAGTAGGTTTCAACTTACCTACATTGCTCGCTGCGAATTTCAGCGTTAGCGCTCGCTATTTGGCCACCTACATCTGGCCCTAAGTGTATGATCAGAACAGGGTCAAGATCAACAAGCGAAAGTCTGTTTTCATTAAATGACTGAGTCATTTTAACTTTTCTCTTTTTCCACCGCTGTGTCCATCCTATTCCTCCGAATTGATGATGCATGAAACCTAAGTATATACACTCAAGAAAGAAATTAAAATAAGCCACAACCACTAGCGCCTTCGGGAATTCAGACCAGAGATGAAGATGGCTTTTCATTTTCTGCAATTGATGAAAGCAATTGCTGACCACTGTCCGTATCTGGGAAAGCAGTGTATTTTCAGCGTCGAAGAGTTCTCATAGGTTTTCCACCTTGCCAGTCAACTGAAAAAACTTTCCTCAAATGTTTAGCGAAGATTGCAGGGCAAGGGTTGATATGTTTCGGCCAAAAGTGATTGATCAGGGGTTTATGGGTAGCTCTTGTTGCCTAGCAGGAGACTCACAGCATACAATTAGGCAGTAGTAAAACCATTCAGAACTACCAGGTATCCTTTTGTGCATACGTGACATGACATGCATAAATCAAGCCATTTATAATAGGCTTGCCGCAAAATATACCCATATGATTCAGACCTTAATGGTGGTCTGAATTATCATTAGAAGGTGACAGCATTAATTGTGGTTGGCTATCTAGCCATATGCATGATTCATGAATTGTTTAAGTGATATCTACGAGAGCCATTGTTGTAATCTAGTAATTGTATGCCATGACTGCGTACGATTACAGGGTAGTGAACGCCATGCAAAAGGTGGGAGTGGGCAGATCAAGGCTTGGTTTGCTTTGAGAGCTGTTGAGTGCACACACATTGTATTTAAAAACCCATTTGACTTGAAATCTTATTTGCATTCAAGTTCTTAGGTTGCATCAGGTGAATGGTACAGCAGTTCAATGGACTTGTGTGCTGGCTTATATCTTCTGAATTTATCTACGGCTCTAGGCTTTCAATAGTGGTAGATGTTTTCAAATTTCGAATTACAAAATGTTATTGCTTTGATTCATGTTATTTTAAAAGTTTAAAATACCATGTGTCAATCATATCCTTTACACCTTATGACTCAATTCACACACTTAACTTTATTCGATCTAAATAAATTAGACCATAAAAGTACAATAAAAAGATACATAAAAATACAATTGAGATCTCACAAAAGTGAACAATACATTTTGAAATAATTTCATATATATAAGCATTAGACCCTGATATCCTTCATTTATAACATCCATACATTGTTTTTACATGGTTGCTTTAACACAGAGGAAAGGTAAGGAGGAAGAAATGCAAAAACCTCAACTAAAACTTTATATTTAGATTTAGAATCATCCATGTTTTAGGACTCCCATCAGAAAACGCACAAGAAAAAAACAAATGGAAGGGGAATTCAGCAACTGTAAGAAAAGTAAGGCTGGTCTAACATGATTAAAATTCAGCTGTAATAAAATGGGGCGTAAGAACTTGTATCGCAGGTTACTGTACTTTGGACAAAGCATAACCACATGTAATGTATCATTGGTCGATATGTTATCACAATTGCAAAAAGGCAAATCTGAGTACTTAAAACAGCCATGATTAAAAGGAACCAATCGGGGAAATAAATTTAATCTAAAGTAAGTCAGCAGTCGGAGTTGGAGGCGAGACATGCTCCAAGTCAGACATGGCTTGAAATTACCGACTGTTTTCACCAATATTGCATGTCGCATACAGTTTTTGCTAAGGCGACATCCTCACGCTCTGACATCAACTTATCCCTAAGAGCGGTTTGGACCCATTTTCCATCAGCTCGAGTTATGTTTAAGGTGTTGGTAAACATATCCGGCCGCCCTATGGCCCGCAAACTACGCGCCACATACGTCAGCCAAGGAATCTGTAAGGACCTTTCAAGTTGTAAACAATCTTGCAAAACCAATCTACTAAAACTCAGGGGCATATTATCAAGGGCTTTATCGCCGATTTAGCGGCACTTTTTGCCGCTAAATCGGCGATATTTTTAACGCCCTATTAGCAAGCTGTCGCTAACAGGCGTTAGCGACAGCTTTCAGGCGTTAGAGGCTGGGAATTACATCGCCTTGCATGTCAGCGATATTTATCGCTAATGACATGCAAGGTAGGCGTTCCCAACCTAACAGCGACTGAAAACAGTCGCTAACATCGCTATCGCCTATTAGCAATAACCGCGAGGCGATAAAAATACGCGCGCTAACCGCGATTAGCGCTGGTTTTTAGAACTGGTAAAAGCATGACTTAACAATAATAGTCAATGGGAGGTGGATTGCAAGGTTAAGTCCCCAGCATTAGCGCGAGGAATCTATCGCTGGATTTCTCGCGTTATTGCTGGAGTTTCGCCACTATCGCTGGATATTTTATCGCATTGGAGATAAACCTTGCTAATAGCATGTTATCTCCGCGGTAATATCCAGCGATAGCCGGCGATAGAAAAACGCGCGCTAAGCAAGCTTTGCGATAATTATCGCAGGTTCTTGCTAATATGCCCCTAGGTTCCTCCTTTGTCCAAATTGAGTTCCAGAGTTTTAGTGGATTAAGGCGAAGTCGATCAATTAAAAAATCCATACCTAATTCTTCATGGACAATTTCATGAGGTGTACTTTGGCAAACTCCCAAGAGACTCCTTAAAAACTTGTTTTCAGCAACTTGTAGTCGTGCAACCTGTCCGTATCCCCAGATTCCACTACCATAACACACTAAGGGGATACATTTGGCTCTGTAAATCTTCAAGACCGATTGGATATGAGTGCGCCCCAATCTGCGGGAAAAATCCCTGATGCCAAATATCGCCCTGCTAAAAGAAGAGACATTCTGGTTTATGAGTGAATGCTAGTTAAACTTGGAATCCAGTTGCAACCCCAGGTACCTGAAGTTTTCCACCATTCTTATATGTCGGCCATCTATCACATATTTCATGGTTTTCGAATTTGATGGGCCAAACTTCATGATGTGTGACTTTGAAAAGTTTGTAGAGAAGTCGAGGCTATTCATAAAACTAATAAAAAGAGTAAGACGCTTATTCAGACTTTTGGCGGTGCTGGCCATTAAAACTGTGTTGTCCGCATATAACAAGGCAGGAATAGGACGGCCTCCTACTCTAGGCACGTCGACACCTGTGACTGTCAAGGCCTGCTCTATATTGTTAAAATAAAAGATAAATAAAGAAGGAGCTAAAATATAGCCCTGCCGCACCCCACGCTGAAGCTCAAAGTGCTCAGTTCATGCCCCATTGGGACCAAACCTAACGCTAGCGGAAAGACCATTGTGCAAATCACGCAAGAAGTTAATTTAGACTACGTCCACACCCATTTGTTCCATCATGGAGCAAAGCTTAGAGCGGTTAACTCTATCAAAGGCCGAGCTAAGGTCCATGAAGGCCAGATGGATGGCCCCCTTCTTGGCCTTAGTATATTTACAAGTTAAAAGATAGAGGTTAAAGGTCTTCTCTACTGTTCCCTGACCTGGCCGAAACCTGTAGTGAAGGTCAGACGAGAAGCCTCGCTCCTCTGCCCTCTCCGTGATGCGATTTTATAAAATCCTACCAATAATTTTCACCTCTGAGTCTATGAGGGAAATGGGTCTAAAACAGGCTGGGTCAGATCTATTGCCCTTTTTAAAAACAGGGACAATTATAGACTGAGACCAGGTCGGGGGAAAATTACCCGATACAGCAGAGTTTAAATGCAATGTAAATATCGGGGCCCACAAGTCTATGCAAGCCTCGTATAGGTCCCCCGGTACCCCGTCAGGCCCTGGTGCTTATTTGAAGGCAGCTGTAAAATAGCGGCTCTAACCTCAGACAAATTAAAAATTAAGTTACACTCCATCCGGAGACCTTCTGTAGGCTCCGGCTCCGCTTCAAGGCTATAGATGGCCTTGAAATGGTCGACCCAGGCCTGGGATGAAATGGTACAGGCCTGATTGGGGAGATGGTATTTATGAAAGAGAGACAAGTTGATAACACCCGAAAAAAGCAGTACTGTTATGTTGCAGACTAGCCATTTCTAGCTTATCCCAGGCCTCTTCTTTGATTTGAACTTTACGTTCCTTACAGGCCTTTTTGAACGCTGCCCTGGCATTTTTGACTTTTTCTTGACAGCGGGGTTTTGCATGCAAAAGGTTCCAGAGGTCCTTATGGGTTCTGGAGCATTGCCTATCAAACCATCTTTCCACACAGGTGATCGGTAAGGCGGCAGTTATGAGGAGTGCAGACTTAATAAACCTACAGATATTGGTAAATGATGTCAAAATTTTCTGTGGCGACTCTACTTCTGACAGACAAGTATGGAAATCAACATAACATGAAATAATCAGATTTTGGGCGAAAGCCGATGGAAGAATACTGGCCCACTTTGCCCTTCAGCCCTGATCAGTCAATGTAAAGGGCTCCTTGTAGAGGGGAGTTAGACTCAGTGCTTTATTATCCCAGTGAAATGATGCAGTTAACGGGTTGTGATCGCTCAGGTTGTGTCTTAACCGCTTCGCTGCGGCCAGAATTCCCCCGCTGTGCGGAGGAATTCCACGCGTGTGCGGTTCGGACGGCCCCTGGCCGTCCTCCGCACACGCCCACCGTGACGTCAGACGGCCGGGGGCCGTCCGACGCACGCAAGGGGTTAAAACCTCAAAATCTATGAGTGTGGCCAGGAGGCAACCTGAAACAAAAATATAATCAATCACGCTCAATGTCCCCCCCCCCCTTAAAAGTGGGTATGCTCACATCCGGGTGACCTTGATTGCTTACCAGTAGATTCACCAAATTATACTCAGATATAAGGCTGTGTGCAGCATCCCCTTGGCGATTGTTTTTAAAGTGTGCCTGATTTTCAAATGGCCCCTCAAAATCTGGATCCTTATTGTTAAAGCAGGAGCAACACGGATGCAAGTTAAAATCTCCCACCAACATTATCAAAGTAAAAGCGGTTTCTGACAGAAAAAAGTCGTCCATAAATATATTAAGACTAGCAATAACATCTGTCTCGTTATTCGATGGGACTGCATTATAAAAAGTCTACATTTACTAGGAAATGTTAAAAGGGTTCCCAGCATTGTTTTACATTTGGAATGTATAACCTCAACTTTACAGTTTTACTTAAGATTGTTTAAGGTTGTGAGACCGCCACTAGCCCGACCACTTGACTGAATTCACAGATGCATTTAAGAGTTTTTGAAGTACTACTCCTGTAGCACTACTTCACATATTCATAAATGCAATTCACATACATATGGATGTGTATCTACATCAGTGATTGTCCTTTCTCTTATATACTAAGTTCTCTTATATAAAGAGTAGCTTTAAGTTTTAGGTGAAATATGGGAATGGCAAAGGGGATTAACTAAACATTGGGTAATATCTACTACAAAGTGGGAGGAAAAAATGAGTATTAAGGAGGGGCAGAGGGAGGGATATGCCAATACAAAACATACCTGCAAAACAGTAAGTCAGTTGCAATTCACTCAAGTCACACCTACATCTAATTCAATTTTACTACAACCTAAACAGGCTCAAATCAACTCCAGCAAGTGACTGAGAAAGTCACACCCCACACATGGACACTCACAGGTACTGCAAGGAAATCATATAGAAATCAATGTAGGCAGGTAAAGAAATACCAGCACAAAGCTCAACACCTAAAAAAATAAAAAATAAATACAAGAAACAAATGGGCAAATAACTTTAGACATTTCATGTACAATATATATTTTATATTGTACAAATGTTAGAAACTATTTTAAAAACCCAATTTATAAAATAAAATTAATAAAGTTAGTGTTCTTAATGCAACAAGACATGAAGCTTTTCCCAGAAAGAAGTTTACAGCCTAATAGAAACCTGTAGTGAGTCCTGGTTTGCAGTATTTAAAACTGATGCGAACCTTTGGAATACTTTACTACACAACCTATTTTCTAAAGTGTCATATACAAGCCAGGTGCTACCATCATGAATAGAGTCACTTGGTAACCGTATCCATAAAATGGGGACCAAGAATGATCCTAAAAAGTACCATCTTACATTGCTCTTTGAAGCTGAGGGTAAACTGTTGCAAATGTATTTTTACAGAAACTAACTACAAGAGTGACGGACCAACACCTTCTACCAATGAATCAAGCCATGAAAGGGCAGGTAGAAAGCGACATCATGATCCCAACGGCAGAGCCGAGGCTGGCTCTGCCGTCATGATGGGATTACCATTCTGCCCACCTCCCCGACTGGCTCACAGAGCACTTCGGAAGCGGAGCTGAATCCCCAAGCGGGTTTCCCTCCGACCGCCAGTTTTGCAATCATTTTTTGGGGTTAATTAATAATGTTCATACTAAGAGTTTTATATTTGTTCTAAATTAATAGGGTTATACAAATATTTAATGTCTTTGTAGTGAAGTACTTTCCATACTGTTGCTTATACTGGGGTGGGGATAGTAAATGCAACCCCTCTGAAGTTCAAAGCTTTCCCAACTGCTGTACAAACTGGATAGGGAATAGTAAATCGTACTCCTCCGAAGTCCAACGCTTTCCCTACAGTTGAACAGACTAGAGTGGGAATAGTACATTTTACCTCTCCGAAGTGCAACGGTTTCCCTACTGTTGCACACTCTGGAGTGAGAATAGTATATCTTACTTCTCTGATGTCCAACGCATTCCCTACTGTTGTACAGAATGCAGTAGAATAGTAAATCTTACCCCATCGAAGTCCAATGCTTTCCCTACTGTTGCACAGACTGGAGCGGGATTAGTAAATGTAATCCCTCCGAAGTCCAACGCTTTCCCAACTGTTGCACAAACTGGAGTGGGATTAGTAGATCTTATCCCTCTGAAGTCCAACGCTTTCCCTATTGTTATATAGACTGGAGTGGGAACAGTAAATCTTACCCTTGTGAAGTTCAAGGCTTTCCCTACTGTTATATAGACTGGAGTGGGACTATTAAATCTTCCCTCTCTGAAATCCAAGGCTTTACCCAGCGGCGTCACTAGGGTTGGTGTCACCCAGTGCGGTAACACCTTTCCCAAATGAGACTATTTAGTAAATAGTCTCATTTGGGAAAGGTGTCACCCCATGTGATGGTGTCATCACATGGGGTGACACCTTTCCCAAATGAGACTATTTACTAAATAGTCTCATTTGGGAAAGGTGTCACCCCATGTGATGGTGTCACCCGGCGCGGTCCGCACCCCCCGCACCTCCCTAGTTACGCCACTGGCTTTACCTACTGTAGTACCGACTGGAGTGGCGGTAGTAAATCTTACCCCTCTGAAGTCCAAGGCTTTCCCTACTGTTGTTGAGACTGGAGTGGGAATATTACATTTAACGCCTCCGAAGCCCAATGCTTTCACTACTGTTGTACAGACTGGAATGGGAATAGTAAATTGAATTCCACTGAAGCCCAATGCCTCTCCTACTGTTGCTTGGACTAGACTGGGAATAGTAAATCTTACCCCTCCAAAGTTCAACACTTTCCCTACTGTTATACAGACAGGAGTGGGAATAATACATCTTACCCCTCCGAAGTCCAAGGCATTCCCTAATGTTGTACAGACTGGGGTGGGAATAGCAAAGCTTACCCCTCGGAACGGAAGACCGAAGCTTTCCCTACTGTGGCATAGACAGGAGTGGGAATATTAAATGTAACACCTCAAAAGTCCAGTGCTTTCCCTACTGTTGCACAGACTGGAGTGAGCATAGTGAATCTTACCCCTCTGAATGTCAAGGCTTTCCCTTGTGTCTTACAGACCGGAGTCAGAATAGTAAATCTTACTCCTGTGAAGCTCAAGGCTTTCCCTACTGTTGTATAGACTGGAGTGGGAATTTTAAATGTAACTCCTCCGAAGCCCAATGCTTTTACTACTGTTGTACTGACTGAAGTGGGAATAGTAAATTTAATTCCACTAAAGTCCAATGCTTTTCTTACTGTTGCTTGGACTGGACTGGAAATAGCAAATCTTACCCCTCTGAAGTCCAACACTTTCCTCACTGTTGCACAGACTGGTTTGGGAATAGTAACCTTAACCCTCCAAGCATCAAAGCGTTCCCTATTGTTGCACAGACTGGAGTGGGAATAGTAAATATCACACATTTGAAGTCTAACGCTTTCCCTACTGTTGCACAGATTGGAGTGGGAACTGTAAATCTTACCCCTCCAATGTTCAACGCTTTCCCTACTGCTGCATAGACTGTGGTGGGGATAGTAAATTTAACTCCTTCCAAGTCCAAAGCTTTCTCTACTGTTGCACAGACTGGAGTAGAAATTGTAAATGTAATCCCTCAGAAGTCCAACGCTGTCCCTACTATTGCACAGGCTGGAGTGAGAATAGTAAATATTACCCCTCCGAAGTCCAATGCTTTCCCTACTGTTGCACAGACTGGAGTGGGAAAAGTAAATCTTACCCCTACAAAGTTCAATGCTTTCCCTACTGATGCACAGACTGGAGTGGGAATAGTAAATGTAATTCCTCAGAAGTCCAACGCTTTCCCTACTCTTACACAGACTGACGTGGGAATAGTAAATCTTACCTCTCTGAAGTCCAACGCATTCCTTACTGTTGTACAGCCTGGAGTGGGAATACTAAATCTTACCCCTCTTAAGCTCAAGACTTTCCCTACTGTTGTACAGACTGGAGTGGGAATAGCAAAACTTACCCCTTTGAAGTCCAAGTCTTTCCCTACTGTTGTAAATTTTGCAGTGGGAATAGTAAACCTTACCCCTCCGAAGTCCAGCATTTTCCCTACTGTTGCATAGAGTGGCGAGTGAATAGTAAATGTAATCCCTTGAAAGTCCAACATTTTCCCTACTGTTGCATAGACTGGAGTGGGAATAGTAAATCTTACCCCTTTGAAGTCCAACACTATCCATACTGTTGTACAGACTGGAGTGGTAATAGTAATTATTGCCCATCGGAAGTCCAACGCTTTCCCTACTGTTGTACAGACTGTAGTGGTAATAGTAATTATTGCCCATCTGAAGTCCAGCGCTTTCCCTACTGTTGCACAGATTGGAGTGGGAACTGTAAATCTTACCCATCACAAGTTCAACGCTTTCCCTACTGTTGCATAGACTGTGGTGGGGATAGTAAATTTAACTCCTTCCAAGTCCAACGCTTTCTCTACTGTTGCACAGACTGGAGTAGAAATTGTAAATGTAATCCCTCAGAAGTCCAACGCTGTCCCTACTATTGCACAGGCTGGAGTGAGAATAGTAAATATTACCCCTCCGAAGTCCAATGCTTTCCCTACTGTTGCACGGACTGGAGTGGGAATAGTAAATCTTACCCATCGGACTTTCAAGGCTTTCCCTACTGTTGTACAGACTGGAGTGGGAAAAGTAAATCTTACCCCTACAAAGTTCAATGCTTTCCCTACTGATGCACAGACTGGAGTGGGAATAGTAAATGTAATTCCTCAGAAGTCCAACGCTTTCCCTACTCTTACACAGACTGACGTGGGAATAGTAAATCTTACCTCTCTGAAGTCCAACGCTTTCCTTACTGTTGTACAGACTGGAGTGGGAATACTAAATCTTACCCCTCTTAAGCTCAAGACTTTCCCTACTGTTGTACAGACTGGAGTGGGAATAGCAAAACTTACCCCTTTGAAGTGCAAGTCTTTCCCTACTGTTGTAAATTTTGCAGTGGGAATAGTAAACCTTACCCCTCCGAAGTCCAGCATTTTCCCTACTGTTGCATAGAGTGGAGAGTGAATAGTAAATGTAATCCCTTGAAAGTCCAACATTTTCCCTACTGTTGCATAGACTGGAGTGGGAATAGTAAATCTTACCCCTTTGAAGTCCAACACTATCCATACTGTTGTACAGACTGGAGTGGTAATAGTAATTATTGCCCATCTGAAGTCCAACGCTTTGCCTACTGTTGTACAGACTGTAGTGGTAATAGTAATTATTGCCCATCTGAAGTCCAGCGCTTTCCCTACTGTTGCACAGATTGGAGTGGGAACTGTAAATCTTACCCATCACAAGTTCAACGCTTTCCCTACTGTTGCATAGACTGTGGTGGGGATAGTAAATTTAACTCCTTCCAAGTCCAACGCTTTCTCTACTGTTGCAAGACTGGAGTAGGAATTGTAAATTTAATCCCTCCAAAGTCCAACGCTTTCCTTACTATTGCACAGGCTGGAGTGAGAATAGTAAATATTACCCCTCTGAAGTCCAATGCTTTCCCTACTGTTGCACAGACTGGAGAGGAAATAGTAAATCTTACCCATCGGACATTCAAGGCTTTCCCTACTGTTGTGCAGGCTTGAGTGGGAATAGTAAATCATACCCCTCTGTAGTACAAGACTTTCCCTACTGTTATACAGACTGGAGTGGGAATATTAAATGTAACGCCTCCGAAGCCCAATGCTTTCTCTACTGTTGGACAGACTTTAGTGGAAATAGTAATCTTACCCCTACGAAGCCCAAAGCTTTCTTTACTGTTGCACAGACGAGGTGGAATAGTAAATCTTACCCCCCTAAGTCCAATGCTTTCCCAACTGTTGACCTGTTTGGGGCGGGAATAGTAAATCTATCTCCTCTGAAAGCCTGCGCTTTTACTACTGTTGCATAAACTGGAGTGAGAATAGGATATTCATTATTCCCAGACTATAATAGTTTTCCTAATATTGTTCAAATATATCTATAAATATTATTTTTTTAAATTTTTCAATACGTGTTTATATATATTTTTTCAAAAAATGTTATAATCTTTTTAGTAAACGTATTTTTGGGGATTTTACATTTCTTATATTTTATCGTTTGGGCAATTTATTTAATGTTATGCAGTTGGTTTGTTAATATTTTGTATGTTTCATATATATATATATATATATATATATATATATATATATATATATATATATATACGCTTTTACAGTAGTACATTTTCAAAAGTAACCCCAAAAATATATCATAATGTAAAATATATATTTTTAATAATAGTGGTACATTATATATGTATATATAGTACATACAGACACATATATATGTGTGTGTGTGTTTATATAAGTATATATTTAAATATTTAAATATAGTATTAAATGTTTCAATTTATTTAATTTACATTATATTAATGTTATATATTATCATATTTAAGATTTACTATTTTATACTATAATATATATATATATGTTTATGTATATATACTGAAAAAACAATATTTTTGTATGTTTTTTAGTGATATTGGTGTCAAACTATTTATTCGTTTGGTATTTTTGTACATACCAATATAAGGATAGGGACACCGTATTTTTGTAAACAATATATTTGACACAATATTTTTCTTTCACAATATTGTTGTTTTTGATATCGTGTCAGTGATCCTATAGCGATACATGGCTGCAAGATAAGCTATCAACTAAGATCAACTTATCATCAAGGATCTCCACATACACAGGAGTAAAACATAGATATGTTTTAGCACCAATGCTGTTCTCACTATATATCTCAGATTTATCTTGTTACCTTCACTCCCACAAGTTTTGGCTCCTAAACTTAGGGCCTGATTACGATGTTGGTGGTCTCACTGCTGTCCCATTGTAGTGGCGGGACTGAGTATTCCGCTAAGCAGGCATCCTCCACGCCTGCCGCATTACGACTTTCCCACGGTGCTGGCAGTTTCAGTGTGGCGGAGTGATGATGGTGGTACGTGTCAGCATGAGCCAGAAGGCAATGCTGTCCAGACGACTGACTGCTAGACACCCACAATGTGATTCCAGACAGTCAGCCTTATGTGTACATTGTTGCAGGAGCTGTGGAATACATGGCGACCATGAACAAAAGTTATTGGAGCGCTTGCCGTGTACCTGTGCCAGTACACATGGGCACAATCACCCTCAGCACATTTTTTGGGCACATTTACTGCGTTTCTGCCGACTCATGCATGGCGGTATTCCCGCCAGGGAAGTATGTCAGCGGAAAGGCAGTGCGTAATATGGCCGGCGGTAAAGCAGCCGGCACCACCTCCATGGGCCGCCTCTGCATCTCCCGCTGCCAACGCAGTAGCAGGAATCTTAGCAGCAGTCTTGAGACGGTCTCCCCATTGTGTTCCTAATCGGGCAGTCGGAACACTAGGGAAGCAGGTGGTCGGACCGCCGAAAAGCACTGCAAAGGGAACGTCAAAGGCAGTATCTGCACGACATGGACTGCTGCAGTCTATGCTATGCAGGTACTGGTGTGCATGCACACAAAGGGTACATATTGTGCCCCCCTGTGTGCATCCACATTGGGTGAGGCATGTTTCCTCACTGCCACACTTTTCATGGAAAACGAACCGGCATGAAAAGTGTGGCAGTGAGGAAACTCACAATATGCTTGGCAGGACCACAACGGTCCCTCCAAGCATATTGCGGCCTCAGGACCGCCGCACAACCGCCAGGGAACGGTGGCTCCCTTGCGGTTGCAATGGTTGCGGTGGTCCCAGGGCGGCCGACCGCCCTAGTCTTAATACGGTGGTAGGAAGACTGCCACCATGAGTCTGATAGTCCGCGGGGACCGCCAGCCTCATAATAAGGGCCTATGTCCCATGTTACTACACTTATGCAAGAAATACTCAGAGATACTTTTAAAGACTGTCAGGTCTACAAAATGGGCAATCAAATTCTGCTTTATTTTACAATCTGTTGCTGTCATATTAAAGTTTATTACATTTTTGGACCTGACATACAACTTGTTGAAAAAACACATAGACAGACATTTTCTGTGGGTATTTTAATCACTGTTTTATCATTCGTAACTGCATTATTTATTGTAATTGATTTATTTCTATGCAATATAATGTATTTTTACAGTAAAATTAATGTGAAAGATAGGCAAAACTGCATACATTGCAAACGCCTAAATAATCACACTATAAACAGGGAAACATAACAGAGGCACATATATAAAACATCACAAATATGTAAATTGTTAATTAAATAAAAAACATCAGTCATCTCACATCTAAAACAATACTCTACACTTACTGAGAATCAACTTTAACTTGTGTCTGTCTTCCTAACATATCAAGGCGCAAAGGAAGAGAGCGGAACCTATATTGTTTTGGCTTTACTTATATGCTCTCAGTAGTAATGCTTGACAGGTGTGTATTATTTTCCTCGAGTGATGTCTGGTCTCCTATACCTTTCGACTTGTAGTTCTAAATAGCAGAGATTTCCGCCTATGCTATGTGGATTTATGCCTTTCAAACCTTTGCATTTTAGAATGTACATGTCCCACACACTCATGTAAGGGTGTGAAGACAACTACTCCTATGTTCTTCTACTATTCAGCATAAGCCTCCTTCCGGAGTTGCTGATTTACATTTAGGAGGAGATTTGTGTTTAAGTGTGATTATAGATCTTCATGTGCAGCAATGTCTGCCCACATATTTACCTGTATAAATTAGACCCTCAATTATTTAATATTCTGTTAAAAAACAAGAACTGTTCAAACCTTTTGTTCTACATCATTGGAGCTCCAGCAGCACGGAATAAAAGGCAGAAGAGATTCATCCATTATGGTCACCAGGGTGGTGCTTCACAAATTCTCCATTACCTCCCTCTCTGGCTCCCTCCTGCTTGACATTAAATCTCACCAAACATTAGTGTATGTGTAACAGCAGATCATGTCTACAGGTAAAGAGGGCTCCACTCTCCTCTTTAGTATTGAACATGTGTTAGGACAATCATAGTTACATTAACTTAAACATTATAGCTAGATCAAATGCTATGCACCTATTTTCAGTGCAGCAAGTTATCCAATGAATTTTCAGTGGGGCTTGGCACTCATCCATCCAATGCTGTATTAGAAATTGAGATAGAGAAGAGAATGAGGCTCTGCCTCCAACCTCTCCTAGCTTCTGATGGGGCAGACACTAAATGACCTGGCCAAGGCAAGTGCAACTTACAGTCTAGACAACTTCTGTTTGTTATTTATTCACAACAGAGCAATGCAGCAGCAGGACACTGACTGAGCCAGGCATGCACCGTGTGTTGGATGTGCTGCTATAAGCAGTGTATTAGCATTCGACCAAGACACTTTTGTCATGCTATAGATGTGCTTCTTATGGCCCTATGTGCCTCTCCAAAAGTCTTATGGGCACAAAGAATGAACCCTATTGATAAATTCACCCCCTGTCAGTTTTAGGAAGCTCTGGGTTGCCAGTAGGGCAATTTTAAACCTGTACTCTTTTTCAAATAAGCTGATATAGCGTCTACTCAAGTGGGGTTTGGGTTCAAATGATTCTTAAATTTTGCACACCACAGCATAAAACATCTTAAAATAGCAGACCATATAACACATCACTACAGTGTTTCACAGCATTGGCACTCTTTTAGAGTTGAAACAGACTAGAAATGTTAGAGATGTTTTGGTTTGATTTAATTTCTAGTCTTGAGAAGGCTCTCGGTGTAACTTACCACTGGCAAGACACGTGTTGGCTATGCATGGCATTTATGTATGAGAAAGGGAAAAACAATGCACAGATGAAATATAAAGGATTATCACTCATATGCAAAATAGGATGATTTATTTCATAATAATGTCATATCATCATACTTATTTGGGAAGTGGACTGTAGGTGCAGCCTTACAACTTTACATACGTAACTTATTAACTGTATATGTAGGTTTATCCAGGAAGGGCAGAACAAGCATTGTGTGTATTAAAATACCAATATTTTGGGCATTGACAAACTCTCATATCATTCGATTACCTGCAACTAGCAGACACACTTAATATGTGAGTCAGTAAGTTGTTTGCATTAGGAAATCTGTGAGTCAGCTGTTCACTTTTTGTAACCTTAGGTGGAGTAAATCATGAGGAGCATAGAGGAACAATGAGTACTGTGGTTTCACTAGATGGTGAATGTTCAGATATGTGAATGCTAAAATGTTTCCATGGTCGCTTGGTCATACTCATGGATTATTGCAACTCACTGTTTTCATGAGTATAGTTCTCTATTTGGTACTGTGCTGCATGATAAAATATCTCATTGAAACTAGTGGTGAATAAAATGGTTAAGTGCCTTGTCCTCGGTACTTCAATGGTTGTGTCTCGTTTGTTCCTCCAACAGGATAAGAAAGTGCAAGCGGTGCTTTACACCCTTATAGGGCACTGGGCATTGATCAAGTATAATTTTGTCAAATGAGTGTGTTGTTGAGTATGCGCCCTAAGAGATGTGTACCCAACTGGTGACTTTAATCATTGGTAGTCACATTGGAGGTGGTTTTCCAAAGGGTTTGCCTCTTCAAGTTTGTCAGCATTGTGAGGGTTCTCAGTTCCCGTAGAAGAACAAGGATACATTGTCAATTCTATGGAATTATGTTTAATATATCTTTGTGATCTAGGTATTGCACGGCAAACAGGCTTGTTGTGGTGTTGGATGTGGCAATATTGGTATTTCGGCCACCAATCTCATTGTATTGGTTGGTTTGTCTGGTTGCAGTGTTAGTAATAGGAACTCCCAAACTGAGGTCCTAGGTGACTGATGGTTTAGCCACTTCTTGTTGGTTTTTTGTTCCTAAAAAATGGTCTGCATTGATTGATTCTCTTATCGTGGGAAAGGGAAATATCATTGTCATCCTTATCCTTGATATGTCATTCGACTATTTAAATTATTGGAGCGAGGTGGCTACATCATGATCCTTTTGGCAGCATTCAATTAGGTGACTATTTAACGATGTGGAAAGAAAGTGATTAGAATGGGGCAGGTATCTAGGATTTTCTGATTAGCATTTGGGGAATCAAACAGGGATTTCAACTAATTTATTGTCCTGGATCAAATCAGTCTTATTGTCATAACTGTTTGTGATTTAGGGCCTGATTTATGTTGTGGTGGTTGGCCGTCCTGTGACAGGTTGATGCTTTATTATCAATCTGGAATACTCCATGAAGCATAGCATGAAGAAAAATGCGCAGTCAGATTTTAGTTGCCTAGTTTATCCTTAAAGTCACGAGATTTGAAAAGTATGTGCCTGATCCAACAAAAGTCAATTAACGTGGTATTCACATATGTAGGATGGAGCTAACCATCCTGTAAAACCTGTTAATGACTTTATCTCATTAGTAGCTAGCACAGAGCTTCAGAGGGATCACACAACACATATAGATGGGTGGATGGATGGAGGTCACATGAGCATGCTGTCCTCTGGCCATATCATGAACATGCTCTGCACCTGCAAACATGCACAGAACGGTGCTGCAGGCCGTTTTATTGTAAGAAAGTCAGGCTATTTACAGTGCAAGTAGTAACTTGGTAACATTGCAAGTTAGAACAAGTTGAAGGCAGCACCTATCAAAACCCAGAGAGGCAACAACAGCTCCACGTTTCAGAGCTGTGTTGTCTGCAGCTCATGTTCTAACTTCCAGGGTTAGAATGATTGGCACAATCAGCACAATGCTGTAAAATCAATCAATCAATCATGTCACTTATAAAGCGCACTACATACCCGCGAGGGTCTCAAGGCGCTGGGGGAAGAGGGGGGTGGTGCTGCTACTGATCGAAGAGCCATGTCTTGAGGAGTCTTCTGAAGGCCAGTAGGTCTTGGGTCTGTCGGAGGTTGGTGGGGAGGGTGTTCCAGGTCTTGGCGGCGAGGTGGGAGAAGGATCTGCCGCCGGCGGTCGTTTTCCGGATGCGGGGAACTGTGGCGAGGGCGAGGCTGGTCGAGCAGAGCTGGCGGGTGGGGTGTAGAAGCTGAGTCGTCTGTTGAGGTAGGCTGGTCCGGAGTTGTGGAGTGCTTTGTGTGCGTGGGTGAGGAGCTTGAAGGTTATCCTCTTGTTGACAGGGAGCCAGTGCAGGTCTCTCAGGTGGGGTGTGATGTGGCTGCGTCGGGGGATGTCGAGGATAAGACGTGCAGAGGCGTTCTGGATGCGTTGCAGCCGTCTCAGGAGCTTAGCCGTTGTTCCTGCGTAGAGGGCGTTTCCGTAGTCCAGCCTGCTGGTGACGAGGGCCTGGGTGACTGTTTTTCTTGTTTCGGTGGGGATCCACTTGAAGATCCTGCGGAGCATTCGGAGGATGTTGAAGCAGGATGAGGAAACGGCGTTGACCTGCTTAGTCATGGAGAGGGTGGGGTCGAGGATGACCCCTAGGTTGCGTACGTGGTCGGTGGGTGGCGGGGCTGTTCCCAGTGATGTTGGCCACCAGGAGTCGTCCCAGGCTGAAGGGTTGGAACCAAGGATGAGGACATCCGTCTTGTCCGAGTTCAGCTTCAGGCGGCTGGTCCTCATCCATTCGGCGACGGCCTTCATTCCTTCGTGGAGGTGGGCTTTGGCGGTGTGAGGGTCTTTGGTGAGGGAGAGGATCAGCTGGGTGTCGTCGGCGTAGGAGATGATGTTGAGGTTGTGCTGTCGGGCGACGTGGGCGAGGGTGCCATGTAGATGTTGAACAGCATTGGGCTGAGGGAGGAGCCTTGGGGTACGCCGCAGATGATCTTGGTGGCCTTGGATCGGAAGGGGGCGAGGCGGACGCTTTGTGTTCTGCCGGAAAGGAAGGATGTGGTCCAGTCCAGGGCCTTCTCTTGGATCCCGGCGTCGTGAAGGCGTGTTCGTAGTGTGTGGTGGCAGACCGTGTCGAAGGCGGCTGATAGGTCCAGGAGGATGAGGGCTGCTGTTTCTCCGTTGTCTAGCAGGGTCCTGATGTCATCAGTGGCGGCGATGAGGGCGGTTTCGGTGCTGTGGTTGCTGCGGAAGCCGGACTGGGAAGGGTCCAGGATGTTGTTCTCCTCGAGGTAGCGGGTCAGTTGTTTGTTGACGATTTTCTCGGTGACCTTCGCGGGGAACGGGAGCAGAGAGATGGGTCGGAAGTTCTTGAGGTCCTTGGGGTCTGCCTTGGGTTTCTTGAGTAAGGCGGTGATCTCGGCGTGCTTCCAGCTTTCCGGGAAGGTTGCTGTCTCGAAGGAGATGTTGATTATTTTCCGGAGATGGGGCGCGATGGCTGTACTGGCTTTGTTGAAGATGTGGTGAGGGCACGGGTCTAGCGGTGAACCGGAGTGGATGGTGTTCATGATCTCGCTGGTGTCCTCGTCGTTGATGTTGGTCCAGGAGAGCAGGCGGTTGGTGGTTGTGGGGGCAGTGGTCTCGGTGGTTGCCGGGGCGGTCGTGGTGTTGAAGCTGTCGTGGATGTCGGCGATTTTGCGGTGGAAGAAGGTGGCCAGTGAGTCGCACAGGTCTCGCGACGGCTGGATGCCGTTGGTGTTGGAGCTGGGGTTGGAGAGTTCCTTCACGATGTTGAAGAGCTCTTTGCTGTTGTGTGCGTTGTTGTCTAGGCGGTCTTTGAGTGAGGCCCTTTTGGCGGATCTGATGAGGTGATGGTGACTGCGGGTGGCGCTCTTGTGGGCGGTGTAGCTGTCCGCTGTCCGTTCGTGGAGCCAGATCTTCTCCAGTTTTCGGCATGTTCGTTTGGAGGCCTGGAGGTCTTCGGTGAACCAGGTGGCTTTCTTGCTGGTGTGGCTGTTGGGCGGATTCTTGAGCGGGGCGAGGGTGTTGGCGCAGTCGTCGATCCACTGTCTGAGGTTGCGGGCGGCGGTGTCGGGGTCGGAGGGTTCGGCGGGTGGGCTCAGGGCGAGGGTTGTGGTTAGCTGGTCTTCCGTAACTCTGCTCCAGCAGCGGCGAGGCATTTGTTCGGTGCGGTGGTGCGTGGTGGGCTTCCTGTAGGTGAAGTGGATGCAGTGGTGGTCAGTCCAGTGGGGTTCGGAGGTGTGGTTGAAGGAGACGTGTGGGCTTGCGGAAAAGATGGAGTCTAGCGTGTGGCCGGCGGCGTGGGTGGGTGTAGTCACGAGCTGTCTGAGTCCGAGGGTGGCGAGGTTGTCGATCAGGGTGGTGGAGTTGGTGTCCTTGTTGTTCTCGAGGTGGAAGTTCAGGTCCCCGAGGAGGATGTAGTCCGTGGAGGCGATGGCGTGTGTGCTGACGAATCGCTGAACTGTGGTCGGGGTCCGGGGGGTCTGTAGATGAGGGTTCCTCTGAGGGTGGTGTTGGGATCGGTGTGGATCTGGAAGTGCATGTGTTCGGCGGTGCTGAAGGTGTCATCGGTGTTGGTTGAGACTCTGAGGGTGTTCCTGTGGACGATGGCGATGCCTCCTCCGACTCCGTTGGTGCGGTCCCTGCGGGTGATCTTGTATCCGTCCGGGATGGCAATGGCGATGTCGGGGGCTGAAGCGGGATTCAGCCAGGTCTCCGTCAGGAATGCGACGTCTGGGGAGGTTGAGTCGAGAAGGTCCCAGAGTTCGATGGCGTGTTTGCGGGCGGAGCGGGTGTTGAGGAGGATGCATCTGAGGTAGTTGGGTTCTTTCCTGGGCGGTGGTTTGGCGGGGCGGGTGCTGGCGAAGCTGCAGTTCCGGCAGGTGAAGGGCCCTTGGGTGCGCTTCGGGGTGGCCTGGTAGCAGGCGTGATCTTTTCCGGGGTTGAGTGCGTGGAGGGTGCTGGCGTCGTATCGGCGTCTGTTGATGTGGCGGGCGCGGGGGATGCCCGGACCAGGGGTCTGGCGCTGGGCGCGGTCACGGCGCGGACGGGCACAGACAAGCTTGCCTTAGGCGCGCCTTCGGCGCGCCAGCAGCGCGGCAGCGCAGCGGCCGCCATAAATGGGGAGGTGGGAGGGAGGAGCAGGGAATGGGGCAGCGAATGGGCAGTGAGGGGCGGGGCCCCAGGGCGCAGCGGCGGGAAACAGGCACAGAAGGGAAAACGAGCACAATCAGGGCATCAAGGGGGCACAGAAAGGAAAAAAAAATGAGCACGATCAGGGGCAGCAAGGGGGCACAGAAAGGAAAAACGAGCACAATCAGGGGCAGCAAGGGGGCACAGAAAGGAAAAACGAGAGCACAATCAGGGGCAGCAAGGGGGCACAGAAAGGAAAAAAACGAGCACAATCAGGGGCAGCAAGGGGGTACAGAAAGGAAAAGCGAGCACAATCAGGGGCAGCAAGGGGGCACAGAAAGGAAAGAAAACGAGCACAATCAGGGGCAGCAAGGGGGCACAGAAAGGAAAAACGAGCACAATCAGGGGCAGCAAGGGGGCACAGAAAGGAAAAACGAGCACAATCAGGGCCAGCAAGGGGGCACAGAAAGGAAAAAAACTAGCACAATCAGGGGCAGCAGCAGGGCACACAGACGGAGCTGTGTGGTGGGGGAGCGACCTACCAGTCAAGGTCAGGGGTACTGCTTCCTATGTATTTTGAATAAGGTCCTCACACTACACTCAATGGTTACTCTGCACTGTAGGATGGCTTCTGGTTGTCTTTTAAGGCTGAACTGAACTGGGTGCCAGAGGTTTTAGTTGGAAGCTAGGAAAACCTATGCTTCAATTATTTACAATTTCCACCTTGTTGGATTTTTTTCAAAAAAGGGTCTACATGATTTCTAGTGCCACAAAACACCTTATCAATTTAGGAATACATCATACTATTAATAAAGTGATAGGTTGGGGACCTTGGGGGCACATATGGTGCCCCCCCCTGTTGATCCCTGCACCCCATTACAGGCATCTTGAGGTGCCTGCCATGGGGTTCAGGGTTGAACCACACCTCCCATTTTCCTATGGGAGCATGTATTATGGCCGGTTTACGGCCGTAATGCATGCTCCCATAGGAAAAAATGTTAGGATTGCGACTTTACAGTGTTCTGTCCGATCCTAATGAGGCGGGCAGGACAGCCGACCATGTGCTGGTCGGTCCCGTTTACGTGTCGGTGTCGGGCAAAAGCAATTCCACATGACACTGAAGTCTGCCTCTATAGTCTTCAGGACATACCTTCTTGGGTTTTCTTTCTCACTCTTCAACTATTTCTATGTGCAAGTTAGAAACCTTCAGTCTGACCATGTGTTAAGTGGCATTGGTCCTAGTCCAATCAACAGAGGATATGTACATCTTTCATAAATCAATATCTTTTTGCATATGTTGTCAAAGTAACATTTTTCCTACATTTTGAACCATTGCCTCATTTTCTTCATTTTCGTTTATTTTTGCTATTATGTTTTATTCCATTTTACTTAAACCTGTTATGCTTTTTACTATATTGCTTTATGGTTTTTAAGGCATGCAGCATCTCACACAACGTCTTTGATGATGGTCTTGTTTCTCTGCCAGACTACTTAAAGTGACCCAAGTTTACTATTGTTGAAACATATTTGATTTGGAGTTTTCTGTTCAGAGACTGTGGGTGCTCAATCACAGGTCACATCAAGACTGTGACATCTTCCACCTATGGCATGCCAGTCAACTTTCCTAAAGTCTGAAAGAAATTCAACTATTACCTCACTTTAAATCATCTGTGCATTGCTCTACAATCAAAATTACACAAGATGCATTCTGATAAGTCTGAAGCCACTAGTTTTATAATTTCATAATTCTTTCTCAGTACAACCACCTCTCAGTCACGCACATGCTTCCTGATCGTTTGATTGCTCTTAACCCTGTTGATCTCAACATTCTCAACATCCATCTATAATTTGTCTGGTTTCAGTGTAACTGCTATAGCCAGGGCCGGTTCTAGGATTTTTGGGGCCTTGGGCAGAAAGGGAATGTGCGAGGCCCCTCTAAATTGCATAGACGTGACACATTTAGGCCCTGCACTTTTGAAATAACCTTACAGGGCATACTCTCAGTAAAGGTCCTGGGAATAGGTTTCACATACTCATTTAAGAATGCTTGCATCTTAGTAGCTGAAGGCTCTACTCAAGCTGCTTTGCGCAGGGCCCCTAGTGTGCTGCAACACCTCCCTGTCTGCTATCCACAAGCATCTCTTTCACAGCTCATCAAGGGCTAAAAGAGAGCTGCTTGCCATTTGAAGGGTTAAACGTGCGGGATATGAGGTGTCCTGCAGTGCCTTTGTGTGGGCAGCATGAGAATGGATCCCCAATCACAGGACGTGATTAGCTTGGGAGAGGCCCTTTGTTCCCTGAGCATCGCACTTATGGTGTAGAGCTGCGATGCCCAGGGGATGAGGCACCCTTTCCCTGTACCTCGCAGTCATGGCACAGTGTGGCGAGACCCAGGGAAGTGCGTGCCTTCACTTATTATTTCCAGACCTGCACATCATTGCGAGGTCTTGGGCCTCGCAGCTCTACATCACAGTCTTAGAGGTGCGGGCCCCATGTTGGTCGGCTGGGCAGGGGGCCCTGGGCAGCTGCCCACACTGCACATGCCTAGCGCCAGCCCTGGCTGTAGCGCCATCATGCCTTCACTCAATTTTTTGGAATCATTCTATTTAGTGTTTTTTTAATCAAAATGTCCACTGCTTCTCATTGAATGTCACCAAAAGCACTTCTCTTTCCCTTGCCTCTTTCTACAATCACTGGCGTAACGAAACTCGAGGGGGCCTCCCTGCAAGGCACGTGGGGGGGCCCCCTCCGGGCTCAATCAGGAGCTCTGCAGCCAGAGTGCTGTGCTGAGGGGGCCCCCTGGAGCTTGGGGCCCCCCCGCACCGTGGGGGCTGCGGGGCCCTGTGTTACGCCCCTGTCTACAATACTCAACCTCAGTTTATGAAAGTATCTCATTTTCTTGATTGTCACTCCACCTCTTCATTGATGACAACTGAGTCCTTATTTTGTTCCACCTTCCGTTCCCCCTCACTCCAGGTCTGTATTACTGTCGGTCTATCCAAGATCCAGCAATGGAAGATACTGCACTGCCTGGTGCTGTACCCATACAAAAATGGAGATTATTATCTACCTGTCATCAATGACACCCTATCCGATTGTAGACTGGAATATTGAAGCAGAAATACCTAGTGGTCAGAATATTGTAATCAAAATATCAAAACCCAAATATCGAGGAGGTAAAATGCAAAGAGGGAGGTATAAATGTATTTTTCCTACCTCAACATATACATACCTTGAAGATATATATATATATATATATTACCTACTGGCGGTCGCCAGTAGGTAGTTATAGTGAGGACCTCGTTTCTATTCAAAAAGCGTTTTTTCTTTTGCCAATATCTTTGGCGTCGTTTGACGAATCTTCGCGAAATTTTCAAAACTAATGGTTCGCTCAGGTCACCTCTTGTCTTTAAAGTTTTGAGGTGATTCGTCAAGCGGGGGTCGAGAAAAAGGGGGGTCCCAAAACACATTTTCTCCACGTTAATTTCCCCCAGGAGGCAAGGGGACTTCATCCCCCAACCAAGAGCGCGCCAGGAGGTGCATTTGCAGAGTGGTGGAAAAAGGGGGCATGGCCTGTGTCCACCTCTCAGCAATCAAACTGTCTGGGGCTTACTGGAGGTAATAGGTAGGCTAGTTGGCCCCTAAGGACCCCCAGCAGCGAAGGGGACTTCAATTCCCATCCAAGAGCGCGCCAAGGAGTGCGTTTGCAGAGTGGTGGGCAAAGGGGGCGTGGCCTGCTATGAGAACAAAGCAATCCTGCTGTGTGGGACTTACTGGAGGTAATAGGCTGGGTAGTTGGCCCCAAAGGATGTCCTTGGGGCCAACTACCCCTCCTGTTACCTCCAGTAAGACCCATACAGTGGGTTTGCTAAGAAGTCTTCAGAGGCCATGCCCCCCTTTCTCCACCACTCTGCAAACGCGCCTCCTGGCACACTACTGGTTGGGGGATGAAGTCCACTTTACTCCTGAGGTACTTTGGGGGCCAAGAAGCCTTCCTGGTACCTGCTGTAAGTCCTACGCAGCGGAATTCCTGAGCTCTGGTCAGAGGCCCAGCCCCCTTTCTCCACCACTCTGCAAACGCAACTACTAGTTAAAGAAGCATTTGGAATGTAATAGGTCTCGCATTTGCGAAAGTTACGGCTATTGGCGTTGTAAATGTAAAGGTTTTTTACTAATGTTTTTTGGAGTGGAGTGGATGTACGTTGTGTATAGTGGAATTATGCGGTATGTTGTGCAGTGAAATTATGTGGATAGAAAGTATGTGGTATTTATGTATAGGAATTATGTAGAGTGAGATTATGTGTTATGGAGAGTAATTATGTGGTATGGTAGTCTGTGTTGTGGAGTGGTAACCTCAGGTTTAGTCTTCCTCGTTTCCATAGAAGCTAAACTATAAACTCAAGGAGACCAAAAAAAAGAAGGAACCACTGAGGAGCACTTCTGGACCTAGTTGGAGGTATGAGCAGGGCCACTGGAATTATGTGACTGTTCGGCTGCACCGATTTTTGCATAATTAGACATTTTCCGCATTTGCCACATAATCCATCATCTGCTGCATAATCTGCAGATTTGAACAAAAAATAACCTTGGGGGAACATGGCAGCCGTTAGTTAATGCCGGTCGCGAGCTCTCTCGTTGCTTGGCAGTTCTGGCGTGAATTACCTGTTGTATTACGCGGTGGGGGTCCGCTTCAGTAAGGAGGAAACATCGAGGAGTATTGGGAGGGTGTGCAGGAGGATTTCGGCGTGACTGTGAGCTCGTTTCTCACCGGCGTTTTGCTGGCCCTGAAACGGCGAGCTCTCGAGGAGGCGTGTGGGCGGAGGCTGCAGCGCGGCTCAGCAGGGTCCGGTGCGCTACAGCTAGGATCTGCTTACGGGGCAGCGGGAGCAGAGGTCCCTCTGCCTACACTCAAGGCTGGTTTTTGGAGCAGTTTTCACCGAGTCATGGTGTAAGCAAGGGCAGTAAAGTGGTGGAACCTCCGATGACCCCGGTAAGTAAAAGTGGCCAGGTCCTTGCTAACATAGGAGGGGGCCCTAAGCCTAAAAAGCTGCCTTCTGCAGAGAGGGACGAAAGCAGTAAATTCATCACCCATCCCACAAATAGATATACCCTTACAAATAGGGATATCTGGGGCAAGGGTGAACTCCCTTTGAGGCCCAAATCCTTTAAAAAAAACTCCCCCTCTGGCTGTACAGAAATCTGAGAGTAACAGAGCCTCTTGTGCCCTCCAGGCCCCCTCAATTTCTGCGTCAAAAAATAAAACCCCCTTGGATAAACCTCTATCTAGGGTAGGGGGCAGGCATTCTAAACAAAAACCAGATAGCGTAAGAATTACGCCTTCGCTCTGCTCTTATTTTAAGGTCAAATCCCAAGGAACCTTGGCTGTCCCCACCTCAATTACCCCTTTTGGCTCTGAGTTAAGGGGTTCCATTAGAGATATGGAGGACAATACTGCCACCAAAGATATTCTGCACCTAGAAAACATATTTAGTCCTCTAGCAGCAGTGAGTAGTATCGCACTAAATCAAAATGTAACTGATTCTACGACCATTGAGAGCCACCCTGAGCAAACGGATATGGAAAGACTTTTGTCCACTCCGTTAACTGAGGTTAGGGAGAAATTTATGATTTCCGAGTCAAATCAACAAAAAATACAAGGGTCGTGCGAGGGGTTAGAGGACAAGATAAATAATCTGGTGGAAAGAGTTGGGGCAATGGAAGTCTCTTTGGAAGACCTCTCAAAAAAGGTTGACACTAACAAAGAGAAGATCCAGAAACTGAAAAACGATGACAAAATCCTGCGGGACAAACTGTAAGCCCTTGAAAATAGCGCTAGAAGGAATAACCTAAGGATTTTTAATGTTCCTGAGGGCCTTGAGGGGGAAAACATTAGGGGGTTTACGATCAACCTCTTGAAAGAATTTAACATGGACGTGGATCAGCGCAGTTTAGAAGACGATATTGAAAGAGTGCACCGTGACCCCTTCCTAAAAAGAACGGGGAAGAAGAACCCGAGAAGGATCCTGGTAAACTTTAAATCATATACATTAAAAGAGAAAATCCTTGCGAGGGCACTCAAAGCAGGAATATTCAAAAAAGGAGGCTGGTCATTTCGTATTAGATCAGACATTTCACGTACCACGCAAGACAGGCAATGGGAGCTCGGGAAGTTTATTCAAGAGTTAAGGGAGTTGGGGGCCACTGCCAATCTACGCTTCCCCACCTCCCTAAAGGTGATGTGGAACAACAAGATGTATAACTTTAGAGACCCCAATGAGGTTAGCATAATGATCGAACAGATAAAAGCACAGCAAAAATAAATTTTGTTGATATTGCCGATGTTAGCGAGAGAGCTCGATGGAGGTAATCACACAGAATACCTCTAGTTATTTGGGAGGATTCCCCAGGGTGAGGTGGGTGGGTCACATGCAAAAAGAAAATTCAAATAAAAAATCACTTTTTGTTTTTCACTGGGTGGGGGAGCAGCTGGGTAAAAAATAACAAAAAAATTTCCTCATTTGTCAATTTGGGTCAAGTGGTTTCTTTGGACGTGTTAGGTCTTCAACCACGCCTGGTAAACTTAAATCACACGGTTAAGGTGTACTCTAATTATGGCAAGTCAAGATAGCCCTATCTACTTGAAGGTTTCATCTTGGAATGATAATGGTCTCAGAGTGGCCCCCAGAAGAAAGAACATTTTGGAGTATCTAAGACTTTCAGACACTGAGGTTTTTTAATACAGGAGTCCCATTTACTTAAAGAGGAATGGGCGGAGATACTTAAGGGGCAAAAGTGGATAGACCATTGTGTATGCACCACTCAGTCATGCTGTGTGAAGGGGGTTGCACTCCTTTTCAAAAAATCTATCCAAGCTACGTTGGGAGAATGTGTCGTTGACCCCCTTGGTAGATGGGTAATAGCCAAGGCTAGGGTTCGAGGTGTTTGGCTGTCATTCGTGGGATATTATGGCCCCAATTTAGACGATCCTGCCCCTCTCCGTGCCCTACTTCTTCAGCTAGTTGATATAAATGAACCCATCATACTGGGAGGGGATTTTAATGTAGTTATTGACCCAGCCCAAGATACAACATCTAGGAGGGCGGCGGCTGCAACACCCAATATGTGAAAGGCTTTGAAACAGGTGATGGTTGATATGGGCCTTGTTGACATCTGGAAGTTTATGAGTGGTAAGGGAGGGACGGCAGGGGGAAAGTTCACCTTTCACAACAAAAAACATGGCCATCGATCTAGAATAGATTTCTTTCTGGTAGATGTAACTATTTGTAAAAACACCATCAGAGTCACCCATGTTCCAGAACACCTATCAGATCACTCTGCTGTCACTTTAGAGATTACTCTTAGAAATAGGCCCTCTTCATGGAGATGGACACTAAATCGCACACTACTGTTAGACCTGCAGGTGGTAGAAAAAATTAAGGTTGCCACAAAGGAGTTTTTTTCCTCCAACTTAAATTCCGCCCCTCTGAACATCGTATGGGATACCTATAAGGCTTTTTTAAGAGGTATATTAATTAGTCTGAATACAGCACAAAGCAGGAAGGTTAGGGAAGACATCAAGAATTTAGTAGTCTCAGTACATACTTCTCAACGAGCCTTAGAGCAGGCCCCAAACGGCTCTAATACAGTACAACAGGAGCAGGAATTGCAACGGTCTAGATCTGAGTTAGCCGATTATTTAGAAGTAATACTTAGGAGGAAATGGGAAGCTAGCAGATTGTCGCATCATGAGTATGGGGAGGGATGTGTCAAACTGCTTGCTTGGAAGACCAAGGCTGATCAGACGAGGAATCTGATCAAGGATCTTAGATGTCAAAATTCAGGTGAAATAGTTTCAGATGATATTGAGATCGAAAATGCCTTTGTACACTTCTTTCAAGATCTGTATACAGAAGATTTGTTAGTGGGCGAGGACCAATTTGATCACTTTTTCCAGGATGTAGAGATCCTGTTACTTCAGGGTTCTGCAAGAGATGGTTTGAATATTCCCACTACTCAGGAAGAAATTCTTAAGGCTGTTAGTGGTTTACAAAGGGGGAAAGCTGCTGGGCCCGATTCCCTGCCAAACGAGATCTATATGATCTTAAAGGACGAGCTTATACCTATTATGTTGCAGCTTTTCAACTTGGCCTTTATACATAATCAGGACCTTCCGTCTTCTTGGGATGTCGCTACAATAACTATACTTCTTAAAACTAACAAGAATCCAAGGGTTTGTGAGTCTTACAGTCCCATTTCCCTCCTTAATAGCGACTATGAAATGTATTCCCAGATATTAACTAAACGGCTGGATAAGGTGGCGGGGTCTTTGATCCATAGTGACCAGAAATGGTTTATAAGAGGAAGACAACTTCATGAGTTGACTCATGAGTTAATAGGGGCAATCGACCTGGCTAGGGAATATGGGAGTCCTCTGACAATAATGACCTTTGACGCCGCAAAGGCGTTCGACAGGGTCAGTTGGCCTTTTTTGTATAAAGTGATCTGCCGCTTTAATTTGGGAGATGTTTTCTAAGCAGCAGTTAAGGCCCTGTATAAAAATCCTTCAGCCAGGGTTTTAGTCAACGGAAACCTTTCTAAAGCAATTACCATTGGTAGAGGGACTAGACAGGAATGCCCTCTTTCCCCGCTTCTTTTTAATGTCTATATAGAACCATTAGCAAGCAAACTTAGGGCAAATCGGAATATCTGCCCTTTTGTATGTAACGGCTGGGAAAAGAAAATTGGGTTATATGCTGATGACCTGATGATTTTCACAGGAGATTTGCCGAAGTCACTCCTGGTAATACTAGAAACTCTTGAAGATTTCGGTAAGGTATCAGGCTACGCTATCAACCCACAAAAAACTGAGTTGATGCAGTGGAATACACATCATGTGAGCGATCTAATTAGACAAGAGATAAGGTACTTGGGTATCCAAATAGTGCATAATTTGGAAAAATTAGCGCAAGTAAACTTTGATAATCTAGCTACCAACACCAGAAAACAACTAATGACCTGGGGAGCCCTCCCACTATCCTTTTTGGGTAGATCTAATCTTTTGAAAATGTCTATCCTTCCTAAATTTACTTTCTTATTTAATACCATTCCCCTAGAATTTAAAAGGGAGCGGTTTAAAAAAGTACAAGGGGATTCCATCAGTTTTATCTGGGGAAATAAAAAGTCCAGAATCTCCTGGAAAAAGCTCCAAGAAAAAAAGGGAGCGGGTGGCATTGCTAGACCGGACCTCTATCAATATTACCGGGCTTTCTACTTGAAAATCTTTCGTCAGCTTTTGAGGGGCAGGGACTTTCTGACTCCGCTTTTTAGAGCCCTCACCACAGACTTCTCCACTTTGGCCACCCTACGTTTTAAAAAAAAGTCAGACTAAAGGTTTTTGTGGGTGCCTGTAAAATCTGGTATCAAGTGAGAACATCTTTACAAATACCATATTTCAGTGAATTAGCTCCAATTTGGGACTCGCCGGGCACCCCAGCTTGCCTTCATGACTCTCTGGCAATTCCTCTGCGGGAGTGTGGTATAGATAAATGGGGTCGACTTTTAGTGGACACTAAATTAATTTTGTGGCAACGTTTATCGGAGATCTCTGGGGGGTTGGTATCTAAATTTAAATATTACCAATTAACGAGCTGGGCAAGCACACTGGGGAAAGACGAAAAGGGGAACCAACATTGGGAGACCAGGATATGCTCACGGCCTCTTTGGCGAAAAGAAGTTGCAGAATGGTACTGAATGTTGATTCAGGCCACGGGTAAAGTGCAGGTTCTGCGGACAAAGATCTGGAGGAGGGAACTGCCAGATCAAGACCTCGACTTGTTATGGCAAGTATCTATGTCTCATCTATGGTTATAAGTGAAGTCTGCACCTCTCAAGAAGAACCATCTTTTTACTGTTCACAAAGCTTACTGGACGCCCCTGAAACTCTCCAAGATGGGAAGCCGAGGGGAGAAGATGTGTCCTAAATGTGGAGAGGCCAACGCGAACGATGTTCACATATTCTGGCGGTGCCCTTCAATCCAGACATTCTGGCAGAAAGTGGGTAAGGCTCTTTAGGAAATCCTGAGTCAAGAAATTAAGGTGAGCCTATCTATGGTAATTTCTGGGGTAGTATCAGGAGGGGAGGGAAATAGGCCTCACCCTAAAACCCATAAGGCCATTATTTTTATATTGAGTCTTCTGGCACGAAGGGAGCTGTGTATTAAATGGATACTTCCCTGTCCCCCCACAGAGACAGAATGGCTAAAATCTGTTCAAAGAATATCGACGCTTGACCGGGTTACCGCCCATGTTAAGAGAACAAAGTTTTGGGATCTTTGGGATACCTGGGTTCAAACTGTGGGACCCTGATTAAATTCCCTGAATTTTCTGAAACTTTCTCTTTCTTCTTCTTTCCTCTCTTGTTCTGCTTTTCCTTTGTTTGCTCCTGTTGGAAACTAACAGTCCAATGATTACTGGTTTAAAAATACGGGTTGCACAGATGGGGGAGTACTGTTTCCCTCTTTCTGGGATTGGTCATCCTTTTTGCACCTGTAGATAGGAGTCAGCTTCCTTCTCGACTGCGACATTTTCAGCCCGGGAAAACTGCTCTTGCTTCAATGAAGCAAAGCAGAATTGCTTTTGGGCAAGGGGAGCTGCTTGTTAGCAGCTCCCCTTGCCCAAAAGCAATGCCGGCTCCCGCAGGAGGCGGGGAGCCGGCAGGGACTGTGGGGGCATTGGGGCTCCCCCCACGGTCCCCAACTTGAGGGCCGGCCCCGGGATGGGGTATCCGGGGCCAGAAGTGGCCCAGAGGAGGAAGGCCATGCGGCCCCCTCCCTAATTAAAAAATATTTTTAAAAAAGAGGCCAGGCCCTGGGGGATATGGGCCCTGGCGCCAGAAGTGGCCCAGGGGAAGGGGGCCACGTGGCCCCCCTCCCTAATTAAAAAATATTTTTTAAAAAGAGGCCAGGCCCCGGGGGATGGGGTCCCCGGGGCCAGAAGTGGCCCGGGAGGGGGGCCACTCGGCCCCCCTCCCCTTTAATTAAAAATAATAATTTTAAAAAAACAGAAGGCCGGCCCCGGGGGATAGGATCCCCGGGGCCATAATTGGCCGGAGAAGGGGGGCCGCGCGGCCCCTTCCTGTTTTTTTTTTTTTTAAATGTGGCAGGCCCTGGGGGATGGGGTCCCCAGGGCCCAAAAAACATTGAAAGAAGGGGAGCCACACAGCCCTCCTTCTAAAAAAATTAATTAAAAAAATCTGGCCCTTCCCTGCACCACTCTGCAAAGGCGCCCCCTGGCGCGTTCTAAGTTGGGGAATTAAGCCCCCTTGAATACTGAGGATCCCTGGGGGTCAACTAGCCCACCAGGTACCTCCAGTAAGCGCCACACAGCTGGATTGCAGAGAAGTGGTCCGAGGCCATGTCCCTTTTTACACCACTCTGCAAACGCGCCTCTTGGCGCACTGCTGGTGGGGCGATGAGGTCCCCTTGTGTCCTGAGGACCTCAGGACACAAGTGGACTTCATCCCCCGTTTACAGAGTGATGGAGAAAGGGGGCGTGGCCTGTGTCCACCTCTCAACAATCCCACTGTGTGGGGCTTACTGGAAGTAAGAGGTAACCATTATAAACTAATGGGGTAACCCAATCACTGTCCGCGGACCTGGGTATCATATGGTATAGAAAACAATTGGTCCTAGACTCTTTTAAAGCGCATCAAATCAAGAAACGTTTATAATTCAGAAATAATTTGTTGCATGTAAAAGATTAGCAAAAAATAATTAATACATATATGACTTTCAGATTGTGCACCTTGAAAAAGAGAGAGAAGAGAAGGCACCCACTGTATTTAAGCGGAAATTGTCTATTTTATTCATAAGAACAATTGCCAAGGTAAACTTGCCTGGACGTTGAGTGGCTGAGTTATAAGTAGTGCTCATAGCGCATGCATGTTACTGGGCAGACGCCGCAGGCGTTCACCTGATCCAGCGCCTACGCGTCATGGAAGGCCTGTGTCAATGTATAAGAAGACAGACTGGGGGATGCAGCTGTTTTCACAAGGCAAGCTATGGTGCTTGCTCTTTCAAAACATATTATTTGAAAGCTCAACATGTGGACTAATCGATGTGGAGAAAGGGGATCCATTATCCTGGCTGGAAGGTAGCAGCATCATGATGTAGCAGCACAAAGGTGCAGACACGGTACAAAAACACATACGTAACAATAACAGACCCGCAGCACAATGTATAATACAATCAACATGACGACTTTACATAAATGCAGTGTATGATACAATATGGTGAAAAATAAATGAGATAACAGCTTTCAAATATTTACATAATATACACTTTGAAGGGAGACGATATTTGATAGCGCCTAGTAGTTACAGGTACAATGTAGATGCCACACGGTTGGATTAAAAAAAAATTGGTGGATTAAAAATACTGCAGAATCGGGGTGCACCGACTTGGAAATTCATATTACAATTGGCAGAGCCCTCAGCCATTGTTTAATGATGCTACCTGTCTGGCAATTTCCTTGTGCTCATTCAATCCCCTCAGGACTGAGTCATAGATGTGTATCCATTTACACTCTCTTACACTTATAGTGTTGGCAAAGTTGCCCCCTCTTGGGTTACCTTCACTTTCTCAATCACCCACCATCTAAGACTCTCAGCTGAGTGTCTGAAAGTGGTAAAATGCTCAACAAGAGGGGCGCCCTGGACTTTACATCGAATCCTTCTGCAGTGTTGCAGTATGCGAGTTTTTACTTTTTGAATGGTTTGTCCAATATACAGGAAGTCACATGGACAAGTTATGGCATAAATGACGCCTGTGGTGTTGCAGTTAGTGTGGTCGTGTAATGTGTGCGTGTGGTCATTGTGTGTGAAATGTTTAATCTCCTTTGTCATGGGGCAGGCCTTACACTGCCCACATTTAAAATGGCCTTTTGTGGGTGGTATGTTCCAAAGTGACAGTTGATTGTCCCTGGTTTTTGTGGGGAGGAGAGATTTTACCACATGGTCTCTCACATATTTGCCTTTTCTGAATGCATGCATGGGAGGTTCATTAATCCCTATTTCGTCAGCCACCAGATGCCAATGGCGGTTGACGATCTTTTTGATCTCATTGCTCTTGGTACAAAAGGTGGTGACGCATACCAAGTATTCCTGATCCGGAGATGCCTCTTGTTTGGGTTTTAGGAGAAAGTCTCTATGACAGAACCATGCCCGTTTGCATGCTTTTTTAAAGAGGAGGTAAGAGGTAGGCTAGTTGGCCCCTAAGGACCCCCAGCAGTGAAGGGGACTTCAATACCCATCCAAGAGCGCGCCAGGGAGCGCGTTTGCAGAGTGTTGGGCAAAGGGGACGTGGTCTGGTATGCGAACTTAGCAATCCTGCTGTGTGGTACTTACTGGAGGTAATAGGGGGGGTAGTTGGCCCCCAAGGATGTCCTTGGGGCCAACTACCCCTCTTGTTACCGCCAGTAAGTCCCACACAGTAGGATTGCTAAGACGTCTTCGGAGGCAACGCCCCCTTTCTCCACCACTCTGCAAACGTGCCTCCTGGCAGACTACGGGATGGGATGGGGGATAAAGTCCACTTTACTCCTGAGGGACTTTGGGGGCCAAGAAGCCCTCCTGGTACCTCCTGTAAGTCCTACGCAGCGGAATTCCTGAGCACTGGTCGGAGGCCCAGCACCCTTTCTCTACCACTCTGCAAATGCGACTACTAGTTAAAAAAGCATCTTTCTGCACCTCTGACTTAGAGGTAGTTTTAATCCCCCTGCCCGATCATGTACTAGGGCCTTACAGGGGAGGTCATGCCAATCACAGGGGTACCCCAACCCATAGTGTACCCTAGTGTATGTAGGTGTTTTCACTGTATTCTAAGTGTCCTTTAGCATAGCACTGGCTCTAGGCCTGGTTAGTCAGACTCAGTTACCAACAGTACCCGTCAGCAAAATGTTGGGGGCACAGGATGACTTTTCAACAAGGCCTCTTTCTACCCCTCTGTTGGTTCTTTCTGCATATCTTTTGCTTCTTTCTGCACCTTTCTTTGTCTTTCTGGACTTCTGTTGCCTCTTTCTGCATTTCTCTTGCTTCTTTCTGCACCTTTCTTCCTCTTTCTGCATATGTCCTACCTATGTAGGCATAGTTTGAAATTAGCATTTAAAAAACCTTTGAAATTCACTGAATAAACCTTAGGTTTCAGGGTCATTATAGTTAGAAATTAGCATTTAAAAAACCTTTGAAATTCACTGAAAAAACCATAGGTTTCAGGGACGTTATAGTTAGTTGGACATTTCACTCGTACAAACCCAGAGAAATTCAGCCGTTATAGTTAGTTGAACTAACTATAACTCACGCCCCCGCAATGCACTGCTGATGACGTCACATATTACATCACTCTTGACATGGTCAGTGACATCACTGATGACATCACTGATGACATCTCAAATGACATCGCTGATTACATCACTGATGACATCATCCACATGATAATCTGATGCACCTCCTCACACCCTAATATAACCTTTGATACACGCACTCTAAAATACAGACTACCATTTTCGAAACAATAGACACACCAATACCAGTTACTACATACCCACTCACTGATTTCTAGGTCTACACACACATCCACTCATTCACCCATACAGTCACTCATACATGCAGTCACTCATCAATACAGCACTATCATTTGCACTCTTACACCTATACAGACACTCACACACCGCCACTCATCCATAGAGTTACTCACACATCTAGTCAGTCATGCAAATAATCAATCACATTCCCATTTACTCACCTATACAGTTATACACACACCACCTCACTTATTCATACAGATACTAACACATACTTACTCTCTTATACAATCACTGATACAAGCACACACTCATCCATACAGCCACTCTCACAATCACTCACTCTCACATATAGTCATTTATATACTCCAACACTCACATATACTGCCTTCCACATATGTAGTTACTCACACATGTACCACTGAGACATCCATTCACTCACCAACACACCCATACACGCACTCACCCACCCATACAGCCCTGCACAGATGCACTCTTGAACCCATACATCCAGTGAATCACCAACTCACACATCTATGCACAGTCACACACCCCCCACCCACCCACACAGACACTCAGGCACCCATACAGATACTCAGACAACCAATCAATAACCCATATAGACACTCATGTAGCTACTCACAAACCCAGGCAGCCGCTTACACACCAACTGACAGACTGATACAGACATTCACACAGATTAGTCACTAACGCATGCATTCAGTAAGACACGTTTAATCACTCACTTATACAGTCAGTCACGCACCTACTAAATCATCCATTCAGACACTTATACACCCACTCATTCTTCAATACATAGTGGCATATATATATATAAAACATATTTAAACTTTACAGAAACACACAGTCACTGGATGATGTCATCAGTGATGTCATTTGAGATGTCACTGACTATGTCATTAGTGATGTAATATGTGACATCATCAGCAGTGCATTATGGGAGTGCGAGTTATAGTTAGCTCAACTAACTATAACGGACGAATTTCTCTGGTTTTGTACGAGTGAAATGTCCAACTAAGTATAACATCCCTGAAACCTATGGTTTTTCAGTGAATTTCAAAGGTTTTTTAAATGCTAATTTCTAACTATAACGACCCTGAAACCTAAGCTTTTTTTCAGTGAATTTCAAAGGTTTTTTAAATGCAAATTTCTAACTATAATGACCCTGAAACCTATGGTTTTTTCAGTGATTATATATATATATATATATATATATATATATATATATGTCCACAAAGTGATCCTGATCTCCGGTGCACACTCACAGCAGGTGCTCTGCGTAAGGGCCGGATCCTGGCCCCAAAATTCCGTGAGCAAGGCCGTGAGAGGGCTGAAACGCGTTGGTTGAGCCGTGCAAATAAACGCATTTTGAAAATCTCTTCCTGAGTGCCGCGTCAATGGTTTTGTGATATATATATATATATATATATATATATATATATATTCATTCATTCAAAAAGTTGCCTTTGCGCGGAGGTCACACCCAACAAGCCTTTAATATCTGGTAACAGAACAATTGCGGTGAGTGAAATACTGAGTACCATGCCTTGCCTGACGCGTTTCAAACATAAATGTCCTTTTTCAAAGGCAGCATGTCTTCAGCAATGTTCTTTCCGTCGATCCTCCAATTCAAATTGTCCCGTTTAAATAGCTTCCTTGTGGGCCTCTTTATACTGCATCTCGGGAATTGGAGTCCACATCCTGCCTAAATAGGTCGGAAATAAATGAACTTGCTCATTTCTTAACTTTCAAGGTTGCTTTATTTTCCCCTCAGCTTTCCGATGTTAATAAACTCCGCAGCTGTTCCAAAAATAAACCAACTTGTTGCTCCAGTTGCAGCTGCCTTTCTTCTGCAGCCATGGACTTGCTGTGTTAAGCAATGGTGCTCCTCCCCGACCGAGCAGGCCGGAATAATTCATTCAAAAAGTTGCCTTTGCGCGGAGGTCACTCCCAACAAGCCTTTAATATCTGGTAACAGAACAATTGCGGTGAGTGAAATACTGAGTACCATGCCTTGCCTGACGCGTTTCAAACATAAATGTCCTTTTTCAAAGGCAGCATGTCTTCAGCAATGTTTTTTCCGTCGATCCTCCAATTCAAATTGTCCCGTTTAAATAGCTTCCCTTGTGGGCCTCTTTATACCGGGATTTGAGATGTCATCAGTGATGTCATCAGTGATGTCACTGACCATGTCATGAGTGATGTAATATGTGACGTCATCAGCAGTGCATTGCGGGGGCGCGAGTTATAGTTACCTGAACTAACTATAACGGGGGAATTTCACGGGTTTTGTACGAGTGCAATGTCCAACTAACTATAACTGTCCCTAAAACCTTATGGTTTTTTCAGTGATTTTTTAAGGTTTTTTAAATGCAAATTTCTAACTATAACGTGCCTGAAACCTATGTTTTTTTCAGTGAATATATATATATATATATATTGTCAAGATACATATATATGGAATTAGGTGTAGAAAAGCTATAAATGCTTTCTAGTCACTATATTGTGACCACTCTGTATTGAGGTTCGAAATTCAGAACTCACACCACCCTACCCATATAACTACATATTTGGCAATTAAATACAGTCAGGCTTCTTATCTTGCTATTTATACATTTTAATTTTTGAGGCTAATTATACTTCTTTATTGAGAGAACAAATCACTAGGCAAAGATACTGTTTTATGTTTTCTGATGTATGTTTTTAATGATTTGTTTTATGTGTGCAACTGTATTAACTGGAACAAAGTATCCTTGACACATTGCTCTATTTAAAAAAACATATATTTTATTTATTAAATTGAGTAAATCGTGTTTATAGATGCACTTGCCCATAAGGACAGTGCCACATACCCACAGCTTGCTACACAAATCAACAATTAGAGCTATAACCGAGTCAGTTACACATGCCACACTCGTACACACATATTTGGGACTGACCAGAGAGTTAGTACTTGAAATTGCATTTCAGATGCTAATACAAGCGGTTAATCCGATTTACATTCATATTAGCTCTGGGTATCTTCCTCCCTAAGATTCACCATTTTTACGCTTGTGTGACTTGAACTGCCTTTTGCATGATATCAGTACTTTTGTAATTTAAATCTGAAAAAAGGCAATCTCTTTTAAATATATTTCCTAACAGTGGGTGAAGGATGCACTAAACTTATTTAAGAGCTGTACACATCAGTAGACATGGCCACTGAACTCCAAGCATTGCACAGTGCCCTGAATTAATCCTACCTATATTTGCTTAACTGGAAAAGACACGTGGTTGTGGGGTTTTCAATATGGAATCCAGGAAAAAATATGCTTTTAGAATATTCTGTGGAAAAGTTAACCTTCTATTTATTTTGCATTTATTGGTCATATCGTCTATTGATTTCTCTTCATTTATGAGGATAAATGAAATTGGACATTAGGGCCCTGACCATGATATGCCTGTGATTCCCAATGGGCTAGTAATGGGATTTTTCAGTTCCACTGGGAATCACAAACACCTATAGGGTATTTCTGGGCCCGGTATTACTATACGTTTTAATGTGGACAAATCATCCATCCATGACAGCTGGTATACTGTCTTCCAGAAGAATGTACTGGGAGTACAAGTTTGCATGTGGTAATCTGTACAGTAGCGCAGATTTCTGCATGTTATTCCCCACTGCACAGTAGGCAAAAAGTGATTAACTTATAGTTATGATCCACTTTGGTACCTGGACCCGGTTCACCGTTATACCTGGCATTGGAAATACTGGGTGTGCTCCTAGCAGCCTTTTTACCAGGCTACTGGTGCCTGGGGCTTTTGGAATTTAAAAAACGTGTGTACATTTTAAGTATGTTTTTCGTTTCGATGTCACTATTTTATACATCTTTTGTAATTCCTTTACTTTCAGCATGCTGGTAGGAACTTGTGACCCTGCTCCTCAGTGCTGAAGATCACCACATAAACAACAGCAAGCACCATGGGCATAATGAGAGCGCATATTCATAGCGATTGGAGTGGTGCATGCAGCAGAGTTTAGCAGCGAGGGGGGGCATGCCAGGCATTGCTGAGGATGATCAAAATGAGCATGCGTGTTCTTTAAAAGGCTACATTTAAGTACCTTTTAAAACAGAGGCAAATAGTCCCTGACAGAGGGTAGCCATGGTTGACTTTGGTTTGACCTTTTACAAAATTGTATTTGGACTTGGATGTGACGTTTTTCCTACTCATTGTCGAGCAGGATTGTACTTTATTTTCTTCTTTTTGTTTTCCACAAGCGAAACTAGGACATTTTTTTATAATCTCTTACACGGAGAGTCAGTGAAGTCCATAGAGTACCTTGGGTGCTCCGCTCCCAGGGACAGAGTGAATGCAGGAAAGGTGGGCGCTTTTCCCGTGGGCTGCTACAGCATGCTCATTTTTGATGCTACAGATAAATAACTCTCCAGGATAGTGAGAAAGATCCTGAAGTACAAAATAAGCAATTGGTCCAGTTTTTTTCTAAGATTTTTCATTATAGGAACTGCATGCAACACATAGCACTGTATAGGATCTGACTTTCTTTTTATCCATGCCAGGTACAACATATGGCTGGTATTACAACATTTTCCTCCCAAACCATCTCTAAATATCCAACATCAGGTACGTGAGACCAATCTGTCTGCTTTTTAGGCATATTTTGCAACTGCTAGGCTTGTCTTTTCAGGAATGCGAGCTATGAATATGACATCACGCCAAACCTAGCTGTATCATGGCATGCACCTCTGCTTGAAGGGAGGTCGAGAAAGGGGTGGAGTTATTTGATTGCTCTCAGATGGATGGGGCAGTCACTATGACCAAGCTGCCCTCCTCGGTCAGCGATAACACTAAAAAAAGATGGATCTCTTTTTTTAAATTATTCATATTTTCATTGACAAATTATGCATTGAAAGTACCACACAAAAGCAAAGGTGCTGGACAGTTTTGAGAGGGGGTGCTAGCCAGTGAAACCAACTCCCTAAAGACGTAGGGTTGTGAAAAATCCAAATGCTTCTTAAAGACCAAGGGCCTCATTTATGAGGATTTGGCGTAGGGCAGCGCAGGAAGTCACCTTGTTGCCCTACGTCAAAGTGAAAGGTGCATTTGTGTCCTTTCCCCCAGCGCTGACGCCATTTTCATCAGCCTAGCACCAACACAAGATGAAAGGGTGCCTGTGTTAGCGGCAGGATTGTTTTTGTGCAGGGTACCTTCCTGCACAAAAACAATCCTGGGAGGCTTTTTTCTCGTTCGATGTGTGCTGTATACAGCACACATGGAAAGAGGAACAAATTAAGAGAAATAAAGTTATTTCTCACCATTGCGCCTGTCCTGGGTAGGCGTATGGTTTTGACCCATCTCCAGGTGTACATGGTTTTGTAAATTTGAGGAAACGTCAAAATCCACGCCTATAGAATGCCTTCCTAACAGAGAGTAGGGCAACTCAGCGATTTGCGCTGCCTTGAAATGAATGAAATGAAATGAAATGAAATGAAATTTGTACTTGTTAAGCGCACCCATACCCCCAAAGGGGTGTCCAGGCGCTGTACGCATACCGCTGTGGAACACTTCGCTGCCTTGCCTTACTCCATATCTATGAGACCATTTAAAGCTACGTAAATTGGCTTTGCATGACCTCATAAACATGATTTTGTGATTTGCGCGCCTGAAGTGTCACAAAAAGTGACACTACGGGGGCGCAAGGGGCTCATAAATATGCTTCCAAGTGTATTTAATGAGGGATTACTGTTTACTGCAAAGTGTTGTCTATTGTGAGATCTGATAGTGCATTTTGTTGCACATTACCAAATATATGTCTAAAATGTGGAATATGTTATTCTCATGAAATATGCGTTTTGATCCAATTTGTGTGAAAATACCACACTTTTTCCCAGCAAAAATGCTGTCAGGTAAATCCGTCAACATTTGGAAACACCACAATATTTTGAGTTTTATACCATGAAACAGGGGAAAAACTGTTATCACAAAAAGGAAGAGGGGGGGACTAGAGGCTAATAAAGGTCCAGTACCCGTGCTCCAAAAGACACTATATGTTTCCAAAATGGGGTAACTGTTCCTGATAAGGCACAAAAATGTGTCAAGAGAAGAGAGACAGAACTGCTAGGTGCTAAACCAGTTAATACAGGACAGTCATCAAGACTATTTCTTGCTGCCCTCACACATCCCTGGGAATGTCATGCTTCATCATCGGGCGGGTGCTCCTCATTGGGCTGCCGCTGCAATGCCCTACAGGTCCCACAAAGGGTCACTTTATCGGAGATCTTTTGATTTTTCTCACCGTGTCATGAGTGTGAGAGTGCCCTAGTGGGGTGGTGAAGAGTGAGTGTAAACCTGAATAAAACTGGCTATGGGATATCACATTAAGTTTAATAGAAGGACTCCCCTGTCAGATTAAAAAACCAGTAGGTTGGTGTTACTATTGGAGTAATACTGTCCCCTTGTAGCTGAGAAAAAAGGTGAATATGTTTTGCGCCTTAAATGGTCAAATTGATCCTTGGCGCTTCGTCAGGACCAGAAAATAGTGGGCAGGTTTTGAGCCAGCCCCACATATGATTTCAAGGTGAATGGCCCCCTATAATAGGGTGGTGCCCACTTGTGATAAAAAATCATCCTCCGATTCCTATTCCACAGGCATAGGAAAACCCAAATTGTCCGGGACATGAGAAAAGAGTCTCAAGAGCTCAGCTCCCTGTACAAAACGACCCTGCCTTCCCTCCTTCTCATCAGGGTCTTCAATGTCCTCAATGGGATTTGGCTGTGGCATCTTTGCTGGAGGCCCCTCTGATTTCCTGGGCTGAAAAGCAGACTCAACCACTTTATTAATCAACTAGTGTGGTGCTGCCAAAGTATGTACCCTCGCACTACTATCAGAAGCAGACTCCATTACCGGCATGGAAAAACCACACTACTGGCACTTCCTGCATCACTCCCATTCCTAGGCAACCAACTCTTGCAACCCCTGAAGCCTTGTGGGAGCCGAGAGAAGCAAGAACCACCCATGAGTATAAAAATACCATAGCTGAAAGCGTGACTTGCATACTGTGCCAGGGGAGAGACAAGAAGCCACAAGGGGATGCTCCACGCCACAGAAAAGCCTTTCCTCAACCGTGGGACACCCGAGGTAAGAGTGCCTTATCATGCAAAATGCTGAATCCATCGGCGGTCCAGCAGGGGAGACACCAACAGGAGAAGGATGCTCTGCACCGCAACCCATCACCGGACCAGCGCCCACTAAGCAGGGCGATGCAATCCCCTACAAGAAAACCCAACTGCTCAAGCAAGTCTGGTAAGAAAGGCATAATAAAACATTAAAACAGGCCAAAACCCACCTCGAACTTGCTAGGTATCGTTCTGCAGCACAGAATGAAAAGAACAGGATGCCCTAGTGACGTGCTTTCCCCTTCATGCACGCTGGGTAGGCAGCGCCATATTGGGGGAAGTATTTTGACCTCAGCTAGGTAATATGTTCTATGTAGCAGGCGAACGGCTCAACTGTACGGAATGGGGCAGGAAGACGCACAAGGAGGTAATGCCATGGACATGCTTATGGACATCCCCTTGAGCCAGCTGAACTTCAAAAGCCAATGGCTAAAAGGGGCTGTCCAAAAGCCCCTTTCTGTATGTTTGAATATTTGTATGTGTAAGAGTATGTTTTGTGATGTATGATGTGTGACAAAATGAGATGGTGTTACGTTTTGTATAGAGACCCAAATATAGACACGTTCATATATGCCGTATATGGTCATAATCGTATATGCCCTATTATGGTCATACTCGTATATGCCCTATTATGGTCATAATCGTCTATGCCCTATTATAGTCATGATCTCCTATGCCCTAATATAGGCATGATCTTTCACCTACATTAGTTCCCTACAGTACACAACGAACTCTGAGGGATGAACGTTATCTAGTCTGTGGTTAGAACACTGCAAGGTCTTTCCCGAACACAGGCCTACAATGTACTCATAAATTATGCATGAGCATTCACCAGCTACATCTCCCGCATAATATGTATGTACAAAGTTCACCCCTGACGTCTTCCTCATGTCTAACAAAGACCAATACAAACCATACTGAGGGACGAGACTCTTTAGGGTATAAATACACCACATCTTGCCATGGTAAGAAAGAGGGAACCGAGACTTCCATGCTGACACACTGACCAGAGACGCTGAGGCTCCTGCATGCAGTCGCTCCAGCTGACAGCGGTCTGACAAAGCCCTTGCGGGGTGTCCAACTCGAGACCAGGACGGGGTCCCACACTCTCTCTATCCAGGTATGGGGGTTAGACTAAATCCTAGAAAGATTCTTGGCTTTTAGGTTTACACCTACACACATACTAGGTACACTTAGGTACATCTAGTTAGGCATCGTAGGAGTACGCGCACTTGTGGGTGACATTCTATTACGCAATTTATATTCATGTATGTATTCATGATTATTGCAATATGGTAGAACTGTACTATCCTTTCACTTTTATCGTACTGCTGATAATATATCTCTGCTATTGTCTGCTGGTTGCTGCAGTACATACATTTTACACTAGAATAACAACTGTTCAATAAATACTTATTGAAACGCCCAGACTGTGTATTCTGTGTAACTCTCTGAGACAAACCGAACCAGTAAGCACGAGTGACTGAGCGAAAAGTAATACATTGTTTCCACGATTCTGAGGGATCAGGGTTATCATGATCTAAGGTTGCCAGAAACTAATCTCTCCCCGATTAGAGGAGATTCTAGTGGCACTGTGAGCTAGCTAATGCAAATCCGGCTAACATACGCGGTGGGGGTGTACAGAATCAGTCTAACACCAAGCCCACGGTTTATGTTATCCAAACGAGCAGGTCCTGCAGGGGTACTATAGGAACTACACGACAATGGATGTTTGGACAAAATGTCAATTTAACAATATCTGGAAACAGAAATATCAGAAACTAAATATTGTGACACACAAATATCGTGATGTACAAATATTTTTGACAATCATATCGTTTTTTGAGGTAAGAAATGTCATTCTAAATAATATTGATATTTTTAACATCATTTTCACTAATAAAGTGGTTAAAAATATTGTTTTTTAATTATTTGGATGTATTTAGTTGTTTATTGTTTATATAAATGTTTATAAATGTTCTTAAAATATAGCTTGTTATTTTAAGTGACTTAGAATTTTTTATTAATTTTTAATAGTAAGATTGTTGTTGTAGTGGGCTGTTGGGTGTGTAAGGGGATAGGGTGTGAACTTAATTAGGTAATAGTTAATTAAGAATTATTTAATAAATGTTATTTAATTATATTATTGATAGATATTTTGTAATGTATTTAATATTGATTAATTTCTGTTATATGTTATTTGCAGGCTGTTAGGTTTGTAGGGGATTGAAGTGAGAAGATATATAAGTAATAATTAATTACCAATCTGGACTCATATTTTATTAGTCTGAACGGAATAAACCAATGACAGTTTTGGACATCTCAAACACAACAAGATCATGGACGGAATGCTGAAACTTTCCAAACACCCACCCCCAATCAAGAGATCTGGCTGAATCCATCGTTCTTTTGCTCACCATGCCCCCCCAGTTTGGGCCCAGCCATATGGAAATCTTGACCCTGCTCCCCAATGGAGCAGTCCAGCCCAAACTGCCAGGCCAGGTCCTCCCTGGACCGTAAATAAACATCCCGGTTTTGGGATATCACCCCTCATTAGCCAGGCTAGCTTGAATCCAGGGGCACAGCAAGCAAGGGACCCACGTCTGGGCATACGCTTGGCCACTTAGGGCGAACATAGCTAACACAACAAGATGATGGACGGAGTGCTGAAACTTTTCAAACACTCACCCCCAGTCAATAGATCTGGGTTAAATCTGTTGTTCTTTTGCTCACCATGCTACCCCAGTTTGGGCCCAGCCATATGGAAATCAGTCTTGACCCTGCTCCCCATGGGAATAGCTCAGCCCGAAATGCCAGGACAGGTCACTTTTCTGGGCATACCCTTGGACACATAGGGTGAACATAGCTAACACAACAAGATGATGGATGAAGTGCTGAAAATTTTTAAACATTCACCCCGTCAAGAAATCTGGGTTAAATCCATCACTCCTTTGCTCACCATGCCACCCCTGTTTGGACCCAGCCATATGCAAATCAGTCTTGACCTTGCGCCACAAGGGAACAGTCCAGCCTGAATTGCCAGGCCAGGTCATTGCTGGACCATAAACAAGCATCCAGGGACCAGTTTCAGGGTATCACTCCTCATCAGCTTGGCTAGCTTGAATCCAGTGGCACAGCAAGCAAGGGACCCACATCTGGGCATACCCTTGGCCATTTAGGGTGAACATAGCAAACACAAGAAGATGATGGATGGAGTGCTGAAACTTTTCAAACATTCACCCCCAGTCAAGAGATCTGGGTTAAATTAATTGTTCTTTTGCTCACCATGCCACCCCAGTTTGGACCCAGCCATATGCAAATCAGTCTTGACCCTGCACCCCATTGGAACAGCCCAGCCCGAACTGCCAGGCTAGGTCCTCCCTGGACTGGAAACAAGCATCCTGGGAGCGGTTTCGGGGTATCACCCCTCATCAGCCAGGCTAGCTTGAATCCAGTGGCACAGTGAGCAAGGGACCCACGTCTGGGCATAGCCTTGGCCACTTAGGGCAAACATAGCAAACACAACAACATTATGGATGGAGTGCTGAAACTTTTTAAACATTCATCCCCAGTCAAAAGAGCTGGGTTAAATCCATTCTTTTGCTCACCATGCCACCCAAGTTTGGACCCAGACATGTGAAAATCAGTTTTGACCCTGCTCCCCATGGGAACAGTCCAGCCCGAAATGCGTGGCCAGGTCCTCCCTGGACCAGAAACAAGCATCCTGGACCCAGTTTCAGGGTATCACCCCTCATCAGCCAGGCTAGCTTGAATCTAGTGGCACAGTGAGCATAGGACCCACGTCTGGACATACCCTTGGCCACTTAGGGTAAACATAGCAAACGCAACAAATGCATCTGACAATCACAGTTTAAAAACATTCTCTCTTGTCATGTTGAGTATGAAAGACATATTAAATTGCTGTGGGCCTTTACCTCTACAATGTGCTGACCTATCCAGTTTTTTGTTTTTTAAATAATGGATCTGTTGTCTGGCAGACTGTCAAAGTAATCTGGCCAATAAAAATCTTCAGAACAATATATGAGTCATCTTTATAATGCTGGAATTAGCTTCCTCTAGTCCAGATATTGTCCTATAATAATTGTGGGGAGGCAATGAACTGCACTGAGAACTATAAAAACAAAGCAGTGAATGCCTCAGTTGGAGGGGCTCAATGTGTCCTGAAGGTTGGGGGGGGGGCAATGTTTGCTGATTGCTTGGATGAATGAAGAAATGTCTGCCAGGCAGCAGCCATGCAACCCTGCTCTGTGCTAGAATCTCTGATGGGGATTGAGAGTTATAGGGTTTGATATCCAATGGAAGGCTTAAGCAGCACCTTCAGCACTGCTTTAATGCACCATGAAATGTAAATATCACCAATAAAGTTGTGATATGCCATACCCTTGATCCTACATGGCAGATGTTAATTGTGATAAAGTGTACAGAAACTTCCTTGTCAAAAAAAGGTTGGATGAAGCACAGTTTTGGGTTCTGGCACGATCATTGAAAATTAGGCCTGATGCAGTGAGATTTTGAAAATTACAATACATGACACATTTATACATGGAAAACACAAAAAGTTTGAAATTTTACATTACACACGATTAATAGGGATACATGAAACAGACTAGTGTAGAAGAAGCATCGTAAAAGTGTGCTTTTAAAACGTGAGATGAAGAAAACAGATGTAGAATAATATTAATACATATAAATGAGGTTTTACTAATGAAACTTATGCTTATTAATGGAAATTTGTGCTAAAATGGAGTGGCTTAGTAATATGGTGCCTATTGCTAGTATGCATCATTTTGAAAAATCCTTGCTAAAATGTGTTAGAAATGAAATATAAACTTGATATATTACAGACTGGTATTTGAGATGCTATAGAATATGAAAACATTCAAACAATATTAGAATTTTGTATTGTGAAAAACGTGCATTTACAAGATTAATGTGAAAAATGTGTGTAAATAGGATATTTTACCATTAGACATTTCATATAATAATACTTGTGAAAGTTTATACATTTTTATGTGAATTGATTTAAATCAATTTCAAGTAAGGTAGAGTTAAAGCTTATTTCATCTAACCTTGCGATGCTAACTTAAAAGCCTTTCTTTCTTCTTTCGAGATGCTTTTTCACTGGTATTGGCCTTCCTCCTGATTTAGTACAGTGGGTCATTCTTTACAAGAGTAATGTAACTTGTTTGTTCTGTACACTACTGTTCCTTGACATATTTTCATTATTCTTCGAATGTTCACAGTGAAATGTTCTTGTGGGAGTAGAATTTTAACTCTGAACATAAACTGCAACTTTGTATTTCTTTTTAGCAACGTTAGGCCTATGTGTTATGTTATGTTATGTTAACAGAGTTTATAACGTGCACAGCTACTCAAAAGAGTGTCCCGGCGCGATTCCAAGAGAGAAAACAGCAAAAAAAGAAAAAGCAAAAAGAGGGGAACATTTCAGTTAAAAAGGAAAGTTTTAAGTTTCTTTCTAAATTGGATGGGATCCTGCAGGCTCCGTAGGTCAAAAGGGAGAGAGTTCCAGGCCACAGCGGCCAAATAGGCTAGAGAACTGCCACCTTGCCTTTTCAGACGGAATCTGGGTGTAATTGTCCATAGCATATTAGAGGAGCTCAAGTGCCTGCTGTGGGCGTAGAACTGAAAGCGCTTCCTAAGATAGACAGGGCCATAGTCATAAAGAGCAGCATGGGCCGATACCAGGGCCTTAAACTTAACCCTTACCTTCACAGGGAGCCAGTGAAGATTACGCAGATGCTGCCTGACACTCGTTCGTTTGGGGAGGCTTAAGAGCATTCTGGCAGCGGCATTCTGGACCACCTGTAATGCGCCAATTTCGTTGTTTATGTACTAAATATATTGTGTGTAATTTGTAATCTGTGTTTTTTTCTGTTAATGTGACTGTTGTTTTTTCACAATATATGGTTGTTTTTTGTATGTTATGTTTTGGAGACATGTACAGACTTTGTATAGTTCTTTTTCTACGTGTTTGGGGCTCTTATGTTACATATGTATTTCGTCTATCTGTTCAGTAATACACTTACTGTATATACAAGTATGATGCGATTTTTATAAAATGAAAAATATATTTTTTGATAATAAATGAAGTAAACTCTATTTCTGTGGGACATTGTTTATTCTTGATATCTTAATGAATTGTTTAAATAATTAGATAAGGGGTAGTTTTTGTTCTTTGTTGTTTCTTTCCCTGGTTCTCCCCTTATTATTTACATTTTCAGGGACCCTCTCCTGTGTTATTTTTATATGAGGGGCCCCCGGCAGCATGGCAGGCGCTGGCTGCCTCCGGGGCGGTGACAAGCGCAGACGGGCTTGCCTTAGGCGCGCCAGTGGCGCGTCCGCGCAGCGCGCATTTTTATGTTTCCAGCCCCTTGACCAACTAGAGCACACACTCCCCAAAATGGCGTCTCTAGTTGTCCCAACGAGGGGGGGGAGCCACAAATGAGGAAATGAGAACGGGCCGAGTAAGCAGCGGCCGAGTACACAGCATCAGATTCAACAAACAAACAAACAGGTAAGAGCAATTTAAAACGTTTAAAAAACAGCGAGACACTGGATTAGGGTAACAAGCAATTTCTTTTAACAGCTAGCGAAGTAAAGTGCAAATGCGGTAGATTATATCACTCTGGGCACTGGGGTCCGCGCAGCGCGCATTTTTATGTTCCCAGCCCTTAGAACAACTAGAGCACGCACTCCCCAAAATGCCGTCTCTAGATGTCCCAACAGGGGGCGGGAGCCACAAATGAGGAAATGAGAACGGGCCGAGTAAGCAGCGGCCGAGTACACAGCATCAGATTCAACAAACAAACAGATAAGAGCAATTTAAAACGTTTAAAAAACAGCGAGACACTGGATTAGGGTAACAAGCAATTTCTTTTAGCAGCTAGCGAAGTAAAGTGCAAATGCGGTAGATTATATCACTCTGGGCACCGGCGTCCGCGCAGCGCGCATTTTTATGTTCCCAGCCCCTAGAACAACTAGAGCACGCACTCCCCAAAATGGCGTCTCTAGATGTCCCAACAGGGTGGGGAGCCACAAATGAGGAAATTAGAACGGGCCGAGTAAGCAGCGGCCGAGTACACAGCATCAGATTCAACAAACAAACAGGTAAGAGCAATTTAAAACGTTTAAAAAACAGCGAGACACTGGATTAGGGTAACAAGCAATTTCTTTTAGCAGCTAGGGAAGTAAAGTGCAAATGCGGTAGATTATATCACTCTGGGCACTGGCGTATGCGCAGCGTGCATTTTTATGTTCCCAGTCCCTAGAACAACTTGAGCACGCACTCAAAATGGCGTCTCTAGATGTCCCAACAGGGGGGGGGAGCCACAAATGAGGAAATGAGAATGGGCCTAGTAAGCAGCGGCTGAGTACACAGCATCAGATTCAACAAACAAACAGGTAAGAGCAATTTAAAACGTTTAAAAAACAGCGAGATCCTGGATTAGGGTAACAAGCAATTTCTTTTAGCAGCTAGCGAAGTAAAGTGCAAATGCGGTAGATTATATCACTCTGGGCACTGGCGTCCGCGCATCGAGCATTTTTATGTTCCCAGCCCCTAGAACAACTAGAGCACGCACTCCCCAAAATGGCGTCTCTAGATGTCCCAACGGGGGGGGGGAGGCTCAAATGAGGAAATGAGAACGGGCCGAGTACACAGCATCAGATTCAACAAACAAACAGGTAAGAGCAATTTAGTACGTTTTAAAGTTTTGTTTCTCATGACAGGCATGGGAAACCAGCTTGATGTTTCAATCATTTTAGGTGACTTGATGTGACCATAGCCATGTGATGGTCTTTCGATGGTGGTGTGATGCTACGCCACTAGGACTTTACCATAGAACTTATGTAAGAAGAAACCCCAAAGGAGGGGCACCCGCAGGTGCTGCTTTCAATTGCTTTATGCAGAATTATTTCGTTTTTACAGACTTTCCTTTTAAGATGCTTTTTGGAGCATGCTACATTGCATTACGGACTCAAAGAGATTTGGATGCTCTTCGACTTTTGTACTTTTTGCTAACTTTAGACTGCGTAGTCTATGCTATAATTGGTGGCATTTAGACTAAACTTGTCCCAAACTTTCCTTAAGCTTAATGCTAATGGACTTACACTTAATGGACTCTAATTGAATCCTTCCATTCCTTAGAATTGAACTTTTAGTCTACAAACTATCCTTCTGTCTATTTGGTAGTCAGATTCTGTAAATCTATGGCTAATTTTGATTTAAACGACTGCTTAAATGCTTGCCATTGTTATTAAAGCTGTTATATTTCTAACTAAGCTGCTGAAGCAATTGCTGATTATGATGAACTTTGCATCTCTAATACAACAATCCATATTTTAATACTGTTTGAGTCTATTATTGAGTCTTGTTGATTTGTAATTTCATTGTTATTGATGATTTCAATTTATTGTAGAAAGAATCCGCAATCCCTGACAAAACAAAGGTGTTGCTTCTCTTATTCTGTGTTGCGACTGCAGAGTTACTAGTCTGTATAAATATTACTCGTCTTAACTTCTTTAGGAGGTTGGGACTTCCAGTTGCTATTCTTTATATCTACAGCATGGTTTTGAGAGTGGTGTATCTAAATTTGATTTCGAATTTGTGAGTTGGCTGTCAGTTAATGGTCCTCATTGGACAGCTAACTGAATTTAGTCACGCTAATATCCACTCCTGCTATCGGTGGAGAAAGTTTCATCAGTGGATCATTGCCTCTGTGGTAAATGGAATCGAATTGATCATCTAATCGTAAAGGTCCCAGTATGTTTGGAGGAATAAATGAGTGTAGATAGAGCAGACAAAATAAAAAAATGTATAGGTATGCTTTTGCTGGACCAGGCCTTTTCTACTTAAGAAAGTGTTTGGCAATACTTCCTTGAGAAAAGCAAGCATTGATCCCACTGAGGGAATCACAGTTTTACACACATGGGGGGTGGAAATGAATTAGTAATGCATTAGGATTTAGAACTGTATGTGTTCCCTGAGATGGTGGTTAATATTGCTACCATCTGTTTCATTGATTTATCTTTGAAGAGACAGTGAAGAGTAAAACTAGAAGCACTTGTCACCTCAGTTTTGTGGGTTGGCCTGGCAATCTAGAGTTTGGATTGGGATGTGTGAGCATCATGTAATTCAGATCCTTGGCCCTCCTTGCCTGATGTTTGTAGCCAAATTCTGCTCAGCCCATAACTATTTATGTAAAGGTATCTGAAGAAGTTTCACTCTCCTCAGTGAAATATTTCTGTGAGGAGGCAATGCGGAGAAAATGGAAGCAACACAAGACTCATAGGTAAGAAAGAGAATGAGAGAGAGAGAGAGAAAGAGAGAGAGAGAGAGGGAATGGTAGCAAGGGAGAAGAAAGATGAATTAAAATAACATAATTAAAACATAACATTTCTTCAAAGAAAATAAATGACACAAAATGATTTCCCATTTCAAAATACGTATTCTTGAAGTAATTGCTGATTGTTCACAGTTTGTGTTATTCTCAAGATTTGCAGTGCTGTAAATGGTTTTAATTCTCGGAGGATGTCAAAGAGTTGTAATTCTAAGAACCTGAGACTTAAAGGTTGGTGGAGATACTCTTGTAATACTCAGTAAATTGTGAGTTCTCCAACAGTAAATTACATCAAAATATTTGTGACACCTGAAAAACATGTTTTAAATGCAGTGCTCATAATATTGCAAGGTGTTCCTCCCTTTCCTTCTCAGCCTGAATTTGTGTACTTTTTTGATGTCACTGTTTCTGGCTTTTCACTGCTGAAAGGTTTTTCCTGGATCACCCTTGGTTTGTGAAGTCCAGGTCTCCTCAAAGTTTGGTCGTTCTTAGTTATCATAAACTGCCTCCCATTCCCTCCCCCCATCATGTTAGGGACACTTTCGGTAGAATTAACAAAGACTGTGCTGTGAGTTAGTGAATAAGAGCTTACACTTGAAGTGCAACTGACTTAGGGCCAGATGTACGACCATTAATGTTTGCGACTCGCAAATTGCATTAAATTGCGAGTCGCAAACATCAATGTACAACAGTGTCTGAGACACTGTTTGCGATTCCCAATGGGGTCGCAAATTGCATGCTTCATGCATATTAATGAGGCTGTCGCAATTTGTGACCCCATTGGGAATGGCTGGCACTCCCAGGGATGGTGGCCTGCTGGGGTCAGCAGACCTCCATGTCTGGGACTGCTTTTAAATAAAGACGTTTTTTTTTTTAATGCAGCCCGTTTTCCTTAAAGGAAAATGGGATGCATTTAAAAAATAAAAATGTAACTTTTCATTTTCATTTTTTAAGGGCAGGCTGTGGTTCCTGGGACCCCTTCCCGTTTAAGAGTGCTTTACCACCCTTCTGAGAAGGGTGGTAAACTGCGAGTGTTTTGCGACCGCAATTGCGGTCGCAAAACATTCTTACATAGCTTTTGGAGTTGCTATTAGGAAGGGAACGCCCCTTCCTAATAGCGAGTCGCTAAACCCTATTTTGCGAGTCGCAAATTGTTTGCGACTCGCAAAGTAGGGTTGGTACATAGGCCACATGTTTTTTGCGGTCGCAAACGGGCCTAAAACCCCTTTGCGACCGCAAAAACCGGTTGTACATCTGACCCAAACTTCTGTATTCCAGTATTTCCAAGAGTAAGTCAGGAGTGCATCTGATGTGTTCTTGGAATGCAGGAGTAAGTCAGGAGTTCTCCAGTACGTACTCACAACAAATCTTTCTGAATCAGGCCCACTGATGTTAAATAAATGTTGCCCACCCAGGTGAAGCACAGTTTATGTGAATGTAGTGCTGGTTTCTTGGCCATGGATTGTTTGAATTTTGTTATCCTCTCAAGCTAGTGCCTGCATTTATGCAGGGCGTTCTCAAGGCAGATTTTTTTTATTTCCAAGGAATATCTCACTGGGTCTCTCTACAGTAGCATCATTACAAATATTGCAGCTCCTCTCAGAACCGAGTACTGCAATCGATGAACCTAAAGTGGGACACTCTACTTCATATAGCATAGAACCATACATTTTAGTCAAACAATAACTAAAAATCGAATAATTATTTAACAAGAATCCCAAGAGTGTGTCCGTCTACAGCAGACAGATATGCGTTGCATATACCTTATTAATTTACTCACAGAGACAGAAATATAAATATGTGCCTTAATAACATTTTTCTGTTGTATTCGTGTAGTAAAATAATTCCAGGTGTTTGATACCACCCTAACATTTTTACACTGACATCTAAAGCATATAGCTGATGTACGTTAAACATACTAGCAGCCTAAGCACGTTAAAAATCACTCTTGGAGAAGAGTACCCTTTCTAAAACGAATTACGTAACCTCAGAAAATACGTTCATTTATATTCCCAAAATTCCCAAATATGAGATTTTTCAAACCAAGAATATTTTTACTTAAGTAGACAAAATATTGCCTGACACTTCAATTTAAAAATGCAATTGCACAATGAGGGGCATATGCAATTCCTTAATTTAAAATGCACCATTGTTTCATAATAAGTGCGCCTCGGTTAGTGCCTTCAATTAATTGGAATAACCTGTGTCGCCTAAAAATGAGGCCAGTGTATTAGTCAAAGGGTGAGCTGTTCATGCCTCGGCTGTGACCCCCATACAATAAATTATGATTAATTCATTAATGTATTTGGTGATTCTTGAAGTAAATATTGAAAAAGAAGAGAGATGTTTCTTTCACTGTCTATCTACATATATCGAGGAGGCAGAGGTGTCCGCCCTGAATCTGCCCTTTATCGCTCCACATCTATGTGCTGTCCAGTTTTAACGTATGCCATAGCTGACATGGGCAGACATTCCTTATGCAGTGACATTGTGGATTTCATAGCATGAGTCTGGTGAGCTGGTCGTGAGCTGCAGAAATACTGCTTTATAGACTCACAATTAGTGCATTTTGGCATTTTTGTGAAAATCCCTCAGAATTCCCAATAGTAGGTACCTAGAAGGAATTCTACTTTTCATACATGCCTGGGATCATTAGAATATTTATGAGACCATGATAAAAAAATATTGTGGAGGTTTTCTTCATAAATCCTGTGCCAGAATATGCGTCCACTATCATGAAACCTGTGCAAAGAAATATATTGCACAGGAACATTATAGTTCTAGGTCAGAAGCCCTTTAAAATCAATGGGTGAGTATATGTGTGTCCATCAAGGTTATAACTGTCACAATACCAGCACCTCTATGTAGCTTCTCTCATCATTTTACCAATCCGGAGCCGTAATTCTGTGCCTTTAATGGTAAAAGGATTTTGTCAGTTTTCAGCTTTGCATAGATAGAACTAGCTAATCCTTTGCTTAATGACATAGCTGCTAAAATGGCAAAAGGCTTCATCGCTCTGGTGGTCAGGAGCAGTTAAGGCTTGTGTGTGAGTTGCGTGTGTTTGACAGATTTTATGGTTTCAGTTTTCAGCAAGGCTGTTTTCTTTTAGTATGGGTATGGAAGAAATTGGCTTTCAGACTAATTAAGAAAGTGAGTGTAAAAAAAGTTGTCTTCATTTCCATTAGGATTGATAGCCATGTAAAGGACCGAGGTCATGGAAGGATCTACATCCAATGAGACCTAAGCCATTCTAGGAACTGCAAGGAGGTTGTGGTTCAAAAAAGATAGAGGACAAGTGGTATAGCAGAAGAGGTTATGGAGCCGTAAGAACTGTTGTGACTAGCAGCGGTTGGTGAACACTGAAAGTGATGAGGCATCCTCTGTCACCCTCCTGCCTTCTCCCCTCTTCTGTTTTGTTGGTTAGAATATAGTTACTATATTACTACTTTCATAGTAATGTACTTTAAAACATACATCTAGAAATTATATTAATTATTAAATGAAAATATACATGATTTAATTAGTTTTAGCATGTGTTAGAAATGTTTACATTAATAATTGTTAAATTTAAATAGAGCTAGGACATATTTAGATTTAATCTGAATTGTACTCAATGTTATAACAATGCAGTTGTACATGTGTTTTAAAATTAAATAATATTTAGTAACAAAAATACGTTTTGAATAACTTAGAATAATAATAATAAAATATGTCTTGAATGACTTTTAGAAATAAATGCAATAAATATATAAAATACATGTATATTCAGTACTATAACATAAATATTAAAAGTATTTTTGATGCACTACAAATAGGAAAATATAACTAGATATGCTTTAAGTTTATATAAAGTTGTTTCATTATAATGTTTGGAATATTTGGGTTAGAAAACATGAAAAATATATTTTTAAATTAGAAACATTTTATTAGAGTTTGAAAAATTAAAAATAAGGAAAATAACATTTCTTAACAGTTTCACCAATAAAACGTTGCAAAGAAAAGTTAAATGTTCTAGTATTTTTTTAGTAATCCTTTTCATCCATATTTTGAGAGCTTTTGAAAATGAAATAGGCTTTGTACGAAATAATATAACATTTAAAAATGACTTTAATAAGATAAAATTAAAATACATTTCATTATAACTTTCACTTTAATATAATTATATTATATTCTATTTTTTCATTTCTATTTCTTTGACATTTTGTTTTCATATAAAGTCCTTACTAAACTATTTGTTAATGTTATTACCGCGCAGATGTCAAGGATGGCGTATGAAGTTTTTTGGTCTTTCCATTCAGGTAAGCAAACTTACATTTATATCTTTGTAGTGTCAATAGTTTGGGTGGGTGCAGTTCTAAATATTTTAAGTGTTTTTTTGCTGAAAATTTATCAATCAGTTAAGATATGTTAGTAGTCTTATAGTGCATGTTTGGTTATTTATTGTAGGCCGATAATATGTATTTTTATTTATTTATTTATTTATTTCTTTATCGAGTTTTGTTTAGCGCGAACTTGACCCGAGGGTATCAGAGTGCTTTACAGAGTTAATACAATGGCGATTACATGAGCTGCATGTGGCATAGATAGCAGAAAACAAAATGCATAGTAACAGTATTTAAAGAGGAGTAAAGAAGACATTAGGATATGTGGACAATATAGTCTGGAGGTAGTTATGGTAGCACAGCAGCAATTATATGGGGTGCATAAAGGGTAAATAATAAGAAGATACAAACTACACGATGACAAAATATAACAGAGAAGTTCAAAAATAGTATGATATGTGGGCAAAATGGTTCAGAGGTAGATTAATTAGATGGATGTGATTTCAGTTTAATTACTATACATGTATACAAATTTTATTTTTTGGATGTGGTGAATTTTTAATTGTTTTGGGGTGAGGTAGCAATATATGTTATGTTTTAATTTGCAGGTGAAGAAGAGCATCCATGAAGAATATTTTTGAGAAGTTGCTTTTATTTTTGTTTACAATTGTTTTGATCATTTCCTTAATATTTTGTGGTTTGCTGGTTTTCTTTTATAATAATGTTTTGGGTGGGGGTTAAATAATTTCATAGAGAAACTTTTGCTTGGATTATTCATTTTTATTATTGAGCACTGTATTTTTAAATTTTTGGACGGAATAATATTTTGGATTTTCTGAGATGGAGCTGGACTTTTTTCTTTGGATTTCTGCACCTGCAGAACTGTGAGATTTTGTTTTAATTATTTTCTCTGGGAATAATGTTGAAGTAGCAAATAAAGAAGGATTCGATGTGCCATATATGTATTACATGCAATGCTTAAATGTTTATACATATATCATGTATGTATGGTTTAATGTAGTTAATATTTAAAATGTATGTTACACATATTATGTTGTTTTCAAACAATGATTATTATAAATATAGTTGATTAATAAAGTACACTAATTTAAAAGGTGTTAGGGAATGCTCTCTTTGATATATCTAGTGTTCTTAGTGGAGGTTATATATTTATTTTTTGTGGTTTATTTATTTGTTAGTATACTGTCTATCACATTGTTTTTGGGATTACTTGCTGGGTAGCAAATTTAGTTGAGTAGATCTCCCCTCATGGAAATATATGCTTACAACTAAGGGCCCTATTATGATGTCGGTCGGAGGTGCCTCCGACCGACACCGTCTCGGTGTGGGAACCGACCGTCCGTAGGTCGGCGGTTCCGAACACCGTATTACAATGCAACTGCAAACTCCCATTTCTCTATGGGAGCTTGTGGTGCGGTCGGAAACCGCCCACAGCACAATCTCCCATAGAGAAATGGGAGTTTGTGTAAATCCCTGCACCGTGTGGCAGGCACCTCATGGTGCCTGCCACACGGTGCAGGGATTTTCAGGGGAGCACCATAGGCGCCCTCCAAGCCTACAGCCGTAGCAGGGCCCCCAAAGTCGCTTTCCGACAGCCCGACATGGAAAGCCTGTCGGAAACTGACATCATAATCCTGACTGCGGAAATGATCCAGCGGTATACCAACAACAGATACTCTACTACCATATACTCACCTGGGCCCATAAACACACAATTGAGTAAACCGCTAGAGTGTTTAAAGTTTTATATATATATATTTCATAATATTCAGGATTAGTTATTTAATATTCCTAACTAATCTTTCACTGATCAAAAAGTTCTTTCCTCTGGTCGATGGACCATTAGTTGAACTAGTTGATGGTGATAATTAACATAACCCTTAACTATTCTTTTATTTGAAGTAAATGATCACAGACTCAGGAAGGTTTAAAATCTTTATCTACATAAAATGCATGTGAACCATTTCAAAAATACAGTGCAGTCATCATCAGTCTTAGGAGAGAAAATTCAATTGATTAAACATCAAGCATATACTTCGGACTCATACAATAATTAATGCTCAGAAAGGGAGAGGATAGAGAGAAAAGAACATCTGCAAATAACGTGAAATTATAGTTACCAAGAATAGTGTGAAAGACCAACCCCCTGGCCAAAGGGCTGGTAAGGGTCCCCCAGGATAGGTCAGGAGACAAAGACTTCAGAACAGGATTCGGGACAGGATAGTTGACCTCTCTAGAATACCGACGATTTGCGCCGCACCCCTCTCTGACACTCTCTTCCTCCTCGAGATTCTTCTGCGATCTTCTGATCTAACCCAAATTAAGTTAGGATAGAAAGTTCTCCTTCACGTTCTGCATTCAATTCTTCATCAGCATCTCACAGCATCTCTCCCAGCAACAGCATCTCCGACTCACAGCATCTGGACCTTCCTCTTCTCCGGTTCTGCGCGTGTGTGTGTACTAACTAACTAAAGCTACCTTAGTTATACCTTCGTTTCTTCATGTTCCACCCACTAAAGTTTCAATATCGTAAAAATACAAAATATGATTGGTCAGGCAAGGGGGGATGCTCCATCACACCATGCTTACATGTCCTTAAAATCAGTTCAACTATTGTTCGCAAACCCATCCCCTTAATTTTTATTCATGTATTGAGTTCCCATACGCATTCACATTGTACTTGAAACATTATTATAACATTATGAATAAGAGTCCTCATCGCTGAACTTTTCACCATCCGTTCTCAGGGTATGTCACTCGTGTCCTTGGCTCCCGTTCAACATCTAAGTCATCATTCTGGTTATCTTTCAGTGGACATGCGCAGTCTTTTCATTACTCAGCTCAATTCAGTTATGCGTGAGAGGCCCAAAATGCGCACTAATGATAAAGTCAGAAAGACAAATATTAATTTCACAAATAAATGGTCGCACTGTATACCTCCCACCTCTACTCTATTCCCCTTTTCTTATTAATATTTTTCCCGCATTAGCAAAATAGCTTATTTTCATTTCAGCTAAGCAGATGTCATGCACGCGAGTCTTCAAGACTCCATTTTAGTATCTTCTGCTCATGCGCTAGAATTTCCCTCCAAGCGTTACCTCGCCATACTACGTAGATGCAGTTGACGCATGCGCACAACAGTTTCCCCATTTAAAGCGGTATTATTCCGTCTTCATTGTTATCCGCATTAGTACACACATAGACAAGCTTCACTAACCCGCGTGTTCATGTGGTGCGTATTAGTTATTCACAAACATGATTAATAACTTGTTAATGAGTTAACCGAGTGGATTGCCTCCGAGCAAGTCTCCTTCAGATCTTGCTCCATCAATCCCCTCTCTGATGGCATTTTTGAGCCATCACAAAATTACCCATCCCTTCCCAGATGCCAACTTTAATAATTCTCAGTTCTCTCCTTTTTCTCTCATCATTTCGTCAGTTACTTCTTTTCCTTCTAAATCTTTCATCTTTTTGTATAGCTTTCCTCTCATTTCCTCTAACTGAATTTCTTCATATTCCCTCTTTCGTTTCTTTCCCTTTCCTTCCCTCTCTACATGTATCCTTCTCTTTCCCTTGCTTCTACAACATTTACATGTGATCATTACTGTCATTACTATTGTCATTATCACAACTACTGGTAATATTATTTGACCTAGAAACCTTTTTCCAAAATTAGTAAACCAATTCCCTATTGATGTTATACTCTTTGTTAATCTTCCCCATACACTGTCAACATCCAGTTGGGTCAAGTCATTATGCATTCTTGTAATATTTCCAATATACCCTTTAATTTCCTTACTTTTGTCCGGAATATAAGTGCAGCAATGTTGAATTTTTAACATACCACAGACTCCGCCTTCTTTTGCCAATAAAATATCAAGAGCAAGACGATTTTGTAAAACCATAGACCTTATTGCAACCATCTCTGTATTAATCATTAAGAATCCTCCGGCATTATCTGTAGAAAGACGATCAACTATTGTTGACAATTTACCAATTTTACGTGAATTTAGAATGACTCCAACTGAGGGTATCAATGCACTAAATATATCACCTACTATTTCAGAAAAACTAGCTCTTTTTCTTCGTGTTAGTACATTAGATATTTCATTGATTCCATTAATTCTGTCCACATGGTTGCTTTTTGGAAAAACTATTCCAAAATAACAGCTCCCATACCATCTTGCAGGTAATCTATAATAGGCATTATTCCTGCATACATAATAAATTCCTGGGAATACAGGATCGGTTCCCCCTTTTAGTCCCCATCCCCCTAAAATTAGGAAGTTGTGTTCACATTCACTGGAACCAATGTAATTGTTATTATAATCTGTCTTTAATCTATGGAGGCAGAATTTTCCCTTTTTCACAAAGTCTAGGGACATCGCAGCATGAGCCTCGCCCTTTGCATAAATTCCCTCTTTCTCAGCCCATGGAGGTACATGGGATTTCTGTTCAGCAGCCTTCTTTGTTAAATCCTGTCTCCTTTCTTCTACCAAATTCAAAAACTCTTTTTCTTCTTCACGTAATATACATGTTAGGTTATCCTTGTGTGCTTGTGCTATATCTATTGAACTCATTGTTAAGAAGAATTCACCCATGAACTGTGCATTTTTACTACTAAATATTGAATTCATATTCTTTCGAATAGGCAGTTCTGAAAACACTACATCTAAGTTTGAATAAAAATACTGAAGTTTCCCTGTTACGTAAAATAAACTTGATAAAACACTACATGATACACCATATGTTAAAGGTATATGGTGATAAGTCACCCCTTCTGACACTGATGAGGGTAACTTCATACAGACATAACAATTACTAATCTCCATTGTATTAACATACTGGAATAACAATTTAGTAAACACATTTAAAGACGACTCATTGTCTGATTCATTATGATAGTTTATCTCATCTTCTACCCCTATTTCTATTTTAGTTCCCTTTATTCTAATTACTTTCTCACTAGTAATTGTACTATTCTTGTTATTTGTTTCCATTAACAAAGGTACTCCTATTGTTAGAAATAACCATACTAATACTACTAATAAAATACTACATAAGCAAAATCTTAAACATTTTCTTTTTAAACTTCGTTTCGGTCTTTCAGTGTCTTCAACTTCTGCCATTTTAATCAGAGAAAATTTCTTCTCTCTTTTTCTTTCTTTGTCTAAATTTTCTTAAAATCCAGTCTTTTATTTTAAGGAGGTCTTAATTTGTTTTCATCAATCTGTGCAACATGAACTCTCTCTGGTTCTTCTCGTAAGTCTAAGTTTTCAAATTCTTCTAATATAACATAGGTCCACTCAGGGGCCTTGTATTTTCTGTTCAGAATTCTCAATCTTGGGCTTCTTCGCGTACGTTTTACTAAGGTTTGTTTAGATTGCGTCTGACTCGTAACTTCATTTACTTGCTCTGGTTTCTTTTCTGATTTTCTTAGATGATATCTTAGTCTCTTCACTCCTTCTGGCCAATTGTCTCCTTTTCTGACTCTTTTGACTTGAACTGCACTTTCACCTTCTTCGTTTTCTTCTAAAGTTCTTTTATTTTCACTTAATCTGGGCACAATCTGTTTTTGTTCTTCTTCTCTTTCTAATTGTCTTTGTTCTGTATTTTCTGTATTCAGACCTTCTTCTACCTGCTGTTCAGGGCTTATTATAGTTTGTTCTTCTTCAGCCTGAATTTGTTCTTCTAGATCTGTCTGATCCTGTTCAGGTCTTATTTCAACTTGTTCTTCTTCTGCCTGAACTTGTTCTTCTTCTTCTATCTTACCCTGCTCAGGTTTCTGAATGGCTTTGTCTATTTTTACCTGAGTGTGTTCTTCTTTCCCTGACTTTTCCTCTCTATCATCTTGTCTCTTTAATTCAGTTGTTCTTCTTGTTTCGACAACAGCATCAGATATTTCAATCACTGGTATCCACCCTTCCTGACTTGTACTTGTCTGTTCGTCATATAGTTGTATTTCAGAATCTATCCCTCTAGATTCTTCAACTTCACAACTTTCAACTTCTGACGTCTCAGCTTGTTCAGTGAGTGGCTGCTCTTGTTGTTCAGATGGGCTCGGAACTCTTCTGGTATGACTAGCATGAATCCAATTGGGTAAACCTGCACACTTCACTGCTGTGGTAGTGACTAGTATGACTTGACGTGGTTTATCCCACCTGGGTGCTAGACACGACTTCCTTGCGGGTTTCTTCACTAACACCCAGTCTCCAGGATTCAAATCATGCGCTTGGTCTGGCTGCCTTTCAACTGCGTCTTCTCCAACCTGATGAGAGACAGAACGCACCATTTCAGCCAATACTTTGCAATAGTCCAATACCAGATCAGTTATATTCATCAATTTATTTCCAGGAATAAATGCTTGTCTCATTGCCCTTCCCATGAGTACCTCATGTGGACTCAATCCTGTTTTTCTGTCAGGAATACTTCTGAGACCCATCAGTACAAGAGGCAATGCATCTGGCCATTTCAGCATTGTGGATGCACACACCTTCCCTAATCTTGATTTGATTGTGCCATTAAGCTGTTCAGCTATTCCAGAAGCCTCTGGACGATAAGCACAGTGCAGTTTTTGTTCAATGTTAAATGCAGCACAGCTTAATCGAATTATCTCATTATTAAAATGAGGTCCTCTATCTGAATCCAAAGTGACTGGAAAACCGAAACGAGGTATCAACTCCCTCAATAGTAGTTTAGCAACTGTGAGACTGTCATTTCTTCTAGTGGGGTATGCCTCTACCCATCTCGAAAACAGGCACACTATGACAAGTACATACTTCAATCCATTGCAAGGAGGCAACTCAATGAAGTCTAACTGCAGTCTGGTGAAGGGTCCTTCTGCCTTTCCAATCTTTCCCCAACTAACCACTGTCTTCCTGCCTGGGTTCTGCTGCTGACAGATTAAGCATCTTTGGCAAAGGCTCTCTGCGACTACCCTAAACTTCGGATTGTACCAACTCTGTCTGAATAATCTGATCATTGAATCCCTGCCAATATGTGTTGTCCCATGGTATACTCTTGCCATTTGAGAAAGTAGACAATCTGGCATGACTGGTCTGCCATCTAAGTACACCCACACTTCATCTTCTGTTCTTTTTGTACAAGCTGATTTTATCCAGATTTCCTTTTCTTTTTCCTCAACTTCTTCCTGTAACTGTTTGATCTCATCCCATGTTTCTGGAACTGAGAAAAACATAAGTTGGCAGCTGGTTTCACCCGTTTCAATTTTTCTGTAAATCGACATTGTATTTCTTGCACAGTATTGAGCAATTTGGTCTGCATACCTATTACCGGCCGTCACATAGTCATTTCCTGACTGATGTGCAGCGCATTTAACAACTGCTACTTCTTTTGGCAATTGTAATGCTTCCAGCAAATCTTTTACATTTTTACTATTTCTGATAGGAGATCCTGAAGAAGTCAAAAATCCCCTCTGCATCCAGAGTTGGCCAAAGTCATGCACAACCCCGAAACCATATTGACTATCCGTAAATATGGTTATTCTCCAATTTTTCCCCTTTTTGCATGCCTTTGTTAAGGCCACCAATTCGGCTACTTGTGCAGACTTGACTCCCGGTAAACAGGATGCTTCAATGACCCCTGTTATTTTGCATACAGCATATGCAGCACTTAACCCTCCGCCTTCTGTTCTCAGACATGACCCATCCACGAACAATTCATGATCAGATTCCTTCAATGGTGTTTCCTTTATATCTGGACTGGGCTTAGTACACAATTCAGTCACATCCACACAATCATGATCGATCTCATCTTTCACTCCTTCACAACATGGATCTGGCAATAATGTGGCAGGATTCATTATTGTACATCTTATCACTGTCACATTTTCTGCTCCCAAAATCACTCTTTCATACTTAGTCAACCGACTAGGAGTAAGATGTTGTGTTCGCGTTCTTGTCAAAAGAATCTCAACTGAGTGTGGAACGTAGACTTTTACAGAATGTCCCATCACGATTGACTCACTTTGCTCCAGACTCATACAGGTAGCAGCTACTGCTTTTAAGCAGCCAGGTAAGGCTCAGGCCACTGGATCCAAGGTGGCAGAGAAATATGCCACTGGTCGCCGGCTCAATCCATGTCTCTGTGTTAAAACTGAAAGTGCACAATTTTCTCTCTCACAACAAAACAGTCCAAATTCTTTTGAATAATCAGGCATGCCCAAAGCAGGGGCCTCACATAGACAGTTTCGTAATTTCACAAAGGCTTCCAAACATTCATCATTCCAATCAATTGGATCTTTCGCTCTTTTCCGAGTTAATTGTATCAATGGCTTTGCTAGCAGGGAAAAGCTATTTATCCACTGCCTACAGTACCCAACCATTCCCAGAAACATTCTCATCTCCTTCTGTGTCTGTGGTAGTTGCATTTCCTTGATTATTTTTATTCTTTCCCGTGTCACTTTTCTAACTCCTCTTTCTATTTTATGCCCTAAATATTTAACTTCTTGTTGACAAAACTGCAATTTTTCTGGAGACACCTTGTGTCCTCCTTCGGCCAAATGGTTCAATAATGCAATTGTGTCAGTGACACAATCTTCTCGTGTTTTCGATGCCACCAATAGGTCATGAATGTACTGAACCAGAACTGATTTCCCAGGCATAACTAATGACTCCAGACACTTTTTCAGTATCTGATTGAAAATTGAGGGACTCTCTGTGTACGCTTGAGGAACTCGGCACCATGCCAAAATACGATCCTCAAACCGGAAGGCGAAGAGATACTGGCTGTCTGGGTGTAAAGGAATGGAAAAGAATGCTTGGCACAAATCAATTACTGTATACCAACTTGCATTCCATGGTATTTGATAAAGGATCACTGCTGGATTTAGCACCACTGGGCAACAAGGCACTACAATGTTGTTTATTTTTTGCAAATCCTGCACTATCCTGTATTTACCACTAGGCTTTTTGAGTCCCATGATTGGCGAATTACATGGACTACTTATTATTTCTTTTAGAATTCCCTGTTTGATCATTTGATCAATTACTGGAGCAACTCCTGCTTTCACTTCTGGACTCATTTTATACTGCCGTGTATTTGGATAAACTGCACCTTCTTTTACCACTATTTTCACAGGGTCTACATTCGCCATTAGCCCTATATCTTTTCCTGAAAAGTCCCACACTTCTGGATTTACTGTGGTTCTCAATTCTTCTGGTAATTCCCTTTCAGTTAGTAATGAAAACATTTAATCCACTTCTGTACCTTGCTTAGCTAACATCATCTTATAAACAACATCCTCATCAGGGGTTTGGAAAGCAACACCATCAGGCGTACAATAGATTGTGCAGTTCATTTTGCACAATAAATCTCTCCCTAACAGATTTACTGGGCTTGAGTCACAAACTACAAACCGATGCATATCTTTAAAATGTCCAATATGTACTTCCATTGGTCTTGTAACTGGGGTTTTAATCTGTTGGTTTGACACTCCTACAACTTGGATAGTTTCTCCCGCGAGGGGTAGGTTTGGGATGTCTGCTGTTCTTACAGTAGACCGGGTAGCAACAGTGTCCAACAGGAAAGTGATGTCACTACCTTCAACTTTCCCTTCAACAAATGGACCTGTCTGATCTACCGGCAAGGATGCGCCAAGCATGCACTCCTCTTCCTCCTCAGGCACCGTCATTGTACGTAGTCCGATTCATCTTCATCATTCTGCAAAAAATATTGTGAAACCACTCTATTATTCTTACCACTTTCTCCGTGAAATCCGGTGTTCGCACTGTATTTTTGAATGTTCACATTGCTTGCCATAGGAGGTTGTGGCACCTGATACTGTGGGGTAGTTACCTGCTGCTGCTGTGGCTGTTTCACAACCACTTCATTCTGCATCTGTGGATTTAAATTTTGATTTGGCCCATTACTATTCTGGACATTTTTACACTCGTTCTTCCAATGTCCATACTTTCTGCACGCATGACAAGGAAATTTCTTCCTTGCTTCCTCTCTACTCATTCGTCCTCGTCCTTTACCACCATTCGACACTTGTTCACTTTGATTCTGGTCTTTTATCTCATTATCATTCTGGGAAATTAATTTTGCTTCCTGCTGCTCTGCCAATTTCACTTGTGCCCACATCATTTTCTCTTTTAACTTTCTATGTTTTGCCTCAATGTCGTCATCGCAATACTTCGCATATTTCAATATTTCATCTATGGTTTTACTTTGCCAACACAACATGTGTTGTTGAATCATCTGACTAATCTCTGGTTTTAAACCATACACGAACCGATATACAAAATGTCCCATATCCTTATCTCCAATGTTCTCAAATCCACTATACTGCTTGAATACCTGTAACAACCTCTCATAGTACGCGTGTACAGACTCCTTTGGCTCCTGAGTGGTTCTATCTATTTTCACCCAATCAGTCTCTTTAGGAGGAATTTTTCCTTTCAAGAAAGTAATCACCTGGTGATACTTCTTCATCACCTCCTCTGATGGCGCTCCTGTTTTGGAATCCCTTGGATATTCCTCATTTGGCCAGTCAATTGTAATCTTACATTCTGTCCATAAATCAGCTGGTACTACAATATCAAATAAACCGTCCAAATCCTTCAACAAAACCTTTGAAACTTTCACGAATCTTTCCACCTGTTTATACCATTCAACTGGTTTTTCTCTCAACCTAGGGAAATCATTCGTAAATGACAAGATATCCTGTCTGCTCCAAGGAACATGAACATATCCACCACCAGGAACTTCTCTCATTGGACACATTCTCTCAATCTTATCTGATTCTCTCACTGGAAATGCAGATGATGCTTCTCTCGCTTGTACTTCCTCTTTCTTTCTTATCCACCTAATTCTCCATTTGTCAATGTCTCCCCATTTTCGTAAAATATTCATCAACTCTTTTATCTGTAGTCTCTTACCAGAAGCATTTACACTTTCTAAATCCTTATCAGTAAACTCCACTCGATATGGTTTCTGCAATAGTTTCGATTTCCCTATATCTATTCCAATCTCTGAGGCAACTTCTGTTAATTTCTCATGAAATACTCTTGCTCTTCTGGTTATACTCTTACATAAGAATAACAACTCCTCATCATTATAAACGTTCAATCTTTCTATGCTCACATTGCCAGTTATCATTTCTTCCAAATCTACTTTCAATCTACTGATATCTAAAATCTTTGGTTGTGGGTTTCGATTTTCTATTTCCTGTGCCCATCTCTCTAAATCTTCAGGAGTAACTGTTGTTGAACCTCCAGTTCCTATAGGAACCAAAGATCTCTTTTCTCTCAAATTTGCAGGTATAATTCTCTTCGGAGTTTCGGTTAAATGTTCCACATTCGGGAGATCCATTAATGAAATAACTGACTCACATTCACTGGCCTGATCATCCGTAATTATTACTTCTTTTCTGGGACTATTTAACGGAATTGTCACAGTTTGAGGTTTCTGGCAAGTCTTTTTATCTCCATATAATGGGATTACAGGACCAATAGTCACTGGTACTGTCAAAGCTTCGGCATTCAAATTCAATTGGCTTACTTTCTGAACTAATTCTTCCCTAGTTTTATTTAAAGCTTCTCTCTCATTATCCTGCAACACCCTATTAAGTGACACATCATGTAAAATTTGTGGGGTTAAAGGCATTCCTATCACTGGTGCACTTGGGGTGAGCTTACTAGGCTCTTCTTGGTACGGTGGAGGGGTTTTAATCAAAATATCCTCTAATAGCTCATCATCTGATTCGCCATATCCTGTCGTATTCATGTGTTTCGTTTTTTCTTTACAATTTCCTCCTAACTGTTCTTCAGCCATTAATACTGGATATAAACCCTCGGTCACCACAGCTCTTCTCCAACGCTTCATTTGATCTCCACTTGATTCATACGGTTATCTAGGCAAAAATCCTCTAAATCTTCGACCACTTCTGAATTTTTCACGATCAAATGCCTCAATTTCCCATTCTTCCAAAGCTTCATACTGTGTCATTCTAGGATTTGGTTCTAACATATTCATTCTATCTCTCAAATTCTGAAGTATCTTTAAATTAAAAGTACCATGCTCCTGGAAAAGCCAAAATACCATCACCTTTAGTATACTCCACCCAATTCTCCAACCATACACACGTGTGATATCCTTTCTCCATCATCATAAAGGATGCAGGTGTTTTAGGTGGAGGAATAGGAATTCCCTCTCTAGTCATTACAGGTTTGTCTTTTTTAAAGAAATTTTTAATTTTCTTCATCAACGTCACTTTCTGTCGTCCTCCAAACATTTCAGACAGTCGATATAAGAAAGAGTCTTCCGTATATCTTCTAGCTCTATTACCTACGTCGCGTCCTATATCAGCACAACTTACTCTCACAGTCAAATTAGAACTCAACATACAATTCTTTCTCGACCAATCCTAGCGCTGCTTTTATCTACCAACCAATCAGACTCAGGCTCACACTCGTGGTCTAACCAATGTCAGCGCGGTCTTTTGTGATGTCAGTATTGCTCCTCATTACTGACCCTCCCTTTACAATTTGCTTCCAGCTCACGCCCGCTGTTTCAACCAATCCCAGCGCGGCTTTTTATGACGTCAGTATAACTCCTGCGACTGACCCTCCCTTCACAAGGTAATACGATAACTTATTTTCTTTTACTTTTCTAAAATAAAATCCGTTAGTAACAACATAAAAACATTCGCTACTCTGCCTGCTCCACTAAATCAGGATAGATTATGACTTATCCCAGAATCCTTTTTCACTACGAGCAAAAACCTCTGTTTGCCCTTCATTCAAGCTCAGGAGAACCTGTTACTTCTTCAGTGTCACCCGTATTGGGAAATGAGACCAAAGTTTCACCAGCGAACCCCTTTTGCTATCATTTGCACTCTACTTTTATACGATATAATCCCTACTACAACACTGCCAGCCCTCCGTAGCTTCTCAGTGTTATGACAACAGATGAGTAACCTCCTGCAGTGTGGCTTCTATCACCACCCGCTATTCCATTCCCGGGATGCCCAGGCAACCTCTGTACCTGTGCTTCTAGACGACATAAAACAAGACACTAACTCTTTTGTTAAACATAAATCAATAATCAGTATTTATCACCAAACTAATCAATAATAACCATAACTCTGCTACCAGAAAACTGATCCAGGCGGTATACCAACAACAGATACTCTACTACCATATACTCACCTGGGCCCATAAACACACAATTGAGTAAACCGCTGGAGTGTTTAAAGTTTTATATATATATATTTCATAATATTCAGGATTAGTTATTTAATATTCCTAACTAATCTTTCACTGATCAAAAAGTTATTTCCTCTGGTCGATGGACCATTAGTTGAACTAGTTGATGGTGATAATTAACATAACCCTTAACTATTCTTTTATTTGAAGTAAATGATCACAGACTCAGGAAGGTTTAAAATCTTTATCTAAATAAAATGCATGTGAACCATTTCAAAAATACAGTGCAGTCATCATCATTCTTAGGAGAGAAAATTCAATTGATTAAACATCAAGCATATACTTCAGACTCATACAATAATTAATGCTCAGAAAGGGAGAGGATAGAGAGAAAAGAACATCTGCAAATAACGTGAAATTATAGTTACCAAGAATGGTGTGAAAGACCAACCCCTGGCCAAAGGGCTGGTAAGGGTCACCCAGGATAGGTCAGGAGACAAAGACTTCAGAACAGGATTCGGGACAGGATAGTTGACCTCTCTAGAATACCGACGATTTGCGCCGCACCCCTCTCTGACACTCTCTTCCTCCTCGAGATTCTTCTGCGATCTTCTGATCTAACCCAAATTAAGTTAGGATAGAAAGTTCTCCTTCACGTTCTGCATTCAATTCTTCATCAGCATCTCACAGCATCTCTCCCAGCAACAGCATCTCCGACTCACAGCATCTGGACCTTCCTCTTCTCCGGTTCTGCGCGTGTGTGTACTAACTAACTAAAGCTACCTTAGTTATACCTTCGTTTCTTCATGTTCCACCCACTAAAGTTTCAATATCGTAAAAATACAAAATATGATTGGTCAGGCAAGGGGGGATGCTCCATCACACCATGCTTACATGTCATTAAAATCAGTTCAACTATTGTTCGCAAACACATTCCCCTTAATTTTTATTCATGTATTGAGTTCCCATACGCATTCACATTTTACTTGAAACATTATTATAACATTATGAATAAGAGTCCTCATCGTTGAACTTTTCACCATCCGTTCTCAGGGTATGTCACTCGTGTCCTTGGCTCCCGTTCAACATCTAAGTCATCATTCTGGGTTATCTTTCAGTGGACATGCGCAGTCTTTTCATTACTCAGCTCAATTCAGTTATGCGTGAGAGGCCCAAAATGCGCACTAATGATAAAGTCAGAAAGACAAATATTAATTTCACAAATAAATGGTTGCACTGTATACCTCCCACCTCTACTCTATTCCCCTTTTCTTATTAATATTTTTCCCGCATTAGCATTAGTAAAATAGCTTATTTTCAATTCAGCTAAGCAGATGTCATGCACGCGAGTCTTCAAGACTCCATTTTAGTATCCTCTGCTCATGCGCTAGAATTTCCCTCCAAGCGTTACCTCGTCATACTACTTAGATGCAGTTGACGCATGCGCACAACAGTTTCCCCGTTTAAAGCGGTATTATTCCATCTTCGTTGTTATCCTCATTAGTACACAAATAGGCAAGCTTCACTAACCCGCGTGTTCATGTGGTGCGTATTAGTTATTCACAAACATGATTAATAACTTGTTAATGAGTTAACCGAGTGGATTGCCTCCGAGCAAGTCTCTTTCAGATCTTGCTCCATCAGAAACACCGTCCGTTAGGGATTATGTAGTGCTTCCGACTAGCCGACAGGCTCCATGAGCCCGTCGGAAGCCAGTCAGTTTGACCAGCCAGTTTACACTCCGACCACCGACATTGTAATTTGGCGGTTGGACTGTAAACCTACGATGTCGGTCGGTAAGCCTCCAACGATCGATCAGAGGCTTACCGACTGACGTCGTAATGGTGCCCTAAGTGTAGATTTACTTCTTGATGGAATTCACAATGTCATTGTAGATCTATACCTAGATGAAGACTTATGGTTCTCTGTCCCACTCAAAGGAGGGTGTGAAGTCTCTTACAACTGAATTTACCACCACAGAGTTAGTTATTACTAATAACTCAATGCTTCTATTTGTTCTCTCTGCCTGCTTGTGGAGACCTCTGCCACTGAATGAAAGTGAGTAAGATAATAGTCTACACCTGAAGTAAATCACATGCACCTGACAGACATTCAGACTGCAAGCAAATAAACACATCCCACAACCTAGGAAACTCATTGACTAGGACACAGACCTTATATTTAATTTTTGGGTGAATCACTACAGGTAACTAACTACATGTTATGCCACCGTATACCCTCAGTGGAGTGGAGAAGGCAGCCTTTTGGCACAAAGTTACAGACTCAGGAAATGTATTGGAGGAGCAGGAATGCACCACAGGGACATTAAAATAAAATGGAAGGGTGAGACGAGGTTGGTGAAGGAAACGTTATCCAGGATTTAGATAGCAAGTGCTTTTCTTGGAGTCAGACCTGGGTCTCCCCTCTGTCTCACCACCCTCAAGGAGCGCAGCAACTCCAGCATGCATCCTGACCTGCTATATTGTCTGCCTTGTTACGGAGAACACCAATATCAGGCCAGGTAGGAAATCCGCATCCCTCTATCCCAGCTAGCTCCTATTAAGCCACTCATACTACTTTGCCCTACACCCACCACCGATTGGTGCATATTGCACACATTTGCCTCATACTCAGGCACTAAATCCTCCCACTCTTTATAGAGTAAACTGTTTATATTAATCTTCAAACATTATTTCGTTGTCTTATATTGTCCCCATTACATGTTCTTTGGTTGCTACTGCTGGGGCAGGAATAGTTGAAGATGGTACCACCAGTCTTTTAAGCGGATGTTTTGGGCTGTCCACTGTGTGGTTCATTGAGGTACACTATGTCAGTGCCGGACATGGGGAATGGTTCTGCTTTTGCACCCAAATTTCTGTGCCCTACTCCCAGGTGATTTAGGGTGCACATACATACAGATCAATGTGTTTAAGGGTCTGTGCTGGGTTTCCATCACCATGCTGATGCTGTGGACGCTGTTCAGTTTCCTGTTCTTCTTCAAGGTGCCAAGGAGGGCACACAGGGCAGAACTGTGCTTGGGAGACACAGCTTAGAGACATATGGGGCATAGCACATGCAGTACAGCAGACTGCAGACAGAGATGAAAGTGTAGGTGTTAGCTACTCAAGATTAGCTTTTCCAACCAGTTTAATCATCAAACATTTGAAAATTGGTGATAGTGGGCCAGCACCACAACAGTCCCTGTTGATCTCTGTGATGATATTCAGTATTAAATATCATGCCAATTCTTTATGATGACCTGGTCAATGATAGCACCCCAGCCGAGCTGTCTCAGTTACAGTGTTTAGTTTTCGAAATAAAAATGATTTAATTGATTCATTGACTCACTCAGCCCAATAGCAAAATGCTCAGACACCACAAAAATAAGTGCTTGTGGCAGCTACTGGTAAACACTGGAGAAAATTAAGCACTTTACTCGTCCACTGCATATTATCAATGCCAAATTATCATGGGACTTCAAAGATGTATTTACTCTATTTAGGTTCATGCGGCCAGTTTATTTTTATAAGCGGAAAGAATAATTTCACTGTTCTTTATGCACAATCCCACCCCCGTCATTTAGATTAAGTTGGGATTGTTATTTATTTGTTAGATTCTTGTACAAAATTCTCAACCCTGATCCTTAGATGCAACAGCCAATAGGTAAAATACTTTGAAAACACACTATTCATTTCTGTTAGCAGGGAAAATTCACACTTGATTTTTGTTTATTTATTGCCTGTTCAAAGTTACATATGATTCTATTTTAGTTGATTTCAGCTCTAAGACCTGAGCTATTTTAATGCATGGCCAAAGTGGGCAATTGCCCAGGGCCCTCACCTTCCAAGGGTAACAGAGAGCTCCTACAGAGACAGCATGAGTTCTGGAAGAAGACAATCACACAATCACAGGCACCCATGAAGACAGCACCCTGTCCTGAGAGCCTCGGAAAGACATCAAGAATTTCGAAGAGATTAAAACATACATCTGATTCTCAAAGAGGGACAGTCAATGTACCCCAAAGACCTCACACGCAACCCAGTGACAACCTGTTTAACCCCAAGCTTAATATCACAAAAGAGTCAGTGTCCATAACCATAGTGCATGTCTTACATAACCCATAGAGAAAACATGCATTCTACAAAGAGGCTGCCAAGAGGCCCTGAAAGAGACAGGTAAACAGTGCAGACTGAGAGATCCTCGGAAGAGGCCACTGTCACCTGCTGGTACCAGCCAGTTACTGCAAAGAAACAGGCAGCCATCCAAAAGAGACAAATGACACAGACAAAAGAGACACAAAGGCACGGTAAGAGAGAGTGTCAAAATTGACCAAAGAGACAGCAACTTAATCTGAAGAGTGGAAGGTCACCCAATGAGATGGAAATATGCTGCAACAAGACCGTTTTGTATCCCTTACAAACCTGCAGAGAGCAGAGAGACATCAGATGTAGTCTAAAGAAATAGTCAGTGTTTACACACAGCCATGAAGGAGCTTCAGTAGATCCTTTCCTGTGCTCCTCACTGTCCCTCCTCATGTTCTCTACTACCCCTTCCTCTGTTTTACAAATGACCTGTCCCCTGTACAGTACTTCTCCACTGCCACACTCATGTACCCACATTGTCCCTCTCCATGTCCATCATGGCCTTTTCCCTTTGCTTGCCACTGCCCCTGTGCTTACGCCTGACCCCCCACCCTGTGCTCTCCACTGCCTCCCCTGCATGCTCTGAGTGCTGCTCCTCTGTGTTTCCTTTGGAACTTGTACTGACACCCTTTTCTGTGTTCCTCTCTATTCCTATATTCCCTCTTTGCCCTCTCGTTGCCTGTGTCCCTTCCAAGTCGAATCTCCTCTCCTCCCTTTACTATTTACACATTGTGTCCCTGTCCTCAATTCTACCACTGGGATCCCCTAAGAGCAAGGTCCCTTTTTCCCCATAACCCTTTCCCTCCCTAGGATCCATTTCTGGATAGCCTCTCTGGCTACAGAAACCCTCAGAGAGAGGAATATGCCAGTGGACGTGAGACACCTGACCTCCCTGGCAAGACAGTGGCAGGCTGGGCTCCAGGGAAAGGGGTGGCAGTAGGATACTTTCGCGCCTAGATGTTTTTTCATCCTGAAGCTGGGGGTGGGGGGCGTTCTTGTGAGAAAACTACTGCAAATAAGGTTGCTTGGGATTTGAAAGCCTCTCCACCACCCGGAGGCAATCTACTGCCAGTCCAAGGCAGACCCTTGTCAGCCATGAATCTCCTACTGCCAGCCACAGCACCTCAGGAGAGGCTCAACAAGTACTTGCCAAGCTTAGAACACTCTCAAAAGCATCCAGCAGGTTACACCCCTCAAATCCATAATCATCAGCTGTCTAGCAGTAACCACACACCAGCTATCCAACAAGAAGCACCCTCTGCCTCTGCCCAGCACCATCCCCAGTTGTAAAACGGAGAGCTCCTTTTTCGCAGCATCTTCACCTGTTGCACTGAGGGAGCATCGCCTGCCCAGAGCCCTCACCTAGCACTCTGCCAACCTCAGACATTTCATTTTCTACACACCAGGCAGAATCTGGAAGTATTCCTGCCAGTCCTTGCAGCTGCCCACTTTCTACAGTGTTCCGCCTCCTACTAGGTCCCTAACTTGCCGTCAGTTCTCTCTGCCCACCTCCCTCACTGGATGATCTGCAGAAAGGTAGTATGTGTGTGGGAAAGACCGTGTTTGGGTGGGCCAGTGTTCAGGCTGGTAGGCAGGGCTGTTGGAAGAATACTATAAGGGCATAAGGCAGGGCAGTGGATAAGCTAGTGGGATGAACATTGAAGTGAGCTTGTTATTGGGCAAGCAGACTAGAGTGGAATCTGGAAAACCATTCCCATCAGTAACTTATATTTCATCTGGAGATGGTTCCCAAGCACAAGTGGTTTCAACAAAATATTGACATCCTAAGCATTTTCCATACTTGTAAAGGGCCTTAATAGGAGGAAGACCCCACTGAGAATGTATTGTGTGGGCAACTGAGGCTGACAAGGCAGCCCTCACCAGTTTGTCCTGTATATTTAGTCCCCTTTTAAAACAACATAGCAGCCGTGGTCGTGCAGGTAACAGCGGTGGGGCCACGTTGGGGGGGATTTTGAAGGACGATGCTGAGAGAAAATTAATTATTTATTTAATTTTCCCTCGGCATCGTCCCTCGAATTCCCCTCCAACGCGGCCCCACCGCTGTTACCTGCACGGACCGCGGCAGCAACAAATATAATTCGATCCTCTATGCTGGTGTGTGCCATGGGTTTTCCCTGTCTGTATACCAGTCCCTCTTCCTTGCTCTTTTGAGCAGTCTAATGGGATAAGCTCTATCCGCAAATTGTTTAATCAATAGATCTCATCCATAGAAAAAAATCTTCCTTTTTGGTGCAATTCCTGCATACCCTCAGAAGTTGGCCATAAGGAAGGTTTCACGCATGCTCCTAGAGTAAAGGGTTGAATACATACGCAAATAATTTCTCTTTGTTGGTTTCCTGAACAATGAGGTATAAAATAATCCCCTTCAATTTATGATTGAATGATTCCTAGGGGAACACATTTTATTTGTAGTTTTATTTACCCTTGTTCTCTGGAATACATGGTGCTCCATACATTTTATGCGGATTGCTGAAATTCGAACCACGCAAAACTAATCAGTAATTTCATTTTCCATTCTTACATACCTGGGTGCCTAATGAACACACACTTAAATAACCTAAACACACTTTCGTGAAGCTCTTCTATTGGATTGAAGTCAGTGGCAGGAACAACAAGATTCTGTAAAATTCTACTTTCATTCGTGATTAGAAAAAAAATACAATATTATTCAAAATACGCTCTCATTGGATATAGTTCTTTGATCTGCATTTGATTCAGATCATTAAAAAGAAAGAAATCGGCACCGGTGTTTGCAAGCGGGGTGGGGTAATATTCATAGGCTTTTTAAAGCAATATTTTCAAATATTCAGGTTTTAGTCATCTCAGAATCATGAATATTCATTTGGTGTCAATTCTTCTGGGTTTTGAAACACATAAAACCACATAATTAAATCATTGCCTTCAGAAATGCTGATAAAACCCATTGCCTTTCCAATACCCATACAAGACAACAGGGGCTGAGAGCTGGGGGCTTCAGAGATTACTTTGGCCACAAGCCAGTGTTTATCACAATATTTCCATCTGAGAACTTGCATTTAATTATTTTGTGCGAAATATGAATCAAAGTTAATGTTTAAGTTTAAACACAGTATAAATAATTTAACATGCACCGTGAGGGATTTCGCTCTTTTCAAATGTACACCGCATAATCAGATATTTTCGTTCGTGCCGTTTGGTGTCCTCAAATGTGGGCTTTGAGAGTTGTTAATGGATGCGCTGGGTACCTAAGTTAGGTCTACATCTTTATTGCCTAGTGCTCCCAAAGCGAGCATAATGTGTGTCTTTTATGTGCCACTCGATTGTTTAAATATACTATGAGTGCCATTCACCTAGGTGGACTATGTGGCATTGTCAACTATGTGTAATTGAGCATAATGGTACATTAGCAATTATGTTAGCCCACCTAGAACTACACATCCCATATTCGCAGTACAGAAGGGTTACAATGTTTACTGAAGATCAACATACAGCTTTCATTACCTAAACAAAATGAGTGTAATGTCATAAGGAAGCCTCTTCTTTTTTTAAGTTCAAAAAAGCTTTTATTGGAAAGAATAAAGGTGTCTGCATACAATACAAAATATTGAACTCACGTCATTACAATACATGTCTGTTACAATAGAGCTGCATGAATCGGATTATTGATGAAAATAGAAGAGCAAAACAATATAACTGAGGCATAGATATCATTAGAATATATAAAAAAAAAATGTAGGACCTATTAGGGGAGTCAAGGTGGTTTAAGGACTTCCTGCTGAGATGGTTGTGGTAAGGAACATCTTTGGGCGCTTGCATCAATGTATGCTGTGACGGGTGACCACACATTTAAACGTTTCGTTGCCATGTGTAAAGGGTAAACAAAAGAAGTGTCCAGTCTATGGTTATGGCAAACAGCATACCACCAAGCTTTGTAAGAAATTTTTGTAAAATCTTTCCAATTTGTGGTAATTTGCTGAAAAGCAACCGCTAATAATAAATCAATAATTTTAACATTTAGCGTGGCATTTTCCCCATTAAAAGAGAGACTTCCTAGAAAAATATGAGTAAAGGAAAAAGGAATTTTAGTACCAAAAATTAAATTGATTTGGGTCCATACTTTTTCCAGAATGTATACACACATGGACAATAAAATAACATATGAAATAAGTCAGCATTTGAGGACGAACATGTCCAGCAGGTATCCGATACAGTTGAAAAACTTTTACTTAAAGTGGATGGTGTTAATAAGAGTCTATTATATACGAAAAACAATGTTTGCGTTGTATTGGCTGCCCTGGAAGATCTACGAATCTTAGTCCATATGTTCTTCCATAGTGACAGCGGCCAGGATGTCATAAAGTCACGTTCCCACAACTGTTCTGTTTTAGATTTCTGCCTATCAATGGCGGAGCTTTGCAAATAATTATAGATAGTAGATGCCTTGGGCCTGGTGTGTAACAAGGTGTGAAGTCGCGGAGCGGTATTTGGAGCATTGGAGGTATTCGGTACAGTAGAGAGTTGGGTATAAGCATCCATCACAGCTTTCTTAAGGGAATTATATTTATTATTGAATGAAGCAGGCAGATTAAATGATTTGCTTATCGAAGAAAAGGACAAAACATCTGATCCTGAGAATAGCTGGTGAACCCATATTAGTCCCCTTTCTCTCCAAGTCCTCCAGTAGAAGGGTTTATTTCGGATGAGTAGGTTCTTGTTGTGCCAGATTGGTGAGTTGAGAAAGGAATCTAGAGTGCTATGAGGCGATGGAGGGGTTGATTCAAGGAGTTTGGCAGTGAGTTTAATTATGGGAGTAGAAAGGGACTGAGGATTATGTGAAAAGGAGAGATACTCACAAAAGGAAAAAGGATTTAAAAATAGACGCTCGAGTGAGGTCCAAAGAGGACAATTCTCCGTGGAATCCAGCAACCAACAAGAAGCTTGACGCAAAAGGAAGGCTTTCTGATATGCCGGGAAATCCGGAAAATTAACTCCACCTTCTAGTTTAGGACGGGTTAATTTTAATAAAGACATTCGGGATTTCTTATTGTTCCATAGGAAGGAGGAAAGAATGGAATTAATTTTTGTAAACAATTTAACAGAAATAGGTACTGGGATGTTGGAGATAGTATATAATACTATGGGTGACAACATCATCTTTATAGTATCCAAACGTCCCCACCATGATAAATAGAGGGGGTGCCATTTAGTGGTTAACTCTAATACCCTTTGTATACATTTATTCATGCATAATGCTACTGTGTCTGAAACTGAGGAAGTGAAGTGTAATCCTAAATACTTAATATGTTTAGGGCTCCATGTAAAGTTAGAAGCATTAAAGTCTGATTGGAAAGTGTATTTGGTTAAGGGGAGGATCTCACATTTATCGCTGTTCAATTTATATCCAGAAATAAGGGAATAAGAACTTACTTCATCTAAAAAAGCTGGCATTGAATCCTCTGGTCTTGACATAAAAAGTAGAATATCGTCAGCATAAGCTGCGAGTTTAATGTGAGAATTTAACGTTTGGAAGCCATATAAGTTTGGATTTTGACGTAATTTAGATAAGAATGGTTCCAAAGCTAAATTAAAAAGAAAGGGAGAGAGAGGGCAACCCTGGCGCACTCCCCTACCCAAATCAAAGAATGGGGAAATCAAGCCATTAGCACAGACTGCAGCACGAGGATTAGAATAGAGGAGAGATATTAAAGATATAAACTTAGGGCCAAAGCCAAACCACTTAAGAGTATAAAACAAGTAAGTCCACTCAACTCTATCAAACGCTTTTTCTGCGTCTAATGCTATTGCTGCAAGGGGATGCTTTAAATGGGATGATTTGGATAAAACGTTAAAGAAAAGACGTGTGTTGTCTGTAATGAGTCGACCCTTAACAAAGCCAGATTGTTCTTTACCCAGCAATTTTGGTAAGTATGAATCTAAGCGTATGGCTAATGCCTTGGAGAAAATGTTATAGTCGATGTTAACTAGGGAGATAGGCCTATAGTTTTTACAATACTTAGAATCCTTTCCCTCTTTCGGGATGAGGCAGATGTGGGCTTCTGAGAAAGAGCCAGAGGAACTATTTAAGGAGCAAAAAGAGCTCATCAGGAAATACAATTTGGGTATTAAAAGTTTGGAGAAATGAAGATAAAACTCAACAGTAAAACCATCGGGGCCTGGCGCTTTGTCTTTTTAAGACATTGGAGAGCTCAAGTAGTTCTTCCTGCGTTAGGTCCAATTCCAAGGAAGATAAATCAGAGGGAATGTATTGGGATTTCTGAACATTAGAAAAAAATGTAACAAGGCCTGGTCTGTAGGTTGTGTTTCGGGTGTATATAATGATTTATAAAAGATAGAGAATTCATTCAGTATCTCAGCATCTTTAAATTTTAAAGTAGAATGTTCGTCATAGATAGATTCAATATTTAATTTGTTGTGCCGAATTTTTAAATAATTAGCCAATATTTTCCCAGCCTTATTTTTGCCACCATAAAATTTTGCAGTAGATTTTAACAAATAAAGTGAAGCATTATCTGTAGATTTCATATTAAATTGCAATTTGGCATTTATAAGAGCTGTTAAACAATCCTGCGAAGGGGACGTGTAGTATGAGTGCTCCAGTCTCTTAATGTCATGAAAAAGATCATTAGCAAGGTTTTGCGCCAACGTTCGTTTCTAGGAAACAAAACTAATGATGAAAGCTCTCGCCGAGGCTTTAAAAGCATCCCAAATGGTTGAGAATGGCATGGATTCATTTTGGTTTATTGCAAAGTACTCATTAAAGAAGGAGGTGAAGGAATCTGTAAATACAGGATCTAAAAGAAGAGCATTATTAAAACGGCATCTTCTAGGGGCATTAACTTTAGGCAGTATGTCAAGACCAATTGAGACAGGGGCGTGATCGGACAATAGGATAGGGCCAATTTCTGCGTTTGTGAGGGCTTGCGAAATATTATGAGAAACAAATATATAATCAATTCGTGATTGAGTGTGATGAGCTGGGGAATAGAAAGTGTATTCTCTGGTAGTCGGGTTACACAAACGCCATGCATCAAGGAACTTATGTTGAGTGATAGTGTGAACAAAAGATTTATGGGGTTTATTGGGGACAAAAGAAACCTTGGAACATCTGTCTATAAATGGGTCATAAATCTGATTACAATCACCAGCCAATATAAAATTGTCTTCCATGCTGTGAGTAATTTGCTTAGCCAAAGTGTGCCAAAAGAGGCATCACCACCAGTAGGAGCATAAACATTAAGGAAAGAGACCGGAACACCCCTAAGAGATAATTTAACATTCAACCATCTGCCATCAGCATCCGAGTCCTGTGATAGGACTTTGACTGGAAGTGATTTACGAAAAAGTATCATAACACCATTCCGTTTACCATCCCCTTGAGAGAAGAAACCTCCCCAACCCAGTTTTTCCTTAATTTTAAAGATTCAACTTCTGTGAGATGCGTTTCTTGCAGAAAAGCTATATCAGCGCCCATTTTAGCTAGATGAGTTAAGACTCTTTGTCTTTTGATGGGAGAATTTAATCCCCTAACATTCCAAGAGATTAATTTTAAAGACATGGAATTTCAGAAAAAGAATGACAAAGGAAAATGAAGTAAAAGTCCAATTCATGAATGCGACAGTGGAGGATAAAGAAAGAGAGAAGGTAAAAGTAAACAATCAATTCAATTGCGAGGGGAAGAAAGATAGAAGAATCAGCTGTCTTGGACCAAAAATGGAAATTAGAGATGATAGTATAGCAAGAGAAAAATATTGTATATAGGTAATAAAAGGATGAGTACATATTAAGATTTAGAGATATAATGAGAAACATATTCACGAACATGAGTGTGTAAATAAAAGTGGGATTATTAAAGACACCAGAAGAGAAGAGAATAAGAAGATGTATGACAGAAAAAATAACAAAAAACAAAATAAATAACATATCTACATGAAAACGTGGATCTGCAACGCTGAATATAAACAAAATAAATATGAAAGTACAAGAAGAACTGAGAATATTGAGGACATCAAATAAGCAAAAAACCAAGGCATGCAAGACAGACCTGAGAACAAAGGATGTGACAAAACAAATAACAAAAAGTAAAACAAATGACATACCTACATAAAGGGAACTTGGATGCGGGGGTGGGTGGAACCACATGGAGCAAACTGACGTCTAGGGATGACTCAACTAGACCGGGGGAGGACCATGTCATGACAAGACATAACTGTGAAGCAAAAAATAACATGTTTAACTTTGGTTAATAGAATGAACATTGAACATGAAAACAGTAAAACATGATAACTTGAACTATAATGCTGTTGAGGAAAAATTGCCAACATGAGCATGTGACTGATGTCATAAAAACCACAGTCAACTGAATAAACATCTCATATATGCAAATCAACATTTCATGTAATATGAGATGAGGAAGAGCCTGAAGAGTCCATATGATCTGTCTTTTGCGAATTGATTAAACTTTGCAGGCGAGCTGGATCCTCATAGGTTGTCGTTCTGTTGTTGTGAGTAACCTTGAAAAGACACGGGTGAAAAAGACCATATCTAGCACCCATGGAGCGAAGGTCAGGTCTCATGTTAAGAAAAGCTTTACGTCTAGCGGCTGTAGCCTTAGAATAGTCTTGTGCAAAGAACAAGGTGGAGCCAGACCATGAGATCCGTTGAATAGCTTTAGCTGCTGCCAGTACTTTCAGTAAGTCAGTATATTCCAGAAAGTAAAGAATGACTCCTCTTGGTCGTTGTGAGGATGAAGTTGTAGTAGGAGCTCGTCCCAACCTATGAGCACGTTGTATGTTAAGTGCAGTGCCCTCTGGCATGTGTAGGATTTTAGGGAGGAAGGATTTAAAGAATGTAAGAGAGTCTGTACCTTCGGCCCCCTCCACCAAACCATAAATACGCATGTTGTTCCTTCTATTACGATTTTCAAGTTCCTCGACCTGCTTTTGAAGTGTTGAGACCTGAGAATGCAAAAAGTAACACTCTTAGTAGTTTCGTTGAGGGAAGAAACTTTGTGTTCTACTGCTGTAAGTCTTGTGTCTAGTTGCAACCAGTTGTCGGAGAGAGTTTGTAATTTCGAATTTGTCTCCTCCATAAAGGGTCTGAGGGCCCTTATCTCCTGTAGTAATAACTCCATTGAGACTGGAGAACCTGGTTTAGGTGGTGAGGGAGGGTCTTTTCTTAGGCGTTTCACATTGGACTTTCCCGATGCCATCTGTGAGGCATCCATTATTTTGTTGGTGCGCTCTATTTCGATTGAACCTGAGTCCTCCAGTTTGGAAAGTTTTGAAAAGAGCGTTGAGTTTTTAATAAAAATGCGTTGTGATTTTGGTGCGTTATGAATAGATCCCTTCGTTCTGCCCATGAACATGAAAAATAAGCACAGCAGAAAGTCTTGAAAATGGCTTCAGGGAAAGTTAGCAAAGAAGTGGAAAAATGAGCAAACAACTTCAGCCTGGAATGTGCAGCGTCTTTGAACGGGAACTAAGCAGCCAGACACAGTAATATAACCTTGAATGAGGTCATCAAGGTGTAAGGACCACTACAACCGCTGCTGCAAAAATAACTTCAATATCTGTTTCCTCCTCTTAATATACGTTAAGTATGTCAGCCTTTACAACATGGGGCTAAAATATGAAAAGGTAGCCCCTTATTAAGAGGATATTATGAGAGAAAATGAAGAAAGGCATTTAAAAACTGCACAAGTGCTTGAGGAATTACCATGAGGCATTTGTGAAGGTTTCCTCAAAATGGCGGTCATTTCTTTGTCTCCTCAGCTATTACGGAGTAGTGAGGAAACGTTGGATAACCATGCCCCTCTTAACTTCCTCTAACAAGGCTCCTGGAATAGTTATAGTTCAAAAATGGTAGGAGGGCATATTTAAGTAATTCGTTGTCTCCTCATTCAGGCAATAAAACGCTCGTTACTTTGAAGCGATATTCAAAATGGCGGCCGCAATGCCGCGAATGCACGTCGGAGCGCTTTACCTGTAATTAATCTGTTCCTTAATGTTGGAAAGCTTCAGGCGTCAGCGCATCCTAGCGCACAGCACTTCACCGAAGCATTCATCTGTTTGGCTTCACTCGAGGTGTCCCTTAAGCGGGATTCCGCCGCGCCGGTGCCAGGAGCCTCACGGAGAAGCCGCCATGCTCGCCGGGCGCCAAGCCACGCCCCCCAAGGAAGCCTCTTCTCATGAGACTCTGCATGCACCTTCTGTGGAAGATCGACTTGGAAGGGCATCCTTGTGAGACATAGGTACATTGAAAGTGTAGTCAGAAACAATACTTTTGAAGGTCAATGTGCATGACATACACTTATTTTTTGTGGTCTATATGATTTGTACAGTAATATGCATGCATGTGATTTTTAGGTTTCGCCTGCACAGCGCTGTACTTGTGAAATTTCTTGTATTTAATATATCTTAAAAGGGGGCTCTTATCAGTTCCCATTGCCAAATTACTGTGTTCATTCACTTTTGTGTGGGACTCTTTTTGTTGTTGTTAACTTCCCCAGGCTGTACACATTGAGGATACTTCTACTAAAGCTGTTCACACTGTTTAAGCCCCATTTACTGTCAAGATAAGATCTCTTCCCATGGAAAAGGCAGACACACAGGATGCTGGAATGCTTGCTCTTTATTACTTAGTTGTGTAAAGCAGATGCTTTCACAAGAATATTTGTGGCATTTCCTATTCATGCCTCAGTACCTTTCTCTGCACTTTGTAGGCACTATCAGATCGATTTTTTCCAACTTAATTTATTTGGTCATTATGATCAAATTCTAAAAGTTTTATTAAAAATTGCACATTAAAAATAAAGTTAAAATACAAGATCTATGCTATATTTTACTACTAAATAGGCAGCCACAAGTGCAGTTACCTTACAGACAACAGGGTCATGATTTGAATGGTGCAGCAGGTGCAGCAGCACAGGGCCCAAAATTTGTCAGAACTCTCTAAACACATAATATTGCTATATCTGACTACTAAATAGGCAGTCACAATTGCAGTTACCTTGCAGGTAAAAGGGACTTGATTTGAATGGTGCGGCAGGTGCAGTGGCACTAGGGCCAAAAGCTATAGGGACCTCACAAAAACCCAGAATATTGCCAATTTTTACTACTAAACAAGAAAGCCACAAGTGCATTTATCTAGCAGGCAATAGGGTCATGATTTGAATGGTGCAACAGTACCTGGACCAAAAGCTCTAGGCACTCCACTAAACACCTAATATTTCTATATTTTACTACTAAACAGGTAGTCGCAAGTGCAGTTACCTTTCAGACAACAGGGTCATAATTTGAATGTGCAGCAGGTGCAGTGGCACCGGGTCCAAAGGTTGTCAGAACTCCTCTAAACACACAAGATTGCTATTGCATCAATTAATTCTATTATTCCCCATTTTCATTTTTCAAAATTTTGCTATTAATTACCCTCACTATACCACTAGAAACAGCACAATATATTGTCTGTTTGTACATTAACAAGTCATAACACTTTAACAGACTTATGTAACTTATATTGTACAACTACTCAGCAAGCTACAACTTACAACAAAAACAGCTTACTATTAATCACATAGGCGAATCCTAATGCATTTACCAATGCTTGTTAGAGCTCCGAACACTTGATCAATGGCATGGCTGAGTACAAAAATAAAATGAACCCTCCTCTAACTTAAACAAAACCAGGACCATGACAATTAACAACAAGCGGAAAAAAAGGCACCTCTGGCACCTGGGCGGCACACACATTGAATCAGCGGAGACTTATAAGTATCTGGGTGTCTACTTAGATAAAGAAGGATCATTTACCCGCCAACAAGAAGAGATCAAAAGGAAAGGGATGATCCTTGCTTTAACCATGAAAAGTTTAGCAGCCAAACTATTGGGACCAACGCTGAGCCCTCTTTTATTAGTAGCACAGGCTAAAATTCTACCCACAATCACTTATGGTAGTGAAGCTTTGCGAGGGAGAGATGCCAATCTTTTGGATAAAATACTAGTAAAAGCATATAGAACAATGTTCAGCCTCCCAAATTACACCTCCCCGGCGCAACTTAGACTGGAGTTTGGCCTGTTAAAGCAATCTTGGGCCAGATATGGAGCATATATTAACTGCTGGAATAAAATCAGAACATCAACCCCTAAATCACTAAACCATCTTCTGTGGCAAGATCTCCAACAGAGGGAGATTTCACCCGCAAGAATGTATCTTCAGGAGGCACTGGCAAACACAGGCCTGGCGCCCTTATGGAATACACAGTGCCATCATTTAGCTCTGAAGAAATTAGTCTGGAAATCGCTGAAAAAACAGTCACTGGTGGAGGATAAAGCAGCTTTTTCAGCTAGATCGCATGCATGGATGACTCTGAATTCTTATAAGATCTTAGCCCCCCAAAAATACTTCAACCTGGGCTATCCAAAAGCACAAAAATTAAAATTCTTAAAGCTACGACTTGGAGTGATACCATGCACGCAGCATCTTCCACCATGGAAAAGGGTGCAGACTTTTACAGTATGCAGTTTGTGCAAAAATGGCCAGGGCGACATCATCCATACCCTATGTTCTTGCACGGAGATGCTTCAGGAAAGGAGGCAACTGCTAAAAATCCCCTTCAACCAAAGGAGAATTCGGACAAGGAGGCAAGCAGTTCTGGCATGCTTCGATCCAGCATCACCACAACTGAACTCCAGATTAGTTAGGTTTCTTGAAGCAGCCAGGGCAAAAAATGCCAAATTGTCACTAAAGCTTTTTTGGGGCAAAGGGGCTGTTGGACAATTCATTTCAATTGGTTAGTGGGAGTAACAATCGCTGTATTGACTGGGGCACTCATAGTGGCTGCTCTTGGTACGTTTAAACTGGTATTTTTAACTTGCTAGTAATGGAAGTGTTTTTATAGTTTAATTATGATGAAATTTTATCATTGCGAATCAATCTTTTATATAATGCTTTTACTTTTTGTACGTACTGCAATGGTTTTAAGTAACTTTGCAAAATAAATATCAATAAATATCTCCTCTGAGACTGTGTGAGATTATGATTTTAAACAACATTGAAATGAATAATTAATTTTATTGGTAGGCAAAGTAGAAGACAACAGGAGGATCCACGTTACAGAGTGTCCTGCGGCAGCATATGCATATAGAGGCAATGTGGCGTACGGGCCGGAGCTGCCAACTTTGGAAATGGGGAAGCAGTCACAGTGTTGGCTCAGCATCATGTGATTTCAGGTAAATCACTTAATCTCCCCGTGCCTAAAAAAGATCTTAATTTGCGCAATGTAATCTGGTGCTCACATAAAGCGCTCAGATGCCTTTATGCCAAGTTCATAATATATGGAACTGAAAAAAAAACTATAGATGGAAAAAAACAAAGGTTACAGGGACGTTATAGTTAGGCTGACAATTCACTTGTACAAAACCAGAGAAATTCAGCCGTTATAGTTAGCTGAGCTAACTATAACTCGCGCCCCCGCAATGCACTGCTGATGACGTCACATATTACATCACTCATGACATGGTCAGTGACATCACTGATAACATCACTGATGACATCTCACTGATAACATCACTGATGACATCTCAAATGACATCACTGATGACATCATCCAGTGACTGTGAGTGTTTCTAAAAAGTTTAAGAATGTTGTATATATATACATACATATATATATATATATATATATATATATATACTCCAAGATGTATTGAAGAATGAGTGGGTGTATGAGTGTCTGTATGGATGATTTAGTGGGTGCGTGACTGACTGTATAAGTGAGTGATTAAACGTGTCTCAGTGAATGTATGGGTGAGTGACTAATCTGTGTGAATGTCTGTATCAGTCTGTCAGTTGGTGTGTAAGTGGCTGCATGGGTTGGTGAGTAGGTGCATGAGTGTCTACATGGGATATTGATTAGCTGCCTGAGTACCTGTATGGGTGCCTGAGTGTCTGTGTAGGTGGGTGAGGGGGTGTGTGACTCCCTGCATGGATGTCTGAGTGGGTGAATCCCTGGGTATATGGGTTCATGAGTGCGTCTGCAAGGGACTGTATGAGTGAGTGAGTGTGTGTATGGCTGTGTCGGTGAGTGAATGGATGTCTCAGTGGTATGTGGGTGAGTAACTGCATATGTGAAAGCCAGTATATGTGAGTGTTGAAGTATATAAGTGACTGCATGTGTGAGTGAGTGATTGTGAGAGTGTCTGTATGGGTGAGTGTATGCTTGTGTCAGCGACTGTATAGGAGAGTAAGTATTTGTTAGTCTCTGTATGAGTACTGAGTGTGTGTGTGTTTCTGTATGGGTGAGTAAGTGGCTGTGTGATTGAGTGTTTGGGTGAGTGAGTAGGTATGTGAGTAGCTCTATGGGTGACTGAGGGTGTATGAGTGGTTGTATGGGTGTATAAGTGGATATATCAGCGGCTGTATTGGTGAATGACTGGTTGTATGAGTGCCTGTGTGGGTGAGTGAGTGGATGTGTATGTAGACCTATGAATCAGTGAGTGGGTATGTACGTACTGGTATACTGGTATTGATGTGTCAATAGTTTCAAGAATGGTAGCCTGAAATTTGGAGTGAGTGTATGAAAGGTTATATTGGGGTGTGAGTAGGTGCATCAGGGATTATATGGATTATGTTATCAGTGATGTCATCAGTGAAGTCATTTGAGTTGTCATCAGTGATGTCATCACGTCCTTGGAGGCCAACTACCCCTCCTATTCCATCCAGTAAGTCCCACACAGCAGGATTGCCACTTTCTGATGCCAGGCCACACCCCCTTTGTCCACCACTCTGCAAATGCACCTCCTGGCATGCTCTTGGTTGGTGGAGGAAGTCCCCTTTGGTCCTGGGGGTCCTTATGGGCCAACTAGCCTACCTGTTACCTCCAGTAAGTGCCACACAGTGGGATTGCTGAGAAGTGGTTGCAGGCCATGCCCCCTTTCTCCACCACTCTGCAAATGCACCTCCTGGTGCTCTCTTGGTTGGGGGATGAAGTCCCCTTGCCTCTTGAGGGTCCCTGGGGGCCAACTAGCCCTCCTGTTACGTCCAGTAAGCCCCACACAGCTGGATTGCTGAGAGGTGGTCAGGGCCACGCCCCCTTTTTACACCACTCTGCAAACGCTCCTCCTGGCGCACTGTTGCTTGGGGGATGAAGTCCACTTCAGTCCTGAGGTCCTCAGGACACAAGGGGACCTCATCACCCCACCAGCAGTGCGCCAAGAGGTGCGTTTGCAGAGTGTTGTAAAAAGGGGCATGGCCTTGGACCACCTCTCAGCAATCCCACTCTGTGGGGCTTACTGGAGGTACCTGGTGGGCTAGTTGGCCCCTAAGGACCCTCAGTAGCGACAGGGACTTCATCCCTCAACCAAGAGCGTGCCTCAAGAGCGTGCCAGGAGGCGCATTTGCAAAGTAGTGGTGAAAGGGGGCGGGGCTTCGGCGATTTGCCTTGTTCGTCAATTTTTTTTTATTTAGGAAAGGGGGCTTCCCTTGGCGCATTTGGGCCCCGGGGACCCCATCCCCCAGGACCCGACATATTTTTACATTTTTTATTAATTAGAGAGGGAGGGGGGCCACGTGGCTCCCCCTCCCGAGGCCGATATATGCCCCGGAACCCCATCCCGGCCCCATCCCGGCCTTTGTTTTTTTTTTTTAAAGGGGAGGCTGCCCCCCTCCCCAGGCCGATTTCAGCCCCGGGGACACCATCCCCCGAGGCCTGGCCATTTTTGTTTATATCGTTTTTTTTTAAGGGAGGGAGCTGAGCGGCCCCCCTCCCTCAGGACATTCTCGACCCCGGGACCCCTTCCCCAGGGGCTTGGCCATTTCCTTTGATTATTTTTTTTTAAGGAGTGGGCCCTGCGGCCCCCCTGCCCAGGCCGATTTTGGCCCCAGGGACCCCATCCCCTTGGGCCAGGACATTTTTTTTTTAATTGAAAAAAGGGAGGCCATTTTTGGCCCTGGGGACCCCATACCCCGGGGCATGGCCACTTCGTTGGAGACTGCGAGAGGAGCCCCAAGGCCCCCATGGTCCCCTGGCCCACCCGGGGTCTTAAAAGAAATGAAGTGCGGGAGACCGCACTTCATTTTTAAAACTTTTCATCGGGATTCGCGCACCCAGCGCGAATCCCGCTTACATTTTATTAAAAAATTATTTTTATTTAAAAAAAAAAATTTCCAGCTCATTCACACTAATAGCAACTATGATCTGATCATTGACAACTCTCTTTGTTGTCCCCGAAAACTTTAAGGGGTCCCCAGTCCTTCTGGGGTCCTCCATTCAGTGCAAAGCCTTTGAATATTTGAGATATTGGAGACCTGGGAGCACTCTTTCATATTGTGTAGAGGGCCCCATCATTTCTGTGTTATGCTACTCTCTGGAACTGTCCTGAAAGCTTAATGGTGGGCCCCTGGAAAGGTGGGGACCCTGGGCCAGAGCCCACTTTGCCCATGCCTTAAAACGCCTCTGTTCCTTGTGCATATGTTTTGAACGTTATACACATTTTAAGTTGTCTCTTCCCATGTTACAACTTCAAAACTCTACTGGCCTATGTCGCATCTTTTTTGTCACTTCATTGTTAAAAACTGTTGTTCAACTTTGAGTTGTCTTCCCACAATTAAATTAGACAAATCTTTTCGAAAATTGCGACAATCGTATTTCTATTTTGCGGTGTGATGAAATTTATTTATTTTATTTATTTATAAAGTTTTATATAGCGCGAACAAGATCCCGAAGGATATCAGAGCGCTTTACAAAGGAAGGAAGGAAGGAAGGACATAAATCCAATATTGACAACAAATAAGAATACACAACAGGAATAATCGTATACATCCCAGACAAATAATCGCATAATTTCCAGACATATGAGTCAAGGAGAGTAGTGCAATAAACGAGTATGTAACAGTCTAAGAAAGGGGGTATACGATGAGGAAAAGAAGAGCATGGATTCAAATCGACATCAAGTATGAATACATAACAGGAATACTCGCATGTTTCCCAGACAAGTGAATCACGGAGAGTAATATGAAAAATCTGAATATAACAGACTACAAAGGGGGACACAGAATGCAGTAAAGACGAACAGCATCACATGAGGGTACAATGGTTGTAGGAACCGTGATTTCGAGCAAGTGATCCCGGCCCAAGTTAAGGTAAAAATTTGTTCATTAGGAATCTTTTGGCTTCCAGTTTGAAAGCAGTCGTTGAAGAGATTCTGCGTACTTCCGGCGGAAGAGAGTTCCAAATCCTTGGGGCAGCGCCGGAGAAGGCTCGGAGAGCGGTTCTCTTTTTCCTAAGTATGGGTGGTTTCAGGAGGAGAGTGATAGAGCTTTTTGATGCTCTCCCCCCACAGGATAATTCAAGCTTTTGCGCAAGGTACCTGGGAGTTTTGAAATGCAGGGCTTTGTGTGCTAGAACGGCAATCTTTAACTGAATTCGAGCTTCATAAGGCAACCATTTAAGAGATTTTAGGATTGGGGATATGTGCTCACTTCGTTTGGTACCTGTGACCAGTGTGGCCGCAGTGTTCAGTGATGCCCTTAGTGGTGCCAGGGTGTATTTGGGCAGGCCGCAGAGCATCGCGCTGCCGTAGTCCAGCCTCGGCAGGACCAGAGCTTCTACCACCTGCTTGAAGTCCTTTTGTGGAAGGAATGGTTTGATGTTTCTGAGTGTCCTCATCAAGTGATTAGCTCCCTTACACACATTGCTAATATGATTTTTCATATTCAGGTGTTTGTCCAGGGTGATTCCGAGAGATTTGGCTGAATCTATGATGAGAGGGGTGCACTTGAGGGCAGTAAGGTGATTCAGCCAAGGGACTAGTTTAGGGATGTGGTTCGGAGGAGAGATGAAAAGGAATTCAGTTTTGGAGGTGTTGAGCAGTAGATGATTCTCCGTTAACCAGTTTTGCGTAGTGTTTAGGGTAGTGTTGAGTGAGATGATGCTGTCCTGGGATGAGATTTTCAAATAAAGTTGTGTGTCATCCGCGTACATATGGAAGAGAATGTTCGTGGAATTTAGAGAATTAGCTAGTGGCTCCAAGAAAAGGTTGAAGAGGATAGGAGATAGGGCGGACCCTTGGGGGACACCCATGATTACAGGAGAGGGCTGGGAGAGGGAGTGGTTTGCCTTGATTCTTTGTGATCTATGGTGAAGAAAGGACGAGAACCATTGTAACACCCGACCTGAGAAGCCCATCCTGTTCTTCAGAATGGATAGGAGGTTGTCGTGATTCACCGTGTCGAAAGCGGAAGAAAGGTCAAGGAGGATTAGGAGGCATGAATCATTTTGATCAAGCATTTTTAAGATGTCATCAATCACGTGCGTGAGAGCCAATTCGGTACTGTGCCCCTTCCTGAAGCTGGATTGATGCTGGTCTAGGAGTTGGAAATTCTCTATGTGAGCACAGAGTTGGGATTGTACGCATATTTCAAGTAGTTTGGCTAATGTGGGGATGTTGGAGATAGGGCGGAAATTATTGAGGTCAGAGTTATCTGCGTTAGGTTTTTTTAGTATAGGTGACACCTGCGCTGCTTTTAGGCAGTCTGGGATCGTGCCTTGTGAAAGAGAAGCGTTTACAATCCTTGTCCAGGTAGGGATGAGTGCATTCTTGATTTCTTTGTAGATGGCCGGTGGCAGCGGGTCACTGAGATGATTAGATGGTTTGATGTTCTGAAGAATCTTGTTGATGTCTTTTTCACTGAAAGGGTAAAGGTGCCCCATGTCGCATTATTCTTGGTATTCGGGCTGATAGGTTTGCGCTTTTCTGAGAGGTCAAGTGGTGGTACGGACCCAGGGGATAGTAGGAGCGCCTTCTCAGTAGCGAGATCAATGGAGATGAGCCTTGATTTCTCATTGAAGAAAGCAGCAAGGTCATCGCAAGAAGGTGGGCTGCCTCCAGAGTCAGAGTTGTTTGGGCCTACCATTGATTGCTGTTTGACCAACTCGAATAGTTTCTTGGGTCGGTTTGCAGCTTGATCAAGTTGATGTCTGAAGTAGTCTGCCTTGGTGCTCTTGATTTGTTTGCTGTAAAAGCTTCTAACCTCTCTAAGGAGTTTTAGTTGTTCCAAGGAGGGATTGGTTCTCCAGGAACGTTCAGCTGCCCTAAGATTGCGGCGTTCCGTGTTTAAATTGTCGTGGTACCAAGGTTTGGATATTTTTGTTGAGGCATTTTTTTGTTGGAGCTGTGCAATGTCGTCCAAGATGTTGGAGATGGTCGAGTTGTAGGAGTCAGTGAGTAACTGAACATCGATCAAGTCTGCTTGGGAGGAGAGGGCAGGTTTCAGTGGGCTTCTAGATCAACTGAGTTTATTGATCTGAGGTCCCTTTTCCAGACCTTTGATTTTGTTGGTTGAGCCTTCCTTAACGCTACCTCCCTGTTTATATAAAACAGGATGCAGTGGTGATCGGACCAGTCGCAAGGGGTAATGGTATCCAATGGGATGGTCTGCCCTTTCGAGATAATGAGGTCTAGAGTTTCACCTTTGTTGTGAGTTGGTTGGTCACAGTGCTGAATCAGTTCTTGATCATTCAAAAATGCTTTAAGGCAAGTTACCGCTTGGTCATTGGAGTTAGACCAGTGAAGGTTGAAATCACCAAGGAAAATTTGGGACACAGCAGAATCGATATTGCCGGAGATGACTTCCATTAATTGCTCAATGAAGGGGAGATTGTCTCCCGGTGGGTGATAAAAAGTGTGAAGTTTGCAAACCGGCAGGTTATTACTAGAGATGCTGAGACAAAGGTATTCATAGGAGGAGGGCGAAGAGGCCTCTAAGTGAGAAATTGAGAGTGTGTTCCTATGAATACACGCTAGGCCACCCCCCAGCTTCCGATCTCTGTCTAGCCTAATTATGTCGTGAGTAGGAGGTACTAGTAGGTCTAGGAAAGAGGTGGAGGTGGGATTTAGCCAAGTTTCAGTGAGGATGATAATGTCTAAATCTTTGTGTTGGATGAGGTCAAAGATGTCTGAGGCATGTTTATTGGCTGACCTGCAATTGAGTAGTACACATTTAAGTCGTGGTGAATGAGTGTGGGAAGGAGACTGATTGACATTCACTCTCTTGAGGTTGTCTTTATTGATGACTCTAGGATTGTAAGAAGGTTCTCTGTACGGGTTGGAATGGATGGTTTGTATTTTGTTTGGCGGGATCATGTTGGAATGGGACCTAGTAGAGTAAGAGTTGTGCAGGTCATTGAGTTCAATGGGTGCCAAGTAATTCTCACATCTTCTGGGGTGGGAGGGCGCGTTAGCTAAGGGAATGGTTTGCGAGATGGGGGGGGGCTAAGAACTGGCCCAAGCGATCACTCACAGTAGGAGAGGCTCTGGGCAGGTTCGTAGAGGTGAGGAGGGAGCTGATCACGGGGAAAAGATCATGTGAGAGAGCTTTCAGGTCATGTAGTTCAGTAGTGAGGAGGTGCAGCTGGAGAGATATATCGTCCAGGAGCGTAACCCAGTCAGAAAGGGGTAAGGGGTGTGTTGGGACAGCGAGCGGAGAAAGAGGGCCTTGGTGTAAGCCCTTGGGGTCCAAGGTAATGGAGAGTGGCTCCTGGGGAGGGAGTTGATCTATTGGGGCTAGCGGAGTTCCTTGACCTTTAGATAACAAGGTAGGAGCATTAGCGAGGGCGATATGACCATTGAGCTGAGGGTCAGATACGGTCCGGACAGGAAAGAGTGGGTTCGATCGATCATGGTTTATGGGGGGCGCCAACATAGTGAGAGGCATGGGGAGAGGGATGAGGGAAGAGGGATCAGTCGTTGAAGGCAATGATAGTCGGTCACATGGGGATCTCGCCGAGCGAGGAACAGATAAAGTCGGATTGGCTGGCTGAGCGACTGGTGAACCCGGTATGTCTCTCACATTCTGAGTCGGGAGTCTAGAGGGTGGGGACACGTCAACAGGGGACAACGTCGCTCTGTGATCATCTAGAGGCAATGAGTGATTTAAAGAGAGTGGGGGCCTACTCCGCGTGATGGGGGAAGGACTAGTGGTGACCAGAGAGATGGACGGGTGAGAGTGGGTGTCATTGGGTTTTGCCAAAACCGTGTTTTTGAGTACAGGGAAGATAATGGCTATCTTAATTAGATTGACATTGGAGGCTTGGATTAGAATGATTCCATTGTTATAGAGGGTGATGGTGGCATTGGCGTTGAGCATGGACGAAGGCGCTATAGTAAGTTTGAGACCATGAGGTGTTTTTCTGGTACCTGATATTCGTAGCATCGAGTAGAAGACTTTTCGCCAACATGCTCTTTTCCTGGTGTAGAAAATAAGGTCATTGACTCGACTGCCTTTGTTTGTGCAAAAGTAGACGTCCGAGATTAAGGTTTCAGGCCTAGCCCTAAGCATGTGATGCTTGTGTTTTTTGGCTGCATTTTTCGATAGGTTGGGTGGGTAGTTGATGATGAATGCGTTGGATCCTGAAGGATCGGGACTTAATTCCATTTTGATAGTGTGTCAGTTGATCGTAATGATATATCCGTAGGACGTGGAAGGTGTTAGGAGGAGAGATCATTACCCAGGAGAATGGGATAATGACAAAGAGTCCACTCCAAGATGGCCACACAAAGGCAGAAAGTGGAACCACCCCTATTCTCTTTCAATGCCCAGACCAGGTGTGTGGGATGATGACAGCAAGCCCACTCCAAGATGGCCCTCAAAAGCAGAAGGTTAGGGCCAACCCTTTTCACTTTCAGTGCCCTGCCGAGCAAGGGCCAGGGAGGGGGGGGCAATACAACACAACCCCAGTGACCATGGGACAAAATGGATGCCCAAGATCAAACATCAATGATAAGCACGAACAAAATGGGCGTCACTCAAAGTCAACAGACAAAGATAGGGGTGCCGTGCGAAGCACCTCTAGAGCCTCCCCAAGCCCCACACTCGCCTCCTCAAACCTGGCATTAGGGAGAAAACCGGCACCCAGGAGGTTCCAGTGTGACCTTGTTCATTTCACGCACTGGGAGCACCTGTCAAGAGGAGGTCAGGCATCTGCCCGACATCAGTCAAAAACCCCAAAAAAACAACAACAAAAAAACAAAAGGGATTCCATCAGGATACAGTGTGTCTGCTATCGCAAACACCGGGTGCGGCGGCCATGTTGAGGTCAGGCAAGCAGATGCAAGGGAGACCCTCCTCTGGTGCTCCAAATGCCTCCAACAGCCGAGATGAACCACTTAACATTAATCCATGCTTCTTGGCACATCATTATCCAATGACTTTTCTAAAAATCTGCTAAGTGTCATCTATTAGAGGTGTTAACTGAGCACTAACACAGAGTACAACTTGCTATTCTTCTCTAGCTTTAGCTCACTGTTTCTAAAAGAATGGTGTTGTAAAACTTAATTTTGGGTTTGTAGTGAGATACAACAAAGTGATTTAAGTGCAAAAGCCCTTTAAGGGCCATGCATGTTTATTCCTTCGAGCCTCATTTATAAAACTCTAAGGCACAAATTTGTATTGTGTGTTATCTGCTTTTTTTTTCCAAGAATGGTGTTTGAGCTAATTGCTTTGCAGTTCCCATTAGGCAATTTCCTTTGCACAGGTCAGTAGCCCCAGAAACTATTGTAACCGGTAAAAGGAAATGAGCTACTGACAGTTCTGTTGTTTTGGTCCTAATTAAACAGAAACTCTCGAAAGGCTTTACATGTGGTCCACGTTAGACATTATCCAGCGCTGTTTCTTCACACCGTCTCCCTTGTTCATTCTAATGCTAAATGTGATGCATAACATGAAGAGACCGGAGGGCCTCTTTAGCGGAGTGTGGCATCGTGTGAGAGGACCTGCTTGTGGTCGAGCAGCCTTCTTTTATCCCGAGTCAATCGTTTACAGTTGAAGATTGTTTCATTTCGTTTCTGTTCTTTGAATGCTCTCAGTCCCTTTTGTACTGTTGCCCTTAGCTGTTTCGTGCAGTTTGTCACATGAAATGCTTCATAACAATAATGAATAACGACCGTGGGTGTTATTAACAGGACAAGCACATTGAACTGTCTCATCAGTTGCAATGACATCATGCCTGGACTAGTGGGGAGTATTTGGACGATGAAAGTCTTACTATGTTCTTGGTACTAACAGAAATCAAAAGTATGTTTGTCTTATCATCACAGTTAGTGGCAAACGGGTGGAAATTAATTAAATTCATTTTTGTGTATTTTTCTTGAAGGCATACAGTGGCGGGTATGCTAGAAAACTCGTCCTCGGATTTTGTACTGGGATTCTGTTAGGCTATTGGATTGTAACTGCAGTAACGTTCCTATAAAAATGTATTTCATCTGGCAGTACTCACTGTGGTTGGCTTTTCGCACTTCTTAAAGGCATCCATTATGGATTATGGCTGTGTCGAATTTTTAGTAACTGTGGGTATGATTTAGATCTTGGCTGATGGGTTACTCCATCACAACGGTGACAGATATCCTGTCCATCGAAATATAAATCTCATTATATCCTATGGAATTTATGTTTTGGCAGACGGGATATCTGTCAAAGTTGTGACTGAGTAACATGTCTGCCCAGATCTAAATCAGGCCCTGAATCCGAATCAGGCGTTCCTTTTCTGGCCGACGATATCTGCTGAAGTTGTGGTATATCTGTGCTTTTTCGCTAACTTTGGTATAGCCTGGCCCCATTTGGCATGAAGTTGCCCGAATGATGACAGGTCCGAGTATTAACTCTCTGCCTCCAACCAGTTCAACTATCCATAGTGTAATGCACTATGTGTATGTGATTGTTGCTCTACAGACCTTTAACGCAACAGTTCCCTTTCACCTCCAGTTATTTATGTTCTTTGCCCTTTGCTGAGCTGCGCATACTATTTCTGTAGACCTGTATATGAGTTTTACTGAACACCCCAAAACCTACACTTGGATTGCCAGGTACTCAGTTCAATACAGACATGGCAAAAATTACTAACTTGTCTCTCTATCTCATCAAAGTTTTAACTCTAGTAAGGTTGCTGTGCACCCAAAAAAGTTCTTCCTTAGAAATATAAAAATACACAATGACTCACCGGGGACTAGTACTACCACACTATGGGACGCCCTGAAGGCTACCATTAGAGGCACAATAATTGAAATAAAATCCAAAATAAACAAAAACGCAAACCTGCACCTGACCCAGCTCGCGCAATTCATTAAGAGCCTAGAAACGGCCCATGCCAGAGCCACTCAAGATACTAAACTGCTAGCAGACCTAACCAAAAAAAAGTATGAATACAACAAAATCCTGAGTGAAAGGGCGGGGCTGTGGTTTAACAAATATAAGGCCCTTAACCTATGCGAAGCAAACAAAGCGGGGAAACTGCTCGCCTCTTACCTAAAACACAAACGCAACCAATTTACCATCTCATCCATCACAGATTCAAACAACAAAACCCACACAAGACATAAAGACATTTCAAGAGTTCTGTCAGGATCTCTACAAAAACGACCAGACCATGAATCTAGAGGCATGCACAAAATACCTCAATAGACTCGGTCTTCCACAGCTAGCCAGAGAAGACGCTCGGAGACTAGGTCAGGAAATTAGCGTCGCTGAGATTGAAATGGCGGTTAAATCCATGAAAGATAACAAAGCACCAGGGCTGGATGGGTACACAGCCACCTTTTACAAAACCTTCCTAGAGCCGTTGAAAACTACCATGAAGCAGGTCTTTAACCATTGTGCAGATAGAGGGACCGTGTCTCAATCCATGACGGAGGCCAACATAATAGTCATCCCAAAAGAGGGTAAGGACCATCTGTCACCCAAAAACTACAGACCCATATCCCTTATTAATGTGGACTGTAAAATTTACGCAAAAATCTTAACAACCAGACTCAACTCTGTCCTACCCAACCTGATAAGCAACTCCCAGGTGGGTTTCCTACGTACGCGGATGTCTAACGACAATACTAGACTTCTCTGCCACATACTGGAGCATACGGCCACAAAAGCAGAGCCAGCAGTAGCCATTACCCTTGATGCCGAGAAGGCCTTTGACAGAGTCTCCTGGTCTTTCCTGGAGCGATGCATGCAATCTTTCAACTTAGGGGAAGGGTATATACGGATGGTGATGGCCCTGTATGGGGATCCAAAAGCCCGTATTGTCATCAACGGGTCACTCTCTGAACCACTCACACTACATCGAGGCACTAGACAGGGCTGCCCACTGTCCCCCTCGCTATTTTTGTTGGCACTGGAGCCACTGATCCAGGATATCAAGATAAATACGAAAATAAAAGGGGTGGATGTTAATGGAGTTGAAATAAAACTTGCCGCGTACGCGGATGATATACTAATAGTAGCGGAGCAACCGAAAAACTCAATAGAGGCCCTGATAGACACCATAGAAGAATACTCCGGGCACTCGGGTTACAAGCTCAACAGGGACAAATCAGAATGCAAGCCACTGAACATCCACTGCACTAGGGAAATCCTAGGGGGGTCCGGTATAGTCTGGCAAACAGGATTTATCAAATATCTAGGTATACACTTTGGGTGTGACTTACTGAGCACACTAGGCCATAACGAGAAGATATTGCTGGAAAAGATAAAGAAACTTCTGGAGGCCTGGTCCCCATAATTCATAACATGGTGGGGGCGAATTGAGACGATCAAGATGATGATCACCCCAATGATTAATTACCTGATCAGCATGCTCCCACTCCTACTCACAGATGATTTTCACCGCAAGGTAGACACCCTGATCTCCAAATTCCTTTGGCGAGGGAAGAAAGCGCGTATAAGTATCAAAAAAATAAGATTAGAGAAAAACCGAGGAGGAGTTAACCTAGCAGACTTCAGACTATTCCAAGTGGCGTTCCTGGCAAGGCAGGGATCTTACTGGATATCACCCCCGAACGGATATACACCGGCCTGGCTACAAGTAGAGAGGGCCATCCTGAACAACCTGGACCCCGTGGCGCTATTAACAGCAAATAAACTTACTCACGCCACCAGATCCATCTTTAAAAACACAAAAATTGCCTTGCTAAAGATAGATAAGAAAATGGAGAGCAGCATCAGGGGATCTAAGTTAGAGTCACTCTGGGCCAACAGTAAGATCCTATACAAGGGGAAATGCCTAGCCTTCAACACATGGATAGAGAAAGGCATCCACCACCCATATCAACTAGAAGACGGGGCATATCCCGTCACTTTTGCTGTTCTGAAGGCTAGGCATAACCTAACAGACATTGAACTCTACAACTTTCTGAAAATAAAAACGGCCCTGTCCAAAATCAAACTATTGCCCACACAGCCGTCAATCACCCAGTACATGTCAAACATAAACAGACTAGGACACCAGGTCTCACAACTCTACAAACTACTATGCCCAAAATCATCCAAACTTAACAATAAGACAGTTAACTATTGGGAAACACAAACCAAAAACACACTTAATGAACAAGAACTGGCAACATTTTGGACCTCGGCCTCGCGCAATAAAATCTCCCCGGTGCTCTCACAAACAAAGTTCTGGCTACTCCATAAGGCCTTCTGGACCCCGGCACGCTTATTCTCACTAGGTCTCAGGGATAATGCACTATGCTGGAACTGTAGCAAGGAAAAAGGGGACCTAGCACACCTTATATACCAATGCCCAACTCTCAAAACATACTGGGAGAAAATCTTTGGTTTTATAAATAAGGTACTGGGCTGTACACTAAAAACTGAGTTCTCGTCCCTCGCCACCGCATTTATTACAGCAGAACTAAGATCAGAGCACGATAAGGACCTTCTAGACCTGCTGCTGACCGCAGCAGTGAAAGTGGTCCTAGCAAATTGGAAAGACACAAGTAAGGCTTCATACAAAGGCTGGTTCAACTGGATTACGCACCTCAGAGGTGCGGACAACATTGCACTACAGAACTCACCCTGGAGACCAGCATCCAGGGGGATGTGGAAGTCACTCGACACATACCTAGACTTCTACGAACCCCCATGAATCCCCCCATGAAACCAAGTCTTCCCGGCGACAAACCCCCTGATCCCCCGTCCCCGCTAAGCGCGGTAAAAGGAACGTAATTGAGTGCAATCAAGATGGCCCTACGGAGCGGTTGGACTGACTTGCCTGCCCATATCGCCACAAGCAATCCAGTGATGTGGCGGCATGGTCAGGCGATTATAAGTCTCACAGATACAGAGCCTCTCTTGTGCCCTTCTCTTCTGCTTTTTCTTTCTATCACTTTCTTTCCTTCTTTCTTTCTCTCACTAAGCCACGTCAGGTGGGGTTAGTCAAGCATATGTTTTGAAGCGATTGTAAACACTGTCATACAAGCCATGAATGGCTAACCTTGTAACAGAAATGCTAATGTCTTTGAATATAAAAATCAATAAAATACTTTGAAATTAAAAAAAAAGAAATATAAAAATAGGCCAGTCTCTATTTCTTTTTAGTTTTGGGTTTTGGCAGTGTAGCTGTCAAAAAGACCAGTTGCTTACAATATACTATTTAAGAGGGCTGTGGGTCTTCCACTTTGAACTGTTGACATTTTTCAGCCAGCCTCTTTCAGCCATTGGCTTCAGACCTTTCAAACATGTATTGGCTCAGCCCGGTGAAGAATTCATCTCTCTCCTAATGCTATTGGCTGATTCGATGCATTCTTTTGCCTACACTTAGTGGTTGCATTGAACTGCATGAGGTACAGTTTTACAACAGTAGCCGCTACTGTTTGCTTCTTCTGACACCCTCCCATGTGTACCTCTTTAATGTGATAATGCTGCATGTGTTAGCACAATCAATTTAGACCTATTGGCTTTAATAATGCTTATCTATAGTGTCTTCTCTTTTCAGTCTCTATTCCCTAAGTCTATCTAGTCTGATGGGTTACTCCATCACAACAGTGACAGATATCCTGTCTGTCCCAAAAGGAACCTCCGCTCCGCCGACTTCGCCCTGGCAGAGACCCCACGCATCCGCAGAACCAGAGCAGGCGGAAGAGCCTTCTCCTACGTCACAGCAAAGACCTGGAACGAGCTCCCAGTCAACATCAGACGCTCCCCCACTCTGCACACCTTCAGGAAGAGCCTCAAGACCAGGCTCTTCGACTGATCCGGAGCTGCAACCCCCGCCCCCAGCGCCTTGAGACCCTCACGGGTGATTAGCGCACTTTATAAACCCCTGATTGATTGATTGATTGATTGATTGATTGATCTAAAGGTCCACTACCTTTATCTTCCTCTAATTTCTGTCTAAATTTGGAGACAAGTCATTTCATTCTCCAAACACTGCTGAGTCTGACAAGTAAGTGGCTCTGTTGTAGGTATTTGAACATATATTCCGTTTAGGCCCAGTGAGCCAGCTGAAGGCCTTCCTTTTGGACATCACAGATTCCCCCATTGCTTTCTTAGAGCTTGTAAGGAATAGATGTGTAATCTCCAGAAGCATATAGATAAGTGATAGGTTTCTGGGTGAAGCACATTGTTTAGGGGTCCTAATTTACATAAACTGTGGCCTGGGCTATGTCATAGTGCTGCTCTCGCAATAAAAAATTGTACCAGCCAAATTGGCGTCAGGCATTGATTTGGTTAAGAGGAAATAAAGTATAGAATTAGTCTCCTGTGGAATAACTGATTTGTTTAATAAACATCATTTTCACATAGATGATGAACAAAATTTTGATATGTAATTTAGAAATCATTTTTGAATTACTGTTTTCTTATATAATTTTCTGATATCATGGAAAAAAGAAACTAGAGTTATATGTAATAACTTTTAGTGCCCCAAAAGGTAATGATACACATCCATATTTCGCTCACAAAGCCTGACAAGCTAATACATTATGTAACATCTCATTTGTTTGATAGTAGTTACAATTTCATAGAAAAGTTGACCCGGAGAGTAAGCTTCATCTAATAGGTTTAAGTGAAGACTTCATCAAGTCAGTCTTCAATGTGCATGGATTTCAAAATACTTCAACTCAGGGGATCGTTGAAGCATAGGCAGGGAGGCCACTAAGTAACTGGTGCAGAGGAGGCTCTGCCTTGGGTGGCGTGGGAGCAATCGCCTGCCTTTTCTAGCCTTTGTCCTAGGCGTGAGAGTTATTTTTTGTCTATAATGCTTTTTTTGGCATAGCAGGAGCATTTTCTGTGAAACTGACACATGCTGTCCAGCCTACCACTTCATGGGAGCATGACAATGACAGACCAACCAGAATTTGTATATATATTCCAACCATAAACCTCTCAAACTTGGGTTTTGTAAAATCTATGTCCCTCATGTGTTGGAATGTTTCTCCCAGCAAGTGAGAGAGACTGAAGTCGGAACCGCCATGCTTCATATTGTAGTCCTATGAAGAAAGAAACAGCATTGGAAGCCTAGCCCTAAATAAGATGGTCTATGGATGTCATAGAGATGGTGGTCAAAAGTGACTGGCTAATGAGGAAGGTGTTTCCGATGGCAGAGGGGAGGCTTGAAGCTTCATAGTTAGAAACCAAGTGGGTCCCCTACCTCTAAAGGATGCTGGAAAACTGGGAGGTTGGCCCTTGGAGCATCTTCTGATTTTTGGCAAATGCTGTGTTGCAGCCCATTACTCCTTTAATTGTACAGCAGGAAGTATAGCAACGTATAGGGTGGACATCTCCCTTGTAAATGTATCCTTCTAAAATTTTGAAACACTGTCCTTTTTAACACTGCTGGTGTTGGAGGCCTGCCAAACAGTCCCCAAACCAAATTCCTACATATACTTGTCTCCTCATAGCAGCTCCCATTACTGAGGACTTGTCCTAAGTATATGGGGCATGTAAGCTCACTATTTACCTGCAGTTCAGATTTCGTAAACACAATCTACATGAAGCAAACCTCAATAATATATGGATTCTTCCTTTCTGGCTTAAATCTGTAATCAGCTTTGACCTGTTTACTTCAGGCTTATGACTTTTTAGAGATGGTACAATGTACTAATTCAACATTCAACCCAAGCCAGATGATGCACATCTGGGTTGGGTTTATGTTCCGCTGCAAAAGAGACAGAGTCATCTAACAACTTTTATGCTTTTTTCCGGGAAAGGCAGCAGCAACTTCACTTCAACGTGGGTGCTGTCAAAAGCAAAAAAGATTGAAAGTAAGATGGCCTGGAAGTGCTGCTATGGCATTTTATAGTCAATATGTCAAATCAGACTTGTTCTTTTTGATAAAGAGGTATGGAGTGTGATGAAGCAGATAAACTACTGAATCCCATAGTTGACACATAAAACCAATGTTGACACCTTTGAGAGAAAAATGACAAATGTGCACAAATTGTGCCAACTATACCTTGAAGACTTTTTAGAAACAGATCATGGAAAGACTTAGGGGCCGATTATGATGGCGGGCGGACTTAGTCCGCCCGCCATCGCCCCGTGAAATGGGACCGCCCGCTATGTGTGCGGCGGTCCCGCACATGTGATTAGGATGCCACCGCCACGGTGGCGGTGGCATCCCGCATTTTTAACATTGCGGCGGGCGGTGCTGCCAGCAGCACCCACCGTAAGGTTAAAAATGCAAGTTGTGCATTTGAATGCACAACGTGACAGGCACCGCGCGGTGCCTGCCATGTTGTATATGCAAATGCAGGGGGATACCATAGGTACCCCCCATGTGCACCCCCCACCCCCCAAAATACCTGGGGGCCCGCTACGGGCCCCCAATGTCAGGGACCGCGAGCCTTTCCATGGCGGCGACGCCGCCATGGAAAGGCTCATCACCGCCGGCATCATAATGTGGATGGCGGTGTCTTGCAGACACCGCCACCATATTAATCCCTTTTCCGCCCGGTCGACTGATCGGCCGGGCGGAAACATGCGGACGGTCTTTCCGTCCGCCGGGGTCCCCTCCGCCATGGTAATATGGCGGGGGGAATTTGGTGGCGGACGGACGAAAATGGCGGGCGGATCGCCACCGCCATGCGGGCGGTGGCGATCCGCCCGACATCGTAATCGACCCCTTAGTTCCTGCATCCTAAAAGCATGCAGATAAATAATGGGTAGATGGAAGTATTTAAATGAAGTAACATTGGTTTATAATTTAACCTGCTTCAGTTGCTAATTCCATGTGTATCAATCAAAAGTACATATGATGTACTTAGGACTTAACAGATTTCTAACAATTCTTATCAAAATGACTGTGTGAAGAATTTATGAAGTCTAATACGGTTCAGAAATTTACGTGCAATATTGAAAATGTTTCGTGTTTAAACTCCATATTTACATATGTGAAAATGTGCTCCAAGTGAGAAAGGAGGAAAGGGTGCTGCACGTTTATAATAAAACTAAATGCTTCAAAACTTTTAGAGAATAATCATCATATATGTATTAATGAGAATTAATAGAAACTATATTAATATTTTATGTTTGGAAATTATTTTACACTTTGGTATTTTAAACATACAGTAATGTGTCATAGTTACACATGCTAATTAAAATGAAACTAAATGGTTTATGAGCGTAAATAAGTTGAAGGGAAAGATGTAGGGTCTTAACGACTCTAGAATGTAATGTATATTCCCATTATTTCATATTCAATATTTCATGATGTAAATTCAATTTAGGCCTGCATTTTCCCTATTTTGCTTGATTCTATTCTCATGGAAAGGCTTCATAAACTTACAACGTGAAATGAAACTATGTTTCAGAGGGAAAGTTCCCATGCGCATACTAGGACTGCTTGCAAAAACTACGTTACTTTGGGAACATCTGCCTTGAGAAACTGTCTTTTTGAACTCGCTCATGTGCCTTTGTTAAAAGACTATTGTTTAGAAATTATACATACTGGATGGTTCGACAGCTTATGTGATGATCACCACCTTTTGTATAATATGTATAATATGTGTCTTCTTTATGCTGCATGACAATCACCCTATACGAACTGACCAATGGACTGAGTGGTCTTGCCAGATGAGGAGACCCAGGAGGTGTCACCCCAGAACTTGAGGATTATATTAAACATTGTGTGATGGAGAGACGGGGGAGATCTTGCTCTGTTGCGGAGTGAGTGACACATCATTCATTTCTTTGTGGACTCTATTGGCTGACGCATATGCTCTGTGCTCTATTCCCATACTCCTTTCCTTCATGGGAGAGAACATTGAGCTGATATGGTTCACATCCTTTCCTAAATCTTCTAGAGCTTTAGTAGTCGATGACTCACAAGAGATACATTTGATTATTCTGCACTCCTAAATTTAAATGCCTGATATTGATGTATTTTCTCTTCTTAATTTACTGATAAAAATCTAACTTTAACTAAATCCTGTTTCTGTCTTTCCATGACTTGTCTCCAATAATTGATTGTGCATTCCAATTGAGTATTAATGAGGGATGGGAATTCTAATAGAGAGATCTCTGGTTGGCAGATACTAATGTTACTATTCTGTATAGCTCTAACTGAAATATTGGTTTGCATGATTTTAGTTTGACTGAATTTCTTCAGGCGATTTGGTCTAGCTGTGATAATTCTGTATTTGTATAGCGTAGTTATATATATAAACCAAATTACGAGTTTGTAGATCAGTTAGCCAATTCCTGGTCCTCATTGGATAACTGGATTAGATCCCCCATATCCGACCCCTCTCAGCACGATTCAAGATCCATCGGAGGACCAAGTAAATGAACCTGAGGTGTAGTGTTAGGAGATAAAGTGAGACAAAGTAAATGGGCACAGTGGCACTACAACAGGTGCAATAGCTTCAGAAGACATGGACCGGGGACAGGGACAAGAGATTGCCAAGCTTGGACTAGGCAGTGTCCTGTAGTTTCTTGATTTGGTAGCGGCAAAACTATATAATTGAAAAAGGGATGTTGTAGTTCTCCACATACAAATATATATATCTGTTATTAAAAAAAGTTGACATTTCATAAAAACACTCATTTGAAGAGACATTATGGTTTTGATACTAAACCTAAAAATATTGAAATTCAACAGTTATGGTGAGCAATTCAAGAGGGCTATGGCCATTGAGCTCTGGTACTCAGCAGATTGATTGAGCAGAAGATTGAGCAGAGGTTATGGCTGGAAGTCACACTCTGTGTCCCTAACTTGCTTTTCATGGAAAATGGTCATGCATTGCAGGTCCCTGGGCTATGTTGACAAGGTGCAGGACATGCCTGATTGGCCAGTCTGTTCATTCAGAGTTTGCTGTGCATGGCTAAAGACCACGGACAATACACTCTGGTGCCAAAGATGACTGGTGTCATGCTGAGCTTGATAAATGCCATAGAAAATTGGGACAGGGCATAGTAGAATGGCACATCCTAGAACCACAGCCATTGAGTCACATGGATAAAGGACATGCACAACATGCTCTAGTGCCACAGAGAGTGGCTGCAGGGCATAGCCACAGGCTATCACCTGTATGTAGAGTACCCAAAGCTTGACCTAAAGCACTGCACAGTGGGTTCTGGGGCTACAGGGGCTAGGTAGACGGCATGGCTAATGGCCCCTCATATTGCTGCTTTTGGCTGGAGGTTGTATTTACCAGGATCTGGGACCATTGGAGTCTGCGCATCGTATGCCTTCAGGACACTCTACGTGCAGAGCCGTCAGTGCATGGTTGAAAGTCATATGCTGCTAGCTTTGGGGCTAGGGACACTGAGCCCAGGCTATGGTTAAATAAAGTTCCCTTTCCTCCATAGCCTGCTGTGCAAAACCTCTGAGCAGAGGGCTACTAGGCTATGCAGTATACATGTACAGTTTTTCCAAAGGTCTACTGTTTTCTTTCTCAAGACCACTCACGAGCAAAAGAGAGATTTGGCTATGCCACTGAGCCAAGGGAGGGATAACCTTAAAGTGCTCCACAGAGATATGATAATAGCAGCAGCACCAGTTCACACTGAATACTAAGTAACATCACCCTCCCACCAGTTGCCTCACTTAAATCTCTGCAGAACCTACCCAGCCACCATGCACCTTTCCCACTTGATGCTCGGTCTATAACTCTACCGGAAACAGTTCCTAGACATTGACCTGATGACATTTATGATATTTTGGGCCTGGATGGGCCTGGATGCAAGGCCAGTACGTAATACAGAAGCCTAGTCTTTGTGCACAGTGAAGTGGCACAAGGGAGGTTTGTTGCACTTGGGCTAGTTATGCATGAATGCAGAGTAAATTATGAGGACAATGTGAGATGTGGCCAATTCCTGGCATCTATGGTAATCACACCAGGTTTTCAGACCATTGCATTTTTGCTTATCATATGTCTTTTAAAATTGCCCCTGCAGTTATCAATATTGTAGGAAGGTGGAATCTGACTATATGGTTGCCCCCACTTTTTTCCTGGTGTTTTGCTGGTTTATGACTTAGTTGGACTGGGATCCTGCTATTCAGGGCCCCAGTCTATCTGCTTCCTCTATAAAATGGTTTCCATGTGCCTTAGGCACATCTCTGATTGGAATCTGGAGTGCCCTTATAAGTCCCTAGTATATGGTATACTATGTACCCAGGGCATAGGTACCTCAGAGGCCTACCAGGGGCTGCAGCATGTATTGTGCCACCCCTGGAAGGCCAGCCAAAAGGACACCACAGGTCTGCTACTGCAGCCTGGGTAAGGTGGTGAATGCACCCCTTACTGTGATATAGGCTACCTATATCACTACATACATACACACATATAAACCTATAAGTCACTCCTATGGCAGGCCTTATCAATCCTGAAGGCAGAGTGCTTGGTTCCTATGTGAGAGGGTGCACCTGCATGAGCAGAGCCCCTCTGCAGCGTTCGGAGACCCTTCTCTGATGCTGTTTGTAGTGCAGCCCGACCATATACTCTTAAGCGCATTATAACCTCGCGTTAAATGCTAACTTTGGGATGGCTGCACGGAAACATGTCGTGTTTGGTGTCAAACATCTTGGAATACTACCCCCCCACCAGTTCTGGTGGCGGGGGTAGCATTCCACCCTTCTAGAGGGAGAGACATGTACACACCGGTATACCCGGTACTGACTTTCCAGAGCCCTGGCATCACAAAATGGATGCCGCTGCCACAGACACGAGTCTGGCCTCCTGCTGCTGACCGAAACTCCGGCAGGGGAGGCCTGGACAATAGGTTTCCTGTCCCAGGGAGGTGTAACCACCTCCCCAGACAGGATAGTGTGTATTGGGGCTGGGCGGGAGCACTCTCTGGTGCTTTGAAGTCCTGCACTGGGGGCACATTTAGTGTCCCTGTGCATACCCCAGTTCAAACCGGCTCAGGGGCTTCCAGCCCCTGCTCTGGCACAAAACTGGACAAAGGGAAAGGGGTGTAACCACCCCTCTGCCCTGACCCTCCCATAGGTGGGGCAACAGAGTATGTCCAACCCCCTACCTTAGTATAAGTATGGGACCCCAGTCCTTAGGACTTTAGATTTACCTGGACGAAACTCTGACACAGAATCCTGGACCTTCGACGCTCTACTTTAAGATTAGAGGACTGAAGAATCTCCCTTGGGGTCAAGGAGTGACTCCCTGCTTGGCAGGCACCAAAGAAGCAATTGTCCGGTCTGCATCGCTGAAGCTCCCGCCGGACGCCGAAGTCTTTGCATCACCAGAGGTAGATTTCCAGACTTCCCGAGGCTGCCCTGAGTCCCCAGCAAAGCTGAGGCCCATAGCTGTCGTGGGTAACGTGGAACCGTGACCCCTGGACAACGATTGCATTTGCAAGTGCATCCTCTTCTGGGTCTCCGACGAAGTCATGCTTTGGGCTCCGAGTAGCCCCAGCCTCCAGCACCAACTGCACCGAAGATCACTGGCCTCCACTCCACGAGTGTCCTGTGAGCCAGCTCCACGTGCATCAACTCGAGGCTCCTTCGCGGTCGCTAGTCCATTGGCTAGTAGGCCCTCCCGAAGGCCAATCTTCTTCTGCTTGGGCTCCCTGGTTGCTCCAGGTGTGCCCTGACTTACCCTTGCTGGGTGAGTCCCACAGACCTTGCTGGTCTGCAACATCGTCCTTCTTTCATTTCCACGAGACTTGCCGTTGCCAAGGCTTGTTGGGTCCAATCCGGTCGCCGACACCCCTGCAATTGACAGACGTTATGGGACAGCTCGAATCCAGCTCCTGGTCTTCGTCGACGCCTCCTGGACCTCGTGGCTGAAGAGTCAAGACGACCGTCAACCTACCTGAAGCACTCGACATCGGTGGGCATCTGCTCATCGCCTTCCTGGTCACTGGCTAGTGACCCAGACTCTGTCCCCTCTGCTTTCAGGTTCTTCAGATCTTCGATCCACCTTTGGATCCACCTGAACACTTTCGACTTGGCCGCCAGCAGCACTTTGCAGCAGATCGCCATTGAAAGCGACGACGAAACCCGACCCTGAAAGACACCTATGCACCCGGCTCCCCTGGGTGAGGTATCTCGAGTACTCCGGTGCTCCCGTGGGTATTGACACTAGAACAGCCTAGTTCTCAAAGGGTTTGCTCCAAGTCCTCCTCTAAGTGTCCCTTTTCTTTTAAATTCAAATCGCGACTTTCCCCATAGAAGTTAACGGCGATTCGCGGCTGTGTTCATACACTGCACGCGTCCCCCGTGGGTCCCCTGTGTCACTACCTTGGGTGGTTCCTTGTGGTCCAAGCACTTCTACAGGCTCTAGGCCTTGTGTCTAGCTCAGTCGGGGTTCTTATACCACTTTATTGGTATATGGTTTGGTACGCCCCTAGGGCTCAAACGTGTATTTGTGCTATTACTGTAGATAACTAACTTATAATTTATGTACTTCGAACTCTAGCCTCATAAAGAGACTATAGGGGTGTGTTTAGCAATAAATACATATATTTTGAATATATACCTGGTGTGGTCCTCTTTCATTTGGTCACTCAAGAGATTATAGACTCGTAAAACAAGCTGCTTTACATTCCTTCAAGACTTAGCCTGAAGGCTGCTCTCCATAGCTACCACTAGGATAGCTTTCAATAAAGGTTGTCTTTAACCTATCTCCAATAAGGGGTTGTTTGGACTGGTGCAAGGTGCCCACTATAATTAGTGGACAGCATATGCCAGGCCAACTTCTCACATTGGTGTGCAGCGTGTGGGATTCCAGCTACCTATTGTTTTACCAGATAATCTCAATTGAATTGATCAACTGAAAACCACTAAGGGTACCTAAGGTACATATAAATCAAGCTTAGTAATACAGTAAGTTCTACTGAACTTAGAGTTGTGTGTTAAGGGATAGCACACCCTTTCTACAACTCAAGAGAGTTTAGTAGGCCACACTAGAGTAGGTAGTGCATACACCACACCTCACTAGTAATGTCTTCAAAGCCAGGATCCAGTGAGTCCTCGCCAGAAGCCAGTGGGCTTCTTCCCTCCAAGTATGATAAACTCCCATTCTTGGAATTGAGAGCATTATGCAATACTAGGAAGTTGAAGGCAGGCAAAAGTGCCAGCACCCAACACCTCAGGGAGGTGTTACTAGCTGATGATCTCAGCAGGCCCATAGGGTCTGAAGGGGTAGGCAAAGAGGGTGGGGCAGAAGATGAGGAAGGGGCCAGGGGTGAAGAAACCCAGGCCCCCCCCCTCTGAAACTGGCCAGCAAGGTGAAAATGACCTTGTCCTGGAAAACCCAATTCCTCCTGTGGAGGAGGAGGAGGAGGAGGAGGATCAGACTGACCTCCCTTTGTCCCCCAGGAAGAGTTCTGAGTGTGCCCAGAAGGTCTAGGTCTCCTTCTCAGGAGTCCAACCACTCTGACACCTCAATAGGGACCTCTGTCTCCTCTCATAGGAGGGAATCCTCTCATGAGAGGAGAAAGAGACTGATTCAGTATGAGCAAGCCCAGCTTGAACTCAGAAAACAGCAATTGGCTATAGACAGGGAGTCCCTAGATCTCTATAGAGAGAGACAAAAGTTGGGACTAGAGTCCCATGGTGGCAGCAGTTTCCCAAAGATAGGGAAAGGTCTTATGACCATAGAAACCTGAGCAAGATTGTCCCTCCCTACCAGAGTGGGGATGACATCCACAAATGGATAACTGCTCTAGAGAGGGCCTGTAAAGTACAGAGGGTCCCTCAGGAGCAGTGGGCAGCAATCTTGTGGCTCTCCTTTGCAGACAAAGGTAGAGATAAGCTCCTCACTGTTAGAGAGGAGGATGCTGACAATTACAAAGTCTTGAAGAGTGCTCTGATAGATGGGTTTGGCCTAACCACTGAACAGTATAGGTTGAAGTTCAGAGACACCCAAAAGGCTCAGACTCAAGACTGGGTTGATTTTGTAGATTGTGCTACTAAGGCTCTGGAAGGTTGGATACATGGCAACAAGGTGCATGACTTTTTAGGATTGTACAATTTGATTATGAGGGAGCAGATCCTTAATAATTGTCAAAACCAGCTTTTACACCAGTACCTGGTGGACTCTGATCTGACCTCTCCCCAAGAATTGGGAAAGAAGGCAGACAAATGGGTCAGAACCAGAGTAAAGACTAAGAATCAGGGTGGTGACCAGAAGAAAGATTCTACCAAGTCCCAAGAGAAAGGTGGGGATAAATCTAAGGATAAATCCACTACAGGGCCCCAAAAGTCCTCTTCTGGGGGTGGGTCCCAAACTCCTTCCTCTCCTGAAAAGAAACCATATTGCCATGTCTGTAAAAAGCCTGGACACTGGAAAACTGATCCCAGTTGCCCCAGGATTGGCAATAAAGAAAATGTTCCTCCAACAACTACTACCACCCCTCCTGGTACTACCAGTAGTAATCCTCCAGTGGGAAGTAGTGCACCCAAAAGTTAGGTGCTTTTGCAAGAGGAACAGAGGTGGGCCCTAGTTTAGACAGGACCCCCTCAACAGACTCCTCTGACTCTGATGGTGGTGTAGGATTTGCCACCTTTACCATGGGTCCCAATGCATTGGGCAGGTACAGACTGGAGCTAATAATTAATGGTCAGAAAGCTGTGGCATTTAGGGACACAGGGGCTAGTGTCACCATGGTGGCAGGGAAACTAGTCCCCCCTCACCAGCTTTTACCTGAGTTTAAATACCAGGTAACCAACATTGATGGTGTCAGAACAGATCACCCCATGGCCATAGTCAATCTCAGCTGGGAAGGGGTCACAGGCCCAAAAAGAGTGGCAGTGTCCCCAACCTTGCCTGTAGATTGCCTGATGGGCAATGATCTGGAAATTTCAGCCTGGGCTGAAGTTGAACACCAAACCCATATGAGAATGCTGGGTGTCCCTGTAAAGGTTAGTGGGGCTGTGATGGCCACAGCCCAAGCCCAGGGAAACTTTGGAGATATGGAGCCTGGAAGAATGGCCCACTCACCCCCAAAAGAGAGCACAAGGGTTGAAGAAAAGTCTTCTTCCCTCCAGACAGTAGGTAAGGGTCAGCCTCCTCAGGGAACTGACCCTACCCCTAGTGAAGGAACTGCCCCAGAGGTAGTCAGGCCTGGCCTGGCCCCACCCCTGATGGCAGAGGACCCTTCCAAGGTGGTACCCAGTCTGGAGCAGGTAACCTGCCCCTCTCTACCCTGCCTCAGTCAGCCCAGGGCTGCAGAGGTCAGGGAGGTCAGTGGACCCCCAGGGCCCCCTGTCCAGAGGAACCCCCCATCAGCAGATTAGGGGCACCCAGGCTAGTAGCCCTAGCCAGGTGAAAATTCCTCAACACACTGAGGGATCCCCCATACCTTTGTGTAGGGACCTCCCCCAGAAGGACTCTGTTAGGCAAGGGCAAACCTGGGACCAAAAGGTTCCAAACCTGCAATGTCCCTCCAGTGGTCCATCCAAAGGGACCCAACCCCCAGCTGTAGGCAGCCAAAGGTTGACCCTTAGAGCACAGTGCAACTCAGTCATGGAAAGACAGGCATACATGGTGACCAGTGATCTGAGGAAGCTGAGACCAACCTTCCTAGGGCCTCACTTCCCTTCTCAGACACCTCACCAGCCTTGTACTTTACCAAAGCACACCACAGGTAGTAATTCCCCATGGTGGAGACCCTCTCATACCCTTAGGGTGAGGGATTGCTTAGTGGACCATAAGATAGGGGGCAACCATGCTAGTGCAGGTGCTTCCTTATATGGCCACTTAGTCAATAAAGGCTCAACTGGCCAAGGTTAGCCTTATCTCCTTTCGTTTGGGGGGGTTATGTAGGAAGGTGGAATCTGACTATATGGTTGCCCCCACTTTTTTCCTGGTGTTTTGCTGGTTTATGACTTAGTTGGACTGGGATCCTGCTATTCAGGGCCCCAGTCTATCTGCTTCCTCTATAAAATGGTTTCCATGTGCCTTAGGCACATCTCTGATTGGAATCTGGAGTGCCCTTATAAGTCCCTAGTATATGGTATACTATGTACCCAGGGCATAGGTACCTCAGAGGCCTACCAGGGGCTGCAGCATGTATTGTGCCACCCCTGGAAGGCCAGCCAAAGGACACCACAGGTCTGCTACTGCAGCCTGGGTAAGGTGGTGCATGCACTCCTTACTGTGATATAGGCTACCTATATCACTACATACATACACACATATAAACCTATAAGTCACTCCTATGGCAGGCCTTATCACTCCTGAAGGCAGAGTGCTTGGTTCCTATGTGAGAGGGTGCCCCTGCATGAGCAGAGCCCCTCTGCAGCGTTCGTAGACCCTTCTCTGATGCTGTTTGTAGTGCAGCCCGACCATATACTCTTAAGCGCATTATAACCTCGCGTTAAATGCTAACTTTGGGATGGCTGCACGGAAACATGTCGTGTTTGGTGTCAAACATCTTGAAATACTACCCCCCGCCAGTTCTGGCGGCGGGGTAGCATTCCACCCTTCTAGAGGGAGAGACATGTACACACCGGTATACCCGGTACTGACTTTCCAGAGCCCTGGCATCACAAAATGGATGCCGCTGCCACAGACACGAGTCTGGCCTCCTGCTGCTGACCGAAACTCCGGCAGGGGAGGCCTGGACAATAGGTTTCCTGTCCCAGGGAGGTGTAACCACCTCCCCAGACAGGATAGTGTGTATTGGGGCTGGGCGGGAGCACTCTCTGGTGCTTTGAAGTCCTGCACTGGGGGCACATTTGGTGTCCCTGTGCATACCCCAGTTCAAACCGGCTCAGGGGCTTCCAGCCCCTGATCTGGCGCGAAACTGGACAAAGGGAAAGGGGTGTAACCACCCCTCTGCCCTGACCCTCCCATAGGTGGGGCCACAGAGTATGTCCAACCCCCTACCTTAGTATAAGTATGGGACCCCAGTCCTTAGGACTTTAGATTTACCTGGACGAAACTCTGACACAGAATCCTGGACCTTCGACGCTCTACTTTAAGATTAGAGGACTGAAGAATCTCCCTTGGGGTCAAGGAGGGACTCCCCTGCTTGGCAGGCACCAAAGAAGCAATTGTCCGGTCTGCATCGCTGAAGCTCCCGCCGGACGCCGAAGTCTTTGCATCACCAGAGGTGGATTTCCAGACTTCCCCGAGGCTGCCCTGAGTCCCCAGCAAAGCTGAGGCCCGTTGCTGTTGTGGGTAACGTGGAACCGTGACCCCTGGACACCAATCGCATTTGCAAGTGCATCCTCTTCTGGGTCTCCCACAAAGTCGTGCTTTGTGCTCCGAGTAGCCCCAGCCTCCAGCACCAACTGCACTGAAGATCACTGGCCTCCACTCCACGAGTGTCCTGTGAGCCAGCTCCACGTGCATCGACTCGAGGCTCCTTCGCGGTCGCTAGTCCGTTGGCTAGTAGGCCCTCCCGAAGGCCAATCTTCTTCTGCTTGGGCTCCCTGGTTGCTCCAGGTGTGCCCTGACTTACCTTCGCTGGGTGAGTCCTACAGACCTTGCTGGTCTGCAACATCGTCCTTCTTCCATTTCCACAAGACTTGCCGTTGCCAAGGCTTGTTGGGTTCAATCCGGTCACTGACACCCCTGCCATCGACAGACGTCGTGAGACAGCTGGAATCCAGCTCCTGGTCATCGTCGACACCTCCTGGACCTCGTGGCTGAAGAGTCAAGACGACCATCAACCTACCTGAAGCACTCGACATCGGTGGGCATCTGCTCATCGCCTTCCTGGTCACTGGCTAGTGACCCAGACTCTGTCCCCTCTGCTTTCAGGTTCTTCAGATCTTCGATCCACCTTTGGATCCACCCGAACACTTTCGACTTGGCCGCCAGCAGCACTTTGAAGCAGATCGCCATTGAAAGCGACGACGAAACCCGACCCCGAAAGACACCTATGCACCCGGCTCCCCTGGGTGAGGTAACTCGAGTACTCCGGTGCTCCCATGGGTATTGACACTAGAACAGCCTAGTTCTCAAAGGGTTTGCTCCAAGTCCTCCTCTAAGTGTCCCTTTTCTTTTAAATTCAAATCGCGACTTTCCCCATAGAAGTTAACGGCGATTCGCGGCTGTGTTCATACACTGCACGAGTCCCCCGTGGGTCCCCTGTGTCACTACCTTGGGTGGTTCCTTGTGGTCCAAGCACTTCTACAGGCTCTAGGCCTTGTGTCTAGCTCAGTCGTGGTTCTTATACCACTTTATTGGTATATGGTTTGGTACGTCCCTAGGGCTCAAACGTGTATTTGTGCTATTACTGTAGATAACTAACTTATAATTTATGTACTTCGAACTCTAGCCTCATAAAGAGACTAGAGGGGTGTGTTTAGCAATAAATACATATATTTTGAATATATACCTGGTGTGGTCCTCTTTCATTTGGTCACTCAAGAGATTATAGACTGGTAAAACAAGCTGCTTTACATTCCTTCAAGACTTAGCCTGAAGGCTGCTCTCCATAGCTACCACTAGGATAGCTTTCAATAAAGGTTGTCTTTAACCTATCTCCAATAAAGGGTTGTTTGGACTGGTGCAAGGTGCCCACTATAATTAGTGGACAGCATATGCCAGGCCAACTTCTCACAAATATGATGAAGTGTTATTCAGGAGCTGCCAATGTTTCAATATGTGATACAAAAGGGGATGATGGACGGAACGTTTGAGCCAATCAAACACTCACCCCCTGTCAACTGATCTGGGTTTAATCCATCATCATTCTTTAGCTCACTCCACCACCCCAGTTCAGACATGGCCATATGCAAATCAGTCTGACCCTGTGCCTCATGGGAACAGTCCAGCCCGAACTGCCAAGCCATGTCTTCCCTGGACCGGAAACAAGCATCCTAGGACCGGTTTCTGGCATTTCAGCCGTCATCAGCCAGGCTTGCTTGAATCCAGTGGCAAAGTAAGCAAGGGACCCACGTCTGGGCATACCCCGCCAACTTAGGGCGACCAAGCGATACAAAAGGGGATGATGGACGGAACGTTTGAGCCAATCAAACACTCACCCCCAGTCAACTGATCTGGGTTTAATCCATCATCATTCTTTAGCTCACTCCACCACCCCAGTTCAGACATGGCCATATGCAAATCAGTCTGACCCTGTGCCTCATGGGGACAGTCCAGCCCGAACTGCCAAGCCATGTCTTCCTTGGCTCAAACGTTCCGTCCATCATCCCCTTTTGTATCGCTTTGGTCGCCCTAAGTTGGCGGGGGTATGCCCAGACGTGGGTCCCTTGCTCACTTTGCCACTGGATTCAAGCAAGCCTGGCTGATGACGGCTGAAATGCCAGAAACCGGTCCTAGGATGCTTGTTTCCGGTCCAGGGAAGACATGGCTTGGCAGTTCGGGCTGGACTGTTCCCATGAGGCACAGGGTCAGACTGATTTGCATATGGCCATGTCTGAACTGGGGTGGTGGAGTGAGCTAAAGAATGATGATGGATTAAACCCAGATCAGTTGACTGGGGTGAGTGTTTGATTGGCTCAAACGTTCTGTCCATCATCCCCTTTTGTATCGCTTTGGTCGCCCTAAGTTGGCGGGGGTATGCCCAGACGTGGGTCCCTTGCTCACTTTGCCACTGGATTCAAGCAAGCCTGGCTGATGACGGCTGAAATGCCAGAAACCGGTCCTAGGATGCTTGTTTCCGGTCCAGGGAAGACATGGCTTGGCAGTTCGGGCTGGACTGTTCCCATGAGGCACAGGGTCAGACTGATTTGCATATGGCCATGTCTGAACTGGGGTGGTGGAGTGAGCTAAAGAATGATGATGGATTAAACCCAGATCAGTTGACTGGGGGTGAGTGTTTGATTGGCTCAAACGTTCCGTCCATCATCCCCTTTTGTATCGCTTTGGTCGCCCCTAAGTTGGCGGGGGTATGCCCAGACGTGGGTCCCTTGCTCACTTTGCCATTGGATTCAAGCAAGCCTGGCTGATGACGGCTGAAATGCCAGAAACCGGTCCTAGGATGCTTGTTTCCGGTCCAGGGAAGACATGGCTTGGCAGTTCGGGCTGGACTGTTCCCATGAGGCACAGGGTCAGACTGATTTGCATATGGCCATGTCTGAACTGGGGTGGTGGAGTGAGCTAAAGAATGATGATGGATTAAACCCAGATAAGTTGACTGGGGGTGAGTGTTTGATTGGCTCAAACGTTCCGTCCATCATCCCCTTTTGTATCGCTTTGGTCGCCCTAAGTTGGCGGGAGTATGCCCAGACGTGGGTCCCTTGCTCACTTTGCCACTGGATTCAAGCAAGCCTGGCTGATGACGGCTGAAATGCCAGAAACCGGTCCTAGGATGCTTGTTTCCGGTCCAGGGAAGACATGGCTTGGCAGTTCGGGCTGGACTGTTCCCATGAGGCACAGGGTCAGACTGATTTGCATATGGCCATGTCTGAACTGGGGTGGTGGAGTGAGCTAAAGAATGATGATGGATTAAACCCAGATCAGTTGACTGGGGGTGAGTGTTTGATTGGCTCAAACGTTCCGTCCATCATCCCCTTTTGTATCGCTTTGGTCGCCCTAAGTTGGCGGGGGTATGCCCAGACGTGGGTCCCTTGCTCACTTTGCCACTGGATTCAAGCAAGCCTGGCTGATGACGGCTTAAATGCCAGAAACCGGTCCTAGGATGCTTGTTTCCGGTCCAGGGAAGACATGGCTTGGCAGTTCGGGCTGGACTGTTCCCATGAGGCACAGGGTCAGACTGATTTGCATATGGCCATGTCTGAACTGGGGTGGTGGAGTGAGCTAAAGAATGATGATGGATTAAACCCAGATCAGTTGACTGGGGGTGAGTGTTTGATTGGCTCAAACGTTCCGTCCATCATCCCCTTTTGTATCGCTTTGGTCGCCCTAAGTTGGCGGGGGTATGCCCAGACGTGGGTCCCTTGCTCACTTTGCCACTGGATTCAAGCAAGCCTGGCTGATGACGGCTGAAATGCCAGAAACCGGTCCTAGGATGCTTGTTTCCGGTCCAGGGAAGACATGGCTTGGCAGTTCGGGCTGGACTGTTCCCATGAGGCACAGGGTCAGACTGATTTGCATATGGCCATGTTTGAACTGGGGTGGTGGAGTGAGCTAAAGAATGATGATGGATTAAACCCAGATCAGTTGACTGGGGGTGAGTGTTTGATTGGCTCAAACGTTCCGTCCATCATCCCCTTTTGTATTGATGTTTCAATATGTAGCATACTTGCCAACCATACCTATGTTGGCATTTGGTTCAAAATTCTCTTGCAGTGCTACTGCACTGTGACCAATGTCCATTCTGCAGATTCACATTGAATGTGTAAACCATTTTATATTGAAAACTAGCCATAGAGGATATCTACCATATAGTGGCAACCTGCTGCAAAATGGAGTTCAAGCATCCCAAAGCCTGCTTAGGCTATGTATGTGTGCTTTGGCCGCACCCACCTATGATCCCCAAAGCTTTCTGCCTCTTCCAAACACTGTCCAGTACTGGTGGAGAGTTGGGTGGAAAACTCAGTGGCCAAGCTTTCTTACATACAGATCACCAATTGTTTAAAAGGAAATAGCATGCATTAGTAGCCAAACTTTGACTTAAATGTTGCAAGTCATGCCCCACCCTCACTGGTAACTTGTTTGCCCAGAATGCGTGGGCATAAAAACAAGCATGATTGGGTCTCGGCTACAGAGAGTTTTAGCTATCTGTTGGCAAGACTTTTTTTATCTCCAATACACACATACTTATAGCGTGCTATGGGTCAACCCCTTTTTTCTGGATTGGATGTCTATGTTGTCCATCTCACTGCCCTAAGCTTGATTTGATAGCTTTACTCTTCTTCTAATTGCACTGCTCAATAGCATTTTTCTGACAGTGCTCTGATTGGATAATGTATCCTTCCACTGCTGATGTCAAACTTTTTTTTGCAGTGGCTGGAATCAAATATTTTCTGTCCCTGCTCCCCAATTGCCCTGTCTTCTCCTCATTTTCCTGTGCTACCAAGCAGGCTCTTGCCCCAGCTCTCTTGTTTTCTTTTAAAGCCTATTTATTCACTTTTTGTAACCTGCTGTGCATTTGGGCTAGTCCCTTAAAATATATTTAGACCATTTTGAGGTGGCCACTCATGAGTGCACATGTGCACACATGTGCCATGGGCACCTTCAAATTTGTTTTGTTTATTTTAACAACTCTCATTCATAGAGGTTGTCAGACATCCACACACATCCACAATGGCCTGTTTGCAAGGGATTTATTGAAAAACTACAATTTATCCAAAGATGGACACTGTGGGTTCTTGTGCACCTGCGGCTGCCATCTTTGAACAGTATTTGTTCACTCATTACAAATGCTTTCAGAGAAGCCCGTAGTGGATGGGTGTACATCTGTGGCAGCCATCCTTGAATGAATGAGTGATGCTTTACAATCAGTTCAGAGATTGTATTCGCGGATGCACACACAATCTCGGTGGCTAGCTAAGCAAAAAACGCAATGGTAATGTCATGAGAAATATTGACTTTACTAATGCTTCCTTTTGCATTTATGAACAACATTTTATTGGTATATCTGTAGTAATTACACTGTTCATTTTATTAGTGGTGCATAGTTTTTCTTTGCAGTGGTTGGAACAGGAATTGATGTGGTCAGCTAGGGCATTCTTCTTCTTCTCCCTCAGTAGACGGTAGTAGAGGTTGAGGGAGGTTTTGAAGGTGGTCCTGTCAGTGGTGTTCTTGCATGCCATCTTCTTTCCATATGCTTGCAGTCATGTTTTGCTGTTCTCAGTTCTTCGGTATTCCATCTGGCCTGTTTGGTAGATCCTACACAAAGAAGAAGGGGGAGAAGGATAACACCTTACTTCAACCTCCTCAAGATAAGTATAAACACACAGTAAAGAAGTAAGGTTTCATGAGATCGCAATTTTTTCAAGTATCACTTTTTCGATAAAGTGTAGCAAAAGCACAATTACTTTGTAAAAACTGCCCTCACACACAACGTATTGTGGCATGCTTCATCATAGGGCTGCTGCGACGTCTCAGCGCAGACCAACGCTAGAGGCGGAGCAATAGGGTGGGGGAGACAATACAAACAAGTAAAAAAGGAAGAAAAAAGGATCCAACTGAAAAGTGCAGATTGTGAATCTTAAAACTAACTAAGGGTTATCCTAATAACAATTTTATTCCTGAATTCCCTTGTCAGGGTTAAAAAGGTAATTCATACCCTAGGATGGTGGTGAAGTGAGTGTTTTATGCACCCTACACCCCTCCGTTCTACATGAAGGTCGACATGTTTCTGCCGGAATCTGTATCTCTACCGGCTTTCATCAGGACTGTCGGATCCCTAGGCTAAGTTCCCTTCCTGTCCCTAGTATATCAATGTACTACTCCACCTGTATAATGTGGTGCACAGCACCAGGAGGGACCAAAATTGTGGCGGCGCACCACCCTTGATGACTGTGTGACTACAGGGGGTAGCCCTCTTCTCTTGTGCCAGTTTTAGAGAATGATACAGTAAACTCGATCTCAAATAAGAGTATGTGTACTGGACCACACTACATAATACAGGTGGAGTAACCTTAAGTACATTGATATACTAGGGACAGGAAGGGAACTTAGCATAGGGATCCGACAGTCCTGATGAAAGCGGTAGAGATACGGATTCCGGCAGAAACGTGTCGACCTTCATGCAGAACGGAGGGGTGTAGGGTGCATAAAACACTCACTTCACCACCATCATATGGTATGAATTACCTTTTTAACCCTGACAAGGGAATCCAGGAATAAAGTTTGTTATTAGGATATCCCTTGGTTAGTTTTAAGATTCACCATCTGCACTTTTCAGTTGGATCCTTTTTTCTTCCTTTTTTACTTGTTTGTATTGTCTCCCCCACCCTATTGCTCCGCCTCTAGCGTTGGTCTGCGCTGAGGCGGAGCAGCAGCCCTATGATGAAGCATGCCACAATACGTTGTGGGTGAGGGCAGTTTTTACAAAGTAATTGTGCTTTTGCTACACTTTATCGTAAAGTGATACTTGAAAAAATTACGATCTCCTGAAACCTTACTTCTTTACTGTGTGTTGATACTGTTTGGTAGATCTCCTGTGCCTGTTGGTCTTGATGGGTACGATGCAGTCTACACTGTTGCTTATCCAGGTGTTGAAGTTCTTGACACTCTGGTCCAAGTTTGTGGCAGCATCCGGGTTGGAAGTGCTGAGGGCGTTGGTCAATTTTGTCTCTGACACTTTGCTCCAGCTGCGGTGGAAGGGCGTTGGGTGGCAAGAGGGTGGAGGTACGAGGGCTAGAGATGCTGAAGTGGATAATGAGGTGGTCAGTCCAGGTGAGTTCAGTGACGTGGCTGTGCTTGACCCGTTTGCTGGCGGTGAAGATGGGGTCCAGAGTATGTCCTGCGATGTGAGTGGAGTCATTGATGAGTTGGGTGAGACCAATGTTATGCATGCTGTCGAGGAGGTTGCAGGTGTTGTGATTGTTGAGGTCATCAAGGTGGAAGTTTAGGTCGTCAAGGAAGATGTAGTGCTTGGAGTCTATGGCGAGTGATGGATGAAGTCAGCGATAATGTTGCCGAAGCTGGGGCACGGTCCTTGGCATCTGTAGGCGAGGGTCCCCTGATGGTGGATTTACCATCAGTTTGGAGTTTGATGTCGAGGTGTTCCATGGCTGTGATGGCGTTGTCCGTCAGTGTGGTGCACTTGATAGATTCTTTGTGGATGATGTTGATCTCACCTCCCGGTTTGTTCATGTGGTCCTGGTGCGTGATCTTGTATGCATTGGATGTTGCTGTGGTGATGTCGGGGGTCGGAAGAAAGGTTGAGCCAGGTCTCGGCGAAGAGACAATGTCGGGGGAGAGGGTGGTGATGAGGTCTCACAGCTTGGTGCCATGCTTGCAGAGTGAGCGTGTGTTTAGGAGGATGCAAGCCAGCTGATAAAATGCAGGTGTGGAGTGTCCGGTGGTGGGCGCTGTGCTGGAAGGTGCGTTGATGTAGCAGCTGAAGGTGCAGTGAGTGCAGATGGAAGGTCCTATCATGCAGTGAGGTGATGCACGGTAGCAGTGTTTGCTGAGGTGGCCGTGGTCCAGAGAATGGAGTTCGCCGGCGAGTATCTGTAGAGGGGCGGGGGCCAGGGTGCCATTAAGTAGTAGGTCCTGCGAGGTGGAAGGAGAGCTGGATGGCAGTGGGTGGGGCTAGTGGAAGGCGGTAAATGCACGAGGTGGGAAGAAGCGGCAGAAACGGGGAGAAACGTGGAAAAGAATGAGGCAATTAGACAAAAAGAGGATATTAGCAAGAGAGGCAAAAGAGGCAAAGAGACAAAAGAGGATATTTGTGAGGGAGGAAGAAGAGGAGATGAATGCAGGAGGAATAAGAGGCTAAGAGGAGGCAGAGGGGAGAATGAGGAATGGGGCAGTGTAGAAGGCAGAGCAAGAGGAAGAATTAAGGAGAAGAAGGCAGCGGGCAGCAGAGGGCAAGGTACTGGCTCACAGAAGCTCAGGGGTCCAACATCAAGGGAGAGAGCTGGGCCTGGGGACCTGCTCAGTGGGTTCAAGCTGCGACCTACATTAAGTAGGACCTGGGAGGTGGGTGGGGTGCTGGATGACAATGGGCGGGGCTAGCTGGAGGCGGGAAAGTCAGAAAGCGGCAGCAGAAACGAAACGGGGATAGCAAGAAACGGGAAAAAGAATGAGGCAAACAAACAAAAAGAATATATTAGATAGAGAGGCAAAAGAGTCAAAGAGACAAAAGAAGATGTTTGCGAGAGAGGAAGATGAGGAGATGAATGTAAGAGCAATACGAGGCCAAGAGGAGGCCGATGGGAGACTGAGGAATGAGGCAGAATTAAGGAGGAGAAGGCGGAGGGCAGCAGAGGGCAAGGTGCTGGCTCACAGCTGTTTAGGGGTCAGAGAGCGAGGGGGAGAGCTGGGCCTCGGGACCTGTCCCTGATTAGGCTAAAACCAGGGGGCACTGCTCCCACAAATAGACATTTGTCACATTGTGCAAAAGTGTTCGAGATTTCAAAGCCTACACAAGGAGATGTCTGAAAAGTTTCAACGCTCCATCCATCATCTCTTTGTGTTTGCTAGATTTCAATGCCTGTCAGTGCACTATGTAGATTTTCATGGAGAACATATATTTTCTGGTGAATGTACGGTGGATATAGACCCCCACATATTTAATTTACCATGGCATGGAAATTGTTTGGTATGTGGCTGGCTTGCAGCCTCTTTCATGGTTGAGCCAGATTTAGTTTAAGTAAAAATTTGCACTAGATTTCCTGAAGGGATTTGCCATTTCCTGCACACTGTCCAGGTGCTTCATGTTGTGTCTGTCAATCCACATTTCTAATATGTACGGCATTGCATTGAAAATGTGGGACCGCTTATTAGCAATTCACAGCTCATGCAGAGTTCATGGTCACGGTGCTTCAAAAGGGCTATGCCCTCCATTACCAATGAACAGGGTGTCTCATAGACCATACTGATAACACCCATTCTGATTCACCTGCTGCTACATACACCCAGGCCCTCACATCCAGATACAATGGGCTCTTTCAATACATAGGGCAGTTCAGCATCCCTCGTCTATTGCAATCCCCTCTCATTGCATGGAAAATGTGCATAGAGTAGGGAAGTCTGTTATCATTTATTCATACAGCCCCAAACCCATGGCAAAGACCTACACTGATTAGAAGAGTCTAGCATCCCTCTACAGCGCAAACAACCTTCAGATTTTTTTTATTTCCAATGATACCTGGGTGTGGTGTTCTTTTCTGTGGCTTTTTTTCTATTTAGGTCTGCGGAGACAATTCTTTAGCTGTTATGTGGAGAATATTCAATCACAACACAGTTGAGAAGGGCTCTCTGCAGTGCTTAATTTGAGCCAGTGGTTTCCAGTGCTCGGCACGACACTTAATTGTCAACACTGACGTTTGTGACAATGTGACAAAAGTTGGCGCTGTCTGAGTGTTAGAGATGACCACAACAACAGTTAATTATTAATTCAATATACATGAAAAAGGACTATTACTTGCCGCCCAAGCCATTTTTACAGCTTTGGGGGCCTGAAATAGTCAGAATTGTCACACTTGTAGGAGGGAGATGGTTAGTAGTGTTATTACTATCATTGGCAGCATGGCAGGGGCAATGTATGGTGCAAGCTGCAGTGGCCTCCTGACGAGAGCCCTGGCACTTATTTTTTTTTTAATTAAGCACTGGCTCAATATATTTACTAGGGTGCTCTCTGCCAGACTCATACACCAAATGTACCAATGAAATGGCCATATGCCATTGAAAAGGAAACACTTCACATGCCGTGAGCGACAGCCATACCAGCTATGGCTTCAAAGTTACAGGATGGTCTGTTTTTTTAACAAATATCAGAAAGTGAATTATTTAGTGCCAGGTTTTCTCTTATCACCCAAAAATGACCATTTGAATGAAACGGGACCTATATGACAACTGAATGCCAATAAAAGGTTATTAGTTACAAATGACAACTATTTCATCGATCTTGGATACATTAAAGGCAGACTCAACCTGCCAGAATCCTATACTGCAAATTGTAAGGTACGAGCAGGTTTCTGCAACAAGATCATACATACACCAAGCTGTGTAACTGCCTCACAGAGGTAAATTCCAAAATAACTTTTATTCTACCTAAGGCTAATAGAGCAACCAAATTTCAAAACTTAGCTTTGAGCTGCAGTGATCAAAAACATATTCATTGTATCACTGTTTCCGTGGCGGCGATCAGGCATTTGAATCATGGGATTTGTTTTGAATAGATTGGTGTCTCCCACCCAAATTGCAGTGTTATTCAACAATATTGCTTCGAATTACAAAAAAAACTTTTTCCAGGATCAGCCGATGATGTATAGGATGCGGCTAATGTGTGTATTTAACATTCAACATTTAGTATGGTTATCGTGTTCCAATGCATCTGGAAACAGATCTACTTGTCTTCTGCTTTCCCATACATCGGGCTCTTTTAAAAGGCAAACTACCATGAATGACGAATTGACTCGGAGCGATGTTATGCTATCTGTGTGAATTAATGCTTCCCCAAGGCGCACTAATGGCTTTTATGACATAATAACTTATTTCACTAAGCCAATGAGAATAGCAAGCCATTCCAACGATAACACCGAGCTGCACATGCAGCAGCAGGGAACTTCCAGGGTAGCTTCAGATGTTTAAAAATGTTATTCATCTTTGACTCGATTGGAAAAATGGAAAGGAAACAGAGCGTTTTCAGCATTTTAGTCCGAACAGTGTTATGTTTCAAAAGCTCCGTGTGGGCCATAATCATTTTTCAAAAGGTAAAGAACAGAGCAAGGAAGAACATGTTACCATCCTTTTAACGTCACTGCATTGAACTTAGAATGAAGCGAACATTAAGAATTTACTGTGGCTTTCGGGTCAACCCCAAGTATAGTGTTTCATTAGATGAATCTATGCCATCAAATGCAGAAAATGTCTGTCACACTTGTGGCTAAATTAGAAAGATGCAGATACACCTAAAGTGTGAATAAAGCGAGTATCCCAGGAAGAGTGGGTAGGAGGAGAAAGAAACGGGGTGTGGTGGAGTGGGGAAGTTTGAAGGTGAAAGCTAGAGTGTCTCATGGGGTCACAACAGGAGACAGAGGCTGATAAGAGTAGAGGGCCCGATCCACAAAGGCCCGGTTCACAAAAGTAAACTTAGAAGTTTGGTCTCTAAACTTGGACCAAACGTCTAGGTTTACGACTTAGGGAATTCACAAATGGCATTTATGAATACTATCTTTATATCCGCACTCGGGCGGAGATCCGGCCCGAGTGCTGACATAGAGCTAGAACTCGTAAATGCCCTTTGTAAACTCCCAAAGTCATAAACTTAGAAGTTTGGTCTCTAAACTTGGACCAAACGTCTAGGTTTACGACTTTGGGAATTCACAAATGGCATTTATGAATACTATCTTTATATCCGCACTCGGGCGGAGATCTGGCCCGAGTGCTGACATAGAGATAGAACTCGTAAATGCCCTTTGTAAACTCCCAAAGTCATAAACTTAGAGGTGTGGTCTAAGTTTAGACCAAACGTCTAAGTTTACCTTCGTGAATCAGGCACCATGCATGTAGAATGGGTGGCACTGGGAGTTCACTAGTTGTGAACAACTAGCAATGTACAGGGTTGATTGGGCTTGCATGAGGCAAAATAGGTTTGAGATTCTCATCACAGTTTTACATATTGGAAGAGGAGAAGGTTTTGCATATTCAGGGTGGGTCTGGGGAACCAAAAGCAGCCCTGGCAAAAATGCTCAAACCAGCCCTGCTCCCTTCATCTTCTCGCACAATTACTCTCTTTCTACCCATCTATTCTCTCACTCCTCTTCTCTCCTCTCTCTCTTCTCCCTCTCTGACCTCTTTCTTTCTCCCTTCCCCCTCCCACCTTCGCTTTCTTTCTTTCTAGAAGCCTCCCTGGTCCTGCTGCAATTCACCTTAGGGAGCTGGGGAAAGTGACAGGGGCACAAGGAGCATCCCTGGGCTATTAACATCGGCCTCCAAATGCTCCAGCCCTCTAGGGAAAAGTCAGGTGGAATACATGGCTTGTCTGGCCCTGTGCATATTTGAAGGGGTGTAGGTTTTGCCTCCGGATTAGGCAATGGATTAGGCATTTTTGTTCTCAGAATGAGAACTATCCTCTTAAACCAGTTTCCCCCACCAATTTCTGCACAATTTCCTTCAGTATTAGAACATTTCTCAGGATAAATATGAGTGGGGAACTGTGTCTGGGGAAAACTCGAAGGTGTAAATGCACATGGGTGAGGACACTGTTCCTAGGGAGGTTTGCAGAATATTGCTCCCTCCTAAGGGGAAAGAGAGACAGAAAGAGAGGGGGGGGTTGGGTTGGTGCTAGGTGTACTAGGCCCTCGACTCAATCGTGAGAGGGGAAGAACAAGTCTTGTCCCTTGTTGCCCTCACACACCCCGAAGGATGTCATGCTTCATCATCGGGCAGTTGCTCCTCGTCGGGCCGGCACTGCAATGCCCTACGGGTCCCCCGAAGGGTCACTTTGTCGGAGATCTTCTGCGAACTGCCGTATGGTGCATGCGGGTGTGATGGGGAGTCCTAAGTGGGAAGTGTGCTGAATGCGTGCAAGGTTAAAATTGACTACGGGTTACCAACGGTATATGTTTTAATATGGCGGTACCTGTGTCAAAATAAAAAGACCCGTAGGTCGGGTGTTACCTTTAAAGCGTAATGTGCATGGGTAACTCAAAAGGTCAACATGTTTCACGCCTCTAGGGTCCCGTAGGATCCGTGGCGTTTCTTCAGGACCAGGTGTGTGTTAAGTGCAGTGTGGTGCACATGATAATAAAGTGATGCACCAAACAGTGAATAATGTATATGTAAACAGAGGGTATAGTCACCCTCTAAGGAAATCAGGGCAGGCCCAGACCTGCGGTTACTACCGGTGGGCTACAACTCAAAAGTTGAGACTGCTACCTGATTGACGGCCTAGAAAATGGGGGAGAAGTACTCCCAAGGCTAGGGACGTGGGCTGCCCGCACCTTACCGGGAATGAATTCGGGTGCCGGCTCGTCTGGACCTACCCGCGCCTCACGTGCGCAGACGTGAGGCGCGGGTAGGTCCAGACGAGCCGGCACCCGAATTCATTCCCCGGTAAGGTGCAGGCAGCCCACGTCCCTAGCCTTGGGAGTACTTCTCCCCCCATTTTCTAGGCCGTCAATCAGGTAGCAGTCTCAACTTTTGAGTTGTAGCCCACCGGTAGTAACCGCAGGTCTGGGCCTGCCCTGATTTCCTTAGAGGGTGACTATACCCTCTGTGTACATATACATTATTCACTGTTTGGTGCATCACTTTATTATCACGTGCACCACACCGCACTTAACACAGACCTGGTCCTGAAGAAGCGCCACGGATCCTACGGGACCCTAGAGGCGTGAAACATGTTGACCTTTTGAGTTACCCAGGCACATTACGCTTTAAAGGTAACACCCGACCTACGGGTCTTTTTATTTTGACACAGGTACAACCATATTAAAACATATACCGTTGGTAACCCGTAGTCAATTTTAACCTTTGCACGCATTCAGCACACTTCCCACTTAGGACTCCCCCAGCACACCCACATGCACCATACGGCAGTTCGCAGAAGATCTCCGACAAAGTGACCCTTCGGGGGACCCGTAGGGCATTGCAGCGCCGGCCCGACGAGGAGCAACTGCCCGATGATGAAGCATGACATCCTTCGGGGTGTGTGAGGGCAACAAGGGACAAGACTTGTTCTTCCCCTCTCACGATTGAGTCGAGGACCTAGTACACCTAGCACCAACCCAACCCCCACCCTCTCTTTCTGTCTCTCTTTCCCCTTAGGAGGGAGCAATATTCTGCAAACCTCCCTAGGAACAGTGTCCTCACCCTTGTGCATTTACGCTTACCATCTGGAGCACAGGCACTGGACCTTTAATTAGCTCCTGGTCCCCCCTCTCTCTTTTGTTGACACGAAAACTCGAAGGTGCCAATTTCCCCACAAATCTGTAAACCTGATTCGGCCACAATCTTACATTTACAGGGAATCCGGGTTGTTAGAAAACTTGTAATGAGAGCCTTAATCAGCATTGGAAACCTGCTAGATGAACCGATGTATTTACACATGTTTGACACGCAGATTGAGGGCAAAGAACTTGTAGATAGGGGGATGCCCTTGAAGCGTGTGATGTCAAGAGATTGTTTAAAACATTCAATTAGATTTGTGAATCACATTTTGAAGCCAGTGCTGATTCAACCCGGTTTTGTATAAAAACAAGAGTGCTGACTTTTCCATTAGTACCTTTGCATTTGTACTTTTTCTAGTTGCCTTGTTGTTTTCCCTAATTTTTTTGGGAGTTTCATATAGTTCCAATTCAGTTGCGGGCACGCCTTTTCCAGTGAATATCACATTGGAATTTGTTAGCAGAATTCTTGATAAATCACAACTATGACATCATTGGAGTAAAAGAAATTGGACGTTTATGGAACAGAATCAAAATGTTGAACTGTGAATTGTTTACGAGTTTGTGAGAAACATGAAATGCTTTAAAGAATTTAAGAGTTTTGTAAAGGGTGATGTTACAATTCCTATACAGGAAGGTGAAGAGGCACCTCCTGAAGGTACACCTGCACATTACATGACAACTGAGTTGAAATTACATACATGTTTATGGCTTCATCAATGGTGCAAGATTACTGAGAAGGAAGGTACATTAAGATTACCAAAATATGGTGCTTTGAAACTAGAATTTTTGAAAGATTGAAAGAAAATTGTACGAAATGAAATTGCCCCCTAGAGTACACAGTATGAAGCAATGCGTAATTTTGCAGATGCTCGATGGGGTGACGAACAACAGAGATGGAGGAAAGCTATAGTTAAAGGGAGTAGACTGTATCCAGCTATTTCCACAGAAATGCTAGAGAAAGGCAAAAAGAAAGCAGAAAAGAAAATGAGACAGATAGTGATTCAGGAGACTTTTAGTTTAGAGGAAATGTTAGCTGCACATCCCCCGCCTTATGCAACTCCAAATGTCAGTACTGGAAATGATGCCCCTATGAGCAGTACAAGTAGTACATTAGCTACTGCCCCTGTAGAAGCCAGCATAGTGCAAGCTGAGAAACCCCTTCAGTTACTTCAGATTGCCGTACCATGTGTTGCCCTGCCACAGACTGGTATTCCACCTAAGATGACTATATCTGTTACAAATGGTCTGGTGCAAGTGGTGCAAATAACAACTGTACAGACAGTGCCTCGACCAATTGCAGATGCTCTAGTAAATTTTAACCTGACTCCAGAGACACAAGGAGCTGTAGGAGGTTTACCTATGACAGGATTTATCCTGACTTCTCAAAATAGACAGACTGTTGAATGGAGACCACCCAAGATGGTTCAAGAACTAAGAGATAGGATTGTATTTACAACAGCAATATCCCCGGGGGAAACAAATTTGTATGAAGATGGAATCTTTCCACTGTGGCTTGAGGAAGCTGCAGGGATGAAAAAGTCAGAGAGGACAATTGAAGTGTTTAGCACAGAACCTGCAAAAGAGATTCCATTAAATATTCCCAAAATAAAAGTTGAAGTGGAAGAAATTATTAGGGAATGTTTAGACGTAAAATATTTAAGTACATACCAAGAGAAAGAATTGATTTGCCTGTGTAAAGAAATTACAACACGAGCAGCAGTTGCACATGATAAGTTGTCCAAGTTGGCTCAGAAATATGAGGTTGATCTAGGATAAACCTGTTGCCTGAAGCAGTCTGGGGATCCATAGGCCCAAAAATATCGATGCTCACCCTCTCAAACATTGTGCCAATGACAGGCAAGGGATTAAGGGGGGCTTTAAGCCTCTGCTCTGTCTTCTTACTGGCCTGGCAGGTTACACAAGTCCTACAGAATGCATCTTATGAAATCTTGATCCTAGGTCAATACAAGTGGGGGACAAGCCTTGCAAAGGTCTTGTCTTGGCCCAGGTGACCTGCCAGGGGAATTTCGTGAGCCAGCTCCAGTAGGACATCCCTGTAGCATTGGGGGACCACCAGGGCCCTTGTTGCCCCATACACAGGTGCCTTAGGCTCACTGTAAAGGAGTTTTTCCTCCCAGTAAATGTTATGACTCCCAGAGGCATCACCTACTGCTTGGGCTTCAGCCTGTCACCTCAAGCCTTCATGGGGTGGGTACTCCCTCGTGCCATAAAAAACTCCTCCTTGGTGGGCCCTCCTTGCACATGTCACCCAGCAAGCTCAGGCAGATCACCAAGGGGAACAATGTCCTCCTCAGTGGGCTCTGGGGCAGTCATCAGAGTTGTCCCATCCACCTCACTAGGAAGACATTCAGGGGCTGCTTTCCCACACCCTCTGCCTTTCCCCTTCTTAGCAGTTGGCTCGGCCATTATTCCAGGCTCCAGCCTTTTTTTACTCCTATCCTGTGCAGCCATGGACCTTGTCATAGCACAGATCCAATCAGGTAAACCCAACATCTCCACATGAGCCTTGCGCTCCACTAACTTCCAGGTAGTGTGCTCAAGGTCATTACCAAGCAAACAGTCCACAGGGATAGCAGGTCTCACAGCAACGTAAAGAAGACAGGAGGAGCCCGTGCAGGTAAGAGCGGAGGGCGGTGGGGCCGGGTTGGGGGGATTCGAAATAAATAATTAATTTTCCCTCGTCATCGTCTGTCGAAATTCCCCCCCACCTGGCCCCACTGCCCCACCGCTCCACTGCTCTTACCTGCATGGGCCACGGCTGTCAGAAGACCTGACCCGTCCACTCAAATGGAACAAGGGCTACCAGAAAGTGACCCTCTCTATTGACAGCCACCAGAATCTGGTAGAATGCACTGGGAATCACCTGGTCTGGTGACACCAGATGACTCCCCGCCATAGTCATGCTGGCACCTGTATTCCTCAGAGCCTCAACATCATGCCCATTGATGGTGACCCATCACCCATACGTTGTAGTATTTGAGGGCACATGAATCTTAGGAACCATCTCACTGTCACCCAGGGACACTAAGGTAACCACACTACACCCCCCCTTTAACTGGGACAAACTCCTCCCCAGCACTACACCAGCCACTCCTGGAATCTTTCCTCCAGTGGGAGCTGATTTTCTTTTTGGACACTTGGGATCCCTCTTGTACTGTCCATACTAAAAACATGCATACCACTTGATGGGCTTGGGCTGCTGACTCTTGTCAGGGTAGTTTTTCTTCTGGTGGCCATATTGGGAATGAGAACCAGACCCTTTCCTCGGTGAGTTGTTTTGGGAGCCTTTAGAGATCTCTGTCTTTTTATCTCCACCCCTCCTTCTTCTTCTGGTGGGAACCCTGACCACCCTTTTGGGAGTTCCCCCTGATGCCTTCTTGGATACTCTGGTGCTGACCCAGATATCCGCGTCTTCAGCAAGCTTGCTGGGGTATATAAGTTTGCTATCTTCCAGGTGTTGGCACAGCTCTGGAAAACAAGTATCAAGCATATGTGCTCCTTAAAACATATATTGTACAGCCCTGAATAATCATTAACCTTGCTGCCCCTCACACAGCCCTTCAGTGCCTTACTAGCATAATCCAAGAAATCAACCCAGGTCTGTGTGGAGAGTTTGTGGCTGGCCCTGAACCGTTGCCTATACTTTTCAGGGGTCAGCCAAAACTTGCTGACTAAGATGGCCTTCATAGCAGGGTAGCATATTTGGTCCTCCACTTCTAGTGTAAGTAGAGTGTCCCTCCCCACTGGGGGCATGAACCTCCATAAACTACCACCGCATAGCCCCTCTGGGGCCTTATCAACTCTCACAGACACTTTATAGGCTGCAAACCACTTATCTATATCATCCTCCACTCCATAACTGGGCACCAAATCCTTGTGTATCCTGACTCTTGAATCGCTAGTGGACACTGCAATTATGCTGCCACTATTGCTGTTGCTGGACCCCACTTGTAGGGCTCTTATGTCCAGCTCTCTGAGACTCAGCTCATGGGACATCTTCCTCTCCTCCACAGCTCGTCTTCTCTCCTGTAGAGCTTGTTGTTTTTCTAATCTAGCAAGCTTTTGTGCTTGCGCCAGAGTGGCACGCTCCATTTTTAGTTTCCTTTCCTCCCTCCTGTCTGCCACCTCCTCTGGAGACAGGTTCTTGGAGGAGACACTGCTCCCTGCTCTGGGGATCACCACTTTTTCCACCAAGTTGCTGCCCCCTCCACAGGCAGTTCCAGAGCCACCTCAGACTCCAGAATCAGGTCAGCCTTCTCCTCTTGAATTTCTCGCTCCTCATCCTCTGGAACCTCAGACCCTGCATTCTGGGCCTCTGCCCAGGCTCTCAGAGCTTTCTGCTGCTCCACCTTCTGGGTGAAATCTCTCATGGACACATGAAAGACTTTGCCACAATCTTTAGACCGGGCCACAATTTATGATTCTAACTTAGTGAGCTCAAAATTAATGATTTCAGAGGAAATGAAAAATGAATGAATGAAAAAGAAACGTATATAGCACGTTAAACCCACAGGTATTAAGGATGCAGGTATGGCATCCACAGAGAGAGACATGGTTTAGCAAAAGAATTTAAAAGGCCTATCAAGGAGAATTGAAAAAGGCTCGAATTGGTCATAGTATAGAGTTGTAGTGTAGAATGAGTTACTCTATTGTATTGCACAAACTCAAGTCCTATCCTCACCGCTGATCATCAATGTCAGAAATTGGGTTTGTGATTGGCAGAGGTACGCACCCTGTCCAAGAGGGAACCACAATCCTAGTCAGGGTGAGCTTGATAAACACTAAAAGATACCCTGTGCTCACCCTCTGGTAGTTTGGCACAGAGCAGTCAGGCTTATCTAAAGAGGCAATGTGGAAAGTAGTTGTGCAACACACACACACACATACATCGTAACACGAGGAAAACACCACAAAAAAAATTCAACTCAGCTTTTGAGAAACAGACAATAATTTTATAAATAAATCAAGACCAAAACAACAAAAATCCAATAAGTAGAAGTTGAGCTATGAATTTTTAAAGAATAAAGAGTTATAGCGTTTAGAAGCAATTAGTACCTATGGGGGTTATTTGGTCACACTGGTGCTGGGCAAAGTGAAAAGTTCAGGCAGACTGCAATGGAGGCACAGGCCAGCTACAGGACCCACGCAGGCCCCGGTGAACAAAATACATTATCCTGGTCGCAACAGCGAAATGCGGGGGGAGTCAAGCAATGCGTCAAACGATGCATCGATGTCAATCCCGCAGGAGAGGTGATGCATCAATTTTCTCCACGTAGTGGAGGTGATGCGTCGGTTCTGAAGATGAAGCGCCGAACTCAGATATGTTGGCTCCGAAGTGCGATGCATTGGGTTTCTCCACATAGTCGAGGAATGTGTCACTCTCCAAAGACTGCTGCGGCGGCGATATGCGGTTCTAATGCGTCGTGCTCTGGAGGTGAGGCTCTGGTTCCGAGCGTGATGTGTCGATTCTACTCCCGCAACAGGGTAGATGGACCAGTTCTGCTACCCGCAGACTGGAGATGCGTCGATTCTTCTGGTGAAGGATCTGGGTGAACCAGGCAAAGGAGCAGGGTTAGAAACTCTGATATCCCTGAGTCTCAAGCAACAGGAGGCAAGCCAATAAGCCCTTAGAGATCACTTCAGTGCAAGGCAGAGTTCAGCTCTCCTCAGCAGAGTCAGAAAGCAGCATGCAGCAGGGCAGCAAAAGAGAAAGGCAGGCCTTCCAGGTCAGCAATCCAGCAGAGTGTCAGTCCTTGATACAGCATAGCTGTTTGTTGCACAGAATCCAGCTGTAGGTCCAGAGGTGTCTGATTTGGTGGGGTCAGAGACCCAGAGCTTATACCCACATGTGCCTTTGAAGAGGGGGTGACTTCAAAGAAGGGCCTTTGAAGTGCCCAAGTATCTTTTCTTCCTCAACTCTGGCTCCAGACAATTTGAGGGGGGTAATCAGCCCTTTGTGTGGGGTCAGGCCACTACCTATTCAGATGTGAATGTCAGCCCCTCACTCCCTTCTTGCCGAGGAATAGCCATCAGAATGCAGATGAATGCAGATGAGTACTCAGACACACCTAACCTTCCTGTGCTTGTAGCTGTCTAGAGGGAATGCACACGGTGTAGCTGACACCCACTCCAGACATGTATTGGAAACCGGCTGCAGGCTTGAAAAGCAGTAAGAGCAGAGAAATGCCCACTTTCTAAAAGTGGCATTTCTAAAATGTTAATTCCAACTTTACCAGTAAAGAGGATTTATCAATACCATTCCAAAGATATAAAACATGAAGCAGCTACTCCTTTCTAATCAGGAATTATAGCTTAAAAGTGTATTAAGGAATTCCCAATGTTAACCTATGAGAGGAGTAGGCCTCACAGTAGTGAAAAATGAACTTGGGCGTTTGTCACTACCAGGACATACAAAACTCAAAATTACATGTCCTACCTTTTACTTACACAGCACCCTGCCCTATGGCCTACCAGGGCCTACCTTTGAGATAACTTATGTATAATAAATGGGGTGTTTATGGCTTGGCAAGTAGTTTTATAGGCCAATCAAAGTGGCAGTAATGTTCACCCTCAGGCCCTGCAATGGAAGGCATGAGACAGGTTTGCAAGGCTACTACTACAAAGCTGCAGGCCTGATAGTAGCATTTAATTTATAGTCCCTAGGAATATGGTATACCACTTTACAAGGGACTTACAAGTAAACTAATTATGCCAATAGTGTATGCACCAATTTTACCATGTTTAGGGGAGAAGCACATACACTTTAGCACTGGTCAACAGTGGTAGAGTGCTCAGAGTCCTAAGACTAACAAAAATAATCAGCAAAAAGACATGGTAAGCAGGCAAAAAGTTTGGGGGAAGACCACCCTAAGAACGACAGGTCTAACAATGACTAAACATCATGAGTCAACCTGAGATCCTGGGAAAATACAGGCTGTATAAGGGCATCTTACAAAGCATATGTGCGTTGTTAGACCTGGCATCATTTGCGTGGGTTTCCCCTGTATTTTTGCCTTTGCCTCCTGTTATTTTGCTGTGTGTTGGACTTCATTTTTGCTGGTCTAGGTGCTTTGGGCACTTTGCCACTGCTGTTCAGTGCCAAAGTGCAAGTGCTTCCTGTAAATTGGTGTTATGGATTGGTGATTCCATGATTGGCATATTTGATTTACTAATCAGTCCCTAGTACAGTGCCCAGGGCCTGTAAATCAAATGCTGCTAGTGGGCCTGCAGCACTGATTGTGCCACCCACATAAGCAGCCTGCAAATGTAACTCAGATCTGCCACTGCAGTGTCTGTGTGCAGTTTGGTACTGCCATGTCGACTTGGCAAGTGCACCCACTTGCCAGGCCCTAACCTTCCCTTTTTTTACATGTAAGTCACCCCTAAGGTAGGCCCAAGGTATCCCTGTGGGCAGGGTGCATGTATGTGAAGGTAGGACATGCCCTGATGTGTGTGGCATGTCCTGATAGTGAAATACTGCCAATTTAGTTTTTCACTATTGTAAGGCTATCTGTCGTATAGGATAGAATGGGGAGGTTGCTCATGACATCTTATGAGCATTACTGCCCATGGGAACAAGATAGGAGAATAAAGTTTGATATGCCTGAACTCAGCATGTTAAGAGGCATCTTTTAGTGAGGGTGATTTTTACATTCTGGTTTTGAAAATAGGTATTTTCTTGCCTAACCATCCAGTGTGCCTCTGCTAGGTTGTGTATTGACTGTCTGGCTTTGGAGTGACAGGGGCTGGGGATGTGCATTCTGCTCAGGCAGCCACTTGGGGGGTTGAGGTGTGTCCTGCCTTCCCAAGTTGAGTCAGGGCTGGGCTGAATAGACCTGGGCTGCATTCAGAGTAGGGGGAGGAGATTTCTTTCACACCTGAATGGGCCTGGTCTGCCAAGGACAATGCTGTCTCCACCTCCTGCCAGGAAGCTGCACCAGAGAGGACAGAACTTGTTTTGGCTGGGCAAAGAGCTTCTCTGCCACAGAGAACAAAGGATTTTGTATTATAAAAAGATGGGCCCAGACCCCAGACTATTAGGTCACTTCTGGGAATCAAGAGGAACCTTTGCCAAGGAGAAGAGCTGGAGAAACTGAGGAGGACTACTACCCCTGTGCTGTTTGTTGTCTGGGGTTGGCCTCCAGTGGCTGTTTCTGCCAAGGAAAGGGAAAAGGACTTTGCTGTGTGCTGTGTCCCCTGCTTGAGGAATATCTCCAAGGGCTTGAAGAAGAGCTTGCCTCCTGTTCTGAAGTCTCAGTGACACAAAGACTTCACCCCCAGCTCACCTGAACTTCCTTGCTGGGAGTTCTGACCTGCCAAGAGGTGCCTGTTGCTGTTCTGGGCCTCCGGAGGTTGTTCTGGCTGTTGGGTGCTGGAAAAGCAACGCAACGACGGGAAGCACGATGCATCCGTACCTGTTTCCGACGCATCACCGACACAGTGCCTGCCCGCAGCTCGAGAAATTTCTGCACGCCGCATCGGGTGCACTGATCTCCGAAGTCCGAGATCACCGTGCCGATTCTGACGCAAGCCCTGCTGTGCAGCTGCAAGAACCCCCGCATCGTCCCGCATCGTCACACATCTCATCGAGGTGCCAGGTCTGTCGCATCGTTGGGGGACGGAGTAAGAAAGCGTCGCATTACCTCCCCACGCAGTAAGAAACGGATGCATTACCTCCTCTCCGGTAAGGAACCGACGCATCACCTCCCCTGCTCAGCAGTAAGGAACTGATGCATCACCTCCTTTAAAGGAAGGAACCGATGCATCACCTTCCCTGCATGTAAGGAACCGACATATCACCTTCCCGGCGACCCTTTTTGTTTCTGTGTGCGACGCATCCAAGGTACTTTGTGTGAAAAGTGTTGCATCTGCAATTTGCTTTGAACAGAACTATTTCTACCATTTGAAAGTCATATTTTTATTACTGTATTGTGGATTTTTATCATGTTGGTCTTATTTTTTGTTTAGATAAAGATTACTTATTTTTCTAAACTGGTGTGGTGTCCATTTGTAGTGTTTTCACTGTATTGCTGTATGTGTTCACAAATGCTTTACACACTGCCTCTGAGATAAGCCTGTCTGCTCATGCCAATCTACCAAGGGGGTGAGCAGGGGTTATTTTAGAAATATATCCCCCTTACCCTGACTAGAAAGAAAGGTCCCTACTTGGACAAAGGTACCTACCTCTGCCAACTAGAGACCCCCATTTCTAACATTGGTGGTTACCGGTGAGGATCTGGACTTGCATTTGTGCACTACATACAGTGATTGGTGTACTAGTAGAGTGCAGAGCATCACTCAACCACATACAATTGGTGGAACTTTTTCTTTGGGACTATTTTTTTTTCTCTTGCAACTGAGAACTGCCGATCTTCATCATGTCAAAGCCAGCATCTGTGGATATTGAGTTTGAAGAGGATAGGGTTGAAACCTACACTGTGCCACAATTGAAAGCTATCTGCAAAAAGTTTAAAATCTCAGTAAGGGGCTTCTCCAGAAAGGATGAATTCCAAAAGGCGCTGAGGGCCTGGTTGGAGTCAAGGGATGCCAGCGAGCATGACGAGCAACCTATGGATGAGGTGGAGAATATAGATGGGAAGGAGGATAGGCTATTGGATCTGCCTGGGGGGAGGTTACCTTCCCGGGGGGCTGCAGTGTATCTTCAAAGGGGCTGTCTACAGCAGAAGAGCTGGAGGACAGGGAGAAAAACAGGATCCATGAATTGGAGCTCACGAAGCTCAGGCTGGGGAAGGAGGATAAGGAGTTGGCATTTCAGAGGGAGAAATTAGCCCTGGAAGAGAAAAAAGATGCTCTTAGAGCATGAAAGAGGTTTGAGGGAACTGGATCTAAAAGACAAAAGTATAGAGTCCAATCCCAATTGTGGCAGCACACCATCAGTACCTGGAGAATGGAGGGTATACATCCCCAAGGAGGTTCTTAAGGATTTTGTGAAGCAGGAAGACATTGGTCAGTGGTTTAAGGCCTATGAAGTAGCAATGAGGTCCTACAGAATCCCTGAGAGAGACTGGGGAGCGGGGTTGTGGCGCCGCTTTGTCACTGAAGGGAGGAACGCGTTGCTAGCATTACCCACTGAGGACCAGATGTCTTATGCCCTCATGAAGGAAGCGATAATAAGGAGGTATAGGTTGACCCCAGAGCTATACAGGCAGAAGTTCAGGGCCTGTAAGAGGCTGGAGTCAAACACTTGGGTGGAGTATGTATCCTATTTCTGCAGAGCACTGGATAGATGGGTGTAGGGTAGCCAGGTAAATCATTTTCAGGGGCTCTATGATTTGGTTGCATGGGAGCACTTGTCAGATAATTGTTTTCCAGAGCTACACCAGCACTTGATTGACAGTAAGCTGACGGACCCCAGGAAGATTGCTGTGGAGGCGGACCGCTGGGTCAGTACCCGGGTCCAAAAAGGTCGTGTGGGAGACTCCGCCAAGGGTGGGCAGGATCCCCAGCAGAAGAGTGGGGGGGACACGGGTAAACCGAAGGAGTTCCAAAAAGGGCCCCAAAGTAATTTCTATGGGAACCAAGGGAAAGGTTCCCAGCCTCCCACTGAAAAGAAGCCATGGGTCCCTGTAGGTAAGCAGGCCCAGAAATATACCTGCGCATGTTATGCTTCTGGTCAGGTGGGTCACTTCCAGGGGGACCCTAGGTGTCCCAAAAAGATTACCACTGCACCCACTCGTGCACCGCCCCAAGAGATGGCTAGTGTAGCCTTGGGGGAGGAGTCAGGTGCCCAAGAGGGGTGGGGGCCAGCAGAAATGATCCTGGTCTCTTTAGAAGATAGTGAGATGGTCCCTAGAGCTCATATGCCCGCTAACACTAAAAAATACAGGCAGTGGGTGACCATCAATGACCATAGTGTGGAAGCTCTGAGAGACACTGGAGCCAGTGTGACAGCTGTCAGTTGTTGGCTAGTGTCTTAGGAGCAGGTGGTCCCCAACACATTCTACCCAGTAGTTGCAGCTGACATCTCGGAGTACCTCTGCAAAGTGGCATAGGTTCACTTTGAGTGGGAGGTCTCCGGTACCTTCCAAGTAGCTGTGAGGCCAGCCAAGCCTGTTGACTGTCTGCTAGGCAACGATTTGGAGAGATCCCCTTGGGGGAAGGTGGAGCGTAAGTCTCATTTGGAGATGTTGGGTCTGCCTGAGTGGGCGTGTGTGACCACTCTATCTATGGCAGCCGGTAAGGGCGATCAAGAGGACCTGGAGCCTGAAACAGTGGCCCAGGTGCCTGCCAGAAAGAGAAGAGGCAGGGGGCACAGGAAACCGGCCCCCGAAGTTCCCATGGTTCAGGAGGAAGCAAACCTTGAGGGGGATGCCCTGGAGCCTACAGGGGAGCAAGTGGCCGAACTGGGGGACCTACCTGAGCTGACCAATTGGCAGCAGGAAGGGGGCCCTTCCAAGGAGGAATTCTGCCAGGAGCAGCAGAAATACCCTTCTCTTGTTGGTTTGCGGCAACAGGCTGCAAACCAGGCAGCAGGTGATCAGTCTGGATCACATTGGATTTACTGGGAGAATGGTCTCTTGTATAGTGAGCCTAAAGTTGCTGAGCCTGGGTCAGCCCGTGTTCTGGTGGTACCCCAGCACTTCAGGGCCTTCCTACTGGGGCTGGCTCATGATGTGCTTTTGGCAGAGTATTTGGGGCAAAATAAGACCTTTGAAAGGCTTGTCAACCACTTTGAGCATAAGGGGGATGGGAGTACACTACTTCACCTCCGAGCCAGTTCACCCCTTAGCATTATGGTAAATGCCATTTACTATGAATGCTTACTTGATTTTTTGCTGAAGTGTTTCACCAAGGTTGGAGCAGATTAGTGCTGCGAATCTCTAGACACATGTGTTTCTGGATATTATCCTTCATCAGTAGACATAAAAAAATCATCTGGGGTTACAGAGGAAGCTGCCACAATCCTCTCAGATCTCAGTACCTCTCTCTGGCGCACAGGTGCATCCCCAAAAGCTCATCAGCTCAATGGCTCAGGGGAGCCTTTTCAAACAGAAGGGGGATGGCAGCACACTGCTTAACCTCCCAGTCAGTTCACCCCTTAGCATTATGGTAAATGCAGTTCACTTTGAATGCTTACTTGATTTTTTGCTGAAGTGTTTCACCAAGGTTGGTGCAGGTTAGTGCTGCAAATCTCTAGACACGTGTTTCTGGATATTATCCTTCATCAGTAGAGATAAAAAACGAAATTCATCTGGGGTTGCTGAACAAGCTGCCACAATCCTCTCAGGTCTCAGTACCTCGCTCTGGCGCACAGGTGCATTTCCAAAATCTCGTCAGCTCAATGGCTCAAGGGAGCCTTTTCAAACAGTAAGGGATGGGAGCACACTGCTTCACCTCCCAGTCAGTTCACCCCCTAGCATTATGGTAAATGCAGTTCACTTTGAATGCTTGATTTTTTGCTGAAGTGTTTCACCAAGGTTGGTGCAGGTTAGTGCTGCGAATCTGTAGACACATGTGTTTCTGGATAATATCCTTCATCAGAAGAGATAAAAAACAAAATTCATCTGGGGTTGCTGAGCAAGCTGCCACAATCCTCTCAGGTCTCAGTACCTCTCTCTGGCACACAGGTGCATCTCCATTTGCTCCTCAGCTCAATGGCTCAAGGGAGCCTTTTCAAACAGAAGGGGGAGGGGAGCACACAGCTTCACCTCCCTGCCAGTTCACCCCTTAGCATTATGGTAAATGCAGTTCACTTTGAATGCTTACTTGATTTTTTGCTGAAGTGTTTCACCAAGGTTGGTGCAGGTTAGTGATGAGAATCTCTAGACATGTGTTTCTGGATATTATCCTTCATCACTAGAAATAAAAAATGAAATTCATCTGGGGTTGCTGAGCAAGCTGCCACAATCCTCTCAGGTCTCAGTTTGTCTCTCTGGTGCACAGGTGCATCTCCAAAAGCTCGTCAGCTCAATGGCTCAAGGGAGCCTTTTTAAACAGAAGGGGGATGGGAGCACACAGTCACTTAGGGGTTGAGGTGTGTCCTGCCTTTCCAGGGTGAGTCAGGGCTGGGCTGAATAGACCTGGGCTGCATTCAGAGTAGGGAGAGGAGATGTCTTTCACAACTGAATGGGCCTGGTCAGCCAAGGACAATGCTGTCTCCATCTCCTGCCCGGATGCTGCACCAGAGAGGACAGAACTTGTTTTGGCTGGGCAAAGAGCTTCTGTGCCACAGAGAACAAAGGATTGTGTATTATAAAAAGAGGCTCCCTGACCCCAGACTTTTAGATCACTTCTGGGAATCAAGAGGAACCTTTGCCAAGGAGAAGAGCTGGAGAAACTAAGGAGGAATACTGCCCCTGTGCTGTTTGCTGTCTGGGATTGGCCTGCAGTGGCTGTTTCTGCCACGAAAAGGGAAAAGGACTTTGCTCTGTGCTGTGTCCCTTGCTTGAGGAAGATCTCCATGGGCTTGAGAAGAGCTTGCCTCCTGTTCTGAAGTCTCAGGGACACAAAGACTTCACCCCCAGCTCCCCTGAACTTCCTTGCTGGGAGTGCTGACCTGCCAAGAGGTGCCTTTAGCTGTTCTGGGCCTCTGGAGGTTGTTCTGGCTGTTGGGAGCTGGAAAAGCAATGCAACAACGAGATGCGCGATGCGTCCGTACCTGTTTCCGACGCATCGCTGAAGAAGCCAATGCTGCGCCTGCCTGCGGCTCTAGACGTTGCTTCTCGCCGCAGCGGGTGCACTGATCTCCGAAGTCTGAGATCACCGTGCCGATTCCGATGCAAGCCCTGTTGTGCGGCTGCAAGTACCCCTGCATCGTCCCGGATCGTCAAATATCGCATAAAGGAGCCAAGTCTGTCACCTCGTTGGGGGACGCAGTACAAAACCGACACATCATCTACCTTAAGAAACCGACGCATCACCTCCTCTCTGTTAAGGAACTGACGCATCACCTCCCCTGCGCAGCAGTATGGAACCGACGCATCACCTTCTCCGAAGCAAGGGACCGACGCATCACCTTCCCTGCGTGTAAGGAACCGACGCATCACCTTCCCTGCGACCTTTTTGTTTGTGTGTGCGACGCATCCAAGGTACTTTGTGTGAAAAGTGTTGCATCTGCAATTTGCTTTGAACAAAACTATTTCTACCATTTGAAAGTCATATTTTTATTACTGTATTTTGGATTTTTGTCGTTTTGGTCTTGTTTTGGTTTAGATAAAGACGACTTATTTTTCTAATCTGGTGTGGTGTCCATTTGTAGTGTTTTCACTGTATTACTGTATGTGTTCATGAATGCTTTACACACTGCCTCTGAGATAAGCCTGTCTGCTCGTGCCTATCGACCAAGGGGGTGAGCAGGGGTTATTTTAGAAGTGTATCCCCCTTGTCCAGACTAGGAAGAAGGGTCCCTACTTGGACAAAGGTACCTACCTCTGCCAACTAGAGACCCTCATTTCTAACATGCGTCATTAGGGATATTGGGGAGCTGAACATAGGGATCCACCACCATTCCCCTTCCACTAGAATTCTTTGCAACAGGCACCACACAACAACAGTAGTATTGTAATGGTGTGTAGCGTTTCTCAACCACTTTACTCCAAACTAGTCAACTAAGTGAAGGACGCTTTGATAAGATTAAGTGGGCCGCATATACAATTCCTCATGGACATGCACACTGTTAATGCCTTTAAACCAAGGTTCTGTGCCAGAGGGTTATTTTCTATCATCCTAAGGTCAGTTGATTGTATACCCCTGGTGGCCCCATGTAGATGTGAACTAGTGTGCCGCAATCATAAAATATAGCACACCTTCAATGTACAGTTTGTGTGTGATGCAGACCTGTGTATACTAAACTGTGATGCTAGGTTTCGTGGATCAAACTACAATGCTATGATCTTGCAGTGACACATGGATACACTAGGCCGGTTAAGAAACGCCATTATACATGCTCACGTTGCTTTCTCTCCCTGAACACAATGACATTTGACACATATTCATTGTGTGCACACACAGGACAATATTCTTCAAACTCCGTTTTGCTTACACTACCACTTCCTAGGAATTCCATCAAAACACCTTGAACATTCTGTACAAGTTCATCACGCAAGATGTTGTAATTTGTTTTGGCCGCTCGGTGACAGAGCTATCACAATAGAATAAACAATAGCGGCTTGGCTGGGGCTTTGGCATGGTAATATGGAGGAAGTTATTATATATATATGACATCAAGCCTTTGTTTAGACAGAGGAGCATTTCGCTGGCACTGAGAGGTTGATCCATCCCAGAAATCCAGCTCAGCTAAGTCCTGTTTACCTCATGCGAGGGATGCCGTCCAGCTCTACACCAAGAAGGGCAGCTTGATGACACTTACCCACAGGTAACGGGGAATTAGATCACCCTACAGGGATTTTGCAGATTCACTTACCCAAGACATGATAGGTTAGGATGTGCTAGGTAGGAGTACAATATATTACAGTACTTGTATGCAAGCAAGCATATATTCTCTGTAATAAGCAAAATGGTTGAAATGTTTTTCTTTTTCACCCTCCTCATAATGCTAATCACATTATTCTGTTTCCTTCTATTGATCATTGCAGCGCCAGTATTTTACTCACAAATCACAATGCGTTAATAAATATTGAAACACTTTACTCTGTATTTCTTGTGTATCTTTTTGGGTATGAATAAGTAACAAAGCAAAAGGATTCTAGATTTCTTACCACGATTTTCTTGGGGAGTCAGGGTTGTTATGTTCTGAGGTTGCACATCCATTTGTTACACTGTAAGGTTAGGGGTACACATGGTGCGCTGTGAGCTAGCAGAACTTTAGCCAACATATCCGGACGGTGTGCACGGAGTCAGTATCGCACAGTTCTGATCGTTATATTGTCCAACAAACCCACAGTTTTACTTGAGAAAGTATAAACTGAACGACAGCAGAGGAGTAGCATTGGTCGTACTTTGTTGGCACATCATCCTCAACAGACTTAGGAGCTCAGTGAGTAGCACAAAAATCAACTTTTCATCATCAAAATTGCAATGCTTTATGGTTGTTGTAGTCCAAACTTAATGCATGTCAGCAGACCTGTTTGAGGGTTATTAACAGCACATACATTATTCAATGAGAAACTGGGTATCAAATTACATCTGTCATGCTTCACATTGTTGATGATTCCCAGCCAAATCACCTTTTTAACAACTGCATGTACTTTTAGTGAAATGTGTCTGTTGAAGCAGATGTACACTGGTAAGCACTTACCCAGTAGCACTACTCACACCTATGTATTCTTCCCGATAGGTGATGATGCCAGATACCCGCTTATGCTTTGGATGAGGACACCAGTTTGGAAACCTAGTTATATCTATGAAAATGCATACACCCAAGCACACATGTGGACCAAAAATATGATAGCGCATGCCTTGGTATCTTATAGGGGAGGCTTAGATGCCTCATTGTACTGAAGGTGCACCACAGTACACACTTGGTAAGGTTTGTCATATTATAATGATGTGTCATGCTGCATAACCTTGGCATCAGTGACAAATATCAATGGCTGAAGACATCAAGTATGGTTGATATAGTACAAATGAAGATGAGCCTCAAAAACAACAAGAATGATAACAGAATGTGACATCTAGTACAATATCATCATGTATTGTTTGACAGTGAGCACAGCATCTAGCTGACACATGTTGATTGCTGACCTGTCCCTCAGACTAATATGGCAGGTGACAAGGTGAATTAGGTAAGCTTTCTGGCAAACTAGAGCAGTATGTTGTTTCAATATCCCCATCACGCATCACTACCAGTAGGTCATGATGTCTGCTCACTCATGCTCTGTTAAGGGATGGCATTGTGTCTGTATGTCGTTAGGCCATTCATCATTGTTATAAATTGTGACATATACTCAGTAATTAGGAAGAGGGTTGCAAGTGTTGGAATTTCACTGAATATTTTTAAAACTTGGGTGAACATGTTTCTTGGTCATAGCTCACTATACACACATTTACTAGGGTTGAAGTCAACATTCTCTGACAGACGCTCACTTTCATGATGCAGGTACATATATATAACCTCAAAGTTATCGCGCTTGTCATGTCACTGACTTTGGGTTCCTCCAACTTCTCTGAAGTTGGATTCCTCCGACTTCCTCCAATGTTGCCTTTCACTCCAAACACGTAGAAAATGGTCATAATATTTTCTTCTCACAATTTGAGTTAGAGCTACGTTCGAGAATCGCCCCATTTGCCATGCTTTTGTGCCTATGCTTATCGACAAGCTTACGGATCCTGCATTTCAAGGTCTGAAATTTCCTTTTGAGGTCCTCAGATTCACATGGATATATTGATACAAAACTGATTTTGCCCCTTATTTCTTTCAGAGTGATGAACCGCCTTCAAGTGTTTTTTTTAGCATAAGATGGCCCATCAGATGGTGCTGGATTCTTACTACCGCCTTAACGATGTCTTCCTGCCAAGGAAGTTATGACTGATGACAGCAGTGAATTCTGTTTGTCATGTTTAAACTGCTTTGGCCACACAAAATGATTGGGTGCACACTCCATACCGGAAGGAGGAGATGTTGTGCTTTGGAGGTGCCTGGATGTCCTTATATGTACTGCTTTGCCTGTTTCTCACTCCAGGGATTTTGAATGCCTGAAAACTGGCACTTCCTTGTGTTTTGCACATGCACTATTCATTGAGTATGTTATTTACTGCATGCGGTAAATAGCAGCTGTTCGGTATTTAATGCATGTAAAGTTAAATGTCTAGGTTTTTTTGCATGTGGCAAATAATGATTCGGCTAGGCACGGGAATTAATTATAATCAGTCTTATTTAGTTTACACAGTGTTTACTGAACCTCATGCAATGGTTTTGCTGTAAGTGACAGCACCAAGGCTAGTGAATTAAAATGTCATGGCTTGGGAGGCAGTGGTTTCTCCCAGACCAATGTGTCGGAGGAGCATTACCGACTGCTGTTCTGTCCAGATGCAGAAAGCACTCAGCATCACAGTAACAAGTGTGATTGCAATGAAAACTGTTGCAGTAGTTTGTATACAAAGCTTGAGGATGGAATGCGGCAAGAACAGTAATTTCTGTTGCTCCTGCTTCTCTTTATCTTGTATTGTCTGTATGATCAATCCTGAATCTTCATTGCAATAATATCTGGATCTGTTTATTCTGATAATTGCAAAGCACATTGCTCTTTGCAGACACAGACATCCAACTCAGGCAAAATGAAACAAAGGGAGCCATTTGAACCTTAAAACTGCCTTGGCTCAACTCTGTTGGTGAACAGAATGCTATTTCTGTTGTAGTCAAAATATAGTACATTACAACCTTTACAATCTCTTCTACCCCTAGCTATGAGTGGCAAGAAATATTTACTACATTTGCAAAACGTGCATTGTTTTTCATATTCAGGGAATGCAGGCAGTGCAGTGTCTCTGGATAATGTTCAACTGTCAAAACTATTTTGAACTCCCATCCTAAAAAAGCACATTATGTAATGACCTCTATTTTAAATCGGGGTGTGTGATAAACTCCGCTCCGCCGGCGGAGTTCACGGAGTTTTGCCCACTCCGCATTACATTTGTAATGTGGAGTACCGGCAAAAGTCATCCAACCATTTTTTCTCACGCACGGCTCGCCAACGTTAAGTTGGTGAGCACAAGTGAGAATTTGGGTGCTAGAACACCACCTGGTGAGATTTTCTCAACAGGGCAGTCGTGGCAGGTCACGACCGTTCGCCTTGAGAAAGCTGCCACTTGAGTAGAATATGTACTCGTGCTGCAAAAAGAAACAGCGCCCTCTAGCGGTCCCATTCACGTTGATTTTTAGCGTGGGACAAGGTCCAGGCACTAAAAAAGTGTTTTAAGGAGCAATGTGTTGCCCTGTGCCCTGCTGAGCCACAGCAGTGTACTAATAGAAATATCTATATTGGAATTTTCCCACCATATACCAAACATCACCACAACACAGGACTGTGCAGGACTGTGGAGACAAGTGCACAGCTGATGTCAAAACTGAATTTGTATGAGTTTAGAAATGCATTTAGTATGCATTTGATGAGGTGCTACCTCGATTGCTGTTTGTAAAATAGCTTGGTACAGAGGCCTATGTGAAACAGTATACATTGACACACACACATGCAAACACATTAAAGATTTGGATATTAAAAAGAAGGCACAACTTAAAGGGGGGGGCACTATATATGAGAAGAGCAGCCCTTATGCCAGTTGAACCTGGGCATCCAGTATATACTGAAAGCAAACAAACCAAACAAAATATCAACTACATTATAGTGTAGTAACTTAGAGACCACATAGAAACTGTAAAAATATCACATACAAGGTGCAATAAACAGATACGTGTTTGTAAAATTAGGCAAACATATTCTTTTTTATTTCCTTTGCCATCATCTGAAGGTTTATGCAGCTCTGTCAAGGTGTTGAAGTTAAAAGTCGGAGAGCGGTAAGAAAAGCTTTGAGTGGACTAGATTTGCTGTCAACCTGCCACATTTTATATTGATTCATCAAACAGTGTTAAGGTTGTTAGTAAATAAAAACGTTTGCCCCGTCTTTAACTTTGTCGTAGTCTAGGCTTTCCAAACATAGCCTTCTCCATGCCATCAAAATACTTACACAACTGGTTTAGTGAGAGTAGGGACTTGGAGAGAGTCTGACCCTAAGTCAAACCTTATATCTGTGTCTACTGTGCATGGTCTATAAGGAGCTACTTTGGGTAGGATAAGAGAGTCTGTTGCACATGGTCAAGGGCCATGTGTTACATGTTCGAATTGATGGAGACTAAGTGCAGGGCCTCGACATACGGCAAGCCCTGCACAGAGAGCTCGCTGTGTATGGTCAAAGGCAGTATGCACCTGTACACGGTCCAAGTCTGCGCAGAGGATTTGGGTGAGAAGCGATGGGCGCAGAATCATAAAACATCCCCAGAAATTCACTGATGAATATATGTCACAGGAGAGTTGTATTTAAATAAGTTAAGTAAAAAACAATTGTTAAACAACATTAATTTAATTGTATGTAAGTACCTGTAAATGCACAATTACCTTCTTACGTTTACCTTCGTTGGAAAGGCAAAAGTCTTCCTTTTAATCACATTTCTTTGAACAGGATCTTGCACACTCATAGGCACAGTGTGAATGTGCAAATTGTAATAGATTGCCAGCAGGCATCTTCGGTGCATTATCGTGCAGCCCTATTTGGCCTCTTTCTCCCCGACTCCTTCAGCTAATTATGTTTTGGGGTACAGATAACCAGTGCTTAATTTGAGCCAGATTTTTCCGTTGCTCGGCACCAGCACTTAATTGCCAACACTGGTACGTATGACAGTCTGCCACATGGTGGCGCTGTTTGTCTAAAGATGAGCACACAGCAGTTGTTTATTAATTACATTTAAATTTAAAAGGACTAAAGTGTGGCTCAATGGTTAGAGTGGCAGACCCTGATGCAGAGATCTGGCCCGGGACCAGGGTTCAATTCCCGCCTCGGCGGGTCTTGGGCTCAATTTCCTCGGACCTGATAATTCTCGCCTCGGTGCCTATTCTAATCATGGGTCCCACTCTGCAACTCTGGGCAATAGCTTGCTTAATCTCCACAACGGCCCCAACAGCGCTGGGATGCCTGGCTTCACCCTGGGGGTGCCCAGGAGTGGACATTTCACAGGGAAAAGCCAGGAAGGGTTCCACAGCGGTATGCGTACAGCGCCAGGACACCTCTTTGGGGGTATAAGTGCGCTTTACAAGTACGAATTTCAATGCCTGCTGTCTAAGCCATTCTCATAGCTTTGGGGGCCTGGAATAGTCTGCATTGTTCTTATGGGAGTGCGAGGGTTAATAGTCTTGTTGGTACTGTCACTGGCAGGGCTGGCAGTGAGTGGGTGGTACAAGCTGCAGTGTCCTCCTGAGGAGGGCCCTGCCACTTCTTATTTTTACAAATTAAGCACTACAGATAACTCAAACTTTTTGTCTGTGCGGCTGTTTCACCTTACATGCAAACAGGATGTTCTGCACTTCCCCAAGTTTCAATGCTAGTAAACCTCAGTAATAGTTTCCTAAGACGACTTCAAAATCAAACCCAAGAAGTCGATGTCCAAAGCTATCAGAACAGCAGATCAAAGTGTGAAGAGGGATTAGCGCGAGCTTCGGCAGACTCCAATCCAAAATCCTGTGCATTAGAGAAGGTCTTTTTTGAAATGGTAATTGGCTATACCTGAGCTGAAAACACAATTAAGTTAATGATGTGTTCATCTTGCAGGGAATTTAGCATCAATATTTGTGTTGGTTAATTATCTTGAAGACAGCAATTGTGTATAATTAAGTAGCACTTTATGGAGGCACCGGGGTTTGCTACCTTCTTAAGTGGTCACAGTTACCCTATAATTAGCTGGCAGGAATTAAATTTGCATAGCAGACGGAAGGAGTGTACAAAATATCGTGTCAAATGTGTCAGAAAAACCTAAAATGGAAGCAGAGAGCAATTTAGCCGAGACCACATTGCATAATGAGAGTTTGACTCGTGTGTCCTTAAAATTATTTAGATGGTATGTTATACCAACGAATTCTTGTATTTTCATCCCCAAGAAAGCTGTAATACATATTTTTCTCAAATTTTTCTTTCTGCACCATTTTTTAGAATAAGAATGGCTTTCGGGAAGAGCTAAGCTGATTCAACAACTATGTGAATTGAAGAAATGCCGATACATCTCATTGAATGCATGTGAAAAATGCACCTATGCCCATGCCTGTGAACAATGCATGTATCAGCGTCAGAGCTCAAAACATAATTGTGAGATGATCCGCCTTGATTTGCTAAAGTACGTCAAGCCCTGATTTTGAAGAACCGTGTGTGTGTTTGTGGGTGTGTGTGTGTGTGTGTGTTTGTGTGTGTGTGTGTGTGTGTGTTTTTATTTGTGCATTGTATTTCGGTATTTGTCAGTACATGTGTATTTTCATGCCTACATATAAATATTAAACTATACAAAATGTTTAGAACATACATTCTCTGTCATACTTTATTTAGTAATCAACCTCAAAATTAAAAACATGTATTGTCATTATTAATTTGCATTTTTATAGCTATCAAACAATAAAAACAAAAAGCAAAGCTCTTAACCCCTCATTGATATGCACGTATAAGGCAAGTATTGGCACTGCCACTGAGGCCATATGACTGAAGCAGTACCAGAAAAGCCTTCCCACCAGCTAGGGCACCTAGCTGTCCGCTTTGTTATCTTTTATCTGACCGATAGCTTCCACTCTAGTCACTGAAACCTCCTCCTAATGGTGTGTACTGCACTACCACATATGTATTGTTATGTTACAGTTTCTTCTAGAGCACATAGATTCCCAGACACAGGCTTCCTAGTGCTAACAGAAATCATGAGAAAAAGAATGTGCTGATTAAACAAACTGGTGAGTCTTTCATTGCTTTCAGAAGCTGAGTTCCAAAGCTTGGACACCAAGTAGGCAAATGACTGCCCTCCACTTCTGGCCCTTTTAATTCTGAGCAGAAGGAAGCGGTTGTTCGACCTTCGCTTTCGTGCATTGTTATGCGGGACAACGAGATGACTAAGGGTGCGTGGGCCCTGAAAATGTTTTACCTTGTGTGCAATGCAGAGAGCTTTAAATTTGATTCTTATTCTTACCCACAGCCAGTGAAGGCTAGCCAGAGCCAGGTGTGCAGACAGTGATTTTGGAAAGCACAGCAGAACTCGGGCTGTGACATTTTGAATCACCTGCAGTCTCCTGGTGACGTAGCCAGGGCTGCTTAGGTACAGCGAGTTGCCATAATCTAAATATGAAAGTATAATGCCTTGTACCACAGTTCTCTGGGTTTCCGCAGGGAGCCATTTGAATGTCTTCCTAAGGGCTCTTAGAAGACCGAAGCATGTCCCTGCTACTTTCTTAGCCTGGGAGGACATGGTAAGATCTTTATCCAAGAATACTCCCAAACTCTTTACCTCTGATTTAGGGGAGGGGTGGTCACCCAGGCATGAAGGCCAGAGGAGATGATCCCAAAGGAATGAGTTATTCTCCACAACCATGACCTCCGTCTTAATGCCGTTTAGTTTGAGGCAACTGGTAGCCATCCATTTATTCACTAGTTCCAGGCAGATAGATAGATCCATCGCAGTTTGACTGATATTTGTTGCCAAAGAAATGACAATCTGGGTGTCGTCGGCGTACCCCTGTATTAATCTCTCCCTGAGGGTCTGTGACATACACTTTTCATAAAGTCATGAAGGTCTCTGCCATACACCCAAGATGTTTTAAAATAGGAATGTTCATGTTTTCCATTCATTTTCTATTGAAAGTGGATAGAGGTTGTAAAAGTTAACATTATCATTAACAAATACGTTTTGTGATACCTGCACTGCGAAGTAATTAAATTGAGTTTTAAAACATCAGCAAACATTAGATCAGAAACCAGTTATGGAGTTGAGTAAATAAAGGGAAATCAGATGTATTGATAGGACAAGTGGTCTAGTATCTAAAGGTGTTATAGGGTGTCCAGGGTTGAGACCTCTTGGCATGCAGGATGGACTCTCCACAATAAGACTGTTGTCTCCTTTGATATGCTTTTTAATGTAGTAAGGTGTGTGCTTTAGTGACAAAAGGCCATTTGTACTGACAGAGGGTGTGAGTTAGTGGCAGTTGGTTCAGTGTAGTGTGTCTGCTGACATTTGGTTTTATTTATGCTTCAAAGTGTGTCTTTGTGACAGTGCACACGGCCTATCGAAAAGAGTTGTTATCTGTAGACATGAAATTCAAGAGCCAGATGCACTACATTTCTGGTCGCAAATGTGGTCACAATTTGTTACTCACTACAATTGCTCCCAATTAATGTGAGGGTGGCCTGCAAGGGTCAGCAGATCATGAACTATCTTATTGCTTTTCAAAAAGCTTCTTTTAAAAGGTTTTTGTGCAAGTTGGCAGTGCTTACTTGAACCACTGACTACTCCCCCTAAAATGCATACCCCAATTTGCAAAAAGGGAAGGGGTCCAAAGGAGACCCCTGCCCTTCTATGAATAAGTTCCCCCCCCCCCCCATCTTGTGCCTCTATAGCTTATGAATGACTTTGGTCTCAAACCGTTGCTACACAGGGTACCAAAACGCTACTTAGAAGGGGCACTCATAAAATGCACCTTCCAAGAAGCGATTCGTAAACCATTTCTAAACTTGTTATAGTAATCAGTAAAACTTTACTGCCTCCTACAATGGGTGTAGTGCATAGGAAAAATGTTGTAGTGGTTGCAACCCCACATTGTATTCGACCAGAGGTGTAGTTCAACCAGCATCAAGCGGTGTTACCAAGTAATAGGAAATGGAGTCTAGTAGGATTGATCAAGTTATAAGAAGACATTCTTTAGTAAAAGGTGGTGTTTATAGGGTAGTTGGTGCACTACCTGATGAGAGGAGTTATTTAGTCATGAGAGGTCCTATCTAATGTCAGGAGGTGTAGGTTAGTAGCAGGCGGTGCTGTTGATTGGAGGGTTGTGTTTAAGTTGCATGGAGATTAAACTAGCAGCAGGTGTTACCTTCTTCCAGAAGATGTGTGGTGGAAAACAAAAACAGGATGCATGCTGTCTAGTGACAGGCATATGGTCTTCTGAGACAATGGGTGCTTTTGGAAGAGACATCCACCGTAGCACAGAATGTGGGACCTAAGGGCAGAAATTGAAGGGTCCTTTAATGACACAGAGCGGGCTCGTTCCAGCAGGTGTTTTCCATTAGCAATATGTTATCGAGTGCAAATAGCTCTTATTTAGGGAACCTCGCTGTGGTCTCCTTACAGGTGTAGCAAGTGACTAGAGATATGTTATCTTTCCCACTAATTAAGGATCTGGACTGATATCCAAAAAGTCACCAGTTAGGTCTTCTTATGGCCTCTTGAACGCATTGCGTGTTAAGGTCACATGACTTTATTTCTCCATAACCTGGTGACTCCGATGAAATCAGAAACATTCATTGACAGTCAGTCTGTGAGCATCCTGCTATGACAGATTTTGATTTAAGCTCTCTATAGAGTCAAATTGTTAATACACATTATTTTCCATTTAAAAGTTTCGAAAAAATGTATTTGACGCCCAAATGGTTAAACAAGGGAAACAAACAAAAATAAGCAAAGGTCAATTACTAGAGCACATGGAAGGAACCATATATTGCTCACGCTCTGCCCTCTACCCTCAGGGAGGCCATGTCAAAGGTTCTTAAAGTCCCACGCTTCGGCTTTTGATCTTACAGCATCCACAAACATTGTTTTGTTTTGTGTGCAGCTCAACCTAATGAAGTGTCCCACTTAGGGAGACTTGCTGAAGGGCTGCTGAGACAAGTAGCAGAACTGCCCGTGGGCACGAAGCGGGAACTCAGCATCTAACATTCTGTTTCCTAGAAGTATCAGAGGCTGAACAGACTGAAACATACTGTGCTCCTTTAGGAATGTGACACTTCAATTATGCTTTGAAAAATCAGCATCTTCCACTGGAGACAACATCTGGAATGACACAATATTTGACACATTAATAATACAGACACGCTATGTGTTGCACTGCTTGCGAGTGAACTATGCACAGCTAATGATTTCTTGTTACCTCATTAAAAAACAGTATGTAAATAGATGTATTCAGATGTTATCAAGCTTTGTCAGATATTCAATGGCAATTTCATAACTTCAAATGAATATTTCTCAGTGCCATCCCCGATCTATTGCATTTGCATATCTAATGAGGGTGTGCAGTTCCCTTCTTTATTGCTAATGCTGCTCCAGCCTCATTAAGTACTGGGCTTGGGCAAAGTTTAAATTATGCCGGCGCAATTCGCATAATTTTGGGATCTTCGCATTATGTTTGCTGTGTAAAATTCCCAAAAGTACACAATTAAGCTACTTCGTGTAATTACGCACCATTCACGGTAACAATTTACCGCAAAACACGCCATTCACAGTAAAACATGCACAGGAACAACAGAACATGCATTTCACACGCTCCTACTAAGGACCTAATGCCACACTTGCTAGAAAAGGTGCTGAAAGGGCTGATTCAGTACTAACATTTCCAGCAGATATGTTGCTGCATATCTTGTTCTGTTCCTAGAGCTTTGGGGAATAACTTGGGAGAACCATTGTGCAGAGAGTATTTTTCCCAAACTCTCCTGGCAGTAAAAGGCTGTCAGAGGCACCAGAGTTCAGTCTGGGATTGAACAGGAAGTGTGAGGAGATACTGGCACATGCCCTGTTAATTTTTGGAGATCTTTATATTGATATATAACGAGAGGATGTGGTGTTAGGGACAGAGTCGCCAACTTTGGAACTGGGGAAGCAGGTTTGAGTCTTGGCATCAGCGCAACATCCTGTGACTCTGGGCAAATCACTTATTCTCCGAGTACCTATAAAAAGTGACCTTGTGTAATGTTACTGCTCATGTAAAGTGCTCCAATACCTTTGGGTCGAGTATAAAAACCTGCAAAAATAAAATAAAAAAATAAAATTTACTGAATGAAAAAATGGCTGTGAAAAAACTCATATGAACATTGCCGATCTATATCCCAGACTGCAATAGGAAGTTCAAAGGAACTAAAATTAAATTAATTCTCTGACAACTGGTTAATGCAAAGGAGGAATAGTGATATATCAGTCTTCCATGAGATCTGAGAAAACGTATGAGCTCATGCATTGTTCTGCTGGCACCTTAGCTGTGGCTGTGTATCAACCAGCCATTAGCCTCACTTGGCAACACATTACTCACCTACCTTGGACCCCCATGTACAACGTTCAAGAAAATACTTGCTTAGAGCATCCAATTTGCTGCTAATCCTGCGGTGATGTGGAGCTATGTAGCCATGGGAAGTAGGCATTTCAACATGGATGTGATTCTCCAAAAAACAAAGATAAGAAGCCAGTTATTTCCTAATCATGCATGCACAACATCTATCTTGGCATTAAGTGAAGATTGTGCTTGAGAGAGTGGTCCTTTAAAGAATGAACTCAGCATAAGAGTAGTGAATCATAGAACCAGAGAACTATGAGCACCATTGTGTATTGAATCATGCAGTGTGATTCACCTGTAACCATTCTGGCATCTAAATAAAGAATTGTACTCAAGAGAAGTGAATGAGTATACTGGTATTCAACCTGGGAACCTAGAGCATTGTTGAACATTGACCAGAGATAGTGAATGTGATCTCGGCCCACAATAAAGAACCAAGAATTTGATTGGATGTTTATGCGTGTGTCATAATCAGAACACAATACACTCTGCTTGAGCATAAAGTACTGAGAAGGATCGGGCTACATCATGGCTATATGTATATGTCACAGCGCTTGCGCTTTTGTTTAAATGATTATCTCTTCCAACAGATGTTCAACACACTCCTAAAAGGAGTTATATCTACCACAGATCAGCCTAAAAGATATGTCTGTAAAAGCTTGATTTTTATTAAAGTTGTACATGTGAGCCATCTGCTTCTGCCTGGCTGTCCCTTTCAATAATGATCTAGAAAGAAATGTATGATAATGAAGAGTCCAATGCATCAAGACATGAAAAATGTAATAACTGAATTGCAAATTCAAAAGAGACCAGAATCATAAGCTTTCAAAATGTTATGTGATTTGTGGTATAACTGAGTTTTAATCTTTAACCATATATGCTTATAAAATGCTAGTTAAATTCAATCATGCCACATTATACTTTCAAACATTTATCTGTAGCAGCCTTGGATGTCTCAGTATGGGCTGATTAGAGTTAATCATATGGTGCTGAGGAGTCTCCCTCAGAAAGATCAGAATACTTCACAACTTTTGACTCCCCCTAGGAAGACAACTTCACATTGATTAAGCAGGAGAAGAGTCATTTGTCTTCAATGGAAGTAGTGCATCCCTACTGACTCCAAATTCAACATGTGAGGCCCTTACTCGGCAACACATGGAGTCTCTTCACAGTGCAAAGACAGTGGTAGCAAAGAAACATGTTAGTTCTTCTATCTTAAGATCACATGATTTCATACATTTTTGTGCACCAAATTCAACTTTCAGTAGAATTTGGCTACGTCAGTTTCTGTAAATTGGATTTAGAATAGTTTAGAGATAGCTTGTGTTTGTTGTGTTTTAGGCTATAAGCTTTTTCCTATATAAAGCATTGCTAGGGCCTACTGAGTTTCAGTGTCGGTTGGTGGCAAATCACATGGGGGGGGGCGCACAAAATATACACATAACAAATACACAAAATACACATAACATATACACATACATAGAAACATATATAAATATACACATAACACATACACATAATACATAACAAATACACAATAGCATACATATTAACATAAATATACACACAATAATGTACACATTAATGTAAATATACACATAAAAAAATAACTTACCTTACACTGCCGCTCGATGTTCTGCAGTACATTCTCATTGTTCTGCAGCACTTCTCCGAGCGCGAAGCCCACAGCCTACTCTCATCCAATCAAGACGCTGTTCTTATGCTGTTTAGCGCAGCATAAGTGAAGCATCTTGATTGGCTGGAGCTGACATGCTTTATGCTCCTAAAGGCACTGTAGGTCTGTGCCTTCTCTCCAAAGCAGCTGTCCAAGACAGCCGGGTTGGAGAGGTTTGAATTGTGCATGTCGTTTTGGCCATAGCAAAGTAGCTGGCCTGTGAGGAGGAGCCTGACAATGGCCGGGTGGATGTGATTCCCCCCAGCTCCCGGTCCGTGTCAGTGCCCTGAGCACTTAAGCGCCTTTAAAAATCGCCAAACCGGCTCCAGAGGCGGCAGAAACGCGACCGACTCGGTGGATGCTGAGCGAGTGCCATCCACGCTAGGGAAAGACCCCCTTTGAGACTCCCCGGGGCTCCATGAGAGTTGCGGCAGTGCTACACAAAATGGCGGCGGCCGTGTCCGGAGGACAGAGGAGCCGCTAATTGCCCAGGCGCCTTACTGGAGCAGAGGAGAAAGTCCTGTGGCGCTCGCGATCCCATCGGGTTCTCTGGAGGAGCGGTGTGCGGGAGGCTATGCTGCACGATCGAAGCAGCTTCATACCGCGACTGGAGGAGCTCGTGGAGGGTCTTTGGTGCGCACACGTAGTCCCAGAGAGGGCGCAAACTGTATAACCGGTGAGGAGGGGACGCACTGCATAGACATGATATGAGCAAGGGGCAGCAGGAGCAATTTCTAGACAGGTCAGCCAGCCTCAAGCTTGCAACGGCGGCAAAACGGATCCATGCCTGGCCGTGCCTGACCATAAAATGGCGGCTGACACGCTGCCGAAGATCGTATAATTGAAAGGGGTGAGGCTGCGGTGCTGCATTAAAGAGCCTCAGCGGCAACAAACTCCACAATGCAGCAGGAGGGATGTAATGAAGGAGGGGATTGGTGCCTCCCACATAGGCCATCAAACACTGATAGCACCCAGCAGTGAGCTATGCAAGGTAGGAGCAACCAAGATGGCGGTGGAGTAACAGCTCGAAGCTGGTGCTCCACCGGATGAGGCCCAAAATGAGCCTGGGTCCCCCTACCACTGGGATCCTGCTCAAATTCCCAACACTCACCACTGCTGCTGGGAATGGGGATGATCTGCGGACTTTGGACCTGTCCCTTCCACCGCTCTCCTCTCTCCTCTCTTGACCTGGGGGCGAGCTGGAGAATGAGGCGGGCGGCGTTTACCAGCAACACCGTGACCGGTGCTCTTGATGGAACTTTGACGATGCCCCCTGGGCGGAAACCCTAACTTTCTATACTTACCGCGGTGCCCGAGCAACCTTGGCTGATGCCCGGTGGAGCTGTCCTATGCAGCTATAGAGGAGTTTGGCTCTGGTTCACCCCTCGGCCGGCACCTACCCAGCCGGACATCGGACATTGTTTTCCTCACCTCCCCCTTGTGTTTTCCTACCTGCTTTCCCTACCCCGGTTTACCATTCCCACTCTACCTTTTCACTGCCCATAAGACGTGTGTATGCGCTAATAACTCACATTATTGTGTAATCCCATGTTTTTGTTTTTTTCTCCTATGTCTATACTTGTCTATGTAATTATGTAACCTGTAACTCACTGATCCTCATGTAAAGCGCTCTGATACCTCCGGATCTAGCCAGCGCTATATAAAACTTTGCAAATAAATAAATAAATAAAGCTGGCCAAACCAGCATGCGCAATGCAGACTTAAGTGGCCACTCCTCACTGCTGCCAATCATTGGCAGCAGTCACAAACTGGCCCCGCCCTGACCTCACTCTCCATTTGCTGGCAGAAAGCATCAAAAATAAAATGGTAATAAAATAATTTTATTACTATTTCATTTTTGATGCTTTCTGCCCAGTAGTGTGGGGGGCGACGCTCCTCCGCTTCCACAGAGGAACCGCCACTGCTGAGTTTGTAACAATGATAGGCATTAAGTTAAAATTCCTATTGTAAAAGGAAGCTTTTTTAGCTATGTTTAGTAGTTGATGGTTTGAATCTGACTAACAAAGGTAGACCCGCCATTTGCAATACTCATCTGTAGGTTAGCCTCCCTGTTTTCTGTGCCACATTGGTCTGCTATATGAGACCCTAGTAGGTAAGGTGCCCTGTGTTATCAAATAAATTTAAGAACCCCATGATGAAGAAACTAAAGCTAGAAACTTCATCAGTTATGCTGCTCGCAAAACGTTAATGAGTGTCAGGCCATTTTCAGAAGGAAGAAAAGAACATTTGTTTACTCAAATTGAAATGATGGTATGCCCAGGCGTTTGACCATTTAGTGACTAATTTAAAACGCCCATGGTCTGGAAGCTGTCCAATCAACTGTGGTCATGTCAACATTGCTGGGAACAGAAAACCTATGTAGCCATGGACAAAGCTCATTATGAAAGCTGTAGATTTCCCCATTCTTAGACATAGGTGCTAGCAACATTGGAAAATCACCACAGAACCTCAGAAGAAATTGATGAGTTTTTGACTTTTCCTCAGTCCCACTGGCCTCTGAGAAGAAACTTAAAGTCCCATGTAGAGGTTGTCAGATCCGAGGCATCTATAAAAATGGCAGATGCAGTATTCCTCAAACAAGTGGTTGCCTTCTCCATTTAGAGATGGGGGAACATGAGAGATTCCGCTGATGGACTCTGACCGGGCTCCACCATCAGAAACCTTTGACCTGGCAGACCATGCACTACTGGACCACAGAGTAACAATGACTGTTGCCACACCTTGTTTACGGCAGGTCAAATATCATTGGATTTCTCTGCCCTGATTTGAACTGCCCTGCGAGGCATTGTGGTCTCATGGAAATACATCAATCAATGCTCCTTAATGACAGGGAGACAACAGCATTGCTGGGATATTGCTTGGGGAATTTGCTTGATTAATATAGAAAAAAAGTCTGATGAATGGGGTTAAAAAAAGGCACTTGGCATACTACTCTGATTGCAATGCATCTACCTCACCAGCAGATGCATTGTAGATAGTGAAAACCCTATCAGACGGTCGGGGTCTCAAAAATGTGGAGGGTGATTCTATACTGGGGTGTGGACACTCAGCCCTTTGCTGACAGGGTGAACTGGTGGGCTGACCACCAAATCTTAATGAGGCTCTTCTTATGCAGAGAAGCTCTAGTGGATATCTTTGTTTGCTGAGGATGTCTGTTGAAGGTCTATGCTAAAAGATGATGTTGGGTGTTGAAATTATTTAGGGCCTGATTTCACATGGGCTGCAAACCCCATTTTTGGTGAAAACTCCTGTTTGGGCCCAAAAGAGGATTACAAATCAGGTGCGAGTGTCTTCTACTGAGATTTTTTGGGGCAGTAAAACAAGCCGCAAATTGCAGAAGCAAATTATGCACATTGGAATGGGGACTAAAATTAACTATAAATGCATTATTCTCTACACAAAGGTGTCAAACTCAAGCAAGTGCAAATTGCATGCCTGCAAATTAGCACACTCAATGTTAATGCAAAGTAACACATGCACAATTTGCACCTACATTTTGCAGCCCTTACAAAATCGGACCCCAAGTGTGAGGACTATTTTCTCTGAAAGAGAACGTTTTGGCCTCCCTCTATACTTCTTTGCCCCAATCAACAAAGTTCTCTATTTTGATACTAGAACTTTGTACAGTCTTCCAAGGCATAGTCCCTTCTCCTCATATTGCCACAAAGCTGCCTGGCAACCTGTGAAAATAGGGCCTTATACAACGTCTGACAGTAGTATTGAAAATGGCGCCTATTTACTTTTCCAATTCCTGTTCCCACTATACACCAGCACATAACTTAAGATCCACTCACATCAAAAACTGCATGCGGCACTTCCATTTTTTGTTTCTTCCATTTTCCAGGCTCTCTTCTCTTGAACTCCCTACCATTAAGCATTTGCACAACTGCATCTCCTTTGGACAAAAAACTCTGAATATATATTTCACTGCAGCCAGGGGCACTAGAGTAACTACAGTCTCTCTGTCCATTGTCTTTAAATATGAATCTTTCCTGTCTGCATGCACCAAAAGGCCTAGAAATATTTTATTTTAGTTGCATGTCTGACTTGACCAACGAGATTAACTAAACAAGTATAGCGAATCTGCAGCACAACTGTTTGATTTGGATTTATGTCACCACTACATCCTTACTATGCATCAGTTATTTGCCAAATAAAACGATTTTGATGGAAAACGTATTTGCTATTCTGCAAATAAATAAAATAAAATAAATATAGTGTTATTGGACACCCTATGCATCAAAAGAATTTAAGGTATTGTTGTCCTTCCTGAGACTATTTTCATTCTTTTGCTCTTAATCCATTTTCTTCTAATTTTGGTGTGTCACTCATGAATTCCTCCTTACTATAGTCTTCATTTTGACCTCATATTTTTTACTAATTAATAGAACTTTTGTTTGACATTATGTATCCTTATACCCTAAACTGCCACCCTTTTTGTAAGTATCAACTTTGGCCCATGGATGACAAAAGAATGCAATAAAACATCTTCGAATTGCTTCAGCCATGGAATTTAGCTACAACAAACAGAACTACGTGGCAACGTACCCTCATTCACTTTTAGGTAGGTTTATTAACATAGAAGTCTCCACCAGGCCTGCAGGGATCTATAAATATGGCAGGCGGGAGTCCATCAGGGTGGCAAAGGTAATGACCTCCGCCACATTGAGGATTGGTGGATGGCCCACCAAACTCTAAATAAGGGCCTATGTTATCTATTTTGATAATGTTTTTGTTCTGCCTATTCTGTATTGCTGCAATAATTGTGATATTTGCTACTATTATTATGCACATATATCATGTTGTAGATTGAGTTCTAATAAAAGCTCATTATAATCCTATCTCTGTGGGGAAAGGGGTTTAAGAACCCATAAACATATATATGTTGTCTCTAGCAGGTTCGTCTGTTCCTAATGCGAACCCCTTCCATGAATCCCCGCTCCAGATGGTAAGTTGGCCTACCTGCACAACATGGGGGCTGAGAGAAATCTACTGGGTGTGACTTAGATTAGCTAGGTTAGATACAATATGAGGTAGCTAAGACTGCAGAAGAGGCTGTAGATGGAAAGACCAGAGCTATAGCAAGTGGGGGTGAGCATGGCAATGCAATTGCCTAAAATTAGGGCTAGGAAACTCTTTTAGCAAAGTGGCAAAATAGTGTGAGCGAACAGACTCGGAGTGGTTCCCTGGGCAAAATCAAAACAAAGTCATAACCCAGTTCACATTGAGGGACGACATCTGGTTAAGATGCAAGGGAAGACAATGAGTTGTACTCTTTGCCTTGCTGCAGGAGTGGGGTGCTGCTGCAAGAACAAAGGGCAGGCAGATTTAGTTTGGGAGGTCATCGGTAATATCATTAGCAATATAATTGATATCGTTTGAGCAGTGCATGGTGGGTGTAAGTGTGGCTGTCTCACTTACCATAACAGTGAATTTTATTGATCTGTTCATTTTGTATAATCCATATGTTGTTCCTTCAAGTGAACTTATTTAGGGTAATGTTTATAATTATTGCAAACCTTATTTTTCTTCTGCATAGTTAATCAAACCACACATTTCACAAATGGTTTTCAGTGCATTTGTTTGGTTTTCAATTATATAATGTAACACCTTGCTGAAGCAAAGACATACTATGTACAATCTTTGACTAATCTTTGATTAATCTTTGACTAAGTAATCTTGAGTAAGTCTGTCTGTGGATTTAATTAGGTGACAAACTGCACCCAAATGCTGTGCCTACAGTCCACAATTTGCCTTGTCTTTGTCATGCCCAGTAAATGTTGAGGGCAGCACCAACACTAAACCCACACACTCCTAAAACACTCTATGATTGCCTTGGGCTATGGGAGGTGAGAACTGGGCACACGGACATAGAGCCTGATTTAGATCTTGGCAGACGGGTTACTCGGTCACCGCGGTGATGGATATCCCGACCGTCCAAATTTAGATCCTATGAGATTTATATTTCAGCGGACGGGATATCTGTCACCGTTGTGATGGAGTAACCCATCCGCCAAGATATAAATCAGGCCCTTAATCTTTGACTGTGCTCTGAACCAGCCACAATCATGTCCTCCGGGGTAAATTAACGGATTTTGGACTAGAACTTGGACTTTGGTTTGACCCTGCTTTAGCCTTGCTGTCCATAACAAATATTGTACCCAGTTTTTGTCCAGGCACCCCTGGCACTGAGCTCCGGGGTGAGAATGGCAGCAGCAGGATTGTGGTTTGGAGCACTGGGTGAAAGATGTTAAATTTGAGCCTTTTCTTTGTTTACCACACAAATGGCATAATTTCCAAAATAATAATACGCCCTTTCCCAGATAGTGGTATGTCCATAGGATGTTATCTAACAAGTCCAATCCAAGATTAAGTAAGACCTTTTTCCTGTGTAGTCAGTTCCTATTAGAACCTCATATAAAGTAGCAATTCAAAGAGAAGGATAAGTTGCAGCACATTTGCTCCCTTCTTTTTCACTGCATACCGGTACTTCCACTTTTGTCCCTAATTTTTGGGCTTTGCAACTGGAATTTTCGATTGAATTCTTCTTCTTGAATTTGGCTTGGCTCTTTTTTTTCTCCTGTTCCTCAGGAAAAGTTGGAGTTGTGCTATTCTCTTATTTTCTTTTCTTCAGTTCCATTCAAGATTCATAAGATTGCCAAGGAGGATTTTTCCCTTTGTAGGGTTTTCACCTGAATAAACCATTGTGTCCATGGTGGCACCATGGCTGCTGAGAGGAGTCACCCTTTTGACTGGCAATCTAAAAGGAGACTCAACAGATTGACCAAGTGTCCAGCCCTTAACAGTAGAGTGTGGCCTTCTACCATACACTCAGCCCCTGTGTCTGCTGCACATGGCCTTCATTCGGCCTGTACATCGGGCTCCAGGTGCAGAGAATGGATTTACTTTAAACAATGAATGTCTGTGCAAAAATGTATTCTTTTTCACTTTTATCAAAGACAAGTGTTTTTTAATGACAGAAACACAGATTTCTCGATGCTCTGGAGCCAGCAAAGCCACTTGATTACACAGAGACAACGTGTTACAGAAGCGTTACTATGACTACACTTGGACCTTTAGTAGTGGCCTTTGTCACTGAGAACATCAGCAAAAGAGTGCAGTGACACACGCACCCACTAGAGGTGGTATTGAGTGTGCATCCAGGATGCAGGTCTTACACCTGTCACAGAAGATCTCTTTGCTGCCCCGAATGGACATATGGGAATGTCCTGTGCTATAGTACTCCATTTCGATGTGTGCATGTCTTTTTTGTTTGCTTTACAAGGAGGGGGGCCTAGCAGACTTTTTCCCCTTGTCTTACACACTGCTATGCTTTTCTGTTCATGTCCTATCCTGCAAAGAGACCAGGCACTGCACAGCATTGTTTCACTTTATATTTGTGTTGCATTACTTTCTTTCTGTCATGCTTCTTGAATAGGCCAGGCCTTCAGCGGCAGACTGGCCCCATTCAGTGCTCATATAAATATGTCCAGACAAAAAATGCCAGCAATGACCTAAGGCAGCAATGAAGCCTTAACAGTTGCAGCGAGTTACAAACTTCAATGGGCCCAAACACCAATGAACATCACTGGCCCCAGACAGTAGGAAGATTAATGCCCAACTTGTACATTAATCTTTTGTTTCCACTCAATATTTGTATATCTAGTTCCTGTACAATGCTTACTGCTAGTAATGGGGTTAAGAAGCGCTATATCCACGCCAGGAGGTCTGAGACAATCTTTCAATTGGGCGCGGTGGGGGGGTGCTGGGGAGGGTATTGAGCTAACGTATGACACAGAAAAATGATCAGGTCGAGAAGCTTAAACTACTCACCTGGAATGTCCGGGGGATGGGTTCACCCTCAAAACGTTACAACATACTAAATTATATCAAACGAAGGGGTGCGCATGTGGTGCTCCTACAAGAGACACATCTGATGAAATGGAGGTAACTAGTTTGAAGCGTAGGTCGAGGGGACAACTATATGCGACTACTTATTCGGCCTTTGCAAGAGGGGTCCTGATATGGATCCGGCCCGGGGTCCCCTTTAAGCTCTCCCGGAAGATAATAGATACAGAGGGGAGGTTTGTAGTGCTCACGGGCACATTGAAAGGTAGGGAGATAATGTTGGCCAATGTGTATGCCCCAAACCGTGAACAGATTCCCTTCTTGGAACAGTTCTCTGGAACACTGGCTGGGGTGGGCGAAAAGAGAACTTGATAATAGGAGGAGACTTTAATTGTGTGTGTGACATCGGATGGGATAGATCTACTCCTCCATTGAGGGGTACGCTTGCGGCCACCACGGCTAAAGGTCTTAGGTCCTGGATTACGGGATGGGACTTATTAGATATTTGGAGGTTACATAATGCACATCAGAGAGAATATTCTTATTACTCCCACCTTTATGACTTGCACACACGATTGGACATGTTCCTCTGCTCTGCTGTACTGGCCCCAATGTTGTCAGGGGCTGAGTATTTGGGTCGTTCCATCTCGGATCATAGTCCCCTGCTTCTGAGCTTTGCCCCTACCCCTGAGAGAGCCTCAGTCCCGTTGTGGAGACTGGACCCTGCCTTGTTAGAAGATGATGGGTTTCGGCAACTCCTTTCTGCAGCACTGGTTACCTATTTTACCGAGAATCAGGGAACTGCTAGCTCCCTTTAAATGGAGTGGGAAGCATTCAAGGTGGTGACTAGGGGTCAGTGCCTAGGGCAGGTGGTGGGAATTCGACGAATGATTACCCAGGAACTAGAGGCCTTGGAGACTCAAATCTTGATGTTGGATAGAGAGATTGCGGGAGGGGCACTGAGGCAGGGCAAATTAGCAGAAGTACAGAGCCTTTATAATTCCACTTGGGATAGGTTGCGGGTGCTAGACCTTAAAACATATCAAGCAAAACAACATGTGGAGGGGGGCAAAGCCGGGATATTATTGGCATGGCTGATTAAACCCGAAAATAGGGGCGCCCCAATTTCTAGTGTCACGGACGTGACTGGACAGATACACTGCTTGCCAAAGGCCATTAATGATGCATTTCGGGAGTACTATGAGAAGCTCTATGAGCTGCCGGGAAGTAGCCGGGGAGACGTACTAAAAACATACCTGGATGGCTTGCGGTTGCCAGGATTGGAGCGGGACACCCAAGATTCGCTGGCACTGCCAGTTAAAACGGGTGAGATCAGGGCCGCTATTAAAGATATGGCACCCGGGAAAACGCCCAGGCCAGATGGCCTTCCGGCGGAATTTTATGCCACCTTCGTAGATGTGTTAGCACCCAAGCTGGAACTAGTTAAGCAACTGCCGCCGTCCATTAGAGAAGCATTGGTGATCCCCTTACCTAAAATTAAGAGTGACCATGCAGCGGTAACGGAATTTAGGCCTTTATCTATGCTAAACATGGATTTTAAAATTTTAAGCAAAACATTAGCAACTAGGCTCCTACCACACATGCAGAGACTAGTCCATAGTGACCAAAACGGCTTTATCCCCTCACGCTCCACGTCTAATAACTTGAGGAGACTATATAGTGTCCTGTTCCATAAGGACCTGGGAAATTACCCCAATGCGGTGGTGGTGGCGATAGACTTAGAAAAGGCTTTTAATTCCCTGCGCTGGGACTTCTTACTAGCTGTGATGGAGAAGATGCAGATGGGAACTGGATGGTTAAACTGGGTCCGCCTATTATATAAAAATCCTAGAGCCCGAGTACGCACGGGCAAAACTGTGTCAACACCCTACACCATTCATAGGGGAATCCGACAGGGATGCCCCCTATCGCCACTGCTCTTTGCTCTAGCAATGGAGCCATTGGCGGAAAGAATCAGGCAAGAAAGTAGAAGACGGGGGTGGTTCTTGACGAGACCCATCACATAATATCATTATATGCAGACGATGTGCTAATATATTTACGGGATGGATCAAGTGGGATCCAGATCGTGTTACGAATCTTAGAGTAATTTGCAGAGCTTTCGGGATTACGTCTCAATAAGAGAAAGACCTTTGTGTTTCTGCTGCGACCTACCCTTACTAGACCCCCGAACTTCCCGCTGGACCTAGAATGGTCACCGGTCTCTTTTAAATATTTGGGGATACAGGTCTATCATACTCAGGTAGATTTATTTGAGAGGAACCTTGGAGGTGCATTGAGAGCACTCCGGGCAAACGTGGCCTTTTGGCGCACGCTTAGGCTGCCCCTTATGGCTAGGGTGGCGCTGTCTAAGATGGTGGTATTACCTCGTCTCTTATACTACTTTGTTAACTTGCCGGTGGTAATACCCAAGAGGTGGTTTAAGACCTTGGACGCGATATTGAGGGACTTAATATGCCGGTCGCGGGAGGTGGATTGGGGGCCCCGGACTTCGAAGCTTATTATTTAGCAGCCCAGCTCCAATGGCTCGCTAGGTGGCTAGATGGGAAAAGTTTGGACACGTTGCCCCTACCCAAGGGCCCTGCACAAATGGTTCTGCTCCCTAGGAAACTGAATCGTCGGCAGAAAATCAAGCATATGGGTGTGTTGCTCTCAGTGGCGGTGACATGCTGGGACAGATGTACGGCACGATCCAAGGGTGCACCGCTCTATGCACCAAGTATCCCCCTTGTGGCGCTCCCTCAAATGGGTATGGGTCCTCCCCTTATGCAACGACAACTGCAGGGCTGGGAGGACACGGGAGTACAGATGGTGGGTGATTATTATAGAGATGGTGAGTTACTTCCCATGGACAAATTCCTAGAATATCACGGGCGACCGCCGGGGCAGTTTTTAAATTACCACAAGATACGGGGAGCAATGGCAGAGCTATGGGGAACAGATATGAAAGAACCGGACACCCATGCGACCCTACAGGCTATGGTGACCCTGGGTTCAGCGGGACACTTAATAAAATGGCTCTACTTCGCCATAATGGAAATGACACCTCGATCGTTGTCCCGCCTACAAGAGAGATGGGAAGATACGATGAACAAGCGGTTGACTGAGAAAAAATGGAAGAGGGCCCTGGGTGGCCCGAAAAAAGTATCTAGGAACGCAGCTTTTAAACTAATACAGTTCAATATGCTCCATCGAACATACCTTACTCCGCACGGGCTGAACGTGGTGTATGGGGGTGATGAACAGTCCTGTGCCAGATGTGCACAGAGTGATGCTGGCTTTGACCACATGGTTTGGTCATGTCCCGAGATTATAGATTATTGGACTAAGATAGTGGATATGGTCAACAGGGTTTTGTCCCGGGCCCTGGCATGCTCCCCGGAGGTTTGTCTCCTAGGCCTCTTCCCGAGACCTAAACCCAAACGACTGAGTCACAGATTTATAGACCTGGCCTTTCTTTTGGCTAAAAGGAGAATAGCTATTGGGTGGAAGGCAAAACAACCTCCCCTAGTGATCAAGTGGGAAGAAGATGTTTCCTGCTGGGCCAGAGCAGAGGAAAAGGCTTTGATAAGGGAAGATAAAATCACGAAGCGGCGTAAACCGCTCGCGGAGCCCTGGGCGGACATTGTGCGGGCATGGGACACACGCCATACCCCTGAACAATCTTCACATACAAACTCGTCGGACTCTGAAAACTCAGGGAGGACACACGCTCACACCCCCTGACGTTACATATGATGAACTGGGGCCCTGGGGACCTTCCTACTCTCTGCCTCCCCCTCCTCCCCCCGGTCCCACCCCTCCCCCCCCTAGGTACCCCCCGATCCCGAAGTAGCGTCCACTCATAGATTGCAGATGTTTGTACAGATTAATGACCCCTGGTAGTTCATTATTAGTTGTAGTTGTATGTTCACTTTATAATGAATCTCTGGTGTTTTTTTTCTTTCTTTCTTTTTCTTTTTTATCCTTATATCGCTATTGTTTTCCCATACGCATTTGCTGAATACCCTAGTACGTGTCAAACCTAGGTTTTTCTTTCTCTTTGGACGGTAGTGCATTTAAAGGTGAACAATGTTGTTAATTGGCCCGTTCACTCCCCATTACTTATAATACCATGGTGAGTGTTTATTTTAATGAAGTATTGAATCCGAGAGAGAAAATTATATTGGAGACAACTTGTCATGCACAGGAACTAGAGGGACAGCCACAGTTTTTTGTCCCAAATAACCATGCACAATGTAATGCAATGCTTTCCTGATGTCTACATTTTGCCATATGACACACTTACTGTGGTTCTGCAATTGTGTTGAGTGTAATTTTGTTTTATATATAAATGCCAATAAAAAAGATGTTTAAAAAAAAAGAAGCGCTATATCAAGAATACTAAAATGAATGACCCCTGGGAGTTTTGATCATCAATGGCCTAGGGAGGTAATGAATAGAAATGTTCCATGTTCTGATGACAATTGCTTGGGTAACTAAGCCCAGCCCTTGGAGTAGTTGTTGCAAGCTGAGATAAAGATAGGGACATTCAAAAGCTTCCTGCTTCCTCCTACACAACCAGTGTAGCTGTTGAGGAGGGAGAACACAGCAGACAAGTACCAGTTTTCTCGCCCCCCCAATGGCTTCTGGGGCCTGCCAGAGGCCTGGGAGTTCCCTGGTGACAAGGGGAGGCAGAAGGTATATCTGTGGCACCAGGAGGCCACGGTTCCCTCATCCCTGCCTCCTGCTGTCAGCAGCTCACTTACGGTGCATGGCAGGACAGCCAATGCTTGTTGAGGACTCTCTGTCGCTCATCAAGTATTCACTCTCTGACTAACCATCACATTATTTCAACTCCTGCTAAGAGAGAGAGAGAGGAAGGTGGGAAGTGAAAGAGGGACAGGCCCATCTAGGTGGCCACCATTCACCAGCAAGGGAGGAGAGCAACAGAAGAGAGCCCAAGGAGGATGTTTTCCTTGTTAATCTCTTATTTTGTATTCCAAGATGATTCAAAGTAGAGTGCCCTCCTTAGTGAGGGCCCCTGGTTCCATAAATAATAGATATATCAAATTATATAAGTTTGAGGCAAGACATGTGATAGAGCGAAATGTTCTTGTGAATTGTAGGGGTGCATCATAATCACTGATAGGCCGCACCCACATGTATTCAGACATATATTCGTATATATTCAGTTGTATACTCATGCATGTTTAGTAAAGGATGAATAGTTCGCTGAGACAAAGTGAATCAGCAGTATAATTGTGTTATGATAATCATGTAATGTAATGCTTATTGAATTGTGTGAACATAATGCATAGAGGAATTAGTTCGTGTGTAATGTAATTGCAGTAGTTTAAACGTGCACCATATTAAAGTTGCACATGTAATTCATTGTTTGCATATGAATTGTAATGAAAATGCTTATAGGGAAAAGTAAGATGTGTGTTTAAAAGTTATACGTAAAGGCCTGACTACATATATGTTTAGGGAAGGCCTGGTTTATTCTTATGTTAGCTTATTTTGTAGGCCGAGAAAAGTTTCTCTTGGTAAGGCTCTCTGGGCACAAACGGTAGATTTAATTTGCACAGTAGAAGGTTTCTGTTGAACGTATCTTTTGTTGCAGGTGCAAGGACACATGTCTCGTTAGTAAAGACTAACTCTTTGTTTTCAAAAGTTAGAGAGATGGGAGGCATGGTACGGGAGTGAAATGGAATTTAGGGATGATACTTTCAGCGGAGAAGGTGCCTGGGACTCAAGGTCATCGCAACCGTCCAGGATGAAGTAACCGTTTCGATGGAAAAGTACAAGAAAGAAGACCTGGCCAAGGAGGCGTGACAAAGGCGTGTACAATTGTATTGGGGTTTTGTATTAGGGATAGTGCCCTGAGGGAGGAGGCCAGAGAAGAGGTAGGGGAGACCAGAGAGAAGGACAGAGCTGAGCTTAGGTATTATGTGATTGCACTTCTTAGGAAGTCTTCACAGCTGACACCTTTTATTCACTCTTGCCTGGGAAAATCGTTATGCAGGGATGTCACTTAGCGTTAGTGTAGGGACAGCAATTGATTTTAAGCTTGTTTAGTCCAATGAAGAGCAACTTAGAAATTGGAGCAATCATAGTCTGGTTGATCCTTCTAGAACTTTCTATTCTCCTTATCTTGAGTCGGATGAGACTCCTGCGTAGGTTATTATTTGTATTAGTGCCCATCTATTTCTTTAACCTCGTGTTGAGGTGCTTGCACGTCCAGTTATTTTTGGCGATAATAAATTCTTAAACTTGAATTCGGAGTCAGTGGTCCTTTCAGACAAAAATGAATGCTGTTATATAACCAGATGAGATTCTCTCCTTTACACTATTCAACAGGTAAAAAGATCTTGGCGACCAGAAGGTTCTTATAGATAATTAGATAAGAATCGGCGTTATCAGTTGGTAGCAGAGTAGGATGGTTACCTTTGATGGTAAGGGGAGATCTAGAGCAAGATAGGAGATTAAGTTGCCCCATAGAGCCCGAGTGACGCAGATCCAGAGGACCGCGGGAGAAGGATGTCGGAGGTCGTGGAAAACTGACGGAGAGTGACGGTGCGGCGGAAGTAGCAGTTCGTGGTAGAGTGAGTATGAAAAGAGTGATGTTTGGTAGATTGCGGTGTTTTATTGTTGTGTGATGTCTTGCGGAGTTGGAAAGAGAGTTGTGTGATTGAGAACCGGACCGTGAGCGCGCGCGGGACCGGGAGATTTATCGTGGTGTAGAATACACCCAGAGTTGAGAACGTTGACCAGAGGTTGTGGGGGTCACGAGACGTCATTGACAGACCCACTGAAGATAGGGAACACATGAGTGAGTGTGTGAATAACCAACGCAGGTCGTAGGTTATTGTGTGCAGAACATCGAGTGATTGAATCCTATCGAGTGTGTTAGAGGCGATTGTCCGGTCGTTTCGCGGACAGACGGTTGCCAGATTGAGGTCAACAAGCTCAAGAGGCTGATCGGTCATTGGTAAGACTGACGGTCAGAGAGGTAATTGTTCGGTAGGACGGACATTATTTCAGAGTATGATTGGGACAGGTGCGAGTGAGAACGAGTGAATTAGAAAGGAGGGGAACTGCTGCGAGCGGAGGAAAAGTGACGTCAGACAAGTGCCGCGCTGCGATAGGCCGGTTGGTGTGAGCCGCGCTGGTATTGGTGGAGTGAAATCAAGAAGCAAGAGCTGACATTTTGAGTGCAAATACAAAGTTGATTCATCATGAAATGTTTTAAAGTTTTACGGGAACTTTGTAGAGGTGATAGACATGTGGTTGTTCGGGAAGGAGAGGAAGCTCCTCCCGAGGATACACCAGCACATTATATGGCAAAGAATGTAGGATTGCATACTATAATTTGGCTTGAGAATTGGCATAAAATGACAGAAGCAGAAGGAGAATTGTCGTTCCCACGCTATGGTACTTTCAGGTTAGAGGTGCTGTACCAGCTAAAAAGTATAATGGCTTCTTTACGACCACTACCTAGACCAACACAGTTTGAGGCACTACATGCGTGGATAAGAGCAGCGTATGATAGGAAGAAAGACAGAAGCCAAGAAAGGGTGAAGAAATCGGTCAGGGCATTTCAAGATGCAAGGTGGGATGCATTGGAGAAAAGGTGGAGAGTGGAAACGATCGAAGGAGATAAGTTGTACCCATTGTTAGTACAAAATGGGAAAATAATAAGAATCGATGAGGACGACAGTGATCTAGATGACAGCTTGTTGGATAGGATGTTGGCAGAGAGGCCACCACCATTTAATCCAGACTCAGAAGAGGGAAAGCCGACCCCAGCAGTAACAATTGATGGGAGCCAGAATCAGACTAGCATGAGAGTAGTGGGAAGGATTTCCACAGGAACAGAGGGGGCAACGGCGTCTATGATAACACAGCCTCCTGTTGGGAACACAAGATTACCGGACTCCTTGACAGTACCGGTTACCATTGGCCCTATAGTACCGGTATATGACCCAGACCGAGTGAGAGAAGGGGGCTCCGTACAGATGGGAAGGGAAGAAGTAACCAGCGAGAGTGGGAATGGGTTTGGAGTACGAGTGGTTCATTTCCCAAGACCAGTGGAGACAAGTACGCCGTTACCGGCTACTGCAGACTCTTCCTTTAGACAAGAAGAGGAGAGACCAGAAAGACCAAGGTCTTTGCGTGAATCCAAGTCAGCTTTGAGGATGTGGACACCAACAGTAACAAACCAAGAGGATAGGATGCAAGGAGATAGGGCACAGAACGTCTCGGAAGACAGACCAAGTTCCAGGAATATGATGGAAGGGAATAGGTCACAAGGACAGAATAGTGACTGTGATGAGCGGGATGGCTCGGGTTGTCGAGATGTACTGAGGAGTGCGGTACAGGCAAGGTTACTAGACGTAGTGAGATTGAAAGCAGAGGTAGACGAGATGATTAATGGAGGTCTGCCCTTGGAAAGGATAGAAATTTATGGATCAGATGAGCTGCTGTTTGTAGCAAAAGATGTGACTCGAAAAGCTAGGATGGCACATGATAGATTGAAGGAATTGGCCAAAAGATATGAGGTAGACCTGAACAAAACTAAAGCGTTGCAGGGGCCACATAGACTACAGTACAGTGACCAGGAGCTGGAGGAGAAAAGACTAACAGGATTAAGGACACATACCAGAGATTTGATCGTAGGGATGAGGATATGGATTTTGTTGGACAAATGGGAAGAAAGGTGGTCCAAGAAGAAACCAGCAAAGAGAGCTGAAGGGGAAACGCCGCCTCCAGGAGGGGGCGACGGGTGTTGGAAATTTTCCTTTACGGGAAGTACAGAATGGAGGGTACGTGCATGTGCCGTGGAATAGAGGTGATTTGGCTGCATTTACAAATGATTTTCCTCGGCTGAGGGAAAAACCAGTAGAGTGGTACAAACAGGTTGAGCGGTTTGTGAAAATTTCAAAAGTATTGTGGATTGATTTGAACACTTTGTTTGACATAGTGGTACCGGGAGATTTGTGGACAGCCTGTAAAGTCGCTATTGAGTGGCCGACTTCGGAACCGGATAGAGAGGCGGTTACAAATGGTCCATCACCCCTAGTCATGAAAAAGTATGAGCAGGTGATTACATGGTTGAAACTGAAGATTTCACCTCAGGATATAGATTGGGTTAAGATAGATCGGACTGTACAGGAACCCAAAGAAACGGTGCATGAATATTACGAAAGACTTCTGCAAGCTTTTAAACAGTATAGTGGGTTAGATATCTTGGACCCCAAGGATATGGGACAGTTTGTCTCAAAGTTTGTACTGGGTCTGAGAATGGAAATCAGCCTCATGATACAGCACCATTTGATCTGCTGGCAGAACAAGCCACTAGATGAAATATTGAGGTATGCGAGATACTGTAGTGATGAGGTGGAATCGAAACATCGAAAGCTAAAAGACAAATTGATGCTTGTCCAGATGCAGACAGCACAGAGTCAGCCTAGTGGAGGGACCTTAGGAAGAAAACAAGGAAATTTCCAGGGGAACCAGAATGGGCAAGCCATGGGAAAGGGAAAACCAGTAGACCCCAAGACAGGAGTGGATGTGGCCACATTGAAGAAGACCACTGCGTGTCATCTTTGTCGCCAGGTCGGACATTGGAAACGCGAGTGTCCTTTGAACCCAGCTAATCAGTTGCAGGAAGAGGAAGAGGGGGCTCAGGCACCCGCGCAAGAGGTAGTTAACACAGTAACGAGGCCTAGGACGATGAAAGGGGGGTATACAGTTCTCACGCCCAGGTTCCCCAAGCTCCAAGGATTTCACAAGGAACACGAACGTACCAACAGATGCCCCTGTTCGAAGACTATGACGAGAGTAGCTCAGACCCTTTATCCTGACGGTGCCTGAGGGGGAGGAAGACTGCACACTTGGAGCGGTCTTGGAGGTAGACCAGAGAGGACCTTTTGTGGAGGCAGATATTGAGGGTCATCCTGCCACACTTTTGGTTGATACTGGTGCTACCCGGTCTACTGTAAGATCAGCAGTAGTCCCTAACCTACCCCTCTCGGGACAATCAATCCAGGTTGTTGGAGTAGCGAACAAGAGAATAAGCAGCCCATTGACAGAACCGATCCTAGTAAAGATAGGTTCCTTCCAAACTAGACATCAGTTTGTAGTGTGTGATACGAGTCCAGTTTGCCTTTTGGGAAGAGATCTGTTGTGCAAGTTGAACTGCACGATTTATTGTACGCCACGGGGAGTGGAGGTCCAGACGAGAGATGACGATGCTGACTTTAAAATTACCAATCAGCATCTGTGTATAGATCTGTACCCAATGGTGACTGTGGAAGAACTTCCACCTGATCTGAGAGACGCAGTGTCGTCTGTGGTGTGGGATTTCGCAGGCGACGAAATAGGTCTAATCAGAGGGGTTGAACCAGTGCGGATTGAGGTGAAACAGAATGTTGATTTCCCCAGGACACCTCAATACAACCTATCGCCAGAAGCGATTGCAGGGATAAGACCTGTGATCGAGACTTTCATTAAGAAAGGCATTTTGAAAGAGATCAGAGGCAGCCCCTGTAATTCACCCATTATGGGACTACAGAAACCGAGCGGGAAATACAGGATCGTGCAAGACCTGCGAAAGGTCAACACGATAGTTGTCCCTTGTTGTCCAGTGGTACCGAATCCTTCAGTAATACTGTTCCAGATCCCATGTGAAGCCGAGTGGTTTACGGTTATCGATTTGTGTCAAGCCTTCTTTTCGATACCGCTCCACGAGGAAAGCCAATTTCTTTTTGCGTTCAGGCTGGAAAATCGCGTGTTAACATGGTGTCGTATCCCTCAAGGGTATACGGAAAGTCCATCGATCTTTAACCAGATCCTGAAGAAGAACCTTGAGAGTCTTGTGTTGCCGCAGAACTCAGTTCTCGTGCAATACATAGATGACTTGCTCATTGCCTCAGAAACAGAAGATGCTTGCAGAATTGACACTGTAGCTCTGTTGAACCACTTAGCAGAGAATGGACATAAGGTGTCCCCGAACAAGCTGCAGTACTGTTTGAATGAGGTACAGTACTTGGGACACAGATTGGAAAAAGGCAAGAGGAAGGTGTCACCAGATCGAATTGAGGCAATAATGAGCATGGCAGTACCCACCACACAGAGAGAAGTTAGGATGTTCCTGGGAATGGTTGGCTACTGTCGACAGTGGATTCCTAGTTTCTCCTTGAGAGCAAAGCCTTTGCAGAGGCTTACGCACAAGGATGTGAGTGATCCGGTACCATGGGACGAGGAGTGCTTGATGTCATTCCTGAAACTGAGAGAGGAATTGTGCAGTGCTCCGGCACTGGGAATGCCTGACTACAACAAGGCCTTTTCATTGTTTTGTTACGAGAGGGAAGGATGTGCATTAGCAGTGTTAGCTCAGAACCATGGAGGTGTCCGTAGACCAGTTGCATATTTTTCAGCTACTTTAGATCCAGTAGCTTCTGCGTTGCCCGGATGTCTAAGATCCGTTGCTGCAACAGGTGTCAGCATTGAAAGATGTGAAAGCATTGTAATGGGACATCCATTGACTGTACATGTGCCACATTCGGTTGAGTTATTGATGACCAGGACCAAGACACAGCACCTAACGAACAATAGGTTAACGAGGTACGAGCAAGTCATACTTGCCGCAGAGAATGTGACTCTGAAAAGGTGCTCTGTCTTGAACCCTGCGACATTGATGCCTACACCGAACACGGATGATGAAGATTGTGCGGACCATGATTGTCTCGATGTGACCGAGCTTTGCACCAAACCGAGACCTGACATTGTCGATGAACCATTGGCTGACCCAGATGAAATTTTCTTTGTCGATGGTTCATGCTTAAGAGACAGTGTGGGGCAATTGAGAGCAGCGTTTGCTGTATGTACCATTTCAGGAGTGGTCGAGGCTGCTTGCCTAGAAGGAGTACGCTCCGCGCAGGTAGCTGAGATCATTGCCTTGACCCGTGCCTGTTTGGCCGCTGATCGAATTCGAATCACGATTTACACAGACAGCCAATATGGGTTTGGCGTGGTGCACGACTTCGGGCAGTTATGGTCTCAGAGGGGATTTTTGACATCATCTGGCTCACCCATTCGGAATGGAGAATATGTAAGACAACTGTTAGATGCATTACAGCATCCGAAAGAAATTGCTGTGGTAAAGTGTTCAGCCCATGGGAAAGGGGAGGACTTTGTGTCATTGGGTAACAATTACGCGGACGAAGTCGCCCGTTTCTGTGCAGAACAAGGATGCATATTCACAGATAGATACGCAGGGGAGAGCCAAGAAGGAACCGAGCTCAGCATAATGTTGGCCATGGCAGACACTTGGGAAGAGCTTAAGCGATTGCAGGATGAAGTTTCAGACCAGGAGAGAGAGGGATGGATCAAAGCTGGTTGTGAGAAAGGAGATGTGGATGTGTGGGTATCCAACGATGGGAGAGCCGTGTTGCCTGAAGAATTGTTGAGTCCGATGGCAAGACTGATACATGGACAGGCACACCTTGGTAGAGACGCAATGATGAGGGTGTTTAGACAGACGTGGTATAACCCACGGTTCCGAGCAATGGCTGAAACAGTGTGTCAAAGGTGTGTTACGTGTCAGCAGATGAACGCTGGAAAGAAAACTGTAGTTACATTGAGTCACATTGGGAGGTCAGGTGGGCCTTTCAACAGAATACAGCTCGACTTTGTGGAAATGCCTAAGTGTAATGGGTTGAGGTACATTTTAGTGCTGGTATGTGTATTCTCACGGTGGGTGGAGGCTTACCCCACACGCAGGTGTGACACTCTCACAGTGGCTAAGTTATTGTTGAGGGAGCTCATCCCTAGATTCGGGATCCCGACCTCTTTGGAATCAGATAGAGGAAGGCACTTCCACAGTGAAATCATGAAGTTACTTTGTGCTGCATTGAACATTGACCAGAGACTCCACTGTAGTTACAGACCAGAGGCTTCTGGGATGGTGGAACAAGTTAATGGAACTTTGAAGGCCCGGATGGCAAAAATGTGTTCTTCGACATCCCTGAAATGGCCCGACGCTTTGCCGCTCGTGCTGATGAGCATGCGAAGTGTCCCAGACAGAAAGACCGGGTTGTCCCCCCATGAGATATTAATGGGGAGGGCAATGAGATTGCCAGCAGTACCAGCTACAGCCTTGATAAGCATCACTGATGATTTGATTCTCGATTATTGTAAAGGACTCTCTGATGTGGTCCGTTCTGTATCCCAGCAGGTGCAAGCAGCAGTGGTCCCAGCCTCGAGTGATCTGTGCCACGACTTGTGTCCCGGTGACTGGGTGCTCGTCCGGAAGCACGTGAGGAAGAGTTGCTTGGATGCCCGCTGGCGTGGCCCGTATCAGGTGATACTTATCACGAACACAGCAGTGAAGTGTGGAGGATTGCCGAACTGGGTGCATGCCTCCCATACCCGCAGAGTTTCAGCACCCTTGGAAGAAACAGCTCCTCTCGTAAATGAAAATCCAGCTGATGTGGCAGGGCCACATGGGAGGACAAGTCAAGCTGTAAGGGTCGCTGACACAGCTGGTGGTGCACTAGAGCAAGCCGAAGGGGGTTTCCACAGTTCGAACCCTGACTCAGACACCGAAGACAGAAACGGTGCAGTGGGCGGAGAAGAGTCAGATTCAGCAGAAAGAGGAAGTAGTGCACTGGGTATAGAAGGGGAAGGCAGACGAACGAACAGAAGTGCAGAAAGTTGGCCTGAAAGACAGAGGCGACTGAACCTGAGGTTAGCACCTGAAAGAGACCTTGCTCCAGTGTCCGAAGCATCTGAAACGGAAGCAAGTGACGAAGACCAAGCACAAGACAGTCGGCGAAGGTCAAAGAGAACAAGAGTGCCTTGTCGCAGATACTCTACCCCTGAGTGGACTTACACTGTGTTTGATGCAGGGGGTGGTGAGCACGGGAAGGCTGAGGTCAGTGCAGGTGGTCCGTCGGAGCCCGAATGTGGTGGTGAAGGTGGTGCTGCAGTTGCCAGGGCTCGAAATAGAAGGAACACTGACCCTCACGGTTCCGAATCCCCGCTTCTGAGTGAAGTCCGAAACTTGGTTCTGCATCGACTCGAATTCCCGCCTTTTGGAGTTGAGCCGTTTTCACATGAAGTGTTGATTTTGCGTCTTGAACTTTTGTATCACGTTCTGGTATTGCTCAATGAGGATCTTATTGTGGATCAACTATAAACTGTAAATAAAAGTCTAAAAGAAGAAGATAACCTAGGTCCGAGTGGAAGAAGAATAAACTTAGGGACTTTCCACAGAAGAGGAACGAAAACTAGGGAAGTCTTTTTCTGGACTGTGTAAATAAGATTGTGATCGGAAAGGGAAAATCCGGAGATTTCATGGTTGCTCGAGCTGGTTAAGCAAGTCACAATTAAAGGACAGAGACTTTTTCAGGGTTCTTTGCTATAACCAAGACTTTTGAGAACTTTCGAAACCATGGAGCCGGGAGATCCCAATCGTAGATCTAAATGGATTGTAGGCATCCTTATAAGTAGTGTAATAGTTTCTATAATCATAGTAGTTATAGTCTCATACACTGGTTCGCACGAGCTAGAAGTAGAGGGGGTGACAGGGACACCAACACCTATTACACCTAGCCAGAAGGGGGTAGACAGGGCAGCTGACAGAGCTTTGCTATTAGAAGAAAGTCGTAGATTACATGTAGATTTATCTAAAGGTGATTTTAAGTTGAATGCATATGCTAAGTTGTTGTATGAGTATGTTGATGTGATGGATGCGAAAGATTGTTATGTGTGTATGCAGTTGCCTACTTCAGTGGACGAGGGTATTAGGTATCACCATCTTCCACTGACTTATGGTATTTCATGTAGTCTTTTGCTTAGTTTATTTTATGAGAGAGATCAGTTTGAGTATTTCTTTTCCAATTTCGACGCAGTGCTTCCTGAAGTCCCAGCTTACAAGCATTTGAATAAATATGACTATTATAAGACGGAAGATAGACTCAGGAAGTACTTCATACCGAGTTTGGAATTGGATACAGCATTCGCACACAGACACAATCTGACTTGTTTGATGTCGGATGTAGAGAGAAAGTTTGTAGATCAGGTTGAGGATAGGTATAGAAAGCTGACTCACTCCCGAGACTTGGGGCATCACAGGACAGATTGGACAGAGGAAGAACAGTTGCATAAGACCAGGGGAAGCTATGGTCCTATAGCGTTAGATAAGGAGCAGAGGGGTAAGTTGTGTATAAGGCGTTATCAGACTTACTACGAGAAGGTAGCAGTGGGACAAAGTACTTGTGATCACGTTTTCACCATGGCAGATGTGGCAAAAGATTTTCTCCAAGGTCCTGTACAAGTGATACCAACGGTGTATTACGTATGTGGGAAGAATGCTTATGTGAGGTTGCCTGCAAATTGGTATGGAACATGTTATTTGGCAATAATATTTCCAAAGATTTACCATACAGAAGATTTAGATCTTCTAGAAGGTGGAGAGCATTCACGAGCGAGAAGGGCTGCAAGTGCAGGAATTGTCGTGGGAGATATCTTTGGAGCTATGATACCCAGTCTGGGAGTAGTCTTGAATGATGTGAAGATCCGGAGGTTAGCGACTGTGGTGGATGAATTTTCAATGAATACAGCAAAGTCGTTGGTGTTGGTGGAAGGAGAGATGTTGTCGATAAGGGGAATGGTTTTGCAGAATCGCCTTGCTTTGGATGTCCTATTGGCAAAAGAGGGCGGAGTCTGTAAAATGTTGAAGGTTCAAGAGTGCTGCACTTATATACCAGACCGTAGCAAGGATCTGGAGAAATATATAAGTAACATCACTACAATCCACACAAAAATAGCGGATTTGACCGAAGAAGGGGCCTGGGAAAAGGTCGGCAAGGGTTTTGGGCAAGTGGGAGGTTGGTTTGCGAATCTAGGAAAGGGATTCCTTGGGTACTTTCTGAGACCCCTCCTTATCTTGGTGGTTTGTGTGGTTGGTTTGTGGATTTTGATCAAGGCCTACAAGTGGTATCGAGCAGGCCGAGTCAAGAGAGCTTTGAGGGAAAATGAGATGAGATTGGCAAGACTGCAGGACAGTCAGTATCAAAGGCTCAAGAGCATGGAGAAACTAAGATCAGGGAAGATGGCAACAAGTTCTGTTTAGGTCGGTTCTTTCTCCAAGGGAGTAGAATGAGATGTGATGACAGGAGTCATCAAAGGGGGGAACTGATAGAGCGAAATGTTCTTGTGAATTGTAGGGGTGCATCATAATCACTGATAGGCCGCACCCACATGTATTCAGACATATATTCGTATATATTCAGTTGTATACTCATGCATGTTTAGTAAAGGATGAATAGTTCGCTGAGACAAAGTGAATCAGCAGTATAATTGTGTTATGATAATCATGTAATGTAATGCTTATTGAATTGTGTGAACATAATGCATAGAGGAATTAGTTCGTGTGTAATGTAATTGCAGTAGTTTAAACGTGCACCATATTAAAGTTGCACATGTAATTCATTGTTTGCATATGAATTGTAATGAAAATGCTTATAGGGAAAAGTAAGATGTGTGTTTAAAAGTTATATGTAAAGGCCTGACTACATATATGTTTAGGGAAGGCCTGGTTTATTCTTATGTTAGCTTATTTTGTAGGCCGAGAAAAGTTTCTCTTGGTAAGGCTCTCTGGGCACAAACGGTAGATTTAATTTGCACAGTAGAAGGTTTCTGTTGAACGTATCTTTTGTTGCAGGTGCAAGGACACATGTCTCGTTAGTAAAGACTAACTCTTTGTTTTCAAAAGTTAGAGAGATGGGAGGCATGGTACGGGAGTGAAATGGAATTTAGGGATGATACTTTCAGCGGAGAAGGTGCCTGGGACTCAAGGTCATCGCAACCGTCCAGGATGAAGTAACCGTTTCGATGGAAAAGTACAAGAAAGAAGACCTGGCCAAGGAGGCGTGACAAAGGCGTGTACAATTGTATTGGGGTTTTGTATTAGGGATAGTGCCCTGAGGGAGGAGGCCAGAGAAGAGGTAGGGGAGACCAGAGAGAAGGACAGAGCTGAGCTTAGGTATTATGTGATTGCACTTCTTAGGAAGTCTTCACAGCTGACACCTTTTATTCACTCTTGCCTGGGAAAATCGTTATGCAGGGATGTCACTTAGCGTTAGTGTAGGGACAGCAATTGATTTTAAGCTTGTTTAGTCCAATGAAGAGCAACTTAGAAATTGGAGCAATCATAGTCTGGTTGATCCTTCTAGAACTTTCTATTCTCCTTATCTTGAGTCGGATGAGACTCCTGCGTAGGTTATTATTTGTATTAGTGCCCATATATTTCTTTAACCTCGTGTTGAGGTGCTTGCATGTCCAGTTATTTTTGGTGATAATAAATTCTTAAACTTGAATTCGGAGTCAGTGGTCCTTTCAGACAAAAATGAATGCTGTTATATAACCAGATGAGATTCTCTCCTTTACACTATTCAACAGGTAAAAAGATCTTGGCGACCAGAAGGTTCTTATAGATAATTAGATAAGAATCGGCGTTATCACATGTATCTGTGGTTTTCTAAAAGGAGTTGATTAGGATAGTTGATAGGCGGAAAGATGGCACCGACGGAAGAAGTGAACACTGGGGCACGTCGTCCTCAAAGCCTGGCATGTGTAGCGGGAGAGAGGTCGCAGTTTGTGGGTGATGAATGGCTGTGAAAGGTGGCTGTGTCAGCAGCAGTGAATGCTGGAGGCACTTAGTCCATTGAACCTCTTCACTTCCTCCCAAACAGCATGCGCACCGTCACTGCTATTGTGAATGGAAAGAGGTCAAAGGCCACAGGGAGAGTCTTCACTGGGGCATCAATTAATTCTGGGGAATCTAGTGCTTCTATGACCTTCCGATTTAAATTTTGTGTTACCTTTTAAAGATTACTAAAGAAATAGCAAAGCATCTTGACAATTAAGCAATTTTACACGACATTCCAGGATATTTGTAACTGCAAAAGCTCGTGTATGGTGGCAAGTTATTTCCGGATAGATTCCCCTTGCTTTAAAATTTTGTTAGAGTCCATGGGGCAGATTTACAAGCCCCTTGCGCCACTTTTGCGTCACTTTTAACATGGGAAAAGTGACGCAAAAGTGGCGCAAGGGGCTTGTAAATCTGCCCCCATGAGTCAAACATGAGCACAGTGGAGTGTGAGAGAGGGGAGATATGACGAGAGAGAGTGCGAGATAGACGGAGAAGACCGGGCAAAGAAAGAAAGAGAGAGAAGTGTAGGTGGGAAGAGAGTGTAATAGTGGAGGAAGAGAGAGGATACAGCAATAGCAGTAGGTAAGAGAGGGAGGAAGAGGAGTAAAGAGATGAGACACACACAGACAGAAAGAAAACGAGAGAGGGAGCGAGAGACAGAGAGAGCAGAAGAGAGAGAAAATTCTTTGCCTCATATTTTCTGTCTCTCAAGCCTAACACTGATGATGAAGGCAGCTGTGACACTTGCACCGTCCAATTGCATTTTCTTCCCTGATGCCACTTACATGGTACAGTAAGCCTGCAGCACTGACAATAATTACAGTCTGCATAAACTGAAGAGGGTAATATGAGCAAAGCTTCACTGTAATTGCCATTTCATTATTTGCTAACAGTTAGTTATTCAGTCATGGGGAAGAGATTGCAGGGTAATTGGTTGACAATAAGAAGCTAAACTTACATTTCACAACTATTATCTGTTTGCTTCTTGGTCTTCGAACACGCATTCGTATTTTGATTTAACAACTGAGTATGACTGAAATACGAATGTCGAGCTCTCAGATTCTTCATTTCTGATACATGGAAAATGTTCTTTAAAGAGTGAGCTATCACACTAAAGCAGATTGTCACCAATTAGCTGCCGAATTAACTGCAGAACAGTGTCTCTTGCCACCTCCTCCCATTTCACTGTCAGTGGCAATGCTTCTCAAAGGGAACCTCATTCTTTACCAACACAAACAGTTAGAGGTAATCAGCAGCGTGATATATAGGGTCTTCCTCCCAATGCCCTACACTTTGAATATTATAATTTCTGACTGAGCAATAGCTCATAAATAATACAAAAGCATCACTTGAATTTAATTATTGTAATAAGAGAGTGGGATGGCTCTTACCTAAGTTAAATTGTGTAATGACATATAGCTCGACCGATATATATTTTTTATATTACCAGCATTAAATTCTTTGTTAAACACATCTTCTGATATAACTTTTCTATTGTCTACGCCCAAATCAGAGGTTCATTTAAAAAACATAAGTGCTGCCCCCCACAATGTTCCAAGCATGCTGCCACCACTGGATGTGTCTCTTGTCTTTAAGGTAGACCTTGCCATACCCCTTGAAGTGCTCTCTGTACATACTTGGGAGGCGGCTGCACTGAAGATGACCCTCGTGTGCACATTTATTTCTGCTCGCCTCAGCTGGAGGACGAGGGCAGCTTGAGCTACCCTCAAGCAAAGAGACCTGGTACGTGAAGATAAGGGCTGGTAAGACACATCGGCAACCACTGGCACAAATTAAGTGCTGGTATTGGCTTTAACCTACCAAGACAAGTGTCCATTCTCCCTAAATCACTGTTTCTTATGCACATGCTCATATGTATTATTTCACTATAATGCTATGAGTAGTGGACGCTACACCACGTCTTTTGACCACTGATAACATCACAGGAAGTGACTTAAGACACATTTTTGACTTCAATGACAACTTATTATAGGTAAAAGGGCCTTTAATCCTGATAGTATATTAGGAATTGACATCTCCGATGGCATAATTTTCAGAGGTATAGTCATAAAACCCAGTAATAGTCTTTAAACTCAGACTTACTCCATCAAATGCACAATTACAACATTAATTTACCATTTGCATTTTATTTACTTTGCATTTGGTATTTTATATATGTCATTTTGAACCAACATGTACGATTTCATGACAGCTAGCAGTGTAGCTTTGAGGGCCTGAAGATTTCTTGAAGGTCAAACCAGTGGAATGGTCAAATGGCTTAAACCTGGAAGATACAGAGAGGTAGATTATTTCAGCCGTTAATGTGCATAGCAAAGAAGATCAGCAACATCTACAACGACTTCGACCGAGAGGCGGACCCCTCCACTGTCACAGTACTCCTGCCCTTCAAGGCTAACCCCCTGAACCCCACCATCACCACATGCTTGACCATCACCACTTTGGAAACCGCAATGACCATGCGCTTTATCCATTCGACTATTCGACCAGTAGCGGCAACACCCCCCCTCCTCTCACTGAGCGCCTTGAGACCCTCGCGGGTAAGTAGTGCGCTTTACAAATCTTGTGATTGATTGATTGATTCAGGAGCACCATCGGACCCATTTGCACGCCATATCTACACCAAGAGAATGGGCCCTATCAGTGCAGCTATGACTCCAATACTGAACAATTCCATCAACATAGCCACTTTCCAGGATGCCTAGAAGTATGCTGCAGCATTACCCTTTCTGAAGAAATACTCAGTGGACCTGAAGACACTAGCCAACTACCAACCGATTTCCTTGCTGCCCTACCCTGCAAAAGCTATGGAAACATCATCAACAAGCTGACCACCTAAACAACAACCACCTGCTTGACTACACTCAATTCGGATTCAGGCCGAACCACAACACTGAGACTGCCCTCATTGCTGCCACAGATGACACCTGACTGATCATGGACAGAGGAGACATTGCAGCCCTCATCCTACTCCACTTATCGCCTGCTTTTGACACTGCCTCCTACCCCATCTTCATTTAATGCCTCCATGAAGCCGGCATTCAAGGATCCACCCATTGATAGATCTGCTCCTTCCTCGCCAGGCTCCTCTTATCATTCAGCCTGACCCATACACCTCGACCACCTCCAACCTCATCTGTGGGTACCCCAAGTATCTTCCTCCAGCAGCATGCTCTTCAACTCCTACATGGGACTTCTTACTAACATCATTGGACCCATGGAATCAGCATCATCTCCTATTCCCATGACGCACAGTTCATCCTTTCCCTCTCTGACAAAACATCCAGCACCTGGAGCAACTTCACTGCCTACATGTCCAAAGTCACCAGCTGGGTGAGGACTAACTGTCTAAAACTCAACACAAAAAAACTGAAGTGGTACTCTTCAGTAAGGACGCCTCATATGGAACTCCATCTGGTGTCCAGCAGATCCAGGTCCCCATATATTGGATGGCTCATATATTACCTCAATTGAGATGAGTCACATAGCATCATTTTGGCCCCAGTGCCAGAGCCAGGGGAGAAGAGAATCAATGGGACCTTGGCATAGGATAGTGTATTGAAAGTTGTCACAGGATGTGGCACAAATATTTTGTCAGTGCAAGCAGGGCAGGCACACCTGTGGTCAGAGTGCAACCAGAACAGTAGAGTCAGTTCAGGCAGAGGCAACTTGGTGGCACAAGGGATATGGGTGCAAACTGAACAGTAGCTCCAAAGAGGACCTTATGATGGTATGTCATGTCATGTTATGTTAATGTAAGAAACTGGGTTACTGGTTGAGGGGGTGAAACCCTACTCAAGCAGCAATCACAATTCTTTTCAGAGTGAAAGTCAAGCAAAACCCAAATTAACCTGTGCTTAACCCTCTGGTAGCTTGTCACAAAAGCAGTCAGGCTTAACTTAAAGGCAATATGTAAAGAATGTATGCAGCACAAGACAAATCCCAAACCAATTTAGAAGTATAGAGTACATTTTAATAAATTGTTTGAACCCAAAACGACAAAAATTCAATTTGTAGAACCGGAAGATATGCAATTTTAAAGGTTTTGTGAACATCAAGTGCTAAGAAGGAAAAAATTCCAACTGCGGTTATCTGGTCGTAGTAGAGCAGATCAAGGTCACAAGTTTCAGGTCAACCACGATGGAGCATGGGCCAGATGCAGAACTGAGTTCAGTCCACTGAAAAGTACTTTGTGGGTCTAGGCGTTGAGATGCAAAGTCCTTGCATCGAGTTGCATCGACTGGCGTTGAGGAACAATTGACGAGGAGCAGTGACGCGAGGTCCGGCATTGCGATGCATCTCACAATGGCGCACTCCATGATCGTCACGAACAGCTGTGATGCGAGGTGCTGTGTCGTCGTTGAGGAAGATGGTGGGGCTTGTGGAGACTTGCACTGTAGTGTAAGGAACGGGATGCGTTGCGCTGGTGTCGTCGTCAGTCAGCATTGGCGTCGTAGAGGCCACCGGGGCTTGCGGGGACTTACACTGAGATGCACCAGTGTCGATGATGAGCTGCAGTGCTCTGGGCCACAGTCGATGGTGGACTGCTAGGAGCTGCGTTGAGATGTGTGGAAATATGACAAAGAAGCTGTTTATGTCCCTGTGGCTTGAACAGGGGGCCTGCTGACTGTCCCTTGGAGATTCCTTGCAGTCCTGGGTCCACACAGACAGGCTGAGTTCAGCAGGTCAGCTTACAGCAGCAGGAGAGTCTTTGTGTAGCAACAGCAGGCCTTGGGCAGCAAAGCAGTCCTCGGTCAGCAAGTAGATCAGCAGGGCAGACTTCACAGCTAGGCACTCTACAGGTTCAGAAGTTATCTGAAGAGATGGATTTAAGGGTCCACTACTTATACCTGGTGTCCACTTTGAATTGGGAGAAGCTTCTTAGTCCTCCCCCTACAGAGGTGTCTGGAATTTCCTTCCTCCCTGTCCTGGCTCCAGCTTGTCGGTGGGCACAAAAGCCTAGTGTGAAACACTTTGTGAGTGTGATGAGGCAGAGTCTTTGTGATGTGCTAGTATGGTAGGTGACAGCTCCCTCTCCTTCACCCTGACAGAGATAGCCCATCCTAACGCACCTATTTCCCTTTTGTCCCACTGTCTGGGAGTAATACACAAAGGCCAACTGCCAGCTACACCTAGTCATATGACCCAGGATACAGGCTGTAAGCACCAAGTGGTTGGAACAAGAAAATGGCAACTTTCTAAAAGTAAAAGACAAAAGATGTAAGAATGCACACTTTCCCTTGAATATCTATTCATGTAATAATATCACAACCATCTAATTGCGTGCGAACAGATTCTGTGAACCGTCCCAAGTCACAGTTCAATACAAAGTATGAAGAAAAGGTACGTAACATTGCGCACCCATCCGTCGCACTGCTGAATTCAGGAATTTTTCCTTTCGGTCAATCATTCTTTGTAGTAATCCAGTTTTATTCAAAAGTAAACCTATAATGATGTCCATACTTCATTCAAAGAGTTAATCCATGCTTTATAATCACTTCAGAGACAGCGTAGTTCCACATTGGTGTTTTATTTAACATCTTCAAATGCCTCATGTAGTCCATCCAGACTTTTAACAGCGGCACGTGTATACAAAACAATCATGGAGAACTGACTCAAAAACGTTCCACCCAATGCATTTCGAGCACACTGGCTCTTCGTCAGGGGTTACTGAAACAAATAGAAAAATAACTCAGCCAACTATATAAGTCCAGTTTCACTCGATATTCTAAAAAACATAATCACGTGACCCTCATCACCCCCACCACCCCTCAATCACAAATTTACTTAAAAACCACCCATGCATAAAAACTAGTAAACTCCTACCATGCAATTACCCATCCTGACTAAAAGAAAACTAAACCCACTGCATCTTTGCCAATAAAAACAAACTCATGAAAAAATTCATGAGCAAGCTGATGTGCAACACCCCTACACCCTTTACCGATGTCCCACGAGTGCTTTTGAAATCCTGGCCCCTCTGTTTATTCGAGTAAACTTTCCCAATCAAACCCTCGACAAATTACCTTGCCACATATATCTATTTATAAACTCGCCCATGTGTGCACAATCAGTTGAAGGTCGGCTCTGACCCCGTAACCTCCCCTTTCAGAGCTCCAAAGCTTAAAGTGATATTTCGCAAAGGCGCAGTTCCCCACAAAAATATACATACATCAATGAACCTGAACAAAAGCACTCAAACCCTAAACTATTTGTTTCAGTAACCCCTGACGAAGAGCCAGTGTGCTCGAAATGCATTGGGTGGAACGTTTTTGAGTCAGTTCTCCATGATTGTTTTGTATACACGTGCCGCTGTTAAAAGTCTGGATGGACTACATGAGGCATTTGAAGATGTTAAATAAAACACCAATGTGGAACTACGCTGTCTCTGAAGTGATTATAAAGCATGGATTAACTCTTTGAATGAAGTATGGACATCATTATAGGTTTACTTTTGAATAAAACTGGATTACTACAAAGAATGATTGACCGAAAGAAAAAATTCCTGAATTCAGCAGTGCGACGGATGGGTGCGCAATGTTACGTACCTTTCTTCATACTTTCTAAAAGTGGCATTTTCAGAATTGTGACTTACAGTCCAACTTTCCATTAAAGAAAGTTTTAAATTACAATTCTTTAAACACCAAAGGTAATGTAGTGTAGTTCCTATTTCCCTAATAGGCTCTGCGCATTGGAATAATATACCCTATAGGCTTGACATAGGACTGAGGTCGGTATGTCCCTATCGAGTATATTAAACTTAATTACTTTGTGCCAGCTAGCTCAGAGGCCACTAGAAACTCCTTGAAAACAAGAAGGGAGTAGTTTCTGGCAACCGCATAAACATGACTACTTTGTTTCCCTTTAGAATCGGAACACGTCTCAGAATCGTGGAAACAATAGATAACAGTTTCACTCAGCTAATCGTGCATGCTTAGTTTCTTCAGAGTTACACAGAAAGAATAGACGGGCGTTTCAATAAAAAGGTGTTATTGAACAGTCTTGTTTCTCGTGTAAGAGATATGCGCTGTTATGATCACAAGACAGTCTGCAAGATATATTATGTACAGCGTAAGCAGTGGAAATAAATAATACTGCGCTAGCATTATCTTTTAGCATATATTCACATACATAAATAACATGAGCTAAAAATGCGAGTACTCATATGATGCGTCTCTAAGCTAGTTCTACCCCAATGTACCTAACCTAGTCTAGGTGTAGGGAAAGATAAGACGTAGGCGAAGTATTCTCTAGTGTGGTATGCTAAGAGTATGTTAAGTCTAGTATGCCAAGAGTCCCTCTAGGTTCTAGTCAGCTCCATACCTTGAGAATGAGAGAGGTGGGAATCTCTTTCCGGACTCGAACTCTAACACCCCGTGAAGGGAGTCAGATCACTGGAAGCTGGATTCTCTGCGAGCAGGGATGACAGCGTCTTCTCAGTGCGTCAGGCCGGGATACGGGCTCCTCTGAAGTCGAGGTCTCCTCTAACTTGCTTGGGCAAGAGAAGGTATATTTATACCTGGTAGGTACTTTGGAATGTTAGCATTGACGTGAAGTCGGACAGAGGAAGACGTCAGGAATGAACCCTTAAGGTATAGCGGTTCATGCATAATAGATGAGTTCTTGGAGAAATCAATAATCCTGTGCTAGGGGAACTCCCAAGAGCTTAAGGGTCTGGTTTGTAAGAACTCGTTGTGATGTTAGGGTGGACGGATGTCGGTGACCATGCCTGTATTTGGAGTGCACGGCTAATGCCTAAATAAGGACTGGGATTCTATGCCTATATAAGGGCAATGCGAATTGTGCCTATATAAGGACATGTTTCAGGAAAACCTATATACGGACACCTAAAGCGGAATACAACACCCACTCCACTTTCGAATGAACGATAATACTAAATGCTAAACATAAATTTGAGTACCACATATTGCTAAAAACATTTCTAAAAACATATTAAAAGAAGTTTAAAAATAAACTGTTGAATGCAATAGGTGCTGTACATTTTAAAGCAATGTTTTCATGCTAAGCATATATTGGAAATAAATGCAACATGAATGAATAAACAGTAATATATACATATGACGAAATGATTGATAAGTATTTCAAAAATCAAAGCCATTTCATATCATGGAAGTAAATGAAATTTTAGACAAAGTTTTTCAAAGAAGTCCGTTTTATAAGAATAGTTCTACTGTAAGCAGATTGATTTGCCATGTAGTTTCAAAAAAAAGTTCATTTTTGGGAAGAGTTCCAAGTTTTTGAAAATATGAAGGCCAAATTCATTGCGTCCCTGGTACACTGTGAGGCGAATCAAAGTCAGTGTACGGGTCTGGTGTAAACATGAAATCATCTATTTCCGTAGAAAAAATATCATCAACCGATGTTGGTGACATTTGGAACACCTCGTGTAGGAGATTAACTGCACAGAGATGAGAAGCATCGCCCTCAGCATAAGATGCCGCAGCAATGTTCGCGTCCATTGTTACCTGTGTGCCTGTTGATCCATCTCGTACCTCAGCAGCAGCCGGAAGCGTCTGTGAGATCTCAATGAATGCCGTCATCAGGATTGGTAGCCTCTGGGGACAACACAGAGCATGGGCCATTACCGGGTCCAGCAGAGTATCGATATCCGTTGGCATGACTGATGGGAGTGTTAGACAGGTGTCTAGCAAGCATTCTTCACCGCAAAGCAGGCAGCGTAGAACAGGTAAGATGCAATCTTGCCAGATTGGTCTGAATGACAGGAACCATGTTGTATTAAGTTCCCGCAGACGAGGTATGCCCAAAAGTTGCACTATGCGCTCACGGCACTTCCGTTCTAGGAGAGCTTTCTCCACATCGCTCGGAGTGATGTCGGCGGATAGGCTTGCCATAGCGTAATAGTAGGAACAGAAATAAGATTCCTGCAACAAGTGCTAGAATTAATGGCACACCACCAAACACCGAATGTGCGAAGTTTGGGATGATCCCGAGGACTGCTTGAAAAGGTGCTAACAGTCCTGAGCAGATGGTCTTAAATACATGTACAATTCCGCTCGTATCAGACATGTTAAAGATACGTCCCATCATTTCTGCGAAATGTATAGGGCAGTTTGTACGAATTAAAGCCTGTATCTCAGCCGAAGTCCTTGCAATTTGTAAATCATAGATTTCTTTGGCCGAGGTCAGAGGCACAGTTTGTTGTATAAGCATGGCTTTCATTCTGCTTAAAGTTTCAAATCATATAAAAGAAACATTCAATGAAGGCCATAAAGGCGACTCCCTGACTGTGTCTATTGGGGGGAACAATACTTGCATACAGCAAGTGACCCTGGAGTCTACCGTTACTAGATATGGGATGCCTGGCAACATGCCACAGCAACTCTGATCATTCAACATGAGGTAACTCCCATTAGAAAGTTGGCCAAACGTTGGATTAATCACAGCAGCTGGTGTACCTTGCTGGTGGCAGGACAAATTTGCCACAGAACCATTACAAGCCCCGTGTAAAGAAATGTCTTGACATATTAGTGAACCGCTTAGTGCATTTTCACAGTGTGTACCGCCAAGAAACACTTCACGATCCCCACTCCAACATCTGTATTCGTATGGTAAATCCCAGGATGTCTTAATGTATTCTTTACTCAACCTTTCATATTTGCCCGCTTGCATTTGTTTGAGGCAATACTGAAACTGAAAAGTAGTGACAGGCAGAGTGATTTTGCCTTGAATAAGCCATTCTGTAGCTGGTTTTTCTGCCACAGTGAATGGTAATTTCTCCAGTTTTTCAATGCTCAGCACTGTATACTTTGCTCCCCTTTGTGCCAGTTCGATCTGTTTATCAGTCAGATTGTATTCTGCAAACAGAGCCGACGTGTTGATAAAACGCCAAGGCACATAGCCTGCACGCAAAGATTGCAGCGTCCAGCCTAATAACATAATAGAACTTAACTGAGATTGGCCTTGTTGTAACATGGCTAAATCTTGTTCCAGTATGTCAATAGCAGAGGATACAATGTTGTCCAATGAATAAATTCTGGATGACAAAGTTGTTAACCCATTGTCAACCACAGAGAGAGTTTTCTCCAAATTAATACGATCAAGTTCACGTATTCGTTCTGCGGCATCTACCTGTGAAACCTTCCATGCTTCATTATAAGCAGCATAGATGCCGGCATATATGAAACGTTTTCGACGTGGTTTTCTCGGTCCTAGCAAGAATTCCCTAAGGTCTGCGTCTTCTTTAAGAAAAGATAAGTGTTGTTTCACATCCTCAAGTGTAGATGTTTGTAGCCAGTCGAGGCACAATTTTCCTACACTGTATGTTGTTACTACCCCCGGATGTTGTCTTTGGACGTATCGTGGGTCTGGCCTATGAATAGTAAAGCCCTGTGTTTTATGCAGGAATCTTTCTTGACAGATGTTTGTGTCTGTGGGCCAGATCAACCATTTTCTCCAATCAGGATTTGTTCTGTTGATTTGTAGTATTGAGTCAACTGTAACCGCTGCCTGTGTATTGTTTTTACTGGCAGGTGTTGGTACAGAAGGTGTTTTCATGTCTTTGATCTTGGCTAAACCAAGGCAAGACGTTTGTTGCACAGTGTCATTCAAAAACATTATTTGCTGAGGGATGATACATGCTCTAAACAAAACTTCTATCCCCTGCACTTGCCAACCTTTAGAGCCCCAGACATATTTTGTGTCTATTGTGTATTTCCACAAATTGAATCCATGTCTAGACAGTTGGGCAATAAATGTTGTAAAGTAAATCTGTTTTGTATTTGTTAAAATAATTTTCTGTCCTGTTTTGTTTACATTTTTATAGTAAAATGTTTCCGGATCAGATGTATTGTACCCTGAGAAATAGGGAAACTTTTTAGCAAACGTTTTTGAACTACCTTTTGGTGGTGTAGGACAATGCTCCCATTGGTTAAACATAAACACATTTCTAGGTGTTGCAGATTTATGCAAAAAATGATGACCATAGTGGTTATAGCAATACAGCTGTTCATAGTCTGATGAACCCTCTAAATATTAATTGTTAGAAAATGCAGCAGACCTTTCTAGATCAAACATCATATCATTTACAGTCTCAAAGTCCCAATCATCAGAATAGGTACTGGACGAAATAAAATCACTTAATGAAATTTTAAATAAATGTGGAATGTTCAAAAGTTCCGTAGGACCGAAGATATCGAAATCAGTTTTGTCCCACACTATACCATCTTGTATAGGAACGGCTGTGATGTTCACTGCTGACTAGTCTCTTGTTTCACGATGGGATGATTTGTGTGGTTTCAAAAGTAAGTTCACATGTTTACTTTCAATATCCAAATGGATGTATCTGCCATTTATAAGCACGCTGATAGTCATAACCAAAGCTAGCCAAAGCAGAAAGAAATATATTCCAGAAATAATCCATAGTTCAATCCATGGTGAAACCAGATAAGTCTCTTTCAGGAAAGGAAAAAAGTCTTGTACTTGCTGTTTGAAAGTTTTCGATGCTGGCGTCGTTTCAGGCTCACTCGGATCCTCAGAAAACGTATCAAAGTTAATGAAATAGCCAGAAGCAGTTCTGTCAATTGTTGGAATTGCATCAGGATTTGTCGAAATCGCTGGAACCAGTTGATCACTTGTTACATTGGTGTAGACAGGTGTATTTGGACGAACTGTTACTTGAGTTTCAAGAGGGATGAGTTCCATAGCATTGTTGCTTAGTCCTTCATCTGTTATTGCTGAATTCTCGATGGTTATCAGTCTTTCAGTCTGAACCTCTTGGATAGTAGCGAGAGGAGTGCGTGTGCTACTAGGTCGGAGTCCACGAGGCCTACTATTTAGTATTGGCCACATACTGTGGTTTGATGAGGTCGATTGACACAAATCTTTTCTCCTTTTTTCCAGCAAGGGGCGGCAGAAGTACTGTTCTTGTTCCTTGAACGGCTAGGACAGGTACTGGTTGTCTGTAAGAAGGTCCAAATTCCTTCTTGTCCGCAACCTTCTCTCTGACTAGATCCCCAACTTTTGGGATCCAGACAGGCCTTGCTGGGACTGCCGGTTTTTCCCCAGTGGTGGTTGGCTTCAGGAATACGTTGCTTTGTTTCGATCTTAGTTCATTTAGATCCTGTAAAACAGCCAAACGATCTTTGATATCAAAGGGTTTATTTTCCACCACTGTGCCTTTACATTCAAGATCAGGAACCCACATTCTTGTCCCAAATAGAACCTCATATGGAGTGACCCCCCTAGAGAACTTCTTGGCAAATTATTTAATGAGCGTTGGACCCCATAAAGATGTTTGACCCACCCATCACTCGTACCTAATACTCTAGCTGTTATAGATTGCTTTATGTCCCGGTTTTTCCTTTCCACAACAGAATTTCCCTCAGGATGAAACGGAGAGGAGTACCGCAATGCAACGCCCAAACTGGCCATGGCTTCTTTGTAAACCCGAGAGCTAAACGCAGGGCCCTGGTCAGAATGTAGCGTGCCTATTGCGTATGTGCCGATAAAGACTCCCAAATCTTTTATAAAAGTTCGAGCGTCAGCCAAGCGCTGAGGCCATATCCATAGGAACCTTGAGCACGAATCCACTGCGACCATTATATATTTATAGTTACCGTCCCTTTGCAAGGGACCGTAGTGGTCCAGGTAAACACAAGCTAATGGTTTGTCTGAAATTAACAGGGGTGTCTGCGCAGGACGTTTCACTGTGGAGACTTTCATCTGTTGGCATATTTCACATTCCAAAACATAGTTTTTGGTCTGTTTCCTAATGCCAGGCCACCAATATCTTTGTTTCAGTAAAGATACTGTTGCAGAAATACCTGCATGGGCAGAGGCTATCCCTTCATGTGCTGCTAGGATTAGTCCTAATCTACGTTCCTTGTTTGGAATTACCCTATCCCCCACTCCAGGGATTCGAGCAAAAGGAACGTTGTTTGCATCAATTACATAGGAGTACTTGAGTGGAAACTTTTTTGGTAACGCTGCACCACTGCCTTTGCTTGTAGCATTGACAGCCAACAATATCTCACTGTCTATTCTCGTTTTTTAACGCGTGATCGCAGCTACGGAAGCCGTGTGAACAGCCCCCTTTGCGGCTTCGTCAGCCAATGAATTCCCTGCAACGTGAACGCCATCACGTTGATGACTCAGCGTGTCTATCACGTGAGCTTTTGGTAGTTCGTTTTTTAACTGAGATACTTGTTCCCAAAGCGTTTTATGCTTTATTGTGCCACCTTTTGCATCTTGGAACCCATTTTCAAGCCAATTTTGTATATATTCATTATACGACTGAACACAGTAGAAAGAATCGCACACTATGAGTGTGGGAAATTCGCGATCTGTACTTTCAAGTGCCAGTTTGAATGCTTGTAGTTCAGTTCGCTGAGCTGTACAATCTCCTAGAGATTGAGTTTTAGTAACCATTGGTCTGAATTTACCATCTCGCATGCGACCTTTAACGATTGCGCATGCTGCACTGTAAGCTTGCTTACTCCCTGTAGCGGGTTGTGCGGATCCGTCAGTGTAAATTATGAATTCGAACTGATCGAGAGGCAGAATTTCACTGGGCAGAGGACATTCATGTTCATATTGCAGGACCACTTGTGTTTTTAAATCAGGATCAAAAACATATTCAACATCCGTTGCAGCAAGAGAGTTAACCCATTGTATCCATCTAGGATGTAAAGCTTTTGCATTTGGAATGCTCGCTTTAGTAACCGTCTCTAAGGCCGGTACTGGGGTTACGACAATATTGCGTTTCCCTTGAGCTAGGGCTCTTTCTTTTGCTACAGCGGTTTGAACTGCTGTCAGTATTTTTTCTGTTGAAGTGAAGCGCATTTCTGCTTGTGTATACAAATGAGATTTGTATGCTATTGGTACTTTTTCACCCTCATTAAATGTTAAGTAGGTGAATCCGCATTGACCCGATATTATTCGGATCACTAAGTTGCGTTGACTTACGCGTGTTTGTAAGTGATTTGTTGCTAACATGTTAGCTTGGAGTGAACGCAAGATTTCTGTGTGTTCTTGTGTCCAATTTTTGATTGAAAAATCAGGTTTGATTAATGCGTAGAGAGGTTTAACCCTTTCGGCGTAATTCAGAATGTACGTTCTTCCAAAATTTAGGAAACCCATGATGGATTGTAAATTTTTCAGCGTTTTTGGAGATTGGAGCAGCGCACACTTTTCTAAAAAGTTAGCTGCCAAGCTCTTGCCTTCACTTGAAAGCTCATATCCTAGAAAAAGGACATTAAGATGGGCAATTCTGGATTTTTTAAAGTTGAATTTATAGCCCTCAGAGGCGAAGCCCAATATAATGGTACTCACCCTGTTCAAGTGCCTATCCAGGTCATCGTCTGTCAGATAGATGTCATCGACATATGACAATGCCTCATTATCATAAATTTGTAGTAACTCTGTTACCCTCGCTGAGAATAACCCCAGGCTGTTTTTGAACCCTTGTGGGAGTCGACAAAATTGACGCTGGGTCCCCATTATTGAGAAAGCCGTTAAGTACCTGCTTTCAGGTGCTATGTTTTGACAAAAGAAACCATTTGAGATGTCTAATGTGTTTTTATATTTTTTGCGCACAATGTTATTCATTAATGCTGTACTATGTGCATTTTGCACTGCAAATGTTTTTGAACAAGTGTTTAAGTGTCTGTAATCCAAAACTAGACGATATGTATGGTCTGGTTTGGATACAGGAAACAAAGGATTGTTCATCAATGAACCTGAACAAAAGCACTCAAACCCTAAACTATTTGTTTCAGTAACCCCTGACGAAGAGCCAGTGTGCTCGAAATGCATTGGGTGGAACGTTTTTGAGTCAGTTCTCCATGATTGTTTTGTATACACGTGCCGCTGTTAAAAGTCTGGATGGACTACATGAGGCATTTGAAGATGTTAAATAAAACACCAATGTGGAACTACGCTGTCTCTGAAGTGATTATAAAGCATGGATTAACTCTTTGAATGAAGTATGGACATCATTATAGGTTTACTTTTGAATAAAACTGGATTACTACAAAGAATGATTGACCGAAAGGAAAAATTCCTGAATTCAGCAGTGCGACGGATGGGTGCGCAATGTTACGTACCTTTTCTTCATACTTTCTAAAAGTGGCATTTTCAGAATTGTGACTTACAGTCCAACTTTCCATTAAAGAAAGTTTTAAATTACAATTCTTTAAACACCAAAGGTAATGTAGTGTAGTTCCTATTGCCCTAATAGGCTCTGCGCATTGGAATAATATACCCTATAGGCTTGACATAGGACTGAGGTCGGTATGTCCCTATCGAGTATATTAAACTTAATTACTTTGTGCCAGCTAGCTCAGAGGCCACTAGAAACTCCTTGAAAACAAGAAGGGAGTAGTTTCTGGCAACCGCATAAACATGACTACTTTGTTTCCCTTTAGAATCGGAACACGTCTCAGAATCGTGGAAACAATAGATAACCGTTTCACTCAGCTAATCGTGCATGCTTAGTTTCTTCAGAGTTACACAGAAAGAATAGACGGGCGTTTCAATAAAAAGGTTTTATTGAACAGTCTTGTTTCTCGTGTAAGAGATATGCGCTGTTATGATCACAAGACAGTATGCAAGATATATTATGTACAGCGTAAGCAGTGGAAATAAATAATACTGCGCTAGCATTATCTTTTAGCATATATTCACATACATAAATAACATGAGCTAAAAATGCGAGTACTCATATGATGCGTCTCTAAGCTAGTTCTACCCCAATGTACCTAACCTAGTCTAGGTGTAGGGAAAGGTAAGAAGTAGGCGAAGTATTCTCTAGTGTGGTATACTAAGAGTATGTTAAGTCTAGTATGCCAAGAGTCCCTCTAGGTTCTAGTCAGCTCCATACCTCTTTCCGGACTCGAACTCTAACACCCCGCGAAGGGAGTCAGATCACTGGAAGCTGGATTCTCTGCGAGCAGGGATGACAGCGTCTTCTCAGTGCGTCAGGCCGGGATACGGGCTCCTCTGACGTTAGGGTGGACGGATGTCGGTGACCATGCCTGTATTTGGAGTGCACAGCTAATGCCTAAATAAGGACTGGGATTCTATGCCTATATAAGGACAATGCGAATTGTGCCTATATAAGGACATGTTTCAGGAAAACCTATATACGGACACCTAAAGCGGAATACAACAGTAAGGTAGCCCAATTTTATCCTATGGGCGGAGTAGGCCTCACAGTAGTGAAAAACGAATTTAGGAGTATTTCTCTATCAAAACATATTAAACTTAAAAGTTAATTTCCAACCTTTTAAAATACAATGGACCATGCCCTAAGGACATTTTAGGCCTGGCAAAATGTTTATGGTGACAGATCAAAATGGCAGTTTAAAACTGCAAACATAGGCTGCACTGGCATGCCTATGACATGTTTATAAGGCTACGTAAGGGGGAGCACAATTAGTGATGCAGGTCCACTAATAGCATTTAATTTACAGCCCCTGGGTACATGCAGTACCACTTTACTAGGGACTTACGAGTAAATTAAATGTGCTGATTGGGTGTGAGACAATTTTACCACAGAGAGAGCACAAGCACTTTACCAAGGAGAGAGCACAAGCACATTAGCACTGGTTGGCAGTTGTGAAGTGCACAGAGTCCTTAAAGCTAACAAAAACTGGTTCAGAAAACAGGAGCATGAAGGCAAAACGTTTGGGGGTGACCCTGCAGAGAGGGCAAGGTCCAACAGTTATGTTACGTTATGTTATGTTATGCTATGCTATGCTATGCTTTGGTATGTTATGTTATATTTATTTATTTATTTGAGGACTTTTATATAGCACAAATGTGTCCCATTCGGGTATCCGAGAGCTGTACATAAAGCAGTCTTTTCATACATACATACATGGAAAGGAAATAAGCAAATAATAAATTAGGAAGGAATAGTAGGGAGCAATACAAATACAATATATCAATCAGCATGGCAGAACCAAAATTGGGAAAGTCCCACAGTTAAGAATGAATAAGCAAAAAGCAACAAATATAGTATATCAGTCAGGAAGGCAGCTCCAGGATCTGGAGTAGTCTACCAGAAGATAGATAATTGAGAGACTTCCAGACTCCAAGGGCCAGACGCATCAAAAATGTTTTTGCGATTCCCTAATTGCGAATCTTTGCAATTCGCAATTAGGGAATCGCAAAACGGCACGCATGAAAGTGTGCAGTACACTTTCTGCGATTCCTAAGGGGTCGCAAATGACCTACCTCATGAATATTAATGAGGTAGGTCGCAATTTGCGACCCCCTTGGAATCGCAAACATCACAGGGATGGTGGCCTGCTGAGATCAGCAGACCACCATGTCTGTGATTGCTTTTAAATAAAGCAATCATTTTTTTGTTGTAAAGCAGCGCCTTCCAAATAGCGAATCGCAAACCCATTTTCGATTCGGTAACAGGTTACCAAATTGCAAAATTGGGTTTGATGCATCGCAAAAGCATTTTTTGCGATCACAAACGGGCCGATTCGCAGAATCGGCCCGTTTGCGAGGAGAAAAATGTTTGATGCATCTGTCCCCTAATGAAGGAAATAATGCATCAGAAGCTTTTTTACTTCTTTTTTGAAGGAGGTAGTCGAGGGGTTTGCTCTGTTTTTGGGAGGTAATGCATTCCATATTCTTGGGGCAAGGTCAGAAAAGGAGAGTTAGTAGGTTTTCCTTTTGTTGCATTTTTGTGGCTTCAACAATAGGGAGCTTGCGCTTCTTAAGGAACAAGTACCCCTGGAAATGTTGTTTTTTGGCCAGGTAAATAGGAGTGCTACAGTAAAGGGCCTTGTGTGTCATTCAGGCAATCTTCAATTGGATTCTTACTTCAAAAGGGAGCCATTTTAGATGTTTTAGGACTGGAGTAATGTGGTCAGCTCTTCTGGATCCTGGTATGAGCCTGGCAACTGTGTTCAAAGTGGCCTTTAGTGCAGCCAGCTTTACTTTGGGTAAGCCTTCAAGAGCAGCACTCATGTAATGTAGTTGTGAGATCACTAGGGATTGTACAGTTAGCTTAAAGTCATCAGGGGGCAGGAAGGGTTTGATTTTCCTTCGAGTGTTCAATTGGTGTTTGGCTCCCCTGGTGGTTGCACTGATAAGTATGCATATTCAGGCATTTGTCCAAATAATACCTAAAAATTGAGTAGAGTAAATAAAATGGGGGAAGCAGTTGACAACTGTGAGTTTTGAGCCCTTCGTCAATGGGTGGAGTGCAATTGTTGGAGGTGATCAAAAGGAGTTCTGTTTTGAGGATGTTAAGCTTGAGGTGATTACGGGTTAGCTATTGTTGGGTTTTTAGTAGGGTGCAGTTGAGCACTTTTATATCATAGGATGAAGATATTTTCAAATATAAGTGTGTATTATATGCATACATATGGTAATGTATGTTTGAGAGCTTCAAAATTTCGGTAAGAGGTTCCATGTACAGGTTGTTTAATTACGTGGGTGAGAGCGTGGACCCATGAGGCACTCCTATTGTGACTGGTGTGATATCCAATAGGGTTTGGTAGAATTTGAATCGCTGAGCTCTATTTTGAAGCAACAAACCAAACCAGTTTAAAACGGGACTGAATAGCCCTATCCTGTTTTCAAAGAGGTCAATCAAGCTGTCATGTTTAACCATATCAAACGCAGAGGAGCGATCAAGAAGTATAAGTAGACAGGGTTCGTTCTGATCTAACAGTCTTAGTGCATTGTCGACAATGTGTGTCAGAGCCATTTCAGTGGTATGTCCAGATTTGAAGCCAAATTGGCAATGGTCAAGGAGTTGAAATTGTTCAATATGGTTGCAGAGTTGCAGGTGTACACATTTCTCAAGTAGCTTTACTAGAGAATTGATGTTGGAAATTGGACGGAAATTGTTGGGGTCTGACTGGTCCACAATTGGTTTTTAAAATTGGGTTGATCTGTCCTATCTTTAGGCAATCTGGAATTGTGTCCTGAGACAGTGATGCACTGACAATCTTCGTCCATATGGGGAGTAAAGACGATCTAAGATTTTTGATTAGCTTGGCGGGCAGAAGATCTTTAAAGTGGTTTGAGGGTTTTATTGATGTAATCATTGTGAGTATGTCGGTTTCGTCAGGGATTTTGAAGGAAGACTAGGTTGCCTTATTTTTTATAGAACAGCTAGTAAGAGGAGATCAATCCTGGAGCTGCACTGTGAGGAGGCTGGACTGGTCATGACTGGGCAGAAGCTTAGAGGTAAGTTGCAGTTCATATTTGATTCTCCTTGTCTTATCACTGAAGAGGGTGGAGAACTCATCGCTGCTTGGCAGTATCATGCATGGATACTCCAAAAGGGGCTTTCCAGAGCGCTTGACAAAAAAATGGTAGGAGAAACTGGGGCAAGATGGAAAATTTGAACAACCATATCTTGAGATCTTTGTGGAAAGTCAGTAGGTGATTGAAGGAGCGTTAATAAGATAGAAGGTTGTGCTAGAGCTTGGGATGAAGAATACGAAAGCAACAGCTGCCTTGCTTTGCCCATTAGAACCTCAGAACCATGGCGAGACTAAGAGCTGAAGATCAGAGAAGTCTAGTGGGGCTGTAGTTTTTCAGATGGGATTTGAGGGAAGAAGGGCCAGTATCATTCAGAATTCGATGTGTGGCACGGAGTGCCATAAATTAGGTCTATTTCTCTTTGAGGAGCCAGTGAAGGCAACGCAGATGACTAGATATCAAATGAGTTTCAAGAAGATATTCAAGCTGTCTTACTGCAGTATTTAGGACAAACTGAAGCCTCTTTCTGGATGACTTCATGGTACTAAGATGTAGTATATTGCCATAAACAAGACGTAACAAAATAAAGGCTTGAATGATTGTCCTCTCGATGGAGGGGCCAAAGCTTCACAGAAGTTTCTTCAGTCTCCAGCTCATGCTGAAGCATAAGGCTGTCACTTTCTTTATGTTTGTATCAAAGATAGATTGCTGTCAATCCAGACAACTAAAACTGTTGATCAAAGTCTTGGGGATAGGAGGATTCCTCAGCACTTCCAGCCACCAGTGAGAGCCCCACAGGTGAGTCTGTTTACCCATCGCTACATTCTCTGTTTTACTGGGCTTCAGCTTACAAAGTTCATCCATTCTGCCACCTGGGTCATACAGGTCCTAAATTGTCATGAACTCCGATCCTCAGCAGATGTGAGGGATGGAATCAATTGATTATCATCTGCATAAGAGATCAGTGAGAACCCATATGATTCTACGATATTCCCCAAAGTCTGTACAAAAATAAAGAATAGCGTGGGGCTCAAGGACGATCTGTGAGGCACTCCAAATGTTAGCTGGCATTTAGTAGAGGTGAAGGGGGACAATGCAACTGGAAAAGAGCACCCTTACAGAAAATATGCGCACCAAGTCAGTGCTTTGTCACAGATTTCAAACTCTCTCAGCCTCTTAACTAACACTTTGTGTGAGACTGCATTGAATGATGTGCTGAGATCTAAAATTCTCAGAGCATCTTAGCCTCCTTTATCCTTTTTCTTCCTGAGCTCTTTGATAATGAGCAGAACAACAGTCTCCGTACTTTGGGAGACCCAGAAATCTGTTTGAGAGGGATGCAGTAGTTAATGACGCTCTAAATAGTACAAAAGTTGCCTATTAATGAATTTCTAAAGTACTTTTGCCAGTAGCTGCAAAAGAGAAGTTAGATGATAAGTTTCAGGCAGCTTGTAATCCAGAGAAAGTTTTTTCAATCTAGGTAAAACTGTTGCACGTGTCCAACTAGCCGGTACAATAGCCGTAAGAATGGAAAGATTGAGAAGATGAGAAAAAATTGGAATGAGGACTGATCCTGCCATTTTAAGTATTCTCAGAGGTACTGGGTCTGTTGGAAAGCCAGTTTATATGGCATGAAGAATATTTTTAAAGGTTTCAAGATTATATAAATTGAAAGCTGGCAGACTTGGTCCGGTGTACGAAGCTTGGCATGATGGGCTAGTCTGGGCAGGCGCTGTTATACACTCATCCTGCGAGAAGTTTGCATAACTATCAGTCACTTTTTCACAAAGTAGTCTGCCCGCAAGCTACATTTCTCCTCCAATATCTCTGGAGTAGGGCTCTTTTCATCGAAGTTGCTCAGTGCTACCACAATGAAGAAGATCTCCAGCACCGAATTCTGGGCCCCTTCGATTCTTGATGCATAATGATTGATGTTTGCCTTTCTGACAGGTTTCTGATAACATTTAATAGCAGGCAAATATGTCTTTTGGGCTGTAAGATCATAAGATTTTCTCAAGACACCTTTCAGAATTTGGCACCCTTTTTTAAGTCTACTAGAGTATTATCAAGCCATGGACCATATGTTTGTTTTTTAGGTAAGACTGTGAATTTGTGGATAAGGGTGTTCAACGCTGATCCACAAATTAACTTTTTTTTTTACTGAGAATATGATGTTCGAGTCAAGCAGTGGTGTTGGAAGAGTTGAGAAGACTGCAAAGATTGCCAAAATCTGACTCATTTAGTTTATGCCAGCCTCTGGTGACTCGGGTAGAGGAGTTGTTGGTGGGGTGCCAGTTTAGTTGAAGGGTTATCAGGACCACAGATGATCAGTCCAAGTCATGTGGAAAGGGGTGCTGGTGTCCAGCAGGTCTAAATTAGTAAAGATGAGGTTAAGGTTATGACCTGCCAAGTGGGTAGGGTCTTTGATGAGCTGAACTAGCTGGACAAGCTGCATTATTGTTATGTTATGTTATGTTAAAAAATTCGTACAGCGCATAGCTGACCCAGCAACCGGACGTCCCTGCGCTAGTCTCAAGAGAGCACTACCAAAAGCAACTGAAAAGAGAATAACCAGGTCTTCAGGATTTTCTTGAAAGTCCAGTAGTTCTGGACACTCCTGATGGACAGAGGGAGCACATTCCAAAGCGATGGGGCCTTAGCACAGAAAGAACGGCCTCCCGCTCTGACTCTCCTAACACAAGGAACAGTAGCCAGATTGTGATCAGCTGATCGCAGTGCATGAGAAGGCTTGTATGGGAACACTAGGTTACGCAGGATGAGGGCCCCTGGGAAAAAAAGATCTTATGGGTGGTGCACAAGGTTTAAAATGCATGCGCTTCTCCACAGGGAGCCAATGCAATTTGCGACTAAAACCTGCAACAGGACAGAGCTTTGGAAGCGTGAACAGCAGCCTGGCCATGGCCAGATGGAGTCTGCGAATCACAGCTTTACTGGTTCTCAAGTAGAGGATATTGCAATAGTCTAGCCGGGAATGGATAGCTGCCTGAATGATTACTTGTTGGATGGGAGGGTAAAAAAATCCAAGAATGGGTCTGAGCCCACGCATAAGTCCAAAGCATGTGTCAACCACTGATTTCGCCTGTGCATCAAAAGTTAATGCATTTTACACCATGGTTTTTGACTACAGAATAAGAACAAGATAGGGGACTGAGAGAGGGAGGCCACCAGTGGTTGCCCCAGGAGTGGATGTCTTTCTCCAGAAGGAGAATCTCAGTTTTGCTAGTGTTCAGTTGCAGACAGTTAGCCTCCATTCACTCTGCAACAGCCAACATACCCCGTTGGAAATTAGCCATGTCTGATGAGGGGTGTTCATAAAGAAAAGCACAAGCTGAGTGTCATCCACATAGGACACCAGTGAAAACCCTAAGGATTTCACAACCTGAGCCAGAGATTGAATATAGATATTAAACAGAGTGGGGCTCTTGGAGGAACCCTGGGGAACCCCATTGTGCAGAGTGTGCAAGTGAGACTATAAGGGGGAGAAATAACCTGTAAAGAGTGATTAGAAAGATAGGAGGAGAACCAGGCTAAGGCTGGACCGCCTATGCCAATGCCCTGAAACTTTTGTGGGACACAGTGTCAAAAGCGCCATTTAGAGCAAGCAAGATCAAGGCTGAAGACCTGTCCTCGTTTAAAATGCCATGGACTTGCTCAGTAACCACAAGGAGAGCCAACTCCATATTGTTTAATGGCCTAAAACCGTTCTGAGATCTGTACAGAATTTGATTGTCTTCTACAAACTTTGTTAAAATAGCATTGACATGTGTGTCAGTGATCTTGACAAGGAAAGGCAGCAGAGAGATAGGGCAAAAATTCTCAGGTTTGGAAGCGTCCAGGGCTTGTTTTTTCAAAAGGAGGATAACTTTAGCACGCTTCCAGGGACTCAGTATGAATGCCGAAGACAAGGAGAGATTAATTAGTTCCAAGCAAGGTGGAAGGAGGCAGTTTTGAAGTTTAAAAACATGTCTGGTTTAAGAGCATTAGGGGGTGATCCCAATTTGGCATTATTGCACAGGTTATGTAGCTCGTTGAGATGTATCTGGGGCAAAAGATGGTGCCAGGGCAGGGTAATACTGGAGGGATTGCTAAGACTGAAATCAGTAGTATCAGAGGCAAATTTAGAATAAATGGCTTCTATTTTGCCAGTAAAGTACTTCCCCAGCTTCTCGCAGTGGACATTAAATGCATCTGTAGAATCAACTGCGAGTACAGGCTTGGTTAGGCTATTTAGGAGGGAAAAGATAACTTTTGCCAGGTTATTGCTGCACTTTATTTTATTCACAAAGTACCCAGCCCTAGATTTTCAGATTAACTTGTGGTAGGACTTGATTGCAACTCTACAATGTGTTTTCTTTGGAGGATCATAGAACTTCCTCCAAGAGCGGTCAACTACCTTACAATGCTTTCTAGATTAATTTAAAGGTTTCATTAAACCATGGGGTGGCATGCTCTTTCCTACTGTGAACTGGACTAACAGAAATAAGGGTATCTAGGGCAGATTTTAGCCAAGGATTTAGGGTGCTGTTCACATCCTCTGCACTTGCGGCCAGCTGAGGGCAGCTTTTCTAAAGGAGATCTTCCAAATTCTGAAGCTCGAGTTTATGCCAAGGGTGTTTGAGAGTAAAGTCTTGACCAAAGGTCAGTTTTTGGCCTTCCAGGCAAATGGACATAAGAATCAAAAAATGATCCGTCCATGGCATAGGGAGGGGTGTGAATATCTTCATAAAGCAGAGATTCGAAAAAACAAGGTCAAGGAGGTGACCAGCTGAGTGTGTGGGACCAGTAACTAGTTGTGTCAGCTGACATGCAACGAGGTCGTCTAGAAAATTAGCGATATCACCATCCTGGTTAGCTTCCAAATGTAGATTAAGATCGCCCAGGATATGGAAATTAGCTGACTTGAAGGTAAGTGAAACCAAAGGGGATGATGGACGGAGTGTTGAACATTGCAAGCACTCACCCCCAGTCAACTGATCTGGGTTTAATCCATCATCATTCTTTAGCTCACTCCGCCACCCCAGTTCAGACATGGCCATATGCAAATCAGTCTGACCCTGTGCCTCATGGGAACAGTCCAGCCCGAACTGCCAAACCATGTCTTCCCTGAACCGGAAACAAGCATCCTGGGACCGGTTTCTGCCTTACAGCCGTCATCAGCCAGGCTATCTTGAATCCAGTGGCAAAGAGAGCAAGGGACCCACGTCTGGGCATACCATGCCAACTTAGGGCGAACATAGCAAAACCAAAGGGGATGATGGACGGAGTGTTGAACATTGCAAGCACTTACCCCCAGTCAACTGATCTGGGTTTAATCCATCATCATTCTTTAGCTCACTCCGCCACCCCAGTTCAGACATGGCCATATGCAAATCAGTCTGACCCTGTGCCTCATGGGAACAGTCCAGCCCGAACTGCCAAGCCATGTCTTCGCTGAACCGGAAACAAGCATCCTGGGACCGGTTTCTGGCTTACAGCCGTCATCAGCCAGGCTATCTTGAATCCAGTGGCAAAGTGAGCAAGGGACCCACGTCTGGGCATACCCTGCCAACTTAGGGCGAACATAGCAAAACCAAAGGGGATGATGGACGGAGTGTTGAACATTGCAAGCACTCACCCCCAGTCAACTGATCTGGGTTTAATCCATCATCATTTTTTAGCTCACTCCTTCACCCCAGTTCAGACATGGCCATATGAAATCAGTCTGACCCTGTGCCTCATGGGAACAGTCCAGCCCGAACTGCCAAGCCATGTCTTCCCTGAACCGGAAACAAGCATCCTGGGACTGGTTTCTGGCTTACAGTCGTCATCAGCCAGGCTATCTTGAATCCAGTGGCAAAGTGAGCAAGGGACCCACGTCTGGGCATACCCTGCCAACTTAGGGCGAACATAGCAAAACCAAAGGGGATGATGGACGGAGTGTTGAACATTGCAAGCACTTACCCCCAGTCAACTGATCTGGGTTTAATCCATCATCATTCTTTAGCTCACTCCGCCACCCCAGTTCAGACATGGCCATATGCAAATCAGTCTGACCCTGTGCCTCATGGGAACAGTCCAGCCCGAACTGCCAAGCCATGTCTTCCCTGAACCGGAAACAAGCATCCTGGGACCGGTTTCTGGCTTACAGCCGTCATCAGCCAGGCTATCTTGAATCCAGTGGCAAAGTGAGCAAGGGACCCACGTCTGGGCATACCCTGCCAACTTAGGGCGAACATAGCAAAACCAAAGGGGATGATGGACGGAGTGTTGAACATTGCAAGCACTTACCCCCAGTCAACTGATCTGGGTTTAATCCATCATCATTCTTTAGCTCACTCCGCCACCCCAGTTCAGACATGGCCATATGCAAATCAGTCTGACCCTGTGCCTCATGGGAACAGTCCAGCCCGAACTGCCAAGCCATGTCTTCCCTGAACCGGAAACAAGCATCCTGGGACCGGTTTCTGGCTTACAGCCGTCATCAGCCAGGCTATCTTGAATCCAGTGGCAAAGTGAGGAAGGGACCCACGTCTGGTCATACCCTGCCAACTTAGGGCGAACATAGCAAAACCAAAGGGGATGATGGACGGAGTGTTGAACATTGCAAGCACTCACCCCCAGTCAACTGATCTGGGTTTAATCCATCATCATTCTTTAGCTCACTCCGCCACCCCAGTTCAGACATGGCCATATGCAAATCAGTCTGACCCTGTGCCTCATGGGAACAGTCCAGCCCGAACTGCCAAGCCATGTCTTCCCTGAACCGGGAAACAAGCATCCTGGGACCGGTTTCTGGCTTACAGCCGTCATCAGCCAGGCTATCTTGAATCCAGTGGCAAAGTGAGCAAGGGACCCACGTCTGGTCATACCCTGCCAACTTAGGGCGAACATAGCAAAACCAAAGGGGATGATGGACGGAGTGTTGAACATTGCAAGCACTCACCCCCAGTCAACTGATCTGGGTTTAATCCATCATCATTCTTTAGCTCACTCCGCCACCCCAGTTCAGACATGGCCATATGCAAATCAGTCTGACCCTGTACCTCATGGGAACAGTCCAGCCCGAACTGCCAAGCCATGTCTTCCCTGAACCGGAAACAAGCATCCTGGGACCGGTTTCTGGCTTACAGCCGTCATCAGCCAGGCTATCTTGAATCCAGTGGCAAAGTGAGCAAGGGACCCACGTTTGGGCATACCCTGACAACGTAGGGCGAACAGGGGTGAAACCCCGAAACCGGTCCTAGGATGCTTGTTTCCAGTCCAGGGAGGACCTGGCTTGGCAGTTCGGGCTGGACTGTTCCCATGAGGCACAGGGTCAAGACTGATTTGCATATGGCTGGGTTTAAACTGGAATGGCATGGTGAGCAAAAAAACGATGGATTCAGGCCCAGATCTCTGTACTGGGGTGAATGTATGACGTTGTTCTGCATTCTGTCCATCAACTGTTGTTTTTGCATTTGTCACCCCGAGTGGGACGGGTATGCCCAGACGTGGGTCCCGTGCTCTCCATGCCACTTTAATCAAGCTATCCTGGCGGAAGAGGGGTGAAACCCCGAAACCGGTCCTAGGATGCTTGTTTCCAGTCCAGGGATGACTTGGCTTGGCAGTTCGGGCTGGACTGTTCCCATGAGGCACAGGGTCAAGACTGATTTACATATGGCTGGGTTTAAACTGGAATGGCATGGTGAGCAAAAAAACGATGGATTCAGACCCAGATCTCAGTACTGGGGTGAATGTATGACGTTGTTCTGCATTCTGTCCATCAACTGTTGTTTTTGAACGTAAGTGAGGCAGATATATTGATCAGTGCCTCCCTAAAGGCTTTGGAAGGGCCAGGAGGCCGGTAGATTAAGACCCCTGATAGCGTAAAATTGCTATTCAAGGCAATTTTTAAAAATTGCACTTTCACAGTCTGGGATGGTGCCACGGGTCAGCATGAATGAACTGCGGCGATGCGGCGAGCGCGAAAGTAAGTGGTTTTATTTATTTAATATGACTTATCCCGTCGTCTGTCGACTTCCCCCCCCGCCCCACAGCCCCACCGGTACTGCTTATAAGTTCCTAGTAAAGAAGCACTACATTTGCCCAGGCCTGCAAATTAAATGCAGCTAAGGGGCTTGCAGCACTGATTGTGTGACTCATTTAAGAAGTTCTTTAAACATGCCTCTGGCCTGCCATTGCAGCCTGTATGTGCAGTTGTTAACTGCCATTTCAACTTGGCAAAATAAACCTTTTCCCAGGAAAAAAATTCCCTTTTTAATACATATGTCACCCCTAAAGTAGGCCCTAAACAGCCCATAGGGCAGGGTGCCTTGTATTTAAAAAGTTGGACATGTACTTTTAAGTTTTACATGTCCTGGTAGTGAAAAACTCTTAAATTCATTTTTGCCTACTGCAAGGCCTATCTCTCCCGTAGGGTAACATTGGAGCTGCCTTTTTACACTTTATAAATCTAATTTCCCAATGGGAATAGGTGCCCTCTTCATGATTGGTGTCTCTGGATTTAAAATCCTAACTTATGGTGAAAGCGGATTTAAATTGCAATTCTGAAAATGCCACTTTTAGAAAGGTGGCATTTTTTTGCCGTAGCCCTTTAGTGCCTGTAGCCTGGAACTGGCCACATGACTGGGTGTAGCTGACAGTTGGCTTTGTGTATTCCTCCTAGACAGCCACATACAATAGTGAGCTTAGGTGTGCCTACATGTGCCATCATTGGCAGGATGGGAAGGAGGAGCTGGACACAGCCCCACTTGCACCTGAATAGGCTGTGTCCTGCCTCCACGCAAAGGCCTGCATACCCCCTCTAATTAGTCTGGTGTCAGAACAGGAGAGGGAGAATGCCTGGGAATTTCAAAAGGAAACCTTTAGAAGGTTCTCCCCCACTTCAAAGACACAACTGGGTATAAATACTGGACCTCAGACACCAACTCTTCAGTACAATTCTGACCTTTGGATACGCTACCAGTAAGAAGGACTGCTGTGCTGCTGAAGGAGTGCTACTCTGCTGGACTGCACTCTGCTGGATGCCTTCTTTGCTGTCCTGACCTACAGCCTGCTGCCTCCTGCCTGGTTGAGAAGTACTGGACCTGCATCTCTTGACCCCCAGAACCCTAGAATGACTCTAAGGGTTAAGTCGCTGGACTCCTGACTTGAGCCTCGGGGGTAGAAGGCTCCAACAATCTTGCACCTGGATTCTGCCATCTGTGAGTCTAACCTGCCAAGTGGTGCCACCCCAGTCCTGGTCCCTTGGAAGTGAGCCGAAGGTGCATGCCAGCCTTTGTGGATCCAGCAGAACTGATGCATCTCCTCTGCTTCATGGAGCAACCCCGAGCAGAACTGAGGCATCGCCATTGCTGCGTGAATTGGACCAATCGCAAAGACCGGCAGCGCAGCTCTTCGGATCCACCACATCGCCCTGACTCCACATCTCTGAACTGTCCCATAACTTTGACTGCACGATGCAGAACCTCACAATGCTCCGCAAACCAGGATTGAAGGTACTTTGTACAACGGATCTAGCTAGGTCTCCTGTAGCCAGCCCGCGCTCCATCGCTGTCGGTCTGAACTTATGACTTTGTCCCAGACCAGCCCGACCAGATAACCACAGTTGTCGCTTTACGCCTTTTAGCATAACTTTTTACTAAATCCTTTAAAATTGAATATCTCTGGTTCTATTGATTGGATATTTGTCAATTTTGGTCTTGTTTTATTCATTAAATTAAAGTCTATGTTTATAACCTGGTGTGGGATCTTTTTGTAAGATGTTTTCACTCTTTTACTGTTTGAAGTGTTGCATAAATACTCTATACATTGCCTCTAGGATACGTCTGACTGCTCGGTGCAAAGCTACCAGGGGGTTGAGAAAAGGTTAATTTGGGGTTTGCTTGTGTGTACCATGAGTACCATTGAGTTAGGTAGCAATAAACATCTGTTATTCAGCTGCAAGATGCCCTTCTAGGTGCAACTGAGTTTTATAAATACACCTGTTTTGTTATGTAATGTTATGCTTTACCCTGAAAAGGATTGTGGTTGCTGCTTGACCAGGGCTCACACCTCAGTCAACCAGTAACCTAATTTCTTACACCTATAGATTGTAGTATTTACATAACTCCATGAAAGACATCAACATCTCTTTGGTGAAGTGGTAGAGCATCCTGGATAGCCATTACAATGCATGAATTTGATACTAAACCTATTGTAAGCACTCTACATGCTGTTTGGATAACTTACATTTTTCTACAGGCAATGTCTTTCATAGTAAATTATGAACGAAATTCGTACAGAACAATGTGATGCTGTTCATCACTTTTGATAAAAACCAAAATGCCATTTTGAAAGCATTTTTATCCATGTCTTTGAAGAGGTAAAACATAGCACACTGAAACAATGTATGCCTCTGATGCTAGGCCAAACAGCATACTACAGTATTGGAACAGCCCAAGCAGTGTGAGCAAGACAATGAGAGACTTTGACTTTTTGGAGAGTTCAACCTGATGCTATGCTTGTCTTAGGTCAAGGGTGAAAAATACCAATACATGATTAGGAAATCGTAGAGGAACATGGCGGCCGTAAGCTAAGCGGCCGCGGCTTACCTCCCCCTGGTCGTCTTTAAACCTATGGGTTCTTGCCAGTTTTGTTTATAATCTTATCTAATTTTATTTTTATTTTTGTATATTTCCCCTCCGCCCCCTACCTGAGGAAATGTGTACAGACTGGGCTCTCCTCGGTACCGGATCTCTGGAGCTTTCGGGTGCTCACGGTGGAGAGTGCGGAGCAGGCGGAGCTGGAGGAGCGGCTCGTGGCTGGCGCTGAGAGGAGGCGGCCCGGACCCGCTGGAGACGATTCAGCTCTGTTCCTGTTCCGGGTTACAGGAGGCAGGGCTGGAGCCAGTGCTTGTGCGTTTTCAGTCCCCAGTGTCTGTGGTGTTCGTGGTGTGGCCGGCAGTCCCCAGGTAGGGAGTCGACATTTTTTGCCTCATTCCCCTTTGGAGGACGTTATATCTGGGAGCAGAAACGAAGGTAGGAAGAAGCTCTTCTTCCTCTTGGAGAGACTCTGCACGTGTGATCTCTATAGTGCCCAAGTGCTGCCAGACTTTAAGATATTTGAAACACAAGATAATGCATCAGTAAAGTGTATGGAGAAAGGAGAGGCACACAGTTCAGGAGGTACAGGCGACACAGCGGCAGCAGATTTAAACGCATTTAAAATAAATAGATACACCCTTCGTACGAGAGCAGTCCACTCTTTAAACATTGGTAAATCTGTTTATTCTCCGCGTATTTCACCTGTAATCTCCGAAGTGAAGGCCCTTACAAGACAGCCCAGACTCAAAGGGGGCACCACGGATAAAGGCTCTGATCTTAAGGATAAAGAGGTAGATACAGGCAAGAGAAGAGGGAGGGGCAAGAAGGGGTTTTCTTCTAAAGTTAAAATCACCCCCTCGCTCAAAACCTATTACAAAGTTATGTCTACCTCTACCTCTACCACATCTACTCCCTTCACTTCTAATGCCCCAGTAGGGGATTTGTTAAAAAATACAGGTCAGGGTACCCTGGATGGCCTCCCAGAGGCTCCTAGCCCCTCGAGCTCCCCAAAGGAGAGGGTAATGCATCCAGCAGTAAGTCTCACAAATAGATATTCGGTTTTGGCCATAAATGATCCTCTAGTCTTGCCTGACAAATTATCAAAGACCTCCAACCTTGCATCCACTAACGTTACAGACGGAAATGCCACAATGGTTGGACTAGAAAATACAGACACAACGGATACAACATCGCGTTCATTGGCTGATATATTATTGGCAATGAAGGTTGAAATCTCTAATAGATTTACTGTGTCTGAGTCAAATCAGGCGGAGATGTCCAATAGATTCACAATCTCTGAAGCGAATCAGGCAGCAATCCAAGCCTCCTGTGAGGCACTAGCAAAAAGACTAGATGAAGTTACGCTAAGAACTGAGGCTATTGAATCGGAAATCCCCAAAATAAAGGACACCGTACGAAACACCGCAGTGGAGCTTGCTAAATTATCCACTCAGAATAGAGAATTGAGAGACGATCTTGAGCGCCTGGAGAATCACTCCAGGAGGAACAATCTAAGCCTTTTAAATGTACCAGAAGCCTTGGAGGGGTCAGATATTAAGGGGTTCGTGATTTCTGTATTAAAGGAGACAGTATTAAAGAATGCACCAGAAGTGGATCTCGTGCATGAGATTCAAAGGGTACACCGCGACCCCTTTAAAAGGAACCTCGCCAAACAAAAACCGAGAAAGATACTGGTTAATTTTTTAACTTATTCAGTTAAGGAACAGATTCTGTCATTTGCCCTTAAAGAAGGCTCCATAACATTCAATGGTTCAAGTCCCTTTGCTTTCCAAATAAGATCTGATATATCCCATATGACCGCAACAAGACAATGGGAGTTAGGGAAAAGGTTGGAGGAGTTGAATAGTATTGGGGCCAAGGCACAGCTGAAGTTCCCTGCACAACTTCGTGTGATGTGGAATAATCACATGCATCAGATTAGATCTGGCGAAGAAGCGGATGCCTTAATAGTGAGAATTAAAGCCAACCGGGAGGGAAAGTAGGGGAATAGAGAGGAAAAGTAGAAATATATGATTCTTTTTTGATAGCAAGATTCTGGCAAGAACCTAGTAATAATTGTAGTTTTTTCTATCCCAGGGGGGGAGGGGGGGCCAAATAGGCTTGCCTATCGGAAGGGAGGGTTCCTCATGGGAAGGCGGGGCACTGGGGGAGAAGGGCGGGGGGAGGGGCACCATGGGTGGGGAGCAGTGGGTAAAAAAGAAAAAAATAGACCTCTTCTCACTTTAGATTTATGGAAAACCAGTTATACCGTTATGATAATTTTACAGGTCAATGGCAGGAACCCAAGGCTTAAGGGGTAGAAAGACCATCTTTATTTCCTGGAACGTTAACGGGTTAAGGTGTCCCCGTAGGCAAAGGCTGATTTTAAAACATCTGGAACTTTCCTTAGCCCAAGTTTGTATTCTACAAGAGACTCATTTGAGCTTTATGGAAAGCCGCTCTATTTTTTCTAGGGTCCCTTGGATAAAGTGTTACTGTGTATCACAACAGACGACCCACAGTAGAGGTGTGGCAATTTTGATCAAACATGGCGCCCCTTGTTCTATAAAAAATTCACAGTCGGACTCGACTGGGAGATGGCTGGTAGCACAATTGGCCCTGGAAAAATCTGACTTAGTTTGTGCCTCGTTTTATGGTCCAAATGTAGACGATCCAACTTACATTTACAAATTACAATCAATATTGTCTTTGGAAACCCCTCCTTTTATTATTGGAGGTGACTTTAATGTTCTTTTGGACCCTTTAAAAGATAGGTCTAATTTGAGCCACTATGTTGGGGCTCCAAGGATACGTCGTGCTCTGTTAAATATGTTACACGACTTGGACTTGGTTGATGTATGGAGGGTTAAGAAGGGAGATTTAAAGGGCTTTACGTTCTACAGTAAAAAGTATAGTCACTCCTCTAGGATTGATTATATCTTGGCGGATAGATCCGCCCTGACAGGCATGGAGGAGATCTTAGTTATGCCAAGTCACCTCTCAGATCATGCTCCAGTGCAATTTTCATACCAAAGTAAAGGGCTTCCTCTGCAGTCTAGATGGACGCTTAATAGTGCCATGCTTTTGGACCCTGAAATTATTCAGGTTATTAAGCATTCCTCTTTAGAATTTTTTTCTTTGAATATGGGCTCTACAACTATGGATTTTATTTGGGATGCTTATAAGGCAAACCTAAGGGGAAACTCCACGGCCTCATTTGTTGTAAGAATAGAGATGAGGCTAGGGTTCTAAACTCAATTGAGGAAAACATAAGCCAGCTGGAGAATGAGAGGAATAGATTAAACCATGGGGGTTCAGAGCGTCTATCACAAGTCTTGAAAAAGCTAGATGATGCACGTCAGGAGTATAGGGAGAAAATTGATTTAAAATGCAGGGCACAATGGCATATTGAGAATATGCAAAATTTCGAATATGGGGAGAAAGCAGGAGCATTATTGGCCTGGAAAGCCAGAGCGGACCGTACTAAGAACAATATCAATGAGTTGATAGTGAATAGTAACGGGGAAAAGTCAAGTAGCTTTGAAGATATGCAAACTTGTCTATTGTCTCTCTTTTCGGACCTTTATAAAGAAGATTTGGCTCCATCCCCAAGCTCCATACGTTCATGGTTGAGGACTAAATCCCTGCCTTCTTTATCAGAGGAGAGTCGGAACAACTTAGATGCGCCTATTACATTGGAGGAGATAACTGAGCAAATTAAAAAATGTAAGAATAAAAAGGCTGCAGGTATAGACTCGCTCCCAAACGAAGTGTATAAACTTCTAGCAGACGAACTGATCCCTATACTGGGTATTACCTTTAATTCTGTGTATTGCCCTGTGGGTAAAGTCCCTGCGTCTTGGAAGGAGGCCTCAATTGTATTGATTTTAAAACCAGGCAAGGACCCCCTAAAAGCTGATTCATATCGTCCAATCTCCCTGCTGAATGCCGATTATAAGATCTTTATGGGTATCTTAGCAGGGAGATTGGCGAAATTGGTCCCCAAGTTGGTACACACTGATCAGAAGGGTTTTGTGGCGGGAAGGTACATCCAGGAACAGACGCAACTGTTAATTGGTAACATCGACCTGGCCATTGAAAGATCTGATCCATTGGCAATAATTGCCTTGGACGCTGCCAAGGCATTCAACAGAGTCTGTTGGGTGTATCTTTGGGAAGTATTGGAAATAATGGGTTTTGGTCCTATTTTTATACAAACTTTGAGGAACTGCTATCAGGAGCCTCTGCCCGGATTCTTCTGAATGGTTTATTGACCTCAAGTTTTAACATCCAGAGGGGGACCCGGCAGGGCTGTCCAATCTCGCCTTTCTTGTTTAATATCTATATTGAGCCTCTGGCGCAGGCAATCAGGATGGATGAATCCATAACTCCCTATAAGTCCCAACTTTATAATTGTAAGTTGGCTCTGTATGCGGATGATTTAATAATATATACAAATGACCCTGAGGTGGCTATTCCCCGCGTGGAGGCGCTTTTGGACAGATTTGGGTCCCTGTCGGGATATTTAGCTAATACATCAAAAACAGAGGTGATGTGCTGGAATTTGGATCAATGGGGGGGAGTAACCAGTACAGAGTTAAAATACTTGGGCATCTATATTGTGAAAGATCTGGAAAAAATCCCCAGATTAATCTTGATAGATCTATTAAAGAAATAGACCGCCTTTTCAGTAGATGGAGGAACCTCCCTTTAACCATCTATGGGAAGGTCAACTTAGTAAAGATGGTCATTCTCCCGAAGCTTTCATATCTATTTTCCGCTATACCTCTGGCTTTTCCGTACAAGAGCATTAGTAAAGTACAGAGTAAGATCGGGAGTTTTATCTGGGGAGCCAAAGGGGTCAGGCTGGCCTGGAAGAAATTGAGACGTAGACTTAATAAAGGCGGGCTGGCTCTACCTGATATTAGTTGGTATGCAATAGCATTTCAGTTTAAGGGCATTCGGATGCTGCTTGGGAAACCAGAAGAATCTGCGTGGGGAAGGTTGTTGGGAGAAATGGCAAGAACGGAAGAAGGAGGGAGAGATGAGGCCTTTTTATATAAGTTTGGGGCTCCAAAATACTTTAAGCGAGTACGCCTGAAGTTTCTGAGGGCAGCCCTGGAAATATGGTACAATGTTAGACGCAAATGGGGGATAGGTTATTATTCAGATCTAGCTCCAATTTGGAACTCACCCGGAACACCTAGCTGCCTCAGAGATAGTCTGGCGGTACCTATTAAGAGAGCGGGCATAACTATCTGGTCTGATTTGGTAGATTCAGAGGGGATCCATCCTTGGGAATTTCTGAGGGCTAGGATTGGCATAGGGTTTTCAAGATTCAAATATCTACAGCTGGTGTCATGGTTTGATGCAGAAAAAGACGAAGTAAGGGGAATGGGGATATAGAGAGGCTGTGTCAACATGTATATCTGATAACGAAAGAAATATCTGTGTGGTATAATCATCTATTTGAAGCAGAAGATCTGGAGATTCCATCTTTATCTACGGTCTGGAATCAAACCCCCTTGAACCATCAATAGATGCTCTCTTCGAGCCCTCACTGAAGGTGCTATATAAATACATTAAACCTGCAAGCCTGAAAAGAATCACTTTTTTGTTATTAACAGGCTTTATTACACCCCAGCAAAGATAGCAAAGTTTGCCCCTACTCCAACACCAAAATGCCCAAGATGTATGACGCCTATAGCCAATGACCTCCACATTTTTTCGAGTGCCCTGAACTAAAAAATTATTGGAAGGAGATAGGTGATACCCTTCTTGCTATATTCGAGGCCAATATTGATGTGAATTTGTCATTGGTTTTCTTCGGGGATGATGGATTATACTGTCAGACAGCATCGCAGTCCCATAGAGGGCTGCTATTATATCTAATACTGCTAGCACGGAGAGAGGTCTGCAAAAAGTGGAAAGATGCATTTCCTCCGAAAAGAGAAGACTGGCTTAAAGCCGCATTTGCTATGGCTCGTTTGGAGTATGAAGGCGAACGGGACAAGCCAATAAACATCTGGCAGCCCCTTATGAGTTGGGGTCGAAACCAAAGACTAATATAGTTGGTCCTATGATTACATCAAGTTCCCTCACTAAGGGGATCGGTCGGGTGACCTAAGCGAGTGCGGTAAGCCGGAAGGCCCCTAGATCGTTACACCGGCTTCATAAGATCCGCAGAAGATTATTGGTGAGATGAGGACAAAAAAAATAAAAAAAATACCAATACATCATCCAGGAGTGCAAGGATTTCATTTAATCTAGTTAAGGAAATGATGGCAAAGACAGTTGAAGCATTCAAAAGATGAAGACTGACACAGAGGCTTAAATTGCCATCCTTCTTTTTGCCAAGACTATGGGGAGACCCAATCTGAAGATTCAGTTTCTTCTATGATCTTATCCTTCTTGAGTCCATATAGCAGCATTTGTAGATCACCCCCACATAAAGAGGTATGCCTCTTAACCTTTGCTTCACTGGATCGGTTCCTACTTGCAGATTAATGCAGTAAACATAACCTTTGAGCTTGCCCGAATTGTTAACACTTGTGGAAATCCTCTATAGATCTGTAGTCCGGGGTCAGATTGGTTGATGTCCAATACAGGCTCATCAACACATGGATCAAGGGTAATTTGGAGTAACTGTTGACCTTTCAGTCTAAGGATACATACCCTTTATGAGCCACATAAATCTTTATTTGTAGTGGCATAGCCCTTGAGGACTATATTTCAGGAGAAATATCCTATGAAGTCTATTCACCAACCATCAAAGAGGACAGTCCTGACCTCAGGTGAAAGTAGAGAGGTAACTTTGCTTGCCAAGACAGACTCAAAGCATTCCTTAGTGATAATCATGAATAGGGGCACAGAGTTGGCCATGAGTGTTACTTTTTCCTGCAGGACGTGCAACGTATACATGGGTGGCTTACCTTGACTGTCCTTCTTTATGCTGCTTACATTTTGTACCACCAGCACGGTATCACCATATTATATGGCTTGCTGCTAGACTTATTGTCATTACCCCCGGGGCTTCTTCAGATATCACTGCTACTTTATTTTGAGGATACATTGTTTTGAATATACGATGTTACATCGCGGTGTTCACACCGCGATACCTTTACAACGCAGGCATTACAACGCAAGTCGTTACAACGACTTGTGCTGGAGGGCGCTGGACTTAGGAATAGTATGATTTACTATTCCAACTCCAGCCTACGTTACAGTAGGGAAGGTGTTGGAATAGTAAATCATACTATTCCTTAGCTTAGAGCGCCATCCAGCGCAAGTCATTGTAATGACTTGCGTTGTAATGCCCGCGTTGCAAAGGTATTGCGGTGTGAAGACCGCGATGTAACCGATGTTTCCCCATTTTATTATCACTACAAACCCTGGAGAAGTGACCCAATCTGTCACAGTTGCTGCACTTGCGGTTGAGAGCTGGCTGCTGTTGCCATAGCGGTAGCAGGCAATTCTATTATCATACTTCTTGCTTGAGTCTTGGTTCTTCCTTGGTTGTCTTGGTTTTACACTACAGACATCATTATCATGTTTCCTTTTCAGTTTTTTTCATCAATCTCTTTAAACCATGGTACAACCACTCAGAAGCCTTTGCTGTCTTTAACGCCTCTTTCAGTGCTTCTTTCCCCCAGCAGAGAACACACAGATTTGGCTGCAGTGACTTGCTGACTGGAATGCCTCTGCCCCAGAGCGCGCATGGAACATCTAGGAGAGTTGGAAGCTGAAGGCGGCACAAGAGGCCAACTGGAGAGGTCACAGAGAGAGGAATGAGGCATCACCTGAAGGTCATGCTGATCAGGCATGAGCTAGGCAGGAAAGTCAAAGACTCAGGAGGCATATAAAAAATACAAGGGTATGGATGTCCACAAAGTGTGTTAGGCTCTGTACTAAGCAGGCAGCACTCGGAGAGCCAATGCATCACATCATTTCACCAAAGTGAACCTGTTACATTAAAGCCTAAAAGGCATAGTGATTAATCAATACTTATTAGTGAGAATAATTAAGAGGCAATACACATGTAGCATTCTAATGAAATGCCATTAGGAACCGATAAACAGACAAATAAAACGTTCATGAGGTTCTATAGGCACAACCAAGAAAAGAAGGTAAAGGGGGAAAGAAAGGGAACAGAGTGGGGCAGGATTGAACAGCGAATCGTGCTCCCTCAGCACTTTGACTAAGGCTTATTCAACTTGAATTCTCTAGAAACCTCCAATATAAATATTTGTGTATATATTTCTGGGAACCATAGTCTCAATCTGTGGTATTGATCTTAAACTGTTACATTTTATGCCTCCTGCCTCCACTTTGCTTATCTGGGTTTTAACGTCCTTAGACATGCATAAGCCTTGTTGAGGTGTACACTATACTGCTTTAATATTTGTTCATTCCCTATTTTTCTATGTCAGTTGCACGTTCAAGTTTGTTTACTTAAACTTTACCGTACAACTGAAATGAACAAGTCACAGATTCAGCTGGAGCAAGTTTTACTTACATTTTTCAATATATTCTCTTCCTATGTACATCTTGCCTAGGTTGTCACGTATGATCACCGCATATCACATGACCATCAATTACTTAATTTCCTTTTAAACTGAACACATGACATCCTTTACTCATTTACAGGATTATGTTTCACTTTGAATGTTAAGTTTGTTTCCCTTTCACTCTTGGGAATCCGTATAGACAGGTATCTCCTTAAGTCCCTATCCTGAGTTTCTTTATGCTCCTCCTTTGCCATTTTCTCAGTCATACCTGGACTCACTAATATATCTCCGGACGCAAAGGTAATGACTCTGTCACCTCTATGCTCCTCAGTGGTTGCAATTCATCTGAAATACTACATAACCTAGTGTCCACCTCCTCTCTGCAGCGGAACTAGAGAGCAAGGAAGGTTTAATCATTGAAACACACCTGGGGTTTCAAGAACCTGGGATTTGTCTAAGGATAAAATTGAGAGAGGTACTGAGTAACTCTCAAAATGTAAATTACCTCATAAACTAACTCAGTACTAGGGATTATTTCAGGGTTACCGGTACAATATTTTTCTTTTGCTCTTTGCCCCTTCCCTTCTTCTACACCTGATTTGGATCCCTGATAAAATATCGACTCCTAAAAACTTCGACCTACAAAAATATCGCGGAAAAAATATCGTAAACATAAATATCGACACCCTATACTTAAACAAGACATTACACAATCATCGATAAAAATATATCGAATATAAAAATATCGATGACAAAAATATCGACAACATAAATATAGTTAACAAAAATATCGATAACATTAAAAATAAAATAAATACACCAAAAATGTCGATATCAACAATATCGACTACACAAATCAATAAAATACATATAAACAACATGGAAAAGAACATTGAAAATAAAAAATACTATTTAAAATTATAAAATTAAATTACATATCACAATTACTTAAAATAAACTATAACAAGATATATAAAAATTATTTAATTATTTAAAACAAATACTATCATAATACTAACACAAATAAATAAATTAATTAACTATACAACATTAAATAAATAGCCAACAAACCAAAAATTAACTAAAATTGATATATATCAACTATAAATAATTTAGATTACATTTATTTACAAATATATTTAAATAACAACAATAAATAACATAAATACAAACATTAAATAAACATTATATATATGTTAAACTAATTAAAAGGTAACTTCTAAAAAATTCAAAAAAGGTATCTCGACCAATAAATTTAAACTAAACAAAAACAAACCAATAGAATTATGTAACTAATTAAATAAACGCTATGAAAACAAGGAATAAATTAATGCAATTTTACCGTATATCGGCCAAACAAGGAGGAAGAGCGTTACTTTGCGAGAGAGAGAACAGAGAAGAAAGAAGAACTACATAAACAACTATATCGCATTTTCTACTACACAGGTAAGAACAAAGCTTTATAACAAAATATAAATACTTCACCTTTTTTACATGTTTTTCTTTAAATATCACAGATTAAACTTCATTACAAATACACCTATAAAATACAGGAGAAACAATTTAGTGCCCACAATATTTAACTCAACATCATTAGAAATATAACAAACTAAGGGGGTCATTACGATGGCGGTCGGAGAAGCAAGCCGACCGCCATGGTAGCGGGAAATCAGCGCCCGCCTCACCCGCGGGAAAACCGACGGCCAGATCAGGATCCACGGCGGTAGAAATCCTACCGCGGCGGAAAGGTTACCCGAGAAACCGCCGTTCGCCTGCGGAGAAGGCCCAAACCCGTCCTCGGCGGTCGGTTTCGCAGCGGAAACAGCCCAAACGACCGCAACCACAGCGGAGACACCGCCATCGAAATTATGATATTCCCGACATCGCCGCGGTGCAGTGCGCTGTTTCCGACTGCCGCGGTAGACAACAGTGATGAATCAGTGAGAAGGCGGAAGCGCCGTAGCCGAGCCACCGCTGCGGACGCTCCGTGAAAAAAATGACGGTCGCGAGAAAAACACACAACATGGCCACAAAGTGCACCAAACAAACAAGGCATGCACCCAAAAATACCTAACACAGCCCAAAGACACACCCCCATGGGAAACTCCAAAACTACAAATCCCAGGACCACACACACACCACACCTGCTACCAATACCCCATCCTGACACACCCACAGAGACCAGTATAAATCCAGCCCCCTAACAGACCACAATCCTTTGCAAAACTCCACAACTGAAGGGACATTCACCACAGCTGACAGGAGAGGCAAATCTGCACAACACACACACATCACCACCACCACCACCACTTCCACACCTGCACCTCTAACACCTTTGCACAGCACACACCATACACATCACAACCACCACTACCACTTCCAAACCTGCACCTCAAACACCTTGGAACATCACACACCATGTCACCACAGAGAATGCCCAAATTCACTGAGAGTGAGTTGAGGGTCATGGTTGATGAGATAATCAGGGTAAAACCACAATTGTTTGGTAACCAGGTCCAACAGACACCACTAGCCACAAGAACGCAAATGTGGAGAAGGATAGTAGACAAGGTAAATGCAGTAGGGACCGTGCCACGCAATAGAGATGAAATTGTGAAGAGGTGGCACGATCTGAAGGCAGTGGTCAAGAAGAAGAGAGCCAAGAACCATGAGCTGGCTCACAGGACAGGCAGTGGCCCTCCCGTTCCACTCAAAACATTCACTGAATGGGAGGAGAAGGTGCTTGGCATTCTACATCCAGAGAGTCTCTCAGGAATACCCGGGGAGTGGAGGCTGGTAAGTACAAACAAATGCCTAACATCACACAAATGTACTGTCTTGCACTACTACAAAGTAATACCTCCTAGGTTCAAATTCATTCATGTGCACAACACTCCCCCAACACATCTCTCACAGATTCAACAGACACTCCCCTGAAGCCCCCCAAAGGTAGCTAGCAACATCACCATGGGTACATGTGTACATGCTGCCAGCACTACAACTCCCAGCAGGCCCCCCTGTCCCACAGCTGCGCAAGACGGAGCCCTCCACCCCAACCCATGTGCCACCCATAGCATTGCTCACCTTAACCTAACAGGTAGGTAGCCACCCTTACAGGGAGGTGGGTGGGTGGTTTGGGAAGCCTGCACTGCAACTCCCACCAGGCCCACCTGTCCTACAGCTGCGCAAGATGGAGCCCACCACCCCAACCCATGTGCCACCCATAGCATTGCTCACCTCAACCTAACAGGTAGGTAGCCACCCTTACAGGGAGGTGGGTGGGTGGTTGGGAAGCCTGCACTATAACTCCCACCAGGCCCCCTTGTCCTACAGCTGCACAAGATGGAGCCCACCACCCCAACCCATGTGCCACCCATAGCATTGCTCACCTCAACCTAACAGGTAGGTAGCCACCCTTACAGGGAGGTGGGTGGGTGGTTGGGAAGCCTGCACTACAACTCCCACCAGGCCCCCTTGTCCTACAGCTGCGCAAGATGGAGCCCACCACCCATACCCATGTGCCACCCATAGCATTGCTCACCTCAACCTAACAGGTAGGTAGCCACCCTTACAGGGAGGTGGGTGGGTAGTTGGGAAGCCTGCACTACAACTCCCACCAGGCCCCCTTGTCCTACAGCTGCGCAAGATGGAGCCCACCACCCCAACCCATGTGCCACCCATAGCATTGCTCACCTCAACCTAACAGGTAGGTAGCCACCCTTACAGGGAGGTGGGTGGGTGGTTGGGAAGCCTGCACTACAACTCCCACCAGGCCCCCTTGTCCTACAGCTGCGCAAGATGGAGCCCTCCACCCCAACCCATGTGCCACCTATAGCATTGCTCACCTTAACCTAACAGGTAGGTAGCCACCCTTACAGGGAGGTGGGTGGGTGGTTGGAAAGCCTGCACTACAACTCCCACCAGGCCCCCTTGTCCTACAGCTGCTCAAGATGGAGCACTCCCCACAGCCACAAGCATGTGGCAGATATTGAATGTCACTCATCAAACTTACGGGTAGGTAACCATTTCAACCGGGAGTGTTGTTTTTAATTGGTGACACAGCAGCACAACTCACAACAGGCCCCCTACTCCCACAGCTCAGCATGATGGAGCACTTGTCCCACTCATAGGCATGTGACGTCTGTCCAGCCGCACATGACACCATGCCACTTAGTCCACAGTCACCTACACAAATCATGCAAAACAGTTGTGTTGTAGTCACCATGCACAAGTCTCTGTTCAAAAATTACCCACATTGTGTCCACTGTGCCAGGCATCACACACTGCAACACTAACAACGATCATGCTGCCCTGCAGCAGTGTCTGGCAGGTTGTTTGGCAAAGTGCAAATCACCCATGTCATACCACAGTGTTGCAATGTAAACAGTGGAAGTGCAGTGTACACAAAAACCACACTGCAGCTGGGACTCACAATGCTAAACTAAGCACATCCAAAATGTCCTGCAACACACCCAGCTACCACAGTGCTGCACTGAATTGCAGAACAGCACCTTGTCTGACAAAAATTGTCAAAGGTGTCTTGTTCGGACCACCAATGTGTGTATGCATTGACAATGTTCACATCTCACACTGTCTGTCTGAACAGTGCTGGTATAGTCTGGCCCCAAGAGCACACATTGTCTGCACATGGCTGAGTACATCTCACACACACACCACTGTTGACCACAACATGTCAGTGTATGTATGCCCTGGAACAACTGCTTCACCAGAACTGTGCTCATGTTCTCAGGTCCACAAATACCATGAAACCATGACAGTGTGGAAATGTATGCTGGGTGAGATGTTCAGCCTGCTGTATGTCACCACTGTGCTAGGAGCCTATACCCCTTGCCCTATTGTGCCTTCAAATGTTGGGGGAGTGAACCCCACAGCCAGATAGGTGGGACAACAGTGATGGGGGGCTATACCCCATGCCCTATTGTGCCTTCAAATGTTGGGGGAATGAACCCCACACCCAGAACGGTGGGACAACAGTGATGGGGGGCTATACCCCATGCACAAATGTAATCTGAAATCAATGGGTACAAAAAGCCACACACACCTTCTGCTCACCACACGCACATTCCATCCAAAAACTACTAACAAGTCACATAGCCATGTCACTGCTCACCTTCACCTCAAACGGTAGGTAGCCATCTTCACAGTGAGACGGTGTACTGTGTTTGGCTATTCGTCCCACAAAACGCAACATGCATGCTGTTCCACCCCTATGGAGTATGGGACACTACACCCCGAATAAGAATCATGTGGCAGGCAATGTATGCTATCCACTCAACTCACAGGTAGGTAACCGCATCTCACAGGTCGGGGTGTGGGGGGAGCTTGCACAACAACTCACACGGGCCCACCTGACCGCCAGCACACAAGACCGATTACTTCCTGGCACCAACTTGCATGTGTCAGTTATTGCAATGTCCACTTCAAAAAAACTGGTATGTAGACATATCATGCTGACTTGTCCCACACTGGACCAAGATGGAAGCCATCATCATACACACACAGAGAGGTCTCACAAATACAAACAAAAAACAGCAAACACAACATATCAACAGCCACAACATGCAGCCAGATATGCATTTCAAAAAACATGGTGGCATAGGACACCAGGCCTCTCAATGCACAACTGCACACCCAGATAGCATTGGCAACTATAGTGTGCACACACCTAAGAAAATGAAACTGGGACAGCAACCAAAGTGTGAAAGTCTGAAACACATGTAGATGGAACTCAGAGCACAACCATGCACACCACTACATGCCATCTGACAGTAGCAGTGGTCCAGACCACCTAGGATCTAATTATAGCAAACTTAAGCATGGCTGGAATTGCAAATACAGATATGTACACCACATTGAAAAGGTATGTATGAAACTACAATGTTCACTCAATGTGCAGAGTAAACCGCTGCAAAGGCTCAACAAGTGACACATACGCGTAAATGGATGACATATGATTGATCAATAACTGGATGCCAACATGACCCTGTCAATGTAAAGAATTTAAATTGTGCATGTCATGTCTTGACAACTCCCAATATGGACAAGTAATGCATGTACCACAACAGCTTGTAATGCATCACTGGATGTCGGTCACTGCAAATTTGTACAGTGAACAACTGCTGAATGTACAAACAGTTGATGTAACACTGCTAACATAAACTTTGCAGGGTGCAACACAATGACCATTTCTCATCTGACCCACAGGTGACCAAGAACTCACTGCAGAGGATCATACCAACCTGCAGAACCAGTCCCCCCCCCGGAACAGAGACAACTGGATGAAGACTCCCTGGATTCCTTGGATGAGGAGCTCCAAGCTGGCCCATCTGCTGTGGCAGCCCGCAACCAGTCCCAGGCACCCATTGTCCCCACAACCACATCAGCTGCAGCCCATGACCATCCTCAGACAGCTGCTGTCACTGCCTGTGTGTCAACTACTACCACCACCACCACCACAGCTGGCCACAACACCCTCCCTGCCCCAGGGGTTGAGCAGCCCACTACATCGACTGCGGATGCCAGGGAGAGGATGCAGCGGGCCAATGTGAGGACCGGACAGGACCGTGGCAGCAGTGCAGGTGGGAGGGACAGGGTCATGCAGAGGGGAACTGATCCTGGGACGGAAGCCCTGGCCCACATCGACAGAGTCCTTGGGGCCTACCAACAGGCCCAGGGACGAATGGGCCGGTTAGAGGAAGAATCTCGGGAGCACCTCCTGCTGCGGAGGTCCATGGACACACGCATGGGACAGATTGTGGACCTCTTGGGGCAGCTAGTGGCGGTTCTGAGGGACAGGCCAGCGCAACATCCTACCCCTCCGCCTCCCCTGATGGGCAGCAGGATGACACTTCATCATCCTCCCCTGCGTCCACAGAGGGGGTGAGTCCTCAGACACCACTGTCCCTGCAGCAGTGGCCCCTCCAGTCAAGCGCAAAAGGGGCCATCCAAGGAAAGGCCAGGGGTCCTCACGTGCCAAAGCACCTGCCAAACGCTAGTCCCCGAGACAGCTATGATGGCAGACCACTGCACCACTGCATTGACCATTTGGACTATCCTTCACCACCTCGCCATGTGAATGGCATCAATCTGTTGGACTGGGTCTCCACATCATTGTGGGGACTACTCAAGTATCTCATCTACCATGACTGTCAACTCACTTCTTCAATTCCCCCTTCACATTTTCTCCACCCTCGCATGTCACAATTGTAAATAAATACACCTTACACACATGTTGTTGTGTCTGCTCCGTCTTTAATACAGGATGTGCAACCTTCACCTCGTAGGACATGGTCCAGGGGAATGGAATGTAGGTAGGCAGTGAGATGCTGAAGGGACCTAGGGAAAACCGCCGAACAAGAGTCACTTGTATGGGTGTGGCATCGCACACATCACACAACACTTGTCAACAAGGTACTCAGATCTACAAACTTTACACAGAGCAACAGTCACCATAGAGACATTCTGTATCACACTAACCAATCACACATACATTGGCAGGCAGCAATGAGTCAACACAAAGCTGCAGTCAGCAAGCTCACATACACCCACACAGCAACTGCAACACCATCAGACCATTTTGTCCCTTCTACATCGTCACTCACCTTCAAGTGAAGTAGCGTGTGATGAGCTGTCGACGCATGTCGACACCTTCCTCCTCTCCACTGCCCTCGTCACTGGATCAGGGTTGATTTGCAGGAGGGGGCCTTGGCTGCTCATCATCATCATCCAGGATCAGGGGTATTGCCTTGCGAATGGCCAGGTTGTGGAGCATGCAGCATGCCACCACTATCTGACACACCTTCCCTGGCGAGTACATAAGGGCACCTCCAGTACGGTCCAGGCACCAAAATCTTGATTTTAGGAGACCAAATGTCCGTTCTATCACACGCTGTGTCCTCCCATGGGCATCATTGTATCGCACATCAGCTGGCGTGATGGGATTCCGCAATGGGCTCAGCAACCACGGGCGGTTCGGATATGCCGAGTCACCTGGGTGTGAGAAACACAGGTTAACCTTGCAGTCCCAGAATGACACACGACAGCATGTCACACACACCCCACTCTAATCCACTATGCATACTCACCCACAAGCCATGCACGCTCCGGAAGCAGTTTGGCCATCAGCTGAGGAACAATGCTGCTGCGCAAGATGTGGGCATCATGGGCTGAGCCGGGAAACTTGGCACACACGTGTGAGATGATCATGTCCGCCAGGCATACCACTTGAACATTTACCGAGTGTGAATGCTTCCTATTGCGGTAAACCTGTTCACGTGCCTGTGGTGGCACAAGCCCAACATGTGTGCAATCAATTGCACCAATGACATGGGGGATATGTCCAAGGGCATAGAAATCGCCCTTCACAGCCACCAACTCAGGCCCCCTGGGGAAATGGATATATCTGTCTTTGTAGAGCATCATGGCCAACAGTACATCCCTCAGCACCATGCAGAACATCGGCTGTGACATCCCGCCTGCACTTGCGACCGTGTGCTGGAATGAGCCTGTTGCAAAGAAATGCAGGCATGCCATCACCTTAGATGTTGCGGTGAAAGCTGTCGGATATGTCCGACATGGCTGCAGGTGGGGCTCCAACATGGCACATAGGTTCTGCAGGGTTTGTCGGTCCAGCCTGAATTTGCGGATTATATCCTCATTCTCCATGTCTGCCAGGACTGTGAACGGACGATGGATATTGGGCCTCCTCCTTCTAGGACAGATCAAAGTGCACAGATGTCAATGCAAAAGTCCATGAAATGTGCATTACATCAGTTTTTTCAACAGACACATTTGCAAGTTTTACACATTGCACCATTGACCGACAGAGCACTTCACAAGTAGGTACACATCAGGCACACTACTCGTACACCTGTCCCCTTACCAGCAGCAATTATCTGTGCACCCCTCCGGCTCATTCGCATGCACAGTGTGATATACTAACAGATATGTGTGCACACCTGTGAGTATGACCCCCAGCATATGTTACTAATTGCAATACTACCCTGACACACCATGTTGCTGTCCCTGATACACCTCCCAACACAGGTTGCACATGGCACACATCAACTACACAATGACCACTGGCTGAGCGTGGGGGACACGTGTGTGCATGTGCATTACACAATGTGACAGTTGCTGATGCCCCTAGTTCAGTAAATCAGACAACATTGTGCGTTACATTGCACACACAGACATTGGCCATTATCAACATATGCTATGCAACACATTAACTGGACAGTCTACATTTCATTACACAGCACATGTGACATGTGCAAGTGTATGTGCCCATGCAATGTATTGGCGACCCATCTATGGTATGTGTTGGTGACGTGGAGTGACATGTTCCTTTTGTGCATTTGCCCTCATGAGGACCCTTCAATTTTTGAGACACTGGGCACTGTACATGTTGGCCTATGCATAGAACTGGAGGACACGTTAGGTGCAGCAAAGCTACTCCACGACTGCATTAACGCTCACTCCAGGCACTGTCTGGCACACATGTGGCGGTGCCTACCGCCTGGCCCCTGCGGACTGGCACCACCCATCCCCCCAGCACGATGGCGGTAGACACAGCCAGATATGTATGTGACAATGGCGGTCACTATGCACCGCTACCCAAATCACGGTCACTCCAGGCACTGTATGGCACACATGTGGCGGTGCCTACCGCCTGGCCCCTGCAGACTGGCACCGCCCATCCCCCCGGCACGATGGCGGTAGACACAGCCAGATATGTATGTGACAATGTCGGTCTCTATGCACCGCTACCCAAATCACGGTCACTCCAGGCACTGTATGGCACACATGTGGCGGTGCCTACCGCCTGTCACCTGCGGACTGGCACCGCCCATCCCCCCGGCACGATGGCGGTCGACACAGCCAGATATGTATGTGACAATGGCGGTCACTATGCACCGCTACCCAAATCACAGTCACTCCAGGCACTGTATGGCACACATGTGGCGGTGCCTACCGCCTGGCCCCTGTGGACTGGCACCGCCCATCCCCCCAGCACGATGACGGTAGACTCAGCCAGATATGTATGTGACAATGGCGGTCACTATGTACCGCTACCCAAATCACGGTCACTCCAGGCACTGTATGGCACACATGTGGCGGTGCCTACCGCCTGGCCCCTGCGGACTGGTACCACCCATCCCCCCGGCACGATGGCGGTAGACACAGCCAGATATGTATGTGACAATGGCGGTCACTATGCACCGCTACCCAAATCACGGTCACTCCAAGCACTGTATGGCACCCATGTGGCGGTGCCTACCACCTGGCCCCTGTGGACTGGCACCGCCCATCCCCCTGGCACGATGGCGGTAGACACAGCCAGATATGTATGTGACAATGGCGGTCACTATGCACCGCTACCCAAATCACGGTCACTCCAGGCACTGTGTGACACACATGTGGCGGTGCCTACCGCCTGGCCCCTGCGGACTGGCACCGCCCATCCCCCCGGCACGATCGCAGTAGACACAGCCAGATATGTATGTGACAATGGCGGTCACTATGCACCGCTACCCAAATCACGGTCACTCCAGGCACTGTATGGCACACATTTGACGGTGCCTACCGCCTGGCCCCTGCCGTGTGTCACCGCCATGGACCATGCCCTTGCAGCCAATGCGAAGCACCCTCGCGGTAGCCTGTTGCGGATTTGAAAATTGCGGTAGGAGTGCACCGCCTCCGCGGAGCCGGTCACTGGAAGCATTCAAAAGATGCACCACTGCAGTAGTGCGCGCCTGGCCCCTACGGTGTGTCACCACCATGGACCATGCCCCTGCAGCCAATGGAAAGCACCCTTGCGGTAGCATGATGCTAATTTGAAAATCGCGGTAGGCGTGCACCGCCACCGCGGAGGCGGACATTGGATGTTTTTGAATGAGGCAGACCTGGTACACCAATTGCAGCACCCTGGGACCACTGACACAGCCCCAGGGGCCTATATATGTGTGGGAGGGTGCCCCACATTCCCACAGCTACCAGGGACTGCTGACTGACAACCCTCACCTGCTGCTGCTGCCTCCAGGTACTGCTGTCTGCCACCCTCCACCTGCTGCTGCTGCCTCCAGGGACTGCTGTCTGCCACCCTCCACCTGCTGCTGCTGCCTCCAGGAACTGCTGTCTGCCACCCTCCACCTGCTGCTGCTGCCTCCAGGGACTGCTGTCTGCCACCCTCCACCTGCTGCTGCTGCCACCTGTCTATTGTGATGTCGAGGACTCAGAAGATCCGTGCCAGTCCCTTCACCAGCGAGGAGCTTGAGGTCCTGGTAGACGGGGTACTTGAACAGTACCCAAGGCTTTATGGTGCCCCTAATGTTGTGGTAAGTCTCCATGACTGTGATTGAGAGTGCAGGGTAGCCACACGTGGGGTAGAGGTGCTTCTGTATGTGTCAGTGGGTGTGTGGCTCTGACATGCACTGCCTTGCATGCTTACTTCAGCGGGAAGGGCTTTGTGTGCTCTTTCACACGTTTCTCTGCATGCACATCCTGAGTTGAGGGAAATGTGTTGTAGTGTCAGCCATACAGTGCAGCAGCATTTTGGTGATGCAGGAGTCAGGCCAGTGATTGCTTGTGTGAATGGCTGTGTTGCTCTCAATTTTCCCTCTCAGTGTCAGACCACCTGGCCTGCACAGTCCCCGCAGAATGGCACATGTACACATCACTGCATGTACAGTGTGTTCCATGTGTTGTTTCTTCACGCCTCTTCATCTGAATCCCATCTCAGCCCTGTAGATTGCACAAGAGCAGCCGTGTGGGAAGGGTGTGTGTATGACAGTTGTTGTCACTCTATGTGGGTTCCAAGACACAGTGAGTCTTCCACAGGGCTAGGACACTTAGGTCTGTGCAGTGTCGGACACAGTGAGTCCCACAACACTACCCATGTGTTACTATCTTATCTATGTCTAGTTGCAGGTGACTATGGACAGTAGATGTGGGCAGACTACACGTTGCTTGCTGTGTTGGTATCCTGCATGTGAATGGGATGTGGAGGTACTGTGTCCACCATCCCACATGCATGCATGTACGGCTGATTGTCCAATGACATTGTACCATGTTCAAAGCATTTTTGCATCTGTTACAGTTGTTGCTGGAGCTAGGGATGAGTCACTGTCATGCTACTGCATTTCCTTTGTATTGGCATTGTACACTGTGTCACTGATGTTTTACCCCTCTTGTCTCCCATGCCTGCAGCTGAAGGTCCACCAGCGTAAAGCCGTGTGGAGGGCCATTGCCTCCAGAGTGCGAGATCTGGGTGTGTCAAACCGAAGGCGCACCCACTGTCACAAGAGGTGGGACGACATCTGCCGGCTGAGCAAGAACGTGGCCGAGATGATGCTGGGGCTGCTCCCTCGGACTGGCAGGTTGTCTAGGCGCAGCATGACACCACTAATGGCCCGCATCCTGGCTGTCACACAACCTGAGCTGGATAGGCAATTGAAGGAGCATCAGCAGCAAGCTAGGGGTGAGTATGTGTTGCAGGCTGCCTTTGGCTGGGGGTGGGTGCATGTATCCACAAACTGTGCAAATTGTCAGATATGTGACGTTGGTAGTGTGGTGCAATGTTTTGTCAGTGGCCTCTGTGCTGGGTGTATCTGCCATGCATTTGCCCTACCTGTGCTTCATGAAGTCATGTTAGCACTGTGCATCTCTCTTGCATTTGGAGTTGTGGCCTTCAGGTACCTTCTGCAGTGGGGTAGTGTGTGAATTCACATGGATGGAAATGGCAGTGTGCCTATTCTGAGTGTGTTTCAATGAATACGTGCAATGCCTGTCCTCAGATTTCTGCCGCTCAGTCACCTGAGGCCAATGTGGAACAGTACTTGTGCCCGTGAACATGACATGGTGGATGGCATGAGCGCAGGGCCATTGTGGAATGTTATGTTGTGGTCTGCGTCTGTGTGGTCCCCTACCGCTCCATCCATGTAGGTAATTGGCACCATGTTGTGGTGTTCATCCTTGCCCCATCAGGACAGTGTGTGTGCACAGGGCATCTTGTGGATGTGTCTGAAGTGAGCCACCGGCAGTAAGGTGCGCTGTGTGAGTCACATGGATCACTCCTGGCTGGATTTGTGTTTGACATGCACCGTTAGCTTGATAATTGGGGTGGCAAGATATATATTTTCACAGGGTGTCATGCAACGTGGTGTACTAATCTTCTGTAATGCAGATTTGCTTGCACATGTTACTTCTGTTGATGCCACTTAACTAACAGTACGTCTCTCTCCCATGCAGCATCTCCCGTGTGCACAGAGGGACAGGGGACGGACAACAGTGGTGAGGCATCCAGTACAACAGCCGCACTGGAGCAGACTGACACAGATGTGACCAGCGCCGAGGACGGGGACAGGAGTATGCTAGAGGATTCACAGCCGGAGACACAAAGCTCTACATCATCAGATGCCAGCGGTGACGCATTCATATTGGGGGTACAGGGAACGGGGACTCAGCCTCCTCTTCGGCCACACAGCGTCCAGTGCCCAGCCTCCCTTCAACCTCCACTGGTGCTGCCCATGTCGGCACGGTTAGGAAGAGAAGAGTCACCTTCACCACAGGCACTGCTGCCCCAGCCCATGTGAGCCCTGCTGCCCTCAGTACTGAGTCAGTCGAGCTATTGGGCCAGCTGTGTGTGGGGCAGACAGCACTTCTCAATGCCTTCCAAGACCACGACAAAAAGTTGGGGCAGGTGCTAGCTTTCATGGAGGGCATACATTCCGATGTGGGTGGGCTCCACCGGACTGTGCAGTCATTATCCTCAACTGTGACAGCAGCCCTGCAACAGGCACATAGTCAGAGTGCGGCTCCCGTCCCTTTGTCCGGCCCTGTGTCACTGTGCACCTCTGACGACAGTGACAATGCTAAACAGACCCCAAAGTCCCGATACAGCACACGCAGCAAACAGGAGCAGCAGCAGCCCAGGCAGACTAGGGCACAGACACCATCACCACATAAGAGTAAGGCCACCCCAGAGCACAGGGAGAAAAGTCCGTCAGGCGACAGCAAGGGCCACAAAGCAAAGAAGCAAGCCTCAGGGTCACAGGCCTCACCGTCCTCCCCCGCCAAAGACTCCCCTGTCCCAAAGCCAGCTCACAGAGGCAAGATGAACGTTTCTGCACCCACTGACAAGGTGTTGCCTGCAAACATTACACAGGATGAGGGCCCCATGGGTGATCCACCCTTGACCTCCACTCCCATCCCAAGCCCTGTGAAGCGAGCACGGGAGGACACTGTAGGGGGCAAACCAAGTACACAGGGGAAGGCAAGGTGGCGGAAAGCCCCCGGCAAGCGCACAGCGGGATCCAGCATGTCCCCAGAGGGAGGGTCACCATCCGCACCAGAAGCAGCTTTGGTGGTGGGCTCACCTGTTATGTCCACACCAGTTCCCATTGATACCCAGACAGGGAAGCCTTTCAGGATCCCCAAGAAGTGGAAAGGCACCTCTCCACAATCTCCTGCACACACTGTGTCTCAGCAGAGCATGAGTCCACCTCCCCGTGCCACTACCCCACCTGGTCCAAGCAGCCCCCAGCTTCCCACAGCAGAGATGGCTATTCAACAGTTGTTCCTCTCACTGCCCAGGGCAGCCCTCCAACTGACCCCAACACACAGTCAGCTCCAAGCCGAACACACAGCCCCATCTGAGTGGTGGTCACCCTCACACACCTGTGTGTCCATGGCGGTGCCTGTGGTGGCCATTGTCAGCCCCATGACTCAGTGGCTGGGCATGGCATGGTACAGTTGCACACATTCCCTGTGCAGCTTCTGATGTCCCCACTCTGCACATTGTACTGGCCACTGGCCTTGTTTTTCCCTGCTATTTGCTCCCTGGCTGTGCAGCTTCTCATGTACCTCACCTGCACTGTGTCCTGGCCACTGGCCTTGCTGTTCACTGCTGTTTGCCCCTTGCCTGTGCAGCTTCTCATGTACCTCACCTGCATTGTGTCCTGGCCACTGGCCTTGCTGTTCACTGCTGTTTGCCCTTTGCCTGTGCAGCTTCTCATGTACCTCACCTGCACTGTGTCCTGGCCACTGGCCTTGCTGTTCACTGCTGTTTGCCCCCTGCCTGTGCAGGATCTCATGTACCTCACCTGCACTTTGGACTGGCCACTGGCCTTGTTGTTCACTGCTATTTGCCCCCTGCCTGTGCAGCTTCTCATGGACTTCATCTGCACATTGGACTGGCCACTGGCCTTTTTGTTCACTGCTGTTTGCCCCCTGCCTGTGCAGCTTCTCATGGACTTCATCTGCACATTGGACTGGCCACTGGCCTTGCTGTTCACTGCTGTTTGCCCCTTGCCTGTGCAGCTTCTCATGTACCTCACCTGCACTGTGTCCTGGCCACTGGCCTTGCTGTTCACTGCTATTTGCCCCCTGCCTGTGCAGCTTCTCATGTACCTCACCTGCACATTGGACTGGCCACTGGCCTTATTGCTCACTGATGTTTGCTCCCTGCCTGTGCAGCTTCTCGTGTAAATACTGTGCATATTGAAATGCCCACTGGCCTTGCTGTTGCCCAAATTTGTTGTCTCAATATGCAAATTGTGAATAAACACAGTTGGTCCTGCTGTGAGTTGTGTCAGTGTCCTTCCTGAATGAAGTTGTTTCTGTGTGTACATGGTTTACTGTGTCACATGCTCGGTATGCCACTTCAACATTGCCAATAGGTTGTCTCACATTTCAATTTTTTTGCAGGGGTGGGAGGCACTTCATTTCTACCTGACTGTGATACTTATGGGTGCAGTGCAGGTGGTTGGCAATGAATTCTTGTTGTCATCATCCTTCTTTGCTCATGTTATCTATGGTGGACACATGTCAGGTTTGTGGGCAATGGCAGCACAGGGTGGGAGTTTGGGCACAGGCTTACAGGCAGGCAGGCCAGGGTCATGGGGTCTATGTGAGCTTCCTTTCTGTGTGCCAATCAGTGTAGGTGTATGGACATCTTGTGGTGTTGAGTTATCCAGGTCCCATGGCTTACTTCCAATGTGTGCACTTGGGTGGTGGAGAGGTGTATGGTGTGAAGGGGGTGACTTTGTTGTGACTGTGGATATGTGTGCACCTGCATTGTCAACTACTGCCATGTGTCACCCTGGAGTGGTGTGCCTGTATGTGTACTTGTTGAGCCCTGTGGTTGTGTTTTGTGCACATGGCAGTATTGTGTGGTACTGTTGTGAGAGGAGGTATGTGTGACATATCCTACTTGTGCTTGGCTGTCATGTAGTGTGTCACTGGGCCCTGTGTGTTGTGCAGCAGACATTCTCTTGTCCAGTATTTGGATGCCTATGTGTGGCTGGTCAGTGTTTGAGTTCAGGGCCTTCCTTTCATCCCTGTGCCTATACATGGGTGTCCTTGCTGTCTCCAGGAGTTGTTGCATTGAGGTGACCGTGGTTTGTGTTGACTGACTGTGTCAGCCATGTGTGCTGTGATGGGCTGTGTGTGTTCTCACATGTGTCTTGTCTTGCATAAGCATCACACATGCTTGATGGTTGTGTCACTGCCCTTCCATTTGTGGGCACCTCACTTTGGCTTTCCTATATGTTGTCCTCCATTACTGCTGGCATGTGGTGTGTGTATGTGGCTGTGAGTCAGGGTGGTGTGTGTGTGTGTGACTTGTCAGGTAGTGTGTGCAGTGAAGTGTTTGGTCCTCATCTGTGTGTGTGTACATTTTGTGCCTGGCCTCAGAGTTCTTGGCTTGTGTGTGATGTTGCTGTGGTGTGTGTGTTGGCTGGGGCCTGGGCTTTTGTGCTATGTGTTCCTGTGCAAAGGGTCCTGCTGTGGCTGTATATGCAGTTGTTGGGACGTGGGGCATGGTGTGGCTTTAGTTGTGTGGTTGTTGTGCAGTAGTGGCACTTCAGAGGCACATGTTGTGTCCCTCAGGGAGGTAGCTAGTGTGTTGTGGGTGAAGTTGTGGCTCTGTGCTATTTGTACGCTGCCCTTGGCAGGCGCTGGCCCTTGGCTCTGCGTTGTGTGAATGGTTTCCTGCACACTGACCGCGGCGGTGACGTGACCGGGACTTTTGTTCATGATGGCGGAACATGGGTGGGCAGTATGTGGCGAGGTGTGTTTGTGACAGGTGGGACATGTGTGTGTGCAGTGATGGCTGTGTGCCTGTCCCCAGAGGGGTGTGTGGTGTTCCCATGCGACGTTTTTCCACCCTGGAGCTGTGTATTGTGTTACTTGCACTGTTGTGTCTGTACGTACCTGCGGTGGCGTCCACGGCGGACGATGGCTTGCAGGTGGTGTATCATGTACAGCACCGGGATGGCGTGTAGGGCAGGATCCATCGCGGTGTGTACCGGGTGTCTCTTTTCTGTCTCCGCCGTCTCTCGCTGTGCGGTTTCTCCATCGCGGTGCGCTGCCATGTTTCCGGCATCGTAATCTCTTCGGCGTACGGGACGTCATTCCGCACGGCGGTGTGTGGTGATTGGCTCACTCCGCCGCGGTGGCGGGCGCACTTTGTTGGTGGTCGGCGTCACACCGCAGCGGACGGGAAATGGGCAATGTGTGGCCATCCTAATATGGCGGGCGTGTAGACCGCTGGCGGCGTGCAGTAAATGGGTGTAATCGCCACCGCCGGCACCGCGGTCGTGTCTCCGTCCGCCATCGTAATAGGAGCCTAAATATAGAACTTAACCTACAAATAAATTAAATTAATTTGATTTTTAAAACGTAATAAAAGTACAAAACATAGCTAACAAATACTTTTCTTTTTACAGTTGCCACAAAATTCAACTAAACATCAACATCAACAAAAACCACTACTTCAACGAAAATTAGTATGTATATAGTTTGTATTACAAAATGTTTTAAAATAACAACTAATTAGCACATGCATCAATGTTATTACCGGTCACAAACAATCCAATTATCAAAAAAGCCTCATTTATAACCAATAAAAGTACTTTTAAAATACATCAACTCAAAACCCAATAGCAAAATAGGTACTATCAAACTACAAATAGTTTCCAAATAATTACTATGACCCTCTACACCCATAGGAATTAGTAACAAATTAATATACTCCCTATTACAGATTGTGTATAAATATCAATTTATTTAGCAATTTCTACGTACATTAAAAATTGCAACTCTTAAATGGCAATTCCTTAAACATGGCTATTAAAGATTTGCAATTCTTTAGCTTCATACATGTGTTCATAAATTTTAAAATAATCTAATAAAATTAAAAATATAACCTTTTTTCTTTTACTTCACAGCTTACACTTCAATACAACAGCACCAAAAAAGGTTACAACAGACAACTTCGAAGAAAACTCAAAATCGACATTAAAGAAAAACATCAAACAAAGTAAGTATATAAAGGATCTAACAAATAGAACAAAATAATAAACAATAAATTTAATAAAATGACAATTTTAACTAATAAATAATATTCTCTTCTCAGCTTCTGCAAACTGCACCAACAAAAAACAATCCAGAAAATTAAATTCATCAACTACAACTAGTAAGTATTCATTATTTTACTACTAAGGACAAAAAGATACAATTTAACTAAAAATATATGTAAAGTTTTAATAGCAGAAACATTTTGCTTTCATACCAACAGAAAATATAACAGCGAATAAACAACGACCATCAAAACATACCATCAAGAAAAGTAAAGCAACACTAATGTAAGTATATTTTATATAATATTAATTATACTAGCATGTTTATTATTTAACATTGCATAATTATTAAACATATATATATATATATATATATATATATATATATATATATATATATATATGTTCCTCGCAAATCCGGAAGTCCGGTGCTTCATGCACGGCGGTCCCAGAGGGGTTCCGGTAACCCATGTATCAAAACAATTCTCTCCAGTTAAGAAAAAGAACTTCTGGGACACCCAGGGATGCTTCAAAAGTTTATTCTGGCAAAATAACGCCTTACCTCAGGGTGAGGCGTTATTTTGCAAGAATAAACTTTTGAAGCATCCCTGGGTGTCCCAGAAATTCTTTTTCTTAACTGGAGAGAATTGTTTTGATATATATGTATATGTCATTTGAGATGTCATCAGTGATGTCATCAGTGATGTCACTGACCATGTCATGAGTGATGTAATATGTGACGTCATCAGCAGTGCATTGCGGGGGCGCGAGTTATAGTTACCTGAACTAACTATAACAGGGGAATTTCACGGGTTTTGTACAAGTCAATGTCCAACTAACTATAATTGTCCCTAAAACCTATGGTTTTTTCAGTGAATTTGTAAGGTTTTTAAATGCTAATTTCTAACTATAACGTGCCTGAAACCTATGGTTTTTTCAGTGAATTTCAAAGGTTTTTTAAATGCTAATTCCTAACTATAACATGTCTGAAACCTATGGTTTTTTCAGTGAATTTCAAAGGTTTTGTAAATGACAATTTTTAAATGTATTAATTGTTATATTTATTTTTTGATACTGATTTACTACATTTTTTTAAACTATTTATTTTTAGATATTTTATTTTTAAATTACATTATAATTACATTATACATTACATTACAAAATATACTTTCTCAGAATGAATTACTTTAGTTTAAATACTTTGCAAATAGGCAATAGACTTTTAAGTACAGTAGTTACAGTTGTTGCAATGGGCAACATAATTTCAAACACAATGCAACATTGAGCTCAATGTGAATTTCTAGTTAAATGCAATTAGTTACTTTATGGATTACTTTTCTAACCACAGGACTGGATCCTAGATTCAGTCCTGGGACATCTCCTGTAAACAGTTGAGTAAAAGCGTTTTGGTTACAGTAGTGATTTTTAAGGAATATTATTGTATTTTAAAAGTTGACACTTAGAAACTTTTTCACATAGAATCACCAATGTTATCCTATGGGAGGAAATTCACTTAGCAGGTAAGTAGTGTTATCGTTACTTTTTCTTACTCAGTGGTGGATCCTGGATCCAGCACTGGTGCATCTCCTGTAAACAGTTGAAATAATGCGTTTAAGTCATACAGGCGATTTTTAAGGAATATTTGTAGTTTGTGAAAATCGACACTTTGAAACTTTTCTGCTGAAAACCAGACAATGGATTCCTATGGAAGGAAATACAAGTTACTGGTAAATACGGTTAGAATTACTTTTCAGGGTCAGTGCTGGGCTAAAAGATGCAGCACTGGGTTCTCTCCTGATAACAGGTGAGTAAATCGGAATTCGTAGTTCGGCTGATTTTAGAGGAATATTATAAAGTTCCAAAACTCCACACTTAGAAGAATTTCCAAGTGAAACCAGTCAATGTTAGCCTATGGAAGGAAATTCAAGTTACTGGTAAGTACGGTTAAAATTACTTTTCAGGATCAGTACTGGGCTCAAAGGTGCAGCACTGAGGTCTCTCCTGATAACAGGTGAGTAAATCGGAATTCGTAGTTCAACTGATTTTAGAGGAATATTTGTATGTTTCAAAAATCAACACTTAGAAACTTTTTCAGCAAAAAGCAGGCAATGATATCCTATGGAAGGAAATTCAAGTTACTGGTAAGTACGGTTAAAATTACTTTTCAGGATCAGTACTGGGCTCAAAGATGCAGCACTGAGGTCTCTCCTGATAACAGGTGAGTAAATCGGAAATCGTAGTTCGGCTGATTTTAGAGGAATATTTGCACAGTGGTGAAGGGAGGGGCGGGGCTTCAGGTGACATGTCTGCAAACAGGCCCCATGGCGCGTTTTAAGATGGGGAATTAAATCTTCCTCAATCCCGAGGGTCCCTAGGGGCCAAGTAGCCCACCAGATACCTCCAGTATGCGCCAGAGAGCTGCGTTGCAGAGAGGTGTTCAGAGGCCACGCCCCTTTTGCACCTCTCTGCAACGCAGCTCTGTGGCGCTTTCTGGATGTACCTGGTGGGCTAGTTGGCCCCAGGGACCCTCAGGATTGAAGGGGATTTAATTCCCCATCTTAAAACGCGCTAACGAGGCCTGTTTGCACACATGTCTCCTGAAGCCCCGCCCTCCCTTCACCACTGTGCTAAACGCGCCCGTGGCGCGTTTTAAGTTGAGGAATTAAGTCCCTTGAATCCTGAGGGTCCTGGAGTCCAACTAGCCCACCATGTACCTCCAAAAGCGCCACAGAGCTGCGTTGCAGAGAGGTGTAAAAGGGGCGTGGCCTCTGAACACCTCTCTGCAACGCAGCCCCTGGCGCATATTGGAGGTTCCTGGTGGGCTAGTTGGCCCTCAGGGACCCCCAGTATTCAAGGGAATTCGTTCCCCTCTGCAAACGCGCCAGGGGCGCGTTTGCAGAGTGGTAAAGGAAGGGGCGGGGCCTGCGGCACGATCGTTTTTTTTTTTATTATTATTTTTTTTTAAATGCTTTTTTCTGCCCAGGGGTCCTTGTGGGACCCCTGAGCAGACCTAGGGGTCAGGGTGTTTCTACCCTGCCCCCTTTGTGCGTTTTGCACACTTGTTTCTTGTGGTTTTTTTTTAATCGGCGGGATCCGCGCACCCTAAGCGCATCCCGCCGTTTAAAAAAAAAATGCTTTCTGCCCAGGGGTCCTTGTGGGACCCCTGAGCAGACCTAGAGGTCAGGGTGTTTCTACCCTGCCCCCTTTGTGCATTTTCCGCACTTGTTTCTGTGCCTCGGTTCTACCGAGGCATAAAATGGCTGCCAACACTTCCTGATTTGGAGTGTTGACAGCCAATGCATGCAGCTCGTGATCGGGACGGTGCGCGCAGGGTGCGCTCAGGGTGCGCGAATCCGACGCGGCCATAGATATATATGTGATTTTCCTTTTGATTTTCTCAGGAACTACTGAACGGATTTACACCATTTAACAAAAGGGTTCTTTCTGAACCAAGAACTACCTCTTTGCCAAATTTGGTGTAATTCCGTTCAGCAGTTCGAGCTGTAGCCGTGGCTAAAGTTTCCTATGGGAAAATGAATGGGGAAAACACGTTTTGGGACCCCCTTTTCTCGGCCCCGCTTGACGAATCACCCTGAGACTTTCAGGATAGGAGCGGACTGGAGCGGGCCACAAAGTTTGAAAATTTCGCGAAGATTCGTCAACCGACGCAAGAGTTATTTCAAATAGAATGTTGCGGATTTCCTATGGAAAATAGGTCCTAACTATAACTATCTACTGGCGACCGCCAGTAGATAATATATATATATATATATATATATATATATATATATATATATATATATATATATATATATATATATATATTATCTACTGGCGGTCGCCAGTAGATAGTTATAGTTACAACCTATTATCCATAGGAAATCCGCGACATTCTATTTGAAATAACTCTCTTGCCGGTTGACGTATCTTCGCGAAATTTTCAAACTGTGAGGCGCTCCGGTCCGCTCCTACCCTGAAAGTCTCGGGGTGATACGTCAAGCGGGGCCGAGAAAAAGGGGTCCCAAAACGCGTTTTCCCCATGCATTTTCCCATAGGAAACTTTAGACACGGCTACAGCCCGAACTGCTGAACGGAATTACACCAAATTTGGCAAAGAGGTAGTTCTTGGTTCAGAAAGAACCCTTTTGTTAAATGGTGTAAATCCGTTCAGTAGTTGCTGAGAAAATCAAAAAGTAAAAGTACATATATATCTATGGGCACGGAGGATTCGCGCACCCTGAGCGCACCCTGCGCGCACCGTCCCGATCACGAGCTGCATGTTAATTGGCTGTCAGCTGGCTGTCAACATTCCGATTCAGGAAATGTTGGCAGCCATTTTATCCCTCGGTAGAACCGAGGGACAGAAACAAGTGCGCAAAGCGCACAAAGGGGAGGGTAGAAACACCTGACCCCTAGGTTTGCTCAGGGGTCCCACAAGGACCCCTGGGCAAAATCGGCAGGATGCGCTCAGGGTGCGCGAATCCTGCCGAAAAAAAATCGAAGCGCGGTCTCCCGCGCTTCGATGGTATTGGCCCCCGGGTGGCCCAAGTCCCGGGGGCATGGTGGGGGATAATTTAATGTGTGGGGGCCTCAAGGGCCCCCAAGCCCGGGGACCGCCACCCCCGGGGCTTTTTAAAAAATGGTGCGGGAGGGCTCTGAGCCCTCCTGCAGCCCCGAGGACCACCACCTCCCCGGGGCTTTTTTAAAAATTATTAAATCTGTGTGGGGGCTCCAGCCCCCACACGCCCGGGACCACCACCTCCCGGGGCACTAAACATTTTAATATGGGGGTCCGTTACGGACCCCAGAGCCCGGGGACCACCACCTCCCGGGGCTGTGTACTGAATGGGAGGGGGCCGCGCGGCCCCCTCCTGGAGCCCTTGATGGCCCTGGGGACCACCACCCCCAGGGCCGGCTCCTGCAGTGTCCCGGGGTGCCTACCCCGGGACACTGCTGTTTGCAATGACAGTATTAAACCTGTGTGGGGGCTCCAGCCCCCACACGCCCCGGGACCACCACCTCCCGGGGCACTAAACATTTCAATATGGGGGTCCGTTACGGACCCCAGAGCCCAGGGACCACCACCTCCCCGGGGCTGTGTACTGAATGGGAGGGGGCCGCGCGGCCCCCTCCTGGAGCCCTTGATGGCCCTGGGGACCACCACCCCCAGGGCCGGCTCCTGCAGTGTCCCGTGGTGCCTACCCCGGGACACTGCTGTTTGCAATGACAGGACGGAGCCTCGCGGCTCCCGTCCTGTCATTGCAAACTGCTTTGGATATTGGAAGAGAGAGCAGGAAACCTGCTCTCTCTTCCAATATCCAAAGCCGATAGCTTTACACATGGGGAGCAGCATGTTAGCTGCTCCCCATGTGTAAAGCAATGCCGGCACCCTAGGGACGCGGGAGCCGGCGGGACTGTGGGGGATTGGGGACCCCCCACAGTCCCCAACGAGAGGCCAGGCCCCGGGGGATGGGGTCCCGGGGCAGTAGTGGCCCGGGAGGGGGGCCACGCGGCCCCCTCCCCAAAAAAATAAATAAATTTAAAAAAAACAAAACGGAATGGCCGGCCCGGGGATGGGGTCCCCGGGGCCTTAAATGGCCAGAGGAGGGGGCCACGCAGCCCCCTCCAAAGAATATAAATAAAAACGAGGCCATGCCCCGGGGATGGGGTCCCCGGGGCCAATACAGGCCCAGGGAAGGGGGCCACGCGGCCCCCTTCCCGTTTTTTTAAATTACAAATTAAAAAAAGGGGTAAGGCCCTGGGGGATGGGGTCCCCAGGGCATAAAAACAGGGAAAAGGAAGGGGGCCACACAGCCCCACTTCAGGGGACAAATTTTTTTTTTATTTTTTTAAACGATCGGCCCGCAGGCCCCGCCCCCTTCCTTCACCACTCTGCAAACGCGCCCCTGGCGCGTTTGCAGAGGAGGAACGAATTCCCCTTGAATACTGGGGGTCCCTGGGGGCCAACTAGCCCACCAGGAACCTCCAGTATGCGCCAGGGGCTGCGTTGCAGAGAGGTGTAGAGAGGCCACACCCCTTTTACACCTCTCTGCAACGCAGCTCTGTGGCGCTTTTGGAGGTATATGGTGGGCTAGTTGGACTCCGGGGACCCTCAGGATTCAAGGGGACTTAATCCCCCAACTTAAAACGCGCCACGGGGCGCGTTTGCACAGTGGTGAAGGGAGGGGCGGGGCTTCAGGTGACATGTGTGCAAACAGGCCCCGTGGCGCGTTTTAAGATGGGGAATTAAATCCCCTTCAATCCTGAGGGTCCCTGGGGGCCAACTAGCCCAACAGGTACATCCAGAAAGTGCCACAGAGCTGCGTTGCAGAGAGGTGTAAAGGGGTGTGGCCTCTCTACACGTCTCTGCAACGCAGCCCCTGGCGCATATTGGAGGTTCCTGGTGGTCTAGTTGGCCCCTAGGGACCCTCAGGATTCAAGGGAACTTAATCCCCCAACTTAAAACGGGCCACGGGGCGCGTTTGCAAAGATGTCACCTCAGGCCCCGCCCCCTCCCTTCACCATTGTGCAAATATTCCTCTAAAATCAGCCGAAATAGGAATTCCGATTTACTCACCTGTTATAAGGAGAGACCTCAGTGCTGTATCTTTCAGCCCAGTACTGGTCCTGAAAAGTAATTTTAACCGTACTTACCGGTAACTTGAATTTCCTTCATAGGCTAACATTGACTGGTTTCACTTGGAAATTCTTCTAAGTGTGGAGTTTTGGAACTTTAAAATATTCCTCTAAAATCAGCCGAAATACGAATTCCGATTTACTCACCTGTTATCAGGAGAGACCTCAGTGCTGCATCTTTCAGCCCAGTACTGATCCTCAAAAGTAATTTTAACCGTACTTACCGGTAATTTGAATTTCCTTCATAGGCTAACATTGACTGGTTTCACTTGGAAATTCTTCTAAGTGTGGAGTTTTGGAACTTTAAAATATTCCTCTAAAATCAGCCGAAATACGAATTCCGATTTACTCACCTGTTATCAGGAGAGACCTCAGTGCTGCATCTTTCAGCCCAGTACTGATCCTGAAAAGTAATTTTAACCGTACTTACCGGTAACTTGAATTTCCTTCATAGGCTAACATTGACTGGTTTCACTTGGAAATTCTTCTAAGTGTGGAGTTTTGGAACTTTAAAATATTCCTCTAAAATCAGCCGAAATACGAATTCCGATTTACTCACCTGTTATCAGGAGAGACCTCAGTGCTGCATCTTTCAGCCCAGTACTGATCCTGAAAAGTAATTTTAACCGTACTTACCGGTAACTTGAATTTCCTTCATAGGCTAACATTGACTGGTTTCACTTGGAAATTCTTCTAAGTGTTGATTTTTGAAACATACAAATATTCCTCTAAAATCAGCCGAAATCCGAATTCTGATTTACTCACCTGTTATCAGGAGAGACCTCAGTGCTGCATCTTTCAGCCCAGTACTGGTCCTGAAAAGTAATTTTAACCGTACTTACCAGTAACTTGAATTTCCTTCCATAGGCTAACATTGACTGGTTTCACTTGGAAATTCTTCTAAGTGTGGAGTTTTGGAACTTTAAAATATTCCTCTAAAATCAGCCGAAATACGAATTCCGATTTACTCACCTGTTATCAGGAGAGACCTCAGTGCTGCATGTTTCAGCCCAGTACTGATCCTCAAAAGTAATTTTAACCGTACTTACCGGTAACTTGAATTTCCTTCATAGGCTAACATTGACTGGTTTTCAGCAAAAAGTTTCAAAGTGTTGATTTTCACAAACTACAAATATTCCTTAAAAATCGCCTGTATGACTTAAACGCATTCTTTCAACTGTTTACAGGAGATGCACCAGTGCTGGATCCAGGATCCAACACTGAGTAAGAAAAAGTAACGATAACAGTTTTTACCTGCTAAGTGAATTTCCTTCAATAGGATAACATTGGTGATTCTATGAGAAAAAGTTTCAAAGTGTCAACTTTTAAAATACAATAATATTCCTTAAAAATCACGACTGTAACCAAAACGCTTTTACTCAACTGTTTACAGGAGATGTACCAGGACTGAATCTAGGATCCAGTCCTGTGGTTACAAAAGTAATCCATAAAGTAACTAATTGCATTTAACTAGAAATTCACATTGAGCTGAATGTTGCATTGTGTTTGAAAATGTGTTGCCCATTGCAACAACTGTAACTACTGTACTTAAAAGTCTATTGCCTATCTGCAAAGTATTTAAACTAAAGTAATTCATTCTGAGAAAGTATTTTTTGTAATGTAATGTATAATGTAATTACAATGTAATTTGACAAATAAAATATGTAAAAAAAAATTGTTTCTAAAAATGTAGTAAATCAGTATAAAAAAATTAATATAACAATTAATACATTTAAAAATTGTCATTTACAAAACCTTTGAAATTCACTGAAAAAACCGTAGGTTTCAGGCACGTTATAGTTAGAAATTAGCATTTAAAAACCTTTGAAATTCACTGAAAAAACCATAGGTTTCAGACACGTTATAGTTACAAATTAGCATTTAAAAAACCTTTGAAATTCACTGAAAAAACCATAGGTTTCAGACACGTTATAGTTACAAATTAGCATTTAAAAAACCTTTGAAATTCACTGAAAAAACCATAGGTTTTAGGGACAGTTATAGTTACTTGGACATTGCACTCGTACAAAACCCGTAAAATTCCCCCGTTATAGTTAGTTCAGCTAACTATAACTCGCGCCCGCAATGCACTGCTGATGACGTCACATATTACATCACTCATGACATGGTCAGTGACATCACTGATGACATCACTGATGACATCTCAAATGACATCACTGATGACATCATCCACGTGATAATCTGATGCACCTCCTCACACCCTAATATAACCTTTGATACACCCACTCTAAATTACAGACTGCCATTCGCAAAACCATAGACACTCCAACACCAATAACTACATACCCACTCACTGATTCTTAGGTCTACACACACACATCCACTCACTCACCCGTACAGTCACTCATACTTACGGTCACTCAGTACAGGACTATCATATGCACTCTTACTCCTATATAGACACTCAAACAACGCCACTCATCCATAGAGATACTCACACACCTAGTCAGTCATGCAAATAATTAAACACACTGCCATTTACTCACCTATACAGTTATACACACACCAGCTCACTTACTCATACAAATAGTAGCACATTGTTACGCTCTTATACAATCACTGATACAAGCACACAATCATCCATACAGCCACTATCACAATCACTCACTCTTGCTTATAGCTATTTATATACTCCAACACACATATATACTGCCTTTCACATATGTAGTTACTCACACATGTACCACTGGGACATACATTCACTCACTAACACACTCTTACACACACTTACCCACCCATACAGTCTATCACAGATGCACTCTTGAAACCATCCACCCAGTGAATCACCCACTCACACATCTATGCACAGAGTTGCACACACCCCTCCCACACAAACACTCAGGCACCCATACAGATACTCAGACAAGCATTCAATAACTCATATAGAAAATCATTTAGCTATTCACAAACACATGCAGCCACTTACACAGCAACAGACAGACGGATACAGACATACACCCAGTTTAGTCACTAACCCATGCATTCAGTAAGATACGTTAAATCACTCACTTATAGAGTCAGTCACGCACCTACTAAATCATCCATACAGACACTTACACACCCACTCATTCTTCAATACGTCTTTTCCTATATATTTTAAAAATATTTAAACTTTACAGAAACACACAGTCACTGGATGATGTCATCAGTGATGTCATTTGAGATGTCATCAGTGATGTCATCAGTGATGTCACTGACCATGTCATGAGTGATGTAATATGTGACGTCATCAGAAGTGCATTGCGGAGGCGCGAGTTATAGTTAGCTGAACTAACTATAACGGGGGAATTTCACGGGTTTTGTACGAGTGCAATGTCCAAGTAACTATAACTGTCCCTAAAACCTATGGTTTTTCAGTGAATATATATATATATATATATTATCTACTAGCGACCGCCAGTAGATAATATATATATATATATATATATATATATATATATATATATATATATATATATATATATATATATATATATTATCTACTGGCGGTCGCCAGTATATAGTTATAGTTAGGACCTATTTTCCATAGGAAATCCGCGACATTCTATTTGAAATAGCTCTTGCGTCGGTTGACGAATCTTCGCGAAATTTTCAAACTTTATGGCCCGCTCCGGTCCGCTCCTACCCTGAAAGTTTCGGGGTGATTCGTCAAGTGGGGGCTGAGAAAAAAGGGGGGTCCTAAACATGTTTTCCCCATTCATTTTCCCATAGGAAACTTTAGACACGGCTACAGCCCGAACTGCTGAACGGAATTACACAAAATTTGGCAAAGAGGTAGTTCTTGGTTCAGAAAGAACCCTTTTTGTTAAATGGTGTAAATCCGTTCAGTAGTTGCGGAGAAATTAAAAAATAAGAGTCAGAAAATCAATTTCCCATAGGAAACTTTATGCAAGGCTACAGCCCGAACTGCTGAACGGAATTACACCAAATTTGGCAAAGAGGTAGTTCTTGGTTCAGAAAGAACCCTTTTGTTAAATGGTGTAAATCCGTTCAGTAGTTGCTGAGAAAATCAAAAGTAAAAACACATATATATCTGGGCGGAGCCTAACCACACATGTCATCGTGAGATCTGATTGGCTGTCAGCACTTCATCCTGGAATTGCTGGCAGCCATCTTGGGACCAATATAAATGATAGTACCCCATTGAAATGCATTGTAGTGAATCAAAGATTTTGAGGGTTACCAAAAGGAGAACTATAAAGGGTGATAACAGACTTTAGTTACATTAGAATTCATTTGTTGATGGTACCATACTAATTTCAGGAATTGTGGTGTGTTCTAAGGTGATTTTACCCTGTGAAAAACCTTCTGCTGGGATATCATGAATCATGTTTGAGAGAAAACTATTTTCACATGCTTGTCCCATACAGTTTTGGAAGGTGCTCCAGAAGCTAAAATGAGAGCATATTTTCTGTAAATTCACATTATCTTTCTCAGTCATGTGAGAATGAAGTCTGACATTCTCAGTAAAACATGTACATCCAACAAGGGCAGAGACTGTCAGTTGATTCCTTTGTGTTCTACTGCAGCTTCCCAGAGTGTTCTAAAGAACAACTAGAGTGCTAACAGCCTTACTTATGACAAAAGTATGGCACACCTGAAGCCATCTTGATTGGAATAAACTGGTAACACTTAAAACATTTAATTTAAAAAGGAACAAAATGATGGGGTTCATCTTGTCATAGAAATTATGGTTAGTGCTCTGGAAAGAAAAATTAGGACATGTTTCAAGTGTGATCTCAAATATCTTCCTGTTATATTTCAACAGGAGCAGCCTGTCAGTTGATGCCTTTGTGTTCTACTGCAGCTTCCCAGAGTGTTCTAAAGAACAACTAGAGTGCTAACAGCCTTACTTATGACAAAAGTATGGCACACCTGAAGCCATCTTGATTGGAATAAACTGGTAACACTTAAAACATTTAATTTAAAAAGGAACAAAATGATGGGGTTCATTTTGTCATAGAAATTATGGTTAGTGCTGTAGAAAGAAAAATTAGGACATGTTTCAAGTGTGATCTCAAATATCTTCCTGTTATATTTCAACAGGAGCAGCCTGTCAGTTGATGCCTTTGTGTTCTACTGCAGCTTCCCAGAGTGTTCTAAAGAACAACTAGAGTGCTAACAGTCTTACTTATGACAAAAGTATGGCACACCTGAAGCCATCTTGATTGGAATAAACTGGTAACACTTAAAACATTTAATTTAAAAAGGAACAAAATGAGGGGTTCATTTTGCCATAGAAATTATGGTTAGTGCTGCAAAAGAAAATTTAGTGCATGTTTTAAGTGAGATCTCAAATCCTCTTCTATTTCATTAGAAAATTCTGACATGCAGACTGAAACAATCACTTTCAATAACAGCAGTAGACTTCCAGTTAACTCCTTGGTGAGCAGTAGCTTTACTACAGTGATCTAATGAACAACTAGAGTGCTAACATTCTGAATTTATGGCAAATGTGTGACACATCTGAATGCCTTCTTGATGGAATCAAAGTAAAAAACTGAAAGCATTTCCTACTGAGGAGACTGCAGTAAATGAGGAAATTAGGAAACTTCATAACAAAGAAGTCTTCCAAGATGGCCACCAGTGAAAAAAGAGCCCAAATGTAGCACAAATATTACCCAGATGTAGCCCAATGACAAAAGTGTGAAAAACACTTTTTATTGTTAGTTTTTTTGCAGTTTTATGTAGTGCAGACTGGTCAGGTATTGGAGCGTTGCATCTTAAAACATGACCCCCTACACTACAAAAACACCACTGCACTACCCTAAACCCTAAAACACTACCCCCAGCACGACCCCCTACACTACACAAGCACCACTGTACTATCCTAAACCATAAAACACTACCCCCAGCATGACCCCCTACACTACACAAACACCACTGCACTACCCTAAAACACTACCCCAACACCACTGCACTAACCTAAATCCTAAAGCACTACCCCCAGCATGACCCCCTACACTACCCAAACACCACTGCACTACCCTAAAACATGACCCCCTACACTACACAAACACCACTGCACTACCCTAAACCCTAAAACACTACCCGCAGCATGACCCCCTACACTACACAAGCACCACTGCACTACCCTAAACCCTAAAACACTACCCCCAGCACGACCCCCTACACTACACAAACACCACTGCATTACCTTAAACCCTAAAACACTACCCCGAGCAAGACCCCCTACACTACCCAAACACCACTGCACTAACCTAAATCCTAAAACACTACCCCCAGCACGACCCCCTACACTACCCAAACACCACTGCACTACCCTAAAACATGACCCCTACACTACACAAACACCACTGCACTCCCTAAACCCTAAAACACTACCCCCAGCACGACCCCCTACACTACACAAGCACCACTGCACTACCCTAAACCCTAAAACACTACCCCATCACGACCCCCTACACTGCCCGAACACCACTGCACTGCCCTAAACCCTGAAACACCAGCCCCTGCACGACCCCCTACACTGCCTGAACACCACTGCACTGCCCTAAACCCTGAAACACCAACCCTAGCATGACCCCCTACACTGCCCGAACACCACTGCACTGCCCTAAACCCTGAAACACCATCCCCTTCACGACCCCCTACACTGCCCGAACACCACTGCACTGCCCTAAACCCTGAAACACCACCCCCAGCACGCCCCCTACACTGCCCGAACACCACTGCACTGCCCTAAACCCTGAAACACTACCCCCAGCAAGACCTCCTACACTGCCCGAACACCACTGCACTGCCCTAAACCCTGAAACATCACCCCCAGCAAGACCCCCTACACTGCCCGAACACCACTGCCCTATACCCTGAAACACCACCCCTAGCACGACCCCTACACTGCCCGAACACCACTGCACTGCCCTAAACCCTGAAACATCACCCCCAGCACGACCCCTACACTGCCCGAACACCACTGCACTGCCCTAAACCCTGAAACACCACCCCCAGCATGCCCCCTACACTGCCCGAACACCACTGCACTGCCCTAAACCCTGAAACACTACCCCCAGCAAGACCTCCTACACTGCCCGAACACAACTGCACTGCCCTAAACCCTGAAACATCACCCCCAGCAAGACCCCCTACACTGCCCGAGCAACACTGCCCTATACCCTGAAACACCATCCCCAGCACGACCCCCTACACTGCACGAACCCCACTGCACTGCCCTAAACCCTGAAACACTACCCCCAGCAAGACCCCCTACACTGCCCGAACACCACTGCACTGCCCTAAACCCTGAAACATCACCCCCAGCAAGACCCCCTACACTGCCCGAACACCACTGCCCTAAACCCTGAAACACCACCCCCAGCAAGACCCCCTACACTGCCCGAACACCACTGCACTGCCCTAAACCCTGAAACACCACCCCTGCACGACCCCCTACACTGCCCGAACACCACTGCACTGCCCTAAACCCTGAAACACCACCCCCAGCACGACCCCCTACACTGCCCGAACACCACTGCATTGCCCTAAACCCTGAAACACCACCCCCTGCACGATCCCCTACACTGCCCGAACACCACTGCCCTAAACCCTGAAACACCACTCCCAGCAAGACCCCCTACACTGCCCGAACACCACTGCACTGCCCTAAACCCTGAAACACCACCCCCAGCAAGACCCCCTACACTGCCCGAACACCACTGCACTGCCCTAAACCCTGAAACACCACCCCCTGCACGACCCCCTACACTGCCCGAACACCACTGCACTGCCCTAAACCCTGAAACACCACCCCCAGCACGACCCCCTACACTGCACGAACACCACTGCACTGCCCTAAATCCCTAAACACTACCCCCAGCAAGACCCCCTACACTGCCCGAACACCACTGCCCTAAACCCTGAAACACCACTCCCAGCAAGACCCCCTACACTGCCCGAACACCACTGCACTGCCCTAAACCCTGAAACACCACCCCCAGCAAGACCCCCTACACTGCACGACCACCACTGCACTGCCCTAAACCCTGAAACACCACCCCTAGCACGACCCCCTACACTGCCCGAACACCACTGCACTGCCCTAAACCATGAAACACCAGCCCCAGCACGACCCCTACACTGCCCGAACACCACTGCACTTCCCTAAACCCTGAAACACCACCCCCAGCACGACCCCGTACACTGCCCGAACACCACTGCACTGCCCTAAACCCTGAAACAGCAGCCCCAGCATGACCCCCTACACTGCCCGAACACCACTGCACTACCCTAAACCCTCAAACGCCAGCCCCAGCACGACCCCCTACACTTCCAGAACACCACTGCACTGCCCTAAACCCTGAAACTCCAGCCCCAGCAAGACCCCCTACACTGCCCGAACACCACTGCACTGCCCTAAACCCTGAAACACCACCCCCAGCAAGACCCCCTACACTGCCCGAACACCTCTGCACTAAAGCCTGAAACACCACCCCCAGCAAGACCACCTACACTGGCTGAACACCACTGCACTGCCCTAAACCCTGAAACACCACCCCCTGCACGACCCCCTACACTGCCCGAACACCACTGCACTGCCCTAAACCCTGAAACACCACGCCCCCCTACACTGCCCGAACACCACTGCACTGCCCTAAACCCTGAAACACCACCCCTCAGCACGACACCCTACACTGCCCGAACACCACTCCACTGCCCTAAACCCTGAAACACCACCCCCAGCACGACCCCCTACACTGCCCGAATACCACTGCACTGCCCTAAACCCTGAAACACCACCCCCTGCACGACCTCCTACACTGCCGGAACACCACTGCACTGCCCTAAACCCTGAAACACCACGCCCAGCACGACCCCCTACACTGCCCGAACACCACTGCACTGCCCTAAACCCTGAAACATCAACCGCAGCAAGACCCCCTACACTGCCTGAACACCACTGCCCTAAACCCTGAAACACCACCCCCTACACTGCACGAACACCACTGCACTGCCCTACACCCTGAAACACCACCTCCAGCAAAACCCCCTACACTGCCTGAACACCATTGCTCTGCCCTAAATCCTGAAACACTAGCCCCAGCACGACCCCCTACACTGCCCGAACACCACTGCACTGCCCTAAACTCTGAAACACCACCCCCAGCACGACCCCCTACACTGCCCGAACACCACTGCACTGCCCTAAACCCTGAAACACCAGCCCCAGCAAGACCCCCTACACTGCCCGAACACCACTGCACTGCCCTAGACTCTGGAACACCAGCCCCAGCAAGACCCCTACACTGCCCGAACACCACTGCACTGCCCTAAACCCTGAAACACCAGCCCCAGCACGACCCCCTACACTGCCCGAACACCACTGCACTGCCCTAAACCCTGAAACACCAGCCCCAGCACGACCACCTACACTGCCCGAACACCACTGCACTGCCCTAAACCCTGAAACACCAGCCCCAGCACGACCCCCTACACTGCCCGAACACCACTGCACTGCCCTAAACCCTGAAACACCAGCCCCAGCATGACCCCCTACACTGCCTGAACACCACTGTACTGCCCTAAACCCTGAAACACCAGCCCCAGCACGACCCCCTACACTGCCCGAACACCACTGCACTGCCCTAAACCCTGAAACACCACCCCTGCATGACCCCCTACACTGCCCGAACACCACTGCACTGCCCTAAACCCTGAAACACCACCCCTGCACCACCCCTACACTGCCCGAACACCACTGCACTGCCCTAAACCCTGAAACACCACCCCCTGCACCGCCCCCTACACTGCCCGAACACCACTGCACTGCCCTAAACCCTGAAACACCACCCCCAGCACGACCCCTTTACTGCTCGAACTCCACTCCACTGCACTGCCCCAAACCCTGAAACACCACCCCCAGCACGACCCCCTACACTGCCCAAACACCACTGCCCTAAACCCTGAAACACCACCCCCTGCACGACCCCTACACTGCCCAAAGACCACTGCACTGCCCTAAACCCTGAAACACCACCCCCTACACAGCCCGAACACCACTGCACTGCCCTAGACCCTGAAACACCACCCCCAGCACGACCCCCTACACTGCCCGAACACCACTGCACTGCCCTAAACCCTAAAACACCACCCCCAGCATTACCCCCTATACTGCCCAAACACCACTGCACTGCCCTAAACCCTAGAACACTACCCCCAGCATGACCCCCTACAATACCCGAACACCACTGCACTACCCTAAACCCTAAAATACTACCCCCAGCACAACCCCATACACTACCCGAACACCACTGCACTGCCCTAAACCCTAAAACACTCCCCCCAGCACGACCCCCTACACTACCCAAACACCACTGCACTGCCCTAAACCCTAAAACACTACCCCCCGCATGACCCCCTACACTACCCAAACACCAATGCACTACCCTAATCCCTAAAACACTACCCCGCATGACTCCCTACACTACCCTAAACCCTAAAACACTACCCCCGCACGACTCCCTACACTACCCAAAGACCACTGCACTACCCTAAACCCTAAAACACGACCTCCTACACTACACAAACACCACTGCACTACCCTAAACCCTAAAAAACAACCCCCAGCACGAACCACTACACTACCCAAACACCACTGCACTACCCTAAACCCTAAAAACTACCCCCAGCAGTACCCCTACACTACCCAAACACCACTGCACTACCCTAAACCCTAAAACACTACCCCCAGCAGTACCCCCTACATTACCCAAACACCACTGCACTACCCTAAATCACTACCCCCAGCACGACCCCCTACACTACCCAAACACCACTGCACTACCCTAAAACACGACCCCCTACACTACCCAAACACCACTGCCCTAAACCCTAAAACACTCCCCCCAGCACGACTCCCTACACTACCCAAACACCACTGCACTACCCTAAACCCTAAATCTACCCCCAGCATGACCCCCTACACTACACAAACACCACTGCACTACCCTAAACCCTAAACACTACCCCCAGCACGACCCTCTTCACTACCTAAACACAACTGCACAATTTGTTACAGGCGTTGCAACGCAGGCCTGTGGTGCTTACTGGAAGTACCTAGTGGGCTAGTTGGGCCCCAGGGACCCTCAGGATTCAAGGTGACCTAATCCCCCAACTTAAAACGCACCACGGGGCGCATTTGCACAGTGGTGAAGGGAGGGGGCGGGGCCTCAGGTGACATGTGCGCAAACACGCCCTGTGGTGCGTTTTAAGTTGGGGAATTAATTCCCTTTGAATCCTGAGGGACCCTGGGGGCGAACTAGCCCACCAGGTACCTTCAGTAAGCACAACAGAGTTGCGTTGCAGAGAGGTGAAAAAAGGTGCGTGGCCTCGGAACGCCTCTCTGCAACTCAGCTCTGTGGATCTAACTGTAGGTACCTGGGGGGCTAGTTGGGCCCCAGGGACCCTCAGAATTCAAGGGGACTTAATCCTGCAACTTAAAACGCGCCATGGGGTGCGTTTGCACACGTCACCTCAGGCCCCCTCCCTTCACCACTGTGCAAACGCGCCCTGTAGTGCGTTTTAAGAGGTAGTTTTAATCCCCCTGCCCTATTATGTACTAGGGACTTGCAGAGGAGGTCATGCTAATCACAGGAGTACCCCAACGCATAGTGTTCCCTAGTGTATGTAGGTGTTTTCACGGTATTCTAAGTGTTTTTTAGCATAGCACTGGCTCTGGTTAGTCAGAGTCAGTTACCACCAGTACCCGTCTGAAAAAGTTGTGGGCACAGGATGATTTTGCAACAAGGCCTCTTTCTGCTCCTCTGTTGGTTCTTTCTGCACATCTTTTGCTTCTTTCTGTGCGTTTTTTCTTCTTTCTTCACATGTCCTACCTCTGTAGGCATAGTTAGAAACTAGCATTTAAAAAACCTTTGAAATTCACTTAAAAAATCATAGGTTTCAGGCACGTTATAGTTAGAAATTAGCTTTTAAAAAACCTTTGAAATTCACTGAAAAAACCATAGGTTTCAGACACGTTATAGTTAGAAATTAGCATTTAAAAAACCTTTGAAATTCACTGAAAAAACCATAGGTTTTAGGGACAGTTATAGTTAGTTGGACATTTCACTCGTACAAAACCATAGAAATTCCCCCGTTATAGTTAGTTCAGCTAACTATAACTCGCGCCTCGCAATGCACTGCTGATGACGTCACATATTACATCACTCATGACATGGTCAGTGACATCACTGATGACATCACTGATGACATCTCAAATGACATCACTGATGACATCATCCATGTGATAATTTCATGCATCTTCTCACACCCTAATATAACTTTTGATACACCCACTCTAAATTACAGACTGCCATTCTCAAAACCATAGACACTCCAACACCAAAAACTACATACCCACTCACTGATTCTTAGGTCTACACACACATCCACTCACTCACCCGTACAGTCACTCATACTTAGTCACTCAGTACAGGACTATCATATGCACTCATACACCTATATAAACACTCACACACCGCCACTCATCCATAGAGGTACTCACACACCTAGTCAGTCATGCAAAAAACTTAATCACACACCCATTTACTCACCTATACAGTTATACACACACCAGCTCACTTACTCATACAAATACTAGCACATTCTTACGCTCTTATACAATCACTGATACAAGTACACACTCATCCATACAGCCACTCTCACAATCACACACTCTCACTTATAGCCATTTATATACTCCAACACACATATATACTGCCTTGCACATATGTAGTTACTCACACATGTACCACTGAGATATACATTCAATCACTAACACACCCATACACACACTCACCCACCCATACAGTCCATCACAGATGCACTCTTGAAACCATGCACCCAGTGAATCACCAACTCACACATCTATGCACAGAGTCACACACACCCCACCCACACAAACACTCAGGCACCCATACAGATACTCAGACAATCAATCAATAACCCATGTAGACACTCATGTAGCTATTCAGAAAGCCATGCAGCCGCTTACAAACCAACAGACAGACGGATACAGACATTCACACAGTTTAGTCACTAACCCATGCATTCAGTAAGATACATTTAATCACTCACTTGTAGAGTCAGTCACTCACGTACTAAATCATCCATTCAGACACTTATACACCCACTCATTCTTCAATACGCCTTTCCCTAAATATATTAAACATATTTAAACTTTACAGAAACACACAGTCACTGGATGATGTCATCAGTGATGTCATCAGTGATGTCACTGACCATGTCATGAGTGATGTAATATGTGACGTCATCAGCAGTGCATTGCGGGGGCGCGAGTTATAGTTAGCTGAACTAACTATAACGGGGGAATTTCTATGGTTTTGTACGAGTGAAATGTCCAACTAACTACAACTGTCCCTAAAACCTATGGTTTTTTCAGTGAATATATATATATATATATCTTGACAGATATATCCCCAAAATGGCAGAAGGAGCAAAGTTCATTTCATAGCAAAAGGGGAAACTTATGCTTTGCTACATGGGCTACACTTATACCAAGAAAAAGTTATTCAAAATAAAACCCATTGGAAATGTAGCAAATATTATTCCAATTAACCCTGGGTGAAGTACTACGCTACGCTCGCGTAGTTTGCGAAGTTTGCGCTACTTCGCACTATGCGAATTGCACGTAGCACAGTGCAAACACGCGTAGCGTAGCGTAGCGGTCATTTTTTGCTTGCTCGCGGTCCTCAACATCAAGTTGGCGACCGCGAGCAAGCAAAATGACATCCCGGCGAGACTTTTTCCTCGTTCGCGATCAGCAACATCAAGTTGCCGATCGCGAGCGTGGAAAATAAACCTCCCGGCGAGATTCTCAACGCGGGGAGGTCAGGTTTCTCATTGCGAGTGGTCGTGTATGCTCGCGACCGCTCGCGATGAGAAACTACCAGTCCGCGTTGAGAAAGCTGCCGCTTGAGTAGAAATCTACTCGAGCGGCAGAAAACAACCGCTTGCACTGTGCAAGATGCGGTTTGCACTGATTGCACAGTGCGGACAAGCATCCGGCACTGTGCAATCAGTGCGAACAGCATTTTGCACAGTGCACTACGCAGTTCGCGTAGCTACGCGTAGCTCGCGTAGTGCGAAGTGCACTTCGCGTAGCTACACGTAGCGCTACTAAGCGAACTACGCCCAGGGTTAATTCCAATGCCTGTTATAGGAGAGACACTACAATAGACTCACCAAAGACCCTCACACCGCCAAAGCCCACCTCCACGTAGGAATGAAGGCCGTCGCCGAATGGATGAGGACCAGCCGCCTGAAGCTGAACTCGGACAAGACGGAGGTCCTCATCCTTGGCTCCAACCCGTCAGCCTGGGACGACTCCTGGTGGCCGACATCACTGGGAACAGCCCCGACACCCACCGACCACGCACGCAACCTAGGGGTCATCCTCGAACCCACCCTCTCCATGACCAAGCAGGTCAACGCTGTTTCCTCATCCTGCTTCAACACCCTCTGAATGCTCCGCAGGATCTTCAAGTGGATCCCCACCGAAACAAGAAAAGCAGTCACCCAGGCCCTCGTCACCAGCAGGCTGGACTACGGAAACGCCTTCTACGCAGGAACGACGGCTAAGCTCCTGAGACGGCTGCAACGCATCCAGAACGCCTCTGCACGTCTTATCCTCGACATCCCCCGACGCAGCCACATCACACCTCACCTGAGAGACCTGCACTGGCTCCCTGTCAACAAGAGGATAACCTTCAAGCTCCTCACCCACGCACACAAAGCACTCCACAACTCCGGATCAGCCTACCTCAACAGACGACTCAGCTTCTACACCCCCACCCGCCAGCTCCGCTTCACCAGCCTCGCCCTCGCCACAGTCCCCCGCATCCGGAAAACGACCGCCGGCGGCAGATCCTTTTCCCACCTCGCCGCCAAGACCTGGAACACCCTCCCCACCAACCTTCGGCAGACCCAAGACCTATTGGCCTTCAGAAGACTCCTCAAGACCTGGCTCTTCGATCAGTAGCAGCACCACCCCCCTCTTCCCCCAGCGCCTTGAGACCCTTGCGGGTATGTAGTGCGCTTTATAAGTGACATGATTGATTGATTGATTGATAGATACCAATGTAGTAAATGTTAGAGAACACAACCATCCCCCCAATGTAACGGAAGTTGAAGTAAGAGATGCCCTAGAGACAATAAGAGAAGCAAGCACAAGTTCCCAAAAAACAAGCACCCAAATACTGAAAAATGTTTTGACTAGAGTGCCAGAACATGTCACAGGACAACTATCTTCTATCCCCAATTTGAAAAGACTAATAACAAATACTAAAAGAGCTACATCTCAAACTCCACCTATCCCCCAAACGTTTGGAGAAATTCAAATACTACCTGAGTATACCATCACCCACAAAGAGGAAAAATTCCTTATTTATGACAACGAAAGTCATGAAAAAAGAATTATTATGTTTGCAACTAATACAAATTTACAAAAAGTTAACAACTGTGCAACGTGGATGATGGATGGCACATTTAAAGTTTGCCCCAAACCATTCTATCAGCTGTATACCATCCACGAAGAGTATGAAGAGACAAATATCCCCTTTATTTATGCATTAATGCCTAATAAACAGAACACCACTTATGTAGAACTGCTAACTATACTCAAACAATTCACAGAAACTTACTATCCCCAAAGAATCATAATAGACTTTGAGCAGGCAATGATTCAATTCATCCTCAAACTATACCCACACACTGAAATACAAGGTTGCTATTACCATTTTAATCAGAGCATATGGAGGCACCTACAGAAATCTACTTTGAGCATAGATTATTCAACAAATACTAACTTTGCTTATCAAATTAATAGCCCTGGCCTATGCTCCAAATACTGAAGTAGCCAATCACTACAACTTACTCATAGAAAGTCCTTTCTATGAAGCTAATGAATCAAATTTAAGTCCCTTCCTAGACTACTTCGAAGACACCTGGGTGGGAAGATTACATAGGTCAGGGCACCGTAGACAACCTAAGTTTCAGATCCCCTGGTGGAACGTATACGCCAGTACTGTGGCTCAAAAAGCCAAACCAAACAACGCGGTGGAAGGATGGCATAATGCCTTCCAAGCCACAATAGGAAGGGGACAACCAACACTACACAAACTAATTGAAGCAATTAAAAAAGAACAGAGCTACCAAGAACTCAGAATAGAGCAACCACTAAGTAAAATAGTCCCTAAACTAAGAAAACAAACTAAAACCATGTACGAATACCTGCAACATAAAACTAAGTTGTATCCAACTACACAAGGTCTAGCATACCTAGACATAATTGCTAAATCAATTCTTTAAACTAAACAAAATACTAAACATCATTTAAATCTTACAACTATAAAACATATAAACAACATAATTTTTTTTTAATTAATAATTATGTCATAAAATTTAAAATATAGCACAAAATTATATGACATAATATAAATATTAAATAAAAAAGAAACAATGAAAAAATAGATACATTTCCCACCCATAGTAAAAAAAAATACAGTTATGTAGCAGTAGAATATCCTTGAAAACGATAAAATCCATAGCAAACCAATTAAATACGAATCCATTGGATAACAAAGCCCCAAAACAAAATGCAAAAATACAACTGTACAAAAAAGATCCAATGCCGCAATCCTCTTAATAACGAAACCCTCGAAAACCCGAACATAGTTTAGAATAAAACGCTCCAACAACCCGGGAAAAAATAGGAAATGTAAAGTAACTTGTTATCAAACAAGAAATAACATTTTCCTTTACTTAAAAAAAAAACGCGTCGGTAAATCCATCCGTTCACCAAAGACAACACCTGTAAATAAAAAAGAAAACAACACCCGTCCACAACACAAATACAAACTCACAAGCATTAATATCAACATTAAATACACAATAATACATTCAATAAACACATAACTAACACTATATAACATTCTAATTATATCCAACACTACGTCAAACATATAAAACACTAAACTACCAAAACAACACCTAACTACACCAAAAATGATCAAATAACACCCTAACAAATCTATTTACACTACTACTACCTTACCCCTACCCTAAAAATAACTTAAAAGTATATAAAATTAAACATACGTGAACGGACGAAAAGCAGCTCCCAACCACGAGGTTCCGTCTTCCAAAATGACCTAAAAACGAAACCGATAGACAGAAAAGTGAGGAAAAAGGAAAAAAAATGGCCGCATAATTGAAATGGAAAAAAGACTATCTCGCCATAGAAAACAATGGAAAATATAGAAAAAAATCTTAAAATTAATATGTATAACTTTATGTAATGCAATGTTTTTTCCCAATGTTTAAAATAAATTAAAAAATAAAATAAAATATACATAAACTGTTATATTATTCAAAAAAGTTAAATATAATATTTAATGTATATTAAAATATATGTTTATTTCATACAATGTAACTGCACAAAAAATATAAAAATGTGATAAAAAATATATATGTTGTACAAAATATTTCTGTTAAAAAAATGGTAAATTATTTAACATATTAAATATTATGTTATTAAGAAAAATATTCCATATACTAAATAATAAAATATAACCTTGTCAAATACACATTATTTAATTTTTCAAAAATAAGAAATTGTATAAAATGTTTTATAAGAAATGATAAAAATAATGTATACAAATGTTTACTTTTTGGTACAAAAAATTAATAAACCATAAACATGAAACTGTTTACAACTAAAAAAAATTAAATATTTTCCTTTACCATTACATGGCTACGTTACCAAAAAATTTACTATTTTTCAAAACTGTAAAAAACAATGTATATATAAAAATATATTTGTTTAACATTTATACATAAAAAATGAATTTTACAAATACATTATGCTTTATAATAAAACATTCAACCCATCAAAATTTATCATTTCTGTTTTAAATATTATAATAAATTTTCTAACCAAAAAAATGAAAAGAATTTAATTGTGAATGAAAATATAAATGTTTTCACATAAAGAAAATGAAAACTAACATATATCTATTTACTTATTACAATATACAGATAAACTGTACAACAAATTATACATAATAAATAATAAAAAATTCCTATTACTAACTTCCAAATAAAAAAACTCTGACAAAAAGCAGAATAATACCCCCCAAAAAATTACAATCCTAACAACAAAAATTGCTGTACTCAACAAAACTACTGTAAAATAAACCATAAAAATTTACTATTCCAACTCCAAATCCAACTAAATTCAGGGAAAGTGCTGAATAGTAAACCATACAAATTTACAATTCCAACTCCAAATCCAATTAAACTCAGGGAAAGTGCTGGATAGTAAACCATAATAACTTACTATTCCGACTCCAAATCCGACTAAACTCAGGGAAAGTGCTGGATAGTAAACCATAATAATTTGCTATTCCGACTCCAAATCTGACTAAACTCAGGGAAAGTGCTGGATAGTAAACCATAATAATTTACTATTCCGACTCCAAATCCAACTAAACTCAGGGGAAATGCTGGATAGTAAACCATAAAAATGTACTATTCCAACTCCAAATCCAACTAAACTCAGGGAAAGTGCTGGATAGTAAACCATAATAATGTACTTTTCCAACTCCAAATCCAACTAAACTCAGGGAGAGTGCTAGATAGTAAACCATAATAATTTACTATTCCAACTCCAAATCCAACTAAACTCAGGGAAAGTGCTGGATAGTAAACCATAATAATTTACTATTCCAACTACAAATTCAACTAAACTCAGGGAAAGTACTGGATAGTAAACCATAATAATTTACTATTCCAACTCCAAATCCAACTAAACTCAGGGAAAGTGCTGGATAGTAAACCATAAACATTTACTATTCCAGCTCCAAATCCAAATAAACTCAGGAAAGTGCTGGATAGTAAACCATAATAATTTATTATTCCAACTCCAACTCAAACTAAACTCAGAGAAAGTGCTGGATAGTAAAGCAAAATAATTTACTATTCCAACTCCAAAGCCAACTAAACTCAGGAAAAGTGCTGGATAGTAAACCATAATAATTTACTATTCCAACTCCAAATCCAATTAAACTCAGGGAAAGTGCTGGATAGTAACCATAATCATGTACCATACTAACTCCAAATCCAATTAAAGTCAGGGAAAGTGCTGGATAGTAAACCATAATAATTTACTATTCCGAAACCAACTCCAACTATACTCAGGGAAAGGGCTGGATAGTAAACCATAATAATTTACTATTCCGACTCCAAATCCAACTAAACTCAGGGAAAGTGCTGGATAGTGAACCATAATAATTTGCTATTCCGACACCAAATCCGACTATACTCAGAGAAAGTGCTGGATAGTAAACCATAATAATTTACTATTCTGACTCCAAATCCGACTAAACTCAGGGACAGTGATGGATAGTAAACCATAATAATTTACTATTCCGACCCCAAATCCAATTAAACTCAGGGAAAGTGCTGGATAGTAACCATAATAATGTACTATTCCAACTCCAAATCCAATTAAAGTCAGGGAAAGTGCTGGACAGTAAACCATAATAATGTACTATTCAGACTCCAAATCTAACTAAAGTCAGGGAAAGTACCGGATAGTAAACCATAATAATTTACTATTCTGTCTCCAACTCCAACTAAACTCAGGGAAAGGGCTGGATAGTAAACCATAATAATTTTCTATTCCCACTCCAAATCCAAGTAAACTCAAGGAAAGTGCTGGATAGTAAACCATAATAATTTGCTATTCCAACTCCAAATCCAACTAAACTCAGGGAAAGTGCTGGATAGTAAACCATAATAATTTACTATTCCAACTCCAACTAAACTCGGGAAAGTGCTGGATAGTAAACCATAATAATTTACTATTCCAACTCCAACTAAACTCAGGGAAAGTGCTGGATAGTACCATAATAATTTACTATTCCAACTCCAAATCCAACTAAACTCAGGGAAAGTGCTGGATAGTAAACAATAAAAATTTACTATTCCAACTCCAAATCAACTCAGGGAAAGTGCTGGATAGTAAACCATAATAATTTACTACTCCAACTCCAACTCAAACTAAACTCAGAGAAAGTGCTGGATAGTAAACCATAATAATTTCCTATTCCGACTCCAAATCCAACTAAACTCAGGGAAAGTGATGGATAGTAAACCATAATAATTTACTATTCTGACTCCAAATCCAATTAAACTCAGGGAAAGTGCTGGATAGTAACTATAATAATGTACTATTCTGACTCCAAATCCAATTAACGTCAGGGAAAGTGCTGGATAGTAAACCATAATAATGTACTATTCTGACTCCAAATCCAACTAAAGTCAGGGAAAGTGCTGGATAGTAAACCATAATAATTTACTATTCCGACTCCAACTCCGACTAAACTCAGGGAAAGTGCTGGATAGTAAAGCATAATAATTTACTATTCCGACTCCAAATCCAACTAAACTCAGGGAAAGTGCTGGATAGTAAACCATAATAATTTATTATTCTGACTCCAAATCCAATTAAACTCAGGGAAAGTGCTGGATAGTAACCATAATCATGTACTATACCGACTCCAAATCCAATTAAAGTCAGGGACAGTGCTGGATAGTAAACCATAATAATGTACTATTCCGACTCCAAATCCAACTAAAGTCAGGGAAAGTGCTGGATAGTAAACCATAATAATTTACTATTCCGACTCCAACTCAAACTAAACTCAGGGAAAGTGCTGGATAGTAAACCATAATAATTTACTATTCCGACTCCAAATCCAACTAAACTCAGGGAAAGTGCTGGTAGTGAACCATAATAATTTGCTATTCTGACTCCAAATCCGACTATACTCAGAGAAAGTTCTGGATAGGAAACCATAATAATTTACTATTCCGAATCCAAATCCGACTAAACTCAGGGACAGTGATGGATAGTAAACCATAATAATTTACTATTCCGACTCCAAATCCAATTAAACTCAGGGAAAGTGCTGGATAGTAACCATAATAATGTACTATTCCAACTCCAAATCCAATTAAAGTCAGGAAAGTGCTGGATAGTAAACCATAATAATGTACTATTCAGACTCCAAATCTAACTAAAGTCAGGGAAAGTACCGGATAGTAAACCATAATAATTTACTATTCCGACTCCAACTAAACTCAGGGAAAGTGCTGGATAGTAAACCATAATAATTTACTACTCCAACTCCAAATCCAACTAAACTCAGGGAAAGTGCTGGATAGTAAACCATAATAATTTGCTATTCCAACTCCAAATCCAACTAAACTCAGGGAAAGTGCTGGATAGTAAACCATAATAATTTGCTATTCCAACTCCAAATCCAACTAAACTCAGGGAAAGTGCTGGATAGTAAACCATAATAATTTACTATTCCAACTCCAACTAAACTCGGGAAAGTGCTAGATAGTAAACCATAATAATTTACTATTCCAACTCCAAATCCAACTAAACTCAGGGAAAGTGCTGGATAGTAAACAATAAAAATTTACTATTCCAACTCCAACTAAACTCGGGGAAAGTGCTAGATAGTAAACCATAATAATTTACTATTCCAACTCCAACTAAACTCAGGGAAAGTGCTGGATAGTAAACCATAATAATTTACTATTCCAACTCCAAATCCAACTAAACTCAGGGAAAGTGCTGGATAGTAAACCATAATAATTTACTACTCCAACTCCAAATCCAACTAAACTCAGGGAAAGTGCTGGATAGTAAACCATAATAATTTGCTATTCCAACTCCAAATCCAACTAAACTCAGGGAAAGTGCTGGATAGTAAACCATAATAATTTGCTATTCCAACTCCAAATCCAACTAAACTCAGGGAAAGTGCTGGATAGTAAACCATAATAATTTACTATTCCAACTCCAACTAAACTCGGGGAAAGTGCTAGATAGTAAACCATAATAATTTACTATTCCAACTCCAACTAAACTCAGGGAAAGTGCTGGATAGTAAACCATAATAATTTACTATTCCAACTCCAAATCCAACTAAACTCAGGGAAAGTGCTGGATAGTAAACAATAAAAATGTACTATTCCAACTCCAAAACCAAATAAACTCAGGGAAAGTGCTGGATAGTAAACCATAATAATTTACTACTCCAACTCAAACTAAACTCAGGGAAAGTACTGGATAGTAAACCATAATAATTTACTATTCCGACTCCAAATCCAATTAAACTCAGGGAAAGTGCTGGATAGTAACTATAATAATGTACTATTCTGACTCCAAATCCAATTAAAGTCAGGGAAAGTGCTGGATAGTAAACCATAATAATGTACTATTCCGACTCCAAATCCAACTAAAGTCAGGGAAAGTGCTGGATAGTAAACCATAATAATTTACTATTCTGACTCCAACTCCGACTAAACTCAGGGAAAGTGCTGGATAGCAAACCATAATAATTTACTATTACCACTCCAAATCCGACTAAACTCAGGGAAGGTGCTGGATAGTAAATCATAATAATTTACTATTCCGACTCCAAATCCAATTAAACTCAGGGAAAGTGCTGGATAGTAACCATAATAATGTACTATTCTGACTCTAAATCCAATTAAAGTCAGGGAAAGTGCTGGATAGTAAACCATAATAATGTACTATTCCGACTCCAAATCCAAGTAAAGTCACGGAAAGTGCTGGATAGTAAACCATAATAATTTACTATTCCGACTCCAACTCCAACTAAACGCAGGGAAAGTGCTGGATAGTAAACCATAATAATTTACTTTTCCAACTCCAAATCCAACTAAACTCAGGGAAAGTGCTGGATAGTAAACCATAATAACTCGCTATTCCAACTATAAATCCAACTAAACTCAGGGAAATTGCTGGATAGTAAACCATAATAATTTACTATTCCAAATCCAACTAAACTCAGGGAAAGTGCTGGATAGTAAACCATAAAAATGTACTATTCCAACTCCAAATCCAAATAAACTCAGTGAAAGTGCTGGATAGTAAACCATAATAATTTACTATTCCAACTCCAACTCAAACTAAACTCAGGGAAAGTGCTGGATTGTAAACCATAATAATTAACTAGTCTAACTACACATCCAACTAAACTCAGGGACAGTGCTGAATAGTAAACCATAAAAATTTACTATTCCAACTCCAAATCCAATTAAACTCAGTGAAAATGCTGGATAGTAAACCATATTAATTTCCTATTCCGACTCCAAATCCAACTAAACTCAGGGAAAGTACTGGATAGTAAACCATAATAATTTACTATTCCGACTCCAAATCCAATTAAACTCAGGGAAAGTGCTGGATAGTAACTATAATAATGTACTATTCTGACTCCAAATCCAATTAAAGTCAGGGAAAGTGCTGGATAGTAAACCATAATAATGTACTATTCCGACTCCAAATCCAACTAAAGTCAGGGCAAGTGCTGGATAGTAAACCATAATAATTTACTATTCTGACTCCAACTCCGACTAAACTCAGGGAAAGTGCTGGATAGTAAACCATAATAATTTACTATTACCACTCCAAATCCGACTAAACTCAGGGAAGGTGCTGGATAGTAAATCATAATAATTTACTATTCCGACTCCAAATCCAATTAAACTCAGGGAAAGTGCTGGATAGTAACCATAATAATGTACTATTCTGACTCTAAATCCAATTAAAGTCAGGGAAAGTGCTGGATAGTAAACCATAATAATGTACTATTCCGACTCCAAATCCAAGTAAAGTCACGGAAAGTGCTGGATAGTAAACCATAATAATTTACTATTCCGACTCCAACTCCAACTAAACGCAGGGGAAAGTGCTGGATAGTAAACCATAATAATTTACTTTTCCAACTCCAAATCCAACTAAACTCAGGGAAAGTGCTGGATAGTAAACCATAATAACTCGCTATTCCAACTATAAATCCAACTAAACTCAGGGAAATTGCTGGATAGTAAACCATAATAATTTACTATTCCAAATCCAACTAAACTCAGGGAAAGTGCTGGATAGTAAATCATAAAAATGTACTATTCCAACTCCAAATCCAAATAAACTCAGTGAAAGTGCTGGATAGTAAACCATAATAATTTACTATTCCAACTCAACTAAACTCAGGGAAAGTGCTGGATTGTAAACCATAATAATTAACTATTCTAACTACACATCCAACTAAACTCAGGGACAGTGCTGAATAGTAAACCATAAAAATTTACTATTCCAACTCCAAATCCAATTAAACTCAGGGAAAGTGCTGGATAGTAAACCATAATAATTTACTATTCCAACTCCATAGCCAACTAAACTCAGGGAAAGTGCTGGATAGTAAACCATAATAATTTACTATTCCAACTCCAAATTAAACTAAACTCAGGGAAAGTGCTGGATAGTAAACCATGATAATTTACTATTCCAACTCCAAATCCAACTAAACTCAGGGAAAGTGCTGAATAGTAAACCATAAAAATGTACAATTCCAACTCTAAATCCAGTTAAACTCAGGGAAAGTGCTGGATAGTAAACCATAATAATTTACTATTCCAACTACAAAGCCAACTAAACTCAGGGAAAGTGCTTGATAGTAAACCATAATAATTTACTATTCCAACTCAAAATACAAATAAATTAAAGGAAAGGACTGATTAATCCCCCTATATTGATCTTTCAAACTAACAAAAATATATTCTTAACAAAAATAATTTTATTAAAATTTTTATTTTTAAAAATATAATACAATTTTTGTTTTCAGTTTGTTTAAATATATAATAATTTCAAATTGTCCACAAAAAAATATATATATATATATTTAAAAATATGTTTTAATTTAATCACAAAATTTTATACATTTTTTATTTACAAATCCAAATTTATAATAATAATTTTTAAAATGTATTAAAAATGTAAAACATTTATTAAAAATCGTAAAATTTTCACACATTTTACATAAAATATTTCGCAACACAAATAATTTCGAAATTTACTAAAATTGAAAATTACGGGGTCTATTATGATGGCGGACGGAAAAACAACTGACCGCCATGGTAGTGGGAAATCACCGCCCGCCGCTACCGCGGTAAAACCGACGGCTAGATTATGATCTTCGGCGGTAAAAATCCAACGGCGGCGGAAAGGAGACCCGAGAAACCGCCGTTCGCTTGCGGAGAAGGCCAAAACCCGTCCACGGCAGTCGGTCTCGCAGCGGAAACAGCCCAAACAACCGCAACGACAGCGGAGACACCGCCATCGAAATTATGATATTCCCGACATCCCCGCAGTGCAGTGCGCTGTTACCGCCCGCCGCGGTCGACAACACTGATGAATCAGTGAGACGGCGGAAGCGCTGTAGCTGAGCCACCGCTGCGGACGCTCCGTTAAAAAAATGGCGGTCGCGAGAAAATCACACAACAAGGCCACAAAGTGCACCAACCAAACAAGGCATGCACCCAAAAATACCTAACACAGCCCAAAGACACACCCCCATGGGAAACTCCAAAACTACAAATCCCAGGTACACACACACACCACACCTGCTACCAATACCCCATCCTGACACACCCACAGACACCAGTATAAATCCAGCCCCCAACAGACCACAATCCTTTGCAAAACTCCACAACTGAGGGGACATCCACCACAGATGACAGGAGAGGCAAATCTGCACAACACACACACATCATCACCACCACCACCACCACTTCCACACCTGCACCTCTAACACCTTTGCACAGCACACACCATACACATCACAACTACCACTACCACTTCCAAACCTGCACCTTAAACACCTTGACACATCACACACCATGTCACCACAGAGAATGCCCAAATTCACTGAAAGTGAGTTGAGGGTCATGGTTGATGAGATAATCAGGGTAGAACCACAATTGTTTGGTAACCAGGTCCAACAGACACCACTAGCAACAAGAACGCTAATGTGGAGAAGGATAGTAGAGAAGGTAAATGCAGTAGGTACCGTGCCACACAATAGAGATGAAATCGTGAAGAGGTGGCACGATCTGAAGGCAGTGGTGAAAAAGAAGAGAGCCAAGAACCATGAGCTGGCTCACAGGACAGGCAGTGGCCCTCCCGTTCCACTCAAAACATTCACTGAATGGGAGGAGAAGGTGCTTGGCATTCTACATCCAGAGAGTCTCTCAGGAATACCCGGGGGAGTGGAGGCTGGTAAGTACAAACAAATGCCTAACATCACACAAATGTACTCTTGCACTACTACAAAGTAATAGCTCCTAGGTACAAATTTATTCATGTGCACAACACTCCCCCAACACATCTCTCACAGATTCAACAGACACTCCCCCTGAAGCCCCCCAAAGGTAGCTAGCAACATCACCATGGGTACATGTGTACATGCTGCCAGTACTACAACTCCCACCAGGGCCCCTTGTCCCACAGATGAGCAGGATGGAGCACTTGTCCCACCCAGAAGCATGCCTCAGTCATTGTGTGCTTCACCCTCACCTAACAGGTAGGTAGCCATCTTTACAGGGAGGTGTCTGTGGAATAGGGAGGCCTGCACTACAACTCCCACCAGGGCCCCTTGTCCCACAGCTGAGCAGGATGGAGCACTTGTCCCACCCAGAAGCATGCCTCAGTCATTGTGTGCTTCACCCTCACCTAACAGGTAGGTAGCCATCTTTACAGGGAGGTGTCTGTGGAATAGGGAGGCCTGCACTACAACTCCCACCAGGCCCCCTTGTCCTACAGCTGCGCAAGATGTAGCCCTCAACCCCAACCAATGTGCCAACCATAGCATTGCTCACCTGAACCTAACAGGTAGGTAGCCATCCCTACAGGGAGGTGGGTGGGTGTCTGGGAAGCCTGCACTACAACTCCCACCAGACCCCTTGTCCCACAGCTGAGCAGGAAGGAGCACTTGTCCCACCCAGAAGCATGCCTCAGCCATTGTGTGCTTCACCCTCACCTAACAGGTAGGTAGCCATCTTCACAGGGAGGTGTCTGTGGAATAGGGAGGCCTGCACTACAACTCCCACCAGGCCCCCTTGTCCCACAGCTGAGCAGGATGGAGCACTCCCACCACCCAGAAGCATGCTTCAGCCATTGTGTGCCTCACCCTCACCTAACAGGTAGGTAGCCATCTTTACAGGGAGGTGTCTGTGGAATAGGGAGGCCTGCACTACAACTCCCACCAGGCCCCCTTGTCCCACAGCTGAGCAGGATGGAGCACTCCCCCCACCCAGAAGCATGCCTCAGCCATTGTGTGCTTCACCCTCACCTAACAGGTAGGTAGCCATCTTTACAGGGAGGTGTCTGTGGAATAGGGAGGCCTGCACTACAACTCCCACCAGTCCCCCTTGGACCACAGCTGAGCAGGATGGAGCACTTGTCCCACTCATAGGCATGTGACGTCTGTGCAGCCGCACATGACACCATGCCACTTAGTCCACAGTCACCAACACAAATAATGCAAAACAGTTGTGTTGTAGTCACCATGCACAAGTCTCTGTTCAAAATTGATCCACATTGTGTACACTGGGCCAGGCATCACACACTGCAACACTAACAACGATCATGCTGCCCTGCAGCAGTGTCTGGCCTATTTTTGGGCAAAGTGCAAATCACTTATGTCATACCACAGTGTTGCAATGTAAACAGTGGAAGTGCAGTGTACCCAAAGACTGCACTGCAGCTGGGACTCACAATGCTAAACTAAGCACATCCCAAATGTCCTGCAACACACCCAGCTACCACAGTGCTGCACTGAATTGCAGAACAGCACCTTGTCTGAATAAAATTGTCAAAGGTGTCTTGTTTGGACCACCAATGTGTGTATGCATTGACAATGTTCACATCTCACACTGTCTGTCTGAACAGTGCTGGTATAGTCTGGCCCCAAAAGCACACATTGTCTGCACAGGGCTGAGTACATCTCACACACACCACTGTTGACCACAACATGTCAGTGTATGGATGCCCTGGAACAACTGCTTCACCAGTACTGTGCTCATGTTCTCAGGTCCACAAATACCATGAAACCATGACAGTGTGGAAATGTATGCTGGGTGAGATGTTCACCCTGCTGTATGTCACCACTGTGCTACGAGACTATACCCCTTGCCCTATTGTGCCTTCAAATGTCGGGGGAGTGAACCCCACAGCCAGATAGGTGGGACAACAGTGATGGGGGGCTATACCCCATGACCAAATGTAATCTGAAATCAATAGGTACAAAAAGCCACACACACATTATGCTCACCACACGCACATTCCATCCAAAGATTTCCACCAAGTCACATAGCCATGTCATTGCTCACCTCCACCTCAAACGGTAGTTAGCCATCTTCACAGTGAGACGGTGTAGTGTGTTTGGCTATCCCTCCCACAAAAAGCAACATGCATGCTGTTCCACCACTATGGATGATGGGACACTACACCCCCAATAAGAATCATGTGGCAGGCAATGTATGCTACCCACCCAACTCACAGGTAGGTAACCGCATCTCACAGGTCGTGGTGTGTGGGGCTGGGAAGCTTGCACAACAACTCACACGGGCCCACCTGACCGCCAGCACATGAGACCCATTACTTCCTGGCACCAACATGCATGTGTCAGTCATTGTTTGTGTTGCTAGTATGTATGATAGTATGAGTGAACAGGTTGATAGGTGAGAATGTAGGTATGATGATTGGATGTGGGGTTATTTGTAACGTTGTGTTTCAAATGTACATATTTCAAAATATATGAATTTGTAAAGATATGTGTGATTTTATGCTCTTGTGAATATAACAAAAATGAAAATATATACATAAAAATGAAAAAAATATGTCTTGATATAAAATAAAATAACATTTTGTGAAGAAAATATAAGTGAGAAGATTTTGTATATGGGGATTTGTCTTATATTTGAGCCTAACGGCCAATGTTGAAATGAGATAGGTCAGTATAGAGGTTCCTTATAATTGTTGTTGATTCCCCCTCCTCTTGGACCTAAAAGTAAATAGGGGGTACCTTTCTCTTTTATTTGCCACAACAGCTTGTAATGCATCACTGGATGTCGGTCAATGCAAATTTGTACAGTGAACAACTGCTGGATGTACAAACAGTTGATGTAACACTGCTAACACTAACTTTGCTGGGTGCAACACAATGACCATTTCTCATCTGACCCACAGGTGACCAAGAACTCACTGCAGAGGATGACACCACCCTGCAGAGCCAGTCCCCCCCCCCCGGAACAGAGACAACTGGATGAGGACTCCCTGGATTCCTTGGATGAGGAGCTCCACGCTGGCCCATCTGGTGTGGCAGGCCGCAACCAGTCCCAGGCACCCATTGTCCCCCCAACCACATCAGCTGCAGCCCCTGACCATCCTCTGACAGCTGCTGTCACGGCCTGTGTGTCAACCACTACCACCACCACCATCACCACCACCACCACCACCACAGCTGGCCGCAACACCCTCCCTGCCCCAGGGGTTGAGCAGCCCACTACATCGACTGCAGAGGCCAGGGAGAGGATGCAGCGGGCCAATGTGAGGACCGGACAGGACCGTGGCAGCAGTGCAGGTGGTCGGGACAGGGTCATGCAGAGGGGGACTGATCCTGGGACGGAAGCCCTGGGCCACATCGACAGAGTCCTTGGGGCCTACCAACAGGCCCAGGGACGAATGGGCCAGTTAGAGGAAGAATCTCGGGAGCACCTCTTGCTGCTGAAGTCCATGGACACACGCATGGGACAGATTGTGGACCTCTTTGGGCAGCTAGTGGCGGTTCTGAGGGACAGGCCAGCGCAACATTCTACCCCTCCGCCTCCCCCTGTTGGGCAGCAGGATGACACTTCATCATCCTCCCCTGCGTCCACAGAGGGGGTGAGTCCTCAGACACCACTGTCCCTGCAGCAGTGGCCCCTCCAGTCAAGCGCAAAAGGGGCCGTCCAAGGAAAGGCCAGGGGGACCCACGTGCCAAAGAACCTGCCAAACGCTAGTCCTCGAGCCAGCTATGATGGCAGACCACTGCACCACTGCATTGACCTTTTGGACTATCCTTCACCACACTGCCATGTGAATGGCATCTATCTGCTAGACTGGGTCTCCACATCATTGTGGGGACTACTCAAGTATCTCATCTACCATGACTGTCAACTCACTTCTTCAATTTCCCCCTTCACATTTTCTCCACCCTTGCATGTCACAATTGTAAATAAATACACCTTACACACATGTTGTTGTGTCTGCTCCATCTTTAATACAGGATGTGCAACCTTCACCATGTAGGACATGGTCCAGGGGAATGGAATGTAGGTAGGCAGTGAGATGCTGAAGGGACCTATGGAAAACTGCAGAACAAGAGTCACTTGTATGGGTGTGGCATCGCACACATCACACAACACTTGTCAACAAGGTACTCAGCTCTACAAACTTTACACAGAGCAACAGTCACCATAGAGACATTCTGTATCACACTAACCAATCACACATACATTGGCAGGCAGCAATGAGTCAACACAAAGCTGCAGTCAGCAAGCTCACATACACCCACACAGCAACTGCAACTGCAACACCATCAGACCATTTTGTCCCTTCTACATCGTCACTCACCTTCAAGTGAAGTAGCGGGTGATGAGCTGTCGACGCATGTCGACCCCTTCCTCCTCTCCACTGCCCTCGTCACTGGATCCGGGTTGATTTGCAGGAGGGGGCCTTGGCTGCTCATCATCGTCATCCAGGATCAGGGGTATTGCCTTGCGAATGGCGAGGTTGTGGAGCATGCAGCATGCCACCACTATCTGACACACCTTCCCTGGCGAGTACATAAGGGCACCTCCAGTACGGTCCAGGCACCGAAATCTCGATTTTAGGAGACCAAATGTCCGTTCTATCACATGCCGTGTCCTCCCATGGGCATCATTGTATCGCACATCAGCTGGCATGACGGGATTCCGCAATGGGCTCAGCAACCACGGGCGGTTCGGATATGCTGAGTCGCCTGGGTGTGAGAGACACAGATTAACCTTGCAGTCCCTAAATGCCACACGACAGCATGTCACACACACACCACTCTAATCCACTATGCATACTCACCCACAAGCCATGCACGCTCCGGAAGCAGATTGGCCATCAGCTGAGGAACGATGCTGATGCGCAAGATGTGGGCATCATGGGCTGAGCCGGGAAACTTGGCACACACGTGTGAGATTATCATGTCCGCCATGCACACCACTTGAATATTTACCGAGTGTGAATGCTTCCTATTGCGGAAAACCTGTTCACGTGCCTGTGGTGGCACAAGCCCAACATGTGTGCAATCAATTGCACCAATGACATGGGGGATATGTCCAAGGGCATAGAAATCGCCCTTCACAGCCACCAAATCAGGCCCCCTGGGAAAATGGATATACCTGTCTTTGTAGAGCATCATGGCCGACAGGACATCCCTCAGCACCATGCTGAACATCGGCTGTGACATCCCGCCTGCACTTGCGACTGTGTGCTGGAATGAGCCTGTTGCAAAGAAATGCAGGCATGCCATCACCTTAGATGTTGCGGTGAAAGCTGTTGGACATGTCCGACGTGGCTGCAGGTGGGGCTCCAACATGGCACATAGGTTCTGCAGGGTTTGTCTGTCCAGCCTGAATTTGCGGATTATATCCTCATTCTCCATGTCTGCCAGGACTGTGAACGGACGATGGATATTGGGCCTCCTCCTCCTAGGACAGATCAAAGTGCACAGATGTCAATGCAGAAGAACCTGAAATGTGCATCACATCAATTGTTTCTACAGACACATTCCCAAGTCTTACAACATGCACCATTAACTGACAGGGCACTTCACAAGTAGGTTCACATCAGGCACACTACTCGTACACCTGTCCCCTTACCAGCAGCAATTATCTGTGCACCCCTCCAGCTCATTCGCATGCACAGTGTGATATACTAACAGATATGTGTGCATACCTGTGAGTATGACCCCCAGCACATGTTAATAATTGCAATACTACCCGAACACACCATGTTGCTGGCCCTGATACACCTCCCAACACAGGTTGCACATGGCACACATCAACTACACACTGAGCACCGGCTGCACGTGGGGGACACGTGTGTACATGTGCACTGGACAATGTGCCAGTTGCTGATGCCCCTAGTCCAGTCAATGAGACGACATTGTGCGTTACATTGCACACACAGACATTGACCATTATCTCCATATACTATGCAACACATTAACTGGACAGTCTACATTTCATTACACAGCACATGTGACATGTGCGAGTGTATGTGCCCATGCAATGTATTGGCGACCCATATATGGTATGTGTTGGTGACGTGGAGTGACATGTCCCTTTTGTGCATTTGCCCTCATGAGGACCCTTCAATTGTTGAGACACTGGGCACTGTACATGTTGGCCTATGCAGAGAGCTGGAGGACACGTTAGGTGCAGCACAGCTACTCCACAACTCCATTAACGCTCACTCCAGGCACTGTGTGCCAGACATATGGCAGTGCCTACCGCCTGGCCCCTGAGGTGTGTCACCGCCCATAACCCATACACGATCGCGGGAGACACCGCCAGACATGTATGTGACAATAGCGGTCACCATGCACTGCTACCCAAATCACGGTCACTCCAGGCACTGTCTGCCAGACATATGGCGGTGCCTACCGCCTGGCCACTGAGGTGTGTCACCGCCCATAACCCATGCACGATCGCGGGAGACACCACCAGACATGTCTGTGACAATAGCGGTCACCATGCACCGCTACCCAAATCACGGTCACTCCAGGCACTGTCTGCCAGACATATGGCGGTGCCTACCGCCTGGCCACTGAGGTGTGTCACCGCCCATAACCCATGCACGATTGCGGGAGACACCGCCAGACATGTATGTGACAATAGCGGTCACCATGCACCGCTACCCAAATCACGGTCACTCCAGGCACTGTCTGCCAGACATATGGCGGTGCCTACCGCCTGGACCCTACGGTGTGTCACCGCCATGGACCATGCCCTTGCAGCCAATGGGAAGCAGCCTCGCGGTAGCCTGATGCAAGTTTGAAAATCGCGGTAGGCGTGCACCACCCCCGCGGAGGCGGTCACTGGAGGCATTCAGAAGATGCACCACCGCGGTAGCGCGCGCCTGGACCCTACGGTGTGTCACCGCCATGGACCATGCCCTTGCAGCCAATGGGAAGCAGCCTCGCGGTAGACTGATGCGAGTTTGAAAATCGCGGTAGGCGTGCATCGCCACCGCGGAAGCGGACATTGGATGTATTTGAATGAGGCAGACCTGGTACACCAATTGCAGCACCCTGGGACCACTGACACAGCCCCAGGGGCCTATATATGTGTGGGAGGGTGCACCACATTCCCACAGCTACCAGGGACTGCTGGCTGCCACCCTGCACCTGCTGCTGCTGCCTCAAGGGACTGCTGGCTGCCACCCTGCACCTGCTGCTGCTGCCTCAAGGGACTGCTGACTGCCACCCTGCACCTGCTGCCACATGTCCATTGTGATATCGAGGACTCAGAAGATCCGTGCCAGTTCCTTCACCAGCGAGGAGCTTGGGGTCCTGGTAGACGGGGTGCTTGCACAGTACCCAAGGCTTTATGGCGGCCCTAATGTCGTGATAAGTCTCCCAGACTGTGAGTGAGAGTGCAGGGTGGGCACACGTGAGGTGGAGGTGCTTCAGTATGTGTCAGTGGTTGTGGGGCTCTGACATGCACTGCCTATCATGTGTACTACTGCGGGAAGGGCTTGGTGGGCTCTTTCACACGTTACCCTGCATGCCTATCCTGAGTGGAGGGACATGTTCTGTAGTGTCAGCCATACAGTGCAGCTGCATTTTGGTGATGCAGGAGTCTGGCCAGTTATCGTTTGTGTGAATGGCTGTGTTGCTCCCAATTTACCCACTCAGTGTCAGTTCACCTGCCCTGCACAGTCCCTCGCCGAATGCCACATGTCCACATCACTGCATGTACAGTGTGTTCCATGTGTGTTTGGTTCACGCCTCTTCATCTAAGTCCCATCTCTGCCATGTAGATTGCACAGGAGCAGCCGTGGGAGAAGGGTGTGTGTATGACCGTTGTTGTCACTCTATGTGAGTTCCAGGACACAGTGAGGCTTTCACAGGGCTAGGACACTTAGGTCTGCGCAGTGTTGGGCACAGTGAGTCCAACAACAAGACACATGTATTGCTATCTTCTCTATGTGTAGTTGTAGGTAACTGAAGACAGTAGCTGCAGCCAGACTACATGTTGCTGGCTGTGTTGGTATCCTGCATGTGAATGAGACGTGGAGGTACTGTGTCCACCATCGAACATGCATGCCCGTATGTCTGATTGACCAATGACAATGTACCATGTTCACAGCAATTGTTGGCTCTGTTACAGTTGTAGCTGGAGTTTTGGATGAGTCACTGTCGTGCTACTGCATTTTCGTTGTGTTGTCATTGTGCACTGTGTCACTGGAACCTCACCCCTCTTGTCTCCCATGCCTGCAGCTGAAGGTCCACCAGCGTAAAGCCGTGTGGAGGGCCATTGCCTCCAGAGTCCGAGATCTGGGTGTGTCAAACCGAAGGCGCACCCACTGTCATAAAAGGTGGGACGACATCTGCCGGCTGAGCAAGAACGTGGCCGAGATGACGCTGGGGCTGCTCCCTCAGACTGGCAGGTTGGCTAGGCGCAGCATGACACCACTAACGGCCCGCATCCTGGCTGTCACACAACCTGAGCTGGACAGACAACTGAAGGAGCATCAGCAGCAAGCCAGGGATGAGTATGTGTTGCAGGCTGCCTTTGGATGGGAGTGGGTGCATGTGTCTACAGAGTGTGCAAATTGTCAGCTGTGTGACGTTGGTTGTGTGGTGCAATGTTTTGTGAGTGGCCTCTGTGCTGGGTGTATGTGCCATTCATTTGCCCAAACGGTGCTTCATGTAGTCAGTTTTATCACTGTGCATCTCTCTTACATTTGGAGTTGTGGCCTTCAGGTACCTTCTGCTGTGGGGTACTGTGTGAATTCAGATGGATGGGAATGCCAGTGTGCCAACTGTGAATGCGTTTCAATGAATGCGTGCTATTCCAGACCTCAGATGTCTGCCAGTCAGACATCTGAGGCCAATGTGCAACAGTAGATGTGCCTATGAACTCGATATGGTGGATGGCATGTGTGCAGGGTCATTGTGGGCTGGTATGTTGTGGTCTGTGTGGTCCCCTACTGCTCCATACATGTAGGTGATGTGCACCATGTTGTGGTGTTCATCCATGCCAACATCGGGACAGTGTGTGTGCACAAGCCATTTTATGGCTGTGTCTGATGTGAGCCAACAGCAGGATGGTGTGCTGTGTGAGTCACCTGGGGCACTTATGGCAGGATGTGTGTCGGACATGCACCGTTGGTTTGATATTTTAGGTGGCAAGATATATGTGTGCACAGGGTGGCATGCGATGTGCTGCACACCTCTTCTAGGATGCAGATGTATTGGCACGTGTTAGTTCTGTTGATGCCACTCATCTCACAGTACTTCTCTCTCCTATGCAGCAGCTCCCGTATGTGCAGAGGGAGAGGGACGGACACCAGTGGTGAGGCTTCCAGTGCAACAGCCGGACCGGAGCAGACTGACACAGATGTGACCAGCGCCGAGGAGGGGGACATGAGTCTGCTAGAGGATTCACAGCCGGAGACACAAAGCTCTACCTCATCTGACGCCAGCGGTGACACATCCATGTTGGGGGGTACAGGGAACGGGGACTCGGCCTCCTCCTCCGCCACACAGCGTCCAGTGCCCAGCCTCCCTTCAACCTCCACTGGTGCTGCCTGTGTCCGCACGAGTAGGAAGGGAAGAGTCACCTTCACCCCAGGCACAGCTGCCCCAGCCCATGTCAGCCCTGCTGCCCTCAGTGCAGAAGCAGTCGAGCTATTGCGCCAGCTGTGTGTGGGGCAGACAGCACTTCTCAATGCCTTCCAAGAGCACGACAAAAAGTTGGGGCAGGTTATAGCTTTCATGGAGGGCATACATTCCAACGTAGGTGGGCTACACCAGACTGTGCAGTCCTTGTCATCAACTGTGACAGCAGCCCTGCAACAGGCACATAGTCAGGGAGCGGCTCCCAGCACTCGGTCCGGCCCCGTGTCACTGTGCACCTCTGACGACAGTGACAATGCTCAACGGACCCCAAAGTCCCGATACAGAACCCGCAGCACACTGGAGCAGCAGCAGCCCAAGCGTACTAGGGCGCAGACACCATCCCCACATAAGAGTAAGGCCACCCCAGAGCGCAGAGAGAAAAGCCCATCAGGCGACAGCAAGGGACACAAAGCAAAGAAACAAGCATCAGGGTCACAGGCCTCACCTTCCTCCTCCGCCAAAGACTCCCCGGTCCCAAAGACGTCTCGCAGAGGCAAAAAGACAGTTTCCACACCCACTGAGAGGGTGTTGCCTGCAAACATTACACAGGATGAGGGCCCCATGGATAATCCATCCTTGACCTCCACTCCCATCCCAAGCCCTGTGAAGCCAGCCAGCACTGTAGGGGGCAAAGCTGGTGGACAGAGGGAGGCAGGGTGGCGGCAAACAGCAGGCAAGCGCACAGCGGGATCGAGCATGTCCCCAGAGGGAGGGTCAACATCCACACCAGAATCAGCTTTGGTAGTGGGGTCACCTGTTGTGTCTGCCCCAGTTCCCCTCAATCCCCAGACAGGGAAGCCTTTCAGGATCCCCAAGAAGTGGAGAGGTACCCCTCCACAATCTCCGGCACACACTGTGTCTCACCAGGGCATGAGTCCACCTCCCCGGGCCACCACCCCACCTGGTCCAAGCAGCCCCCCAGCTCCCACAAGCACAGTTGGCTCTTCCACAGTTGTTACTCCCACTGCCCAGGGCAGCCCTCCAACTGACCCCAACACACAGTCAGCTCCAAGTCCGACAGACAGCCCCATCTGAGTGCTGGTCACCCTCACACACCTGTCTGTCCACAGGGGTGCGTGTGATGCCCATTGTCAGGCCCATTACTCTGTTGCTGGGCATGGCATGGTAGAGTTGCATACATTCCCTGTGTAGCTTCTAATGTCACTACTCTGCACAATGTCTTTGCCTTGTTGTTCAGTGCTGTTTGCCCCTTGCCTGTGCAGCTTCTCATGTACCTCACCTGCACTGTGTCCTGGCCACTGGCCTTGCTGTTCAATGCTGTTTGCCCCTTGCCTGTGCAGCTTCTCATGTCCCTCAACTGCACTTTGGAGTGGCCACTGGCCTTGCTGTTCACTGCTGTTTGCCCCTTGCCTGTGCACCTTCTCATGGACTTAGGGGTCGATTCCGATTCGGGCCGGAAATTTCTCCGACCGAGCCGGACCCGGAGAGATTTCCGACCGAATCGGACCCGTGCAGTCCGACCGAACGAGTACGATCCGTCCGTATGTTATCGGACTCGAGTCGGTCGGACTCCCATTGATGTCAATGGGAGCCGGTCGTACAACGCGTACGCGGGCTCCCATTGACTCAATGGGTGCGAAGTCGGACAAGGGCGCCCCTACAGCGGAGTACGCGGTGAAGCGATTTGCGCCGTACACGCACAGGTAGGGGGGACCCATGGGTCCCCCTGTGTGCGACTCGCGCGGCAACGCATGCAGGGGGTCCGACACGGACCCCGAGTACTGCTCCGACTGCTCTTACGAGCCGGAGTGCGCGGCTCGGTCGGACTGCTCGCGGCGCGCATCGTACTTACCCGGCCGGGAAACGTCTCCATTGCGCGGTGCGAGTCGAGTCCGAGCGAGTCGGTCGGAGCGGTTCGAGCCGGGAGCGAGTCGGTCGGAGCGGTCGGGACGCCCGGACGAGTCGGTCGGCGATTTTGCATCGTACTCGCTCGGCCGGACCCGCGTACGGTTCGGTCGGGAAACAGGGCTCCGAATCAGATCCGGTAAAGCCGAATCCGATTCGGAGCCCTACCGGCCGAGATCGGAATCGGCCCCTAAATCTGCACATTGGACTGGCCACTGGCCTTGTTGTTCAGTGCTGTTTGCCCCTTGCCTGTGCAGCTTCTCATGTACCTCACCTGCACTGCGTCCTGGCCACTGGCCTTGCTGTTCACTGCTGTTTGCCCCTTGCCTGTGCAGCTTCTCATGTCCCTCACCTGCACTTTGGAGTGGCCACTGGCCTTGCTGTTCACTGCTGTTTGCCCCTTGCCTGTGCAGCTTCTCATGTACCTCACCTGCACTTTGGACTGGCCACTGGCCTTGCTGTTCACTGCTGTTTGCCCCTTGCCTGTGCAGCTTCTCATGTACCTCACCTGCACTTTGGACTGGCCACTGGCCTTGCTGTTCACTGCTGTTTGCCCCTTGCCTGTGCATCTTCTCATGGACTTAATCTGCACATTGGACTGGCCACTGGCCTTGTTGTTCAGTGCTGTTTGCCCCTTGCCTGTGCAGCTTCTCATGTACCTCACCTGCACTGTGTCCTGGCCACTGGCCTTGCTGTTCACTGCTGTTTGCCCCTTGCCTGTGCAGCTTCTCATGTACCTCACCTGCACTTTGGACTGGCCACTGGCCTTGCTGTTCACTGCTGTTTGCCCCTTGCCTGTGCATCTTCTCATGGACTTAATCTGCACATTGGACTGGCCACTGGCCTTGTTGTTAGGTGCTGTTTGCCCCTTGCCTGTGCAGCTTCTCATGTACCTCACCTGCACTGTGTCCTGGCCACTGGCCTTGCTGTTCACTGCTGCTTGCCCCTTGCCTGTGCAGCTTCTCATGTCCCTCACCTGCACTTTGGAGTGGCCACTGGCCTTGCTGTTCACTGCTGTTTGCCCCTTGCCTGTGCAGCTTCTCATGTACCTCACCTGCACTTTGGAGTGGCCACTGGCCTTGCTGTTCACAGCTGTTTGCCCCTTGCCTGTGCAGCTTCTCATGTACCTCACCTGCACTTTGGAGTGGCCACTGGCCTTGCTGTTCACTGCTGTTTGCCCCTAGCCTGTGCAGCTTCTCATGTACCTCACCTGCACTGTGTCCTGCCCACTGGCCTTGCTGTTCACTGCTGTTTGCCCCTTGCCTGTGCAGCTTCTCATGTCCCTCACCTGCACTTTGGAGTGGCCACTGGCCTTGCTGTTCACTGCTGTTTGCCCCTTGCCTGTGCAGCTTCTCATGTACCTCACCTGCACTTTGGAGTGGCCACTGGCCTTGCTGTTCACTGATGTTTGCCCCTTGCCTGTGCAGCTTCTCATGTACCTCACCTGCACTTTGGACTGGCCACTGGCCTTGCTGTTCACTGCTGTTTGCCCCTTGCCTGTGCATCTTCTCATGGACTTAATCTGCACATTGGACTGGCCACTGGCCTTGCTGTTCACTGCTGTGTGCCCCTTGCCTGTGCAGATTTTCATGTACCTCACCTGCACTTTGGAGTGGCCACTGGCCTTGCTGTTCACTGATGTTTGCCCCTTGCCTGTGCAGCTTCTCATGTACCTCACCTGCACTTTGGACTGGCCACTGGCCTTGCTGTTCACTGCTGTTTGCCCCTTGCCTGTGCATCTTCTCATGGACTTAATCTGCACATTGGACTGGCCACTGGCCTTGCTGTTCACTGCTGTGTGCCCCTTGCCTGTGCAGCTTCTCATGTACCTCACCTGCATTTTGGACTGGCCACTGGCCTTGCTGTTCAGTGCTGTTTGCCCCTTGCCTGTGCAGCTTCTCATGTACCTCACCTACACTGTGTCCTGGCCACTGGCCTTGCTGTTCACTGCTGTTTGCCCCTTGCCTGTGCAGCTTCTCATGTCCCTCACCTGCACTTTGGAGTGGCCACTGGCCTTGCTGTTCACTGCTGTTTGCCCCTTGCCTGTGCAGCTTCTCATGTACCTCACCTGCACTTTGGACTGGCCACTGGCCTTGCTGTTCACTGCTGTTTGCCCCTTGCCTGTGCATCTTCTCATGGACTTAATCTGCACATTGGACTGGCCACTGGCCTTGCTGTTCACTGCTGTGTGCCCCTTGCCTGTGCAGCTTCTCATGTACCTCACCTGCACTTTGGACTGGCCACTGGCCTTGCTGTTCACTGCTGTTTGCCCCTTGCCTGTGGATCTTCTCATGGACTTAATCTGCACATTGGACTGGGCACTGGCCTTGCTGTTCACTGCTGTGTGCCCCTTGCCTGTGCAGCTTCTCATGTACCTCACCTGCACTTTGGACTGGCCACTGGCCTTGCTGTTCAGTGCTGTTTGCCCCTTGCCTGTGCAGCTTCTCATGTACCTCACCTGCACTGTGTCCTGGCCACTGGCCTTGCTGTTCACTGCGGTTTGCCCCTTGCCTGTGCAGCTTCTCATTGCCCTCACCTGCACTTTGGAGTGGCCACTGGCCTTGCTGTTCACTGCTGTTTGCCCCTTGCCTGTGCAGCTTCTCATGTACCTCACCTGCACTTTGGACTGGCCACTGGCCTTGCTGTTCACTGCTGTTTGCCCCTTGCCTGTGCAGCTTCTCATGTACCTCACCTGCACTTTGGACTGGCCACTGGCCTTGCTGTTCACTGCTGTTTGCCCCTTGCCTGTGCATCTTCTCATGGACTTAATCTGCACATTGGACTGGCCACTGGCCTTTCTGTTCACTGCTGTGTGCCCCTTGCCTGTGCAGCTTCTCATGTACCTCACCTGCACTTTGGACTGGCCACTGGCCTTGCTGTTCACTGCTGTTTGACCCCTGCCTGTGCAGCTTCTCATGTAAATACTGTGCATATTGAAATGCCCACTGGCTTTGCTGTTGCCCAAATTTGTTGTCTCAATATGCAAATTGTGAATAAACACAGTTGGTCCTGCTGTGAGTTGTGTCAATGTCCTTCCTGAATAAAGTTGTTTCTGTGTGTGCATGGTTTACTGTGTCACATGCTCAGTATGCCACTTCAACATTGCCAATGGGTTGTCTCACATTTCATTCTTTTTTGCAGGGGTGGGAGGCACTTCATTTGTACCTGACTGTGATACTTATGGGTGCAGTGCTGGGGTTTGGCAATGACTTCTTGTTGTCATCTTCCTTCTTTGCTCATGTTATCTATGGTGGACACATGTCTGGTTTGTGGGCAATGGCAGCACAGGGTGGGAGTTTGGGCACAGGCTTACAGGCAGGCAGGCCAGGGTCATGGGGTCTGTGTGAGCTTCCTTTCTGTGTGCCAATCAGTGTCGGTGTATGGACATCTTGTGGTGAGGAGTTATCCAGGTCCCATGGCTTACTTCCAATGTGTGCACTTGGGTGGTGGACAAGTGTATGGTGTGAAGGGGGTGACTTTGTTGTGACTGGGGATGTGTGTGCACCTGCATTGTCAACTACTGCCATGTGTCACCCTGGAGTGGTGTGCCTGTATGTGTACTTGTTGCGCCCTGTGGTTGTGTTTTCTGCACATGGCAGTATTGTGTGTTGCTGTTGTGGGAGGAGGTATGTGTGACATATCCTACTTGTGCTTGGCTGTCATGTAGTGTGTCACTGGGCCCTGTGTGTTGTGCTGCAGGCATTCTCTAGTCCAGTATTTGGATGCCTATGTGTGTCTGGTCAGTGTTTGAGTTCAGGGTCTTCCTTACATCACTGTGCCTATACATGGGTGTCCTAGCTGTCTCCAGGAGTTGTTGCATTGGGGTGACCGTGGTTTGTGTTGACTGACTTTGTCAGCCATGTGTGCTGTGATGGGCTGTGTGTGTTCTTACATGTGTCTTGTCTTGCATAAGCATCACACATGCTTGATGGTTGTGTCACTGCCCTTCCATTTGTGGGCACCTCACTTTGGCTTTCCTATTGGTTGTCCTCCATTACTGCTGGCATGTGGTGTGTGTATGTAGCTGTGAGTCAGGGTGGTGTGTGTGTGTGTGACTTGTCAGGTAGTGTGTGCAGTGAAGTGTTTGGTCCTCATCTGTGTGTGTACATTTTGTGCCTGGCCTCAGTGTTCTTGGCTTGTGTGTGATGTTGTTGTGGTGTGTGTGTTGGCTGGGGCTTGGGCTTCTGTGCTATGTGTTTCTGTGCAAAGGGTCCTGCTGTGGCTGTATATGCAGTTGTTGGGACGTGGGGCATGGTGTGGCTGTAGTTGTGTGGTTGTTATGCAGGAGTGGCACTTGGGAGGCATATGTTGTGTCCCTTCAGGGAGGTAGCTGGTGTGTTGTGGATGGAGTTGTGGCTCTGGGCGATTTGTACGGTGCCCTTGCATGCGCTGTCCCTGGGCTCTGTGTTGTGTGCATGGGTTCATGCACACTGACCGCGGCGGTGACGTGACCGGGATATTTGTTCATGATGGAGGTGTATGGGTGGGCAGTATGTGGCGATGTGTGTTTGTCACAGGTGGAACATGTGTGTGTGCAGTGATGGCTGTGTGCCTGTCCCCACAGGGGTGTGTGGTGTTCCCAAGCGAAGTTTTTCCACCCTGGAGCTGTGTATTGTGTTACTTGCACTGTTGTGTCTGTAGGTACCTGCGGAAGCGTCCGCGGCGGAAGATGACTTGCAGGTGGTGTATCATGTACAGTACCGGGAAGGCGTGTAGGGCAGGATCCATCGCGGTGTGTCCCGGGTGTCTCTTTTCTGTCTCCGCTGTGGTGTCTCCGCCGTCTTTCGCTGTGCGGTTTCTCCGTCGCGTTCCACTGGCATGTTTCCGGCATTGTGATATCTTCGGCGTACGGGACGTCATTCCGCACGGCGGTGTGTGGTGATTGGCTCACTCCGCCGCAGTGGCAGGCGCACTTTGATGGCGGTCGGCGTCGCACCGCAGCGGGCGGGAAATGGGCAATGTATGGCCATACTAATATGGCGGGCGTGAGGACCGCTGCCGGCGCGCAGTAAAATGCATTTTTCCGCCCCGCCAGCGCCGCGGTGGTGCCTCCGCCCGCCATAGTAATAGGCCCCTACATTTTTTTAAAATGTTTTTTTAACTATATACATTTTATTGTATTATTTAAAATGTCTTTTTTATCCAAACATTGTTAAACTACTCACCACCCATATCCCCTATAAACCCAATATCCCACTCCTAAAGTTTAATAAAAATGTATAAAAAAATTTTTTTCAACACAATATTTTTAAATTACTCCCCACCCTTATTCCCTATAAACCCAACATCCCGCTCCTAAAATATATACAATTTTAAAATTATAGTAGGTTTTCATCGACATTTTTAAATTACTCCCCACCCTTATCCCCTATAAACCCAACATCCCGCTCCTAAAATATATACAAATTTTAAAATTATAGAAATTTTTCATCGACATTTTTAAATTACTCCCCACCCTTATCCCCTATAAACCCAACATCTAGAACCCCAGCTATAAACCCAGCTCCTAGAAATATATACAAATTTAAATTTTATAATAATTTTTCATCAACATTTATAAATTACTACTCACCCTCATCCCCTATAAACCAATCATCCCGCTCTTAAAAATTATATTAAAACAAAAAAATATATATTTAAACATAAAAAAATTATTTAAACATTATAAAATTACTAATACAAAATGACTTAAAAAAATAAAAAATAGAACATTAAAAAATAGAAACCATAAAATCGATATTATTTACATCGATATTTTTACCATTGATATTTTCAAATTCGATATTTCTAAATAACATTAAAATCGATATTTTTAATATCGAGAAAACTTACCTTGATATTTTACACCATCGATATTCTTACCTCGATATTCTTGCATGTCGATATTTTTCCATCGATATTCTTTCTCTGCACCACCTGGCTTCACTCGCATCAGCCTCTTACTCCCAAGTGTCTCATATTCTCTTCACTGCACCAGCATTTTATTAATTAGATCACAGGTGCTTCCCCTAAAGAGAATCCCCTGCATTCACACAGACATCTGTTGTGAAGACAAATCCACAAAGAAATACAGAAATCCTGAGACAAACAAGAGTGATCTATTTGGGAAAGAAGCCACTGTTTCAATAAAAGCTGTACAGACTACATAATATTGACATACCACTAGCGTATTAGCATTAATGCTACTGTCACTCCAAACAATAGAAACATTATCCTCAAAAGGGTTACATTTGCAAGAAGACCCTTAAAATATATTTAATTATCGGTGCTGTTGGTGGCCTGTTCATCTAACATCAGCGTTGCATCTTCATTGACACTGTCTTCATTTACTTTAGGTGCTATCCTATGAGTGTGTGCCATTAGAACTCAGCAATCCTATGAGAGAGCGGGTACATGATCAACTCTCACCACCTGACACTATGGCTTCCTTTATTGGCTCTCTAGTCTCTGGAAGTTGCACGAGTGGAATTTTGGGAGGTTGCAGTGTATGGATAGGCCCCCCTCCCAATAGTCTGATGAACCATTTCAAGATTCTGGCATTGAGACACTAAGGGGCCGATTTCCGATCCCGTTTGGAAAGCCCTGCGGCCGACTCGCGCTCGTAGAGCTTTCCGAGCGACTCGTGCTCCTGGGCTCCGAGCGACAGAGTACGATGCGCTGCAGCGCTGACGGACTGAGGTCGCTCGGAGCCCCATTGAAGTCCATGGGAGCCTGGTGTACGTTGCGTACATAGGCTCCCAAAGACAATAAACGCACGTCTCGGATGAGGGCGCCCCGAGTCGCGGGGACGCCTCGGTCCCGCCTGCATCGTGCATGCATGTGTAGGGGGGACCCCTGGGCCCCCCCAGTGATCGAGTCGTAGGGGCCCGGGTTAAGGAGGGCCCGCTACGGACCCCTGAAGTCCGCTTCCCGGAGCTTTTTCAAGTCGGAGGCTCCGACTCGATCCAGCTGCTCGGCGCGCGCATCGTACTTGGTCGTCCGGGAATCCGCACCATTGCGCTGTGCGTGTCGGCCATGGCGGAGTCGTCCAGAGGGGATCGCTGACGCGTACGAGCCGCTCGGAGCGCGAGGCGACTATCGCATCGTACTTGCTCGCTCGTACAGCTGTACGAGTCCCACGGAAATCACACGTACGACTCGGACTCGCTACTGACGGATGCCGTCAGGAGCGCTTCCGTGGGAGATCGGAATCGGCCCCTATGTCTCACCACACTCCCATCAGGTGTCACACAAAGTCCCATGGCATTGCATGTGCACTGCCCACCTTTTCTTGTGTGTGAAACTGCCACAACGATAAAAAAAATTCACACAAATAGCAATAAACCGACTGTAAAGGAGAAAAGCTGTAGCAGGATTGACGCAGAACACGTCCCACATCCCAGTGTCGAAACAATTTAAGTGTCTGTTAATTGTCTCAAGTTTGCAACTACAAGAACATTCTTAAACCTGACCGCATGATCTTAGCCACAGAAGTTATCCTTTGTTTCTGTATTACTGTTGTTTCCTTTCCTGTGACCTCCTTTGCAAAACTGTAACTGAATTTCGGCTACTTTCTGCAGCATGATTGAGCACGGCCTCCTTTTGCCTACGATGTTCAGTTCAAGTCCTGTATGTTGTACCTGGGTCCGCATTGCACTGTGCCCTTTAGTGATTGTGCTCTCTGGTCTCTCTTCTTAGCCATCCTAGGTTTCTCCAATCTTTTATTTTAAATTGTCTATCCTCTGCGTGATTTCTCCCTGCATTTCCCCAGTACATAACGACTCAGCAATCCTATTGTTTTCACCCTTAAAGTCCTCATCCATTGTATTAGCACTTGAAATGTACCGGTTACATATCTTCTCAGTCACCCTCCTAAAAACCTTTTTCTTTCTCTTTTCCATGTTTCATATTTTGCAATAATTCAACCTAACTTTCTGTATGTCGTTGTTAAAGGTTCTGCAGACATTTGAGGTAAATCAAGTTTTTTTGCCGAAAATATATTGGCAAATCACCCATAGAAGCACCATTTCTAAACTGGAAATGATTTAAGTATTTTTCAAAAACATTTTTCACAGATCTCTAGCAGAAATACATCTTAAACGAGCAAGAGACATGAGAAGCTGCCCCAATGTTGTGAAGATACAAAGATATCGCATCGACACGTCTATAATGCCTCAGAGACGGTACAACACCCATGCTCAATTACTTTTAGGCTGAATAATAAGTCTTTATTATAATCAGTCAAAGTGCTGCTTTCAAGTTGTGAATGGGCGCCATAATTACCCAATGCAACTTGTCCTAAAATCAGATTAGTAATTAACAGAAGCCAAACAGACTGGTGCGACTTCCTGAATATGTCCCCTTAATGTTAAACATTTGCTTTGCGCATGAAGGGTTTGTTTGTAAATTTCTTGTTCGCGATGAGAGCTTTTCCGTAATTAGCTCCTGTGGGACAGCAGAGTTTAACAGTTAAGGAATAATTGCGGCCCTATGAAATGTGAAATCCGCGAGACTGCCTACTGTAGAAGCTTAATCGTACTGTAACAAGTACAGGAACCTTACATTTCTTATCATGGCAGCGAAAATGGGGTTCTCCTAAAAAGCGAAGTTAGTACATTTTTAAATAACTTGCTTCCCAGAGTAACATTTAAATTCAATAAGTTAGCAAGCGGATCTCTGTGCTGATACTTCATTGTGTAGGTTTTTGTTGTGTAATTTCATTATTATTTATTTCAGTCACTGCTTTTTTGGGGGCATGAATAGCAAATGTACTTATATTTGTCGCATCAGATAAACCATATTTTGACAACCCGAAAACAAATGCGCATGCGTGTTTTACAGGCATTTTACATGGTGATTGGCTGGTCTATTTCACTGAAGGCTGACTGTCATGAAGCAAATGAAACCCCAGGGTATGTCCACTAATAGTATCTAAGAACATGAACAGAATAAGCGCTCTCACAATTTAGGTTGTCATAATTGTTATCACTGCGCACATTTCGAAAAAACTAACTTCCCTCCATAGACATGCAAAGTAAAGAGTAGGAATGTGAAAATGTGTTAGTTGATGCCCTAGCTACGATTTAGAGTTTGGCAGTTTGGACAGACTTCTTCCATAAAACTCCCACCCACTTGTAGCCTCAGGCGACCTGATGAAGTTGTGATTTGCACAAAGGTTTACTCCCCTAATGCCAGAGAAATGTTCACCTTGGTGACAGGCAGCTAGCAGGCCTCCAAGCTGATTCTTCCTGAGTTTGGCCATAGAGTTTAGAGAGGGCTAGAGGGCAGAGTGTCACAGTTATCCCGCTATCCATTGGCTTTTGGAAGTACCACTTAGCCCCTTCCCAGCTCTGAGGCAATTACAAGGTTTCCCCTCAGCTAGCCACAACGGTAATTCTGGGTAGTAGGACACCCCAGGACTCTGTGTATTCTTGAAGTGAAACAACAACAGAAATCCTGTTCTTGCGAATGTCGGGGCATATTAGCAAGGGCCTTATCGCCGCTTTAGCGGCAATTTTTGCCGCCAAAGCGGCGATTTTTTTATCGCCCTATCAGCAAGCTGACGTTAACAGGCGTTAGCAACAGCTTTCTGGCGATAGCAGCCGGTTTCCGCATCGCCTTGCATGCCAGCGATAATTATCGCTAATGACATGCAAGGTAGGCGTTCCCAACTAAAGCGACTGAAAACAGTCGCTAACACAACTTCCCCTATTAGCAACGCAGGCGAAGCGATAAATAAATTTGCGCTAAGCGCGAATATCGCTAGAATTTAACACCTGCTAAAAACATGACTTACCTGTTTGTAGAATAGGAGGTGGATTGTCAGCCTAAGTCCACCATGGCGTTAATGCGTGAATATTGCTGGATTTCCAGCGATATTCACGCATTCACCGCATATCGCTGGATATTTTATCGCATTGGAGATAAACCTTGCTAATAGCATGTTATCTCCGCGATAATATCCAGCGATAGTCGGCGTTAATAAAATACGCGCTAAGCGCGGTTAGCGATAATTTTCGCCTGTTGTTGCTAATATGCCCCGTCTTTCGGCAAAACGTTTTTCAGGAAATGTAAAAAAAATAATGAAAATCGACTGGTTGACAAATCCTATCTGAGGAATATCTTTCGTTTAAAAATTAAATCTTCCCAAGTTGTTTTTTCTGTGAAACATACAGATCCTCTCCCCCCCCCCCCCCCTCTAAGTCAATGTCCATATTTATGGTGCAAAGACCGCAGGTACAACTTTCAGCATCAGTATTTATGACATAGGTAGGGTCACAGACAGGAAGCCTTTGAACTCTCATATGCTCCTAGTGTGGTGAACTGAGTGGCATGTTAAATTGTGGTCAAAGAGACAAAGGTCACAGAAGATTGTGGTCAGAAGCAACATAAGCTATGGACCTCAGGCAGGGCGAAAAATATGTATGCAGAAGAAGTGCTAAAGATAGAGCACACAAGTCTCCTCTAGCTAAACCCAACCTCAAATCTAAAACTAGGCTGTGGTCTATCATTCAGAGTAGAGGAAATGCTAAGATAGACCACTTGCACAGCATTCATGATTAAAAAAGTCAAGTTATAACCATAAAAGACATACATAAAATATGATCACCATTATGATTGCCAAACGTGAACAGCCACTATTGGGTGGAAACCTGAAAGCTCTTACTGATACCTCATGATATTAAGACCCTAATTCATTTGATTCACCTTAGGAGAGCAGGTAGACAGAAGACTGAATGAACCAGGACAGCATGTGACTACCTTTAAACCAAATTACCTGCAGCAACCTTACCTCAATATAATATGCCTTTTAATTGTGTATCCGTGGTCATGCTGCTGCTATGGCTGCGGTAAAATGGGAAGTGAACTGTTCAGCACCAACACGCAAACTGCTGCTTGCCTCATAATGCATTCAATATAACTAACTATATGCCCCAAATACAAGTGGGGAGATTCATAGTTGTGAGAAATTGGGTTGTTAGTTGAAGGGGGTGATGACTCCTATTCAAGCTACAGCCACTGTCCCTGTCAAGGTGAACCACAAAAAAAGTCCTAAATTAACTTGTACCTAAAACTCTGGCAGCAGTCAGACTTAACTTAGAGGCTATGTGTACAGTATGTATGCAGCACACAAACAGTAATAAAATGTAAGTTAGCAAGTTTATTGTATAGTTAATAAAAATCATTACATAAAAAGTGCCAGAAATGCAATTAAATCATACCATTGTAATTTGCAAGCATTCGGATAAAACTCTTCTAAAACGTATGGATAAATAAAATGAGACTATTGCCTGTGGGCCAAGGGCAGAAAATGTCCAAATGCAAATAACCAGAAGTCAGTTTTTGTTTAAAGTGCTTTGTCTATCTGGACTCAGATATGATGGTAGTTTTTTAAAATTATTGTTCTTTTGCAGAGAGTTATATAAAGTGCACGTGAGCTGTGCAAATATATATCATCTACTTTCTTTTAAGGTGCATTTTAGTCTTGTTAAAAGCAAAATGACAATTATGAACATTACCTGCGCCATCTTGTCTGGTGGAATTCTATGTGCACATAAGTTGCAGTCATTTTGATCTATCACAGCCATTTTGTACTCTGTTGGTCACCTTTGTTTCACCCTGCCCTTACTAGCATCCCTCTGACCGACCTGGTATGTGTGCTGGGGGCTATAAACTCTATTGCCACAACAAACCTCAGCGCCACTTGCTGCCACAAACTCGTTTTTCCTCTCATCCCTGTTTTCAGACAAGCCTTTGGACGCTCTACCCTTCACTACACCTAGTTACACAAACAGGTTCCAAACACCAAAAAGACTCTTGCAAAATGATTTATTGCACTGCAAACAGCAAGACTTGTTGTTACCAACAATGGGACCTGTTTTTATCAACAGAACGGACTCTTAGATCTGACCGGTCTCACATGTTTTAGACCCTGAAGCAAGGTCCAGCTGCAAGATAAGATTGTCTATTTGACCTGGGTGGGAAGAGAATTACTGTTGGGCTTGTGTGACAACCTGCCCGGGCGGGGACCCCAAGCTTTTGTAACCATGTTGATCAAACAAATGCATTGTGTCAAACCTGTATAAAAGGAAGAGCCAAGGGAGTTGTCAGCAGAACACTTCCCTCAGACATCCCGGTGTCTCAGTTGACGTGATCTCCTCATGAGAAATAAACCATTTTCTTCTCTTCCAGTTTCCAGCGCTTGCCTCATTATTTTGATAGCGAACCCAAAGTGAATTAGAGGTGGAACCCTGCACCGGGCAGCATTGAGGGTCTTAGAAGACTCGCTGCCTTTCACAAATTGGCGCCCAAGCGTAGGGGCCCATCAGCGACGCGTGGGTCCGGTAGAGAGGTCCTAATGACGGAGTGAACAACTAAACGATTGGGGTATACCTGCCTGAGAAGACCCTTGTCTGGCTGCCGATCGACTGAACTTCACCGGTTCCGAACGGACCTCTCTCGAGTGACCTGCGGTCCTGACTGGGACCTTAGAGGAACGCCGCATTGATTGTTGGAGTGAGAGGACAACCAGGCGCTGGAAGGGGAAGACGAAGAACTGTCCATACGGTCCGGGTAAGGTCGTGAAAAAACGACTTAAATTGATTGATTGATTGAATAGTTTGATTGAAATACTAGTATTCCTTTTTTTGATATAGAGTTATTTGCGACATTTCCCTGCTGCAAACAACAAAGAATAGGAATATTCTCTCTCTTTGCAGGCAGCGAAGGACAGGTAGTGCAGACTTTTTGTCTAAATTGATTGATTGAGATATTCATTTTGACCGATAAATACGTCATGCCTGTTTTCTCTAGATTGTTTGATTGTAATTGTTTTGGACCAGACCGTTCGTTAGAGGTCAGTCAGCCGGCACCGCCGGAAGGCACCCCTAACAAGGACATGTACGTAAAGTATGGATTAGCCAGCGTAGCTTATAGCAAACTATGGCATAAATACACTAGGAAGGACCGGGTAAATCAGTGGCCACTGACGGGATCTTTCGATCCCGCTAAAATAGAAACGTTAGAATTAGCTCTCCACAAAAAGAAAACTAGACCAGCCATGTTTGACAGTTTTGGCTTATGGCGAAAAGAGGCAGCTCAAAGAAAGAAAAGGGACGAAGCTAGACAAGATAAAGAAACGCGAAAATCAGCTTACCAAGCCTGTAAAAGATTAGAAGAAAAACTAAAAGAAAAGGAAATCGATAAAAAGGAACAGGAATCAAAAATATCAGATCAATGCCCTGTTAGAACGCCCTCGACTCTTTACCCCAAGTTACCAGCAAAACAAAGGGTAGATGATGATTTATTGTTAGGTCCCCCAATCATATACATGCCACCCCTTACGCCCCTACTCATCCCGTAGTACAACGACAGGACCACCAAAGTATAGCCGGAGATGGCACGATCGCCTCAGTCTCCACCGCCTCTGCTCCCACCGAGTCACCCACACCAAATGCCTCATCAAAGGATACAGTAGTAGAGGTAGGATCAAAAGAAACAGGAGCGCCCAGGGTCCCGCGATTAAGTAAAAATAGAGCGAGCAGGCATTGATAAAGTAGTTAAATCCCTCATAGATAGGAAGGAGACAGAAGAGCATGTAACTGACATATGCAACTCCTATGTTGAAAACCGCAAACAATACTTTATTGTACGTCTCTGTTACCACACTCTTACTGCATATGAAGAGAAGTACCAAGATGTAGGGCCCGAGCGACTAGTGGCTCTCTATAGGAAGGTAGACACCGGAGATGAAAGCGACAACGATGTTACAGAACTCTTTTCATCCACACTGGAGGTATTCCGTCACCTCGTGGAACAAGGACGGATAGATAAGGACAGGACATCTAAAATAGCAGGACCCCGGTGGAAAAACCAGATAGCATGATGCCGATAAAAGAAGCTGCCCCTTATTGGGTACCTCCTAGAGGACAAGGGACTCATGACGATATGAACCATCAAGATGCTAGAGGAAGGGTGGTCTACAATTGGGTGTATCAACCATGGGACAGACAGGACATTTTGACGTTCCGTAAATCTTTACCGGATTTGCGAAAGAACCCCACCGCCTTTTACACCGAGCTAGGTACCGCTCTGGGATCAACAATAATGACACTTGCCGACATAGACTTGTTCTTCGGGTTATGTTTGCCAGCAGATGTGTGGAAACAGATTAGGAAAATAGACCATACCGAACTGCTTGGTCATACCTGGGAACAACTTAACACACTAGATAAACAGCGGAACCCTGGTCAAAAACCGGTTAAAGCAATATTGGACCTCCCTGACAAAATAGTGCAGAAAGTGAAAACGCTGATCCCAGAGAAAAAGATAGACTGGTCCATAGTAACCGCGTGCCGCCAGAAACCACAAGAGGATGTCTCAGAGTATTTCTTCAGATTTGAAACGGTGTTCTCCGATTACAGTGGACAAGACATGTCCACCGCAACCGGACACCACTTATTTGTGCAGAACTATGTCAAAGGACTACTACCAGATGTATCCCAGAAATTACAAGCCAGCGAAAGTAGTTGGGCAGCATCTAAACCGGCGGCCATTCTCCAAATGGCCCAGTACTATGAGCATCAGAAAAACGAAAATGACAGGGCTACAGAAAGGAAAAAGAAGGACTTGAAGGAGAGGGTAATGGTAGCACAACTCCAGGGGCGAATACAGTAAGGGAGCAATATAGGGGAGGATACCAGCAGAATACCCCTAGAGTACAGCCACCTAGAAACAATTCATCAACATCATATGTAGGACGCCAAGACCTAGGACAGGATCAATGTGCATTTTGCAAAGAATATGGACACTGGAAAACCCAATGCCCGGCTTTGTTAGGAGCTGGTAGGGGCAGAGGGGCGAGGGAAATAGCAAGTGGACAGAGAGGAAGAGGACATGGGAGAGGGTACGCGAGTGAAGCAAGCGAGGAAAGGCAAGGAAGAGTGAACACATTTGACCATCCCAAACAGAATCAGTACCAACAGACAGATTATGACAATATGTACGACTTTGCATAGGACAGCCAGGGGCAAGGGAGGGATCCAGTCGAGCTCTATGTTGATCAGCAAGGCCCTTATGTTACCGCAATAGCCGTCACAGCCACCATCAAACTACTCCATTTTCTTGCTGAGAATGGTCACAAGGTCTCCCGAAAGAAATTGCAGTTCTGTAAATCACAAGTGACCTATTTGGGTCACCTTTTATCCAAAGAAGGGAGGAAACTCACGCCTGACAGGATCCAGACAATTCTAGACACCCCTGTCCCCAAAGATCAGAAACAAGTCCGCTCTTTGATAGGTCTCACCTCATTTTGCCGACAGTGGTTACCGAACTTTAGCCTCATTGTCAAACCCCTTCTCTCCCTCCTAGCTAAAGACATCCCCTCACCTCTCCCCTGGACCCCCGAATGCCAGTCAGCCTTTAAAGAACTATGCAATGCCCTTTGTTCAGCACTTGTCCTAGGAACCCCGGATTACTCCAAACCATTCTTCCTCTACACGCACGAAAGGGAAGGATGTGCATTGTCTGTCCTAACACAATCAATTGGTCAAAAACAACGCCCTTGTGCATATTTCTCTGCCACCCTCGATCCAGTAGCTAGAGCACTGCCAGCGTGCCTGCGCGCTGTGGCAGCTGCAGCAGTATCGATACGCCAGAGCGAAGGAATAGTACTCTCCAATCCAGTCACTGTTTTAGTACCCCATGCAGTCGACACACTACTAAACCAGACCAAAACCCAACACTTGACTAGCGCCCGACTGACAGGATATGAGTTGACCCTGCTAGCACCGCACATTACCCTAAAGCGATGCACCACCCTCAATCCAGCCACACTGTTACCCCTACCCGAAAATGATCCTAGCGTGACTCCACTACACGACTGTGTGACACTAACCGATGAACAAACAAAGAGTAGAATAGATCTCAGAGACACCGCCTTTCTAGAACCAGATGGAGAACTATGGGTGGATGGTTCGTGCATCAAACTCCCCGACGGCACCACCTCAGCTGCATACGCTGTCACCACAGCCCGAACCGTTCTGGAAACAGCCCGTATTCCTCAACGTTCAGCCCAGGCTGCAGAACTCATTGCCCTCACACGAGCATGTATCTTAGCGACTGACATGACAGTTAACATATACACCGACAGCCAATATGCCTTCGGGGTGGTTCACCATTTTGGGATCTTATGGAAAGAAAGAGGGTTCCTGACTTCACACGGTACACCCATCCTGCATGGAGATTTAGTCTCCGCCTTGACGCAAGCAGTCCTCCTCCCCAAGAAGTTAGCAGTGATAAAATGCCAAGCACATAGGAAAGTGACTGATCTCATTGGACAGGGAAATGCACTAGCAGACGTTACTGCCCGAGCCACGGCAGGAGACAGAACTATGACACGAATGTATGTGACCAGGTCACAAGCTGAACGATGGACTGACGCTAGGACCACTGTAAGGGACATACAGACTACAGGCACACAAGACGAATTGACCGAGTGGGAAAAGGTGGGACTAAAAGACGAGGAAGATTGCTGGAGAACTAAAGACGGAAATAAATGGCTGTTACCCAATGCCTACCTCATCCCCATATTGACCATGGCACATTTACCAGCACACATAGGCTCCACCCCCATGATTGAACTAATCACCAGAGTATGGCATAACGTCAAGATAGCAGAATCTGCAAAACCCCTAGTACAACAATGTATAGTCTGCCTACAACACAACCCAGGGAAGGGGACAGTAGTACCACGGGGAGGGTTTGGAGTCCCTGACCACCCCTTTGAAATCCTTCAAATGGATTACATTCAACTAGAGAGATGCCTTGGTCTAAAATATGTCCTGGTGGTTGTGTGCGCTTTCAGCAAATGGGTGGAGGCCTATCCCACCCGCGACAATACCGCCTAAGCCACTGCAAAAGTATTGCTGAAAGAATTCTTCCCCCGATACGGCCTTTGCAGAATTTTATGGAGCGACAACGGCCCCCACTTCGTAGCCGAGGTGATACAGAACATACTGAGAGGGTTGGGGTAAAACAAAAGTTCCATGCCGTCTTCCACCCCCAATCAGCGGGCCTGGTAGAGAGACACAATGCAACGTTGAAACTAAAACTAGCCAAAATAGTTGCCACGACCGGGTTGAAATGGCCCGACGCCCTCCCATTGGCATTGTTATTGATGCGCTCCACCCCAACCAAACACCGACTGACCCCGTATGAGGTGGTCTTCGGCAGGCCTATGAACATTTGGGCGGCACCAAGACCCACCTCCATTAACGATGTCCCGAACATATTAATGTCGGCTTACTTGCATAAATTGACAAACGAGCTAACAATTATCCACCAACAGGTGCAGCAAGCCTTGCCCGACGTATCCAGGGGCCCGGGACATGAAATAAAGCCAGGCGACCATATATTAATTCGCAACTTCCAAATAACGAAGAATCTGGACCCTAGGTGGACGGGCCCCTGGCAAGTCCTGATCACCACCCGAACTGCCCTCCGAGTGCAAGGAAAACGAAACTGGCTGCATGCCCATCACTGCAAATGAGTCCCTCCAACCCTGGCAACCTGTGAAGGGGTGGAGGTGCAAGAGGAAGTACTCGCGAGAGACCGACCAGCTCTGAGTTGCTACCCACAAGAAGACACCCTCGAACTATCAGAATTTCCCGACCCCACGGTGCCATCCAGGAAAGGGTACAACCTAAGATCGACGAAAGGAGGGAGCTCCAACGACCAGGCCACTAACTGAGTCAAGGTCTCAGATCGGTAGCACAGTCAAACAACGCTACCAGGAAAGCGCCAGACAAAAGTCTGTGGTCCTAACAGTTGTTGAGCTCCTCGAAGATGATGGAAGAAACTGAACACCTGCAAAACCACCGCAAAGACACCAAGACTGCTAACCTGCACAGCACAAAGACAATTGCACTTGTAGCCGCATTTCTCACCTGTCTCCTGCTAATGGTCGCACTCTGGATCATTGAAGAGAATGCACCTGCATACAGAACATTGTCACCCACCATGCAACCAACCACCAAGAAAGAACACTACCTGGTATCACTACCGCCACATCTCCGAGAACGACGCAAAGAATTCTGGAATAATTCTTTCGTGCAGATGTTGCACCAACACAATCTTGCCACTAATGCTACCAACTGTTGGGTCTGTGGGCTGTTACCACATGCCACTGAACATTCCATCCCTTTCATCCCTTCGCCCTTTTCTAATCACGGATCTTGCCTTGCCTGGATGATGCTCCTACAAGAAAGTTACAAAGACAATGCCACTTCCGACGGAACAATCGCCCAGTTCTACAACGAGTTCTGGCGAAACAAAACAGGAACGACAGCCGCCCCCTTCTGCCCTCACACCTTCAATGCGACATTCCAGATTGATGTCCCCGCCAAAGAACGAGTGGAAATGCAAGTGTTCAATAATCCTAACAGAGCCACATTTTCCTACCTGAAGAAAAGAACTGCTGCAACACTGACTGTGGCCCTATCTGTGGTGAACGTCTCTGGCCTTGTATGCATTGAAGGCCGTGGGACTAAGAATGTGGGTCACAGCACCTGTAGCATTGTAAGGACTTTGAACACTGCCAACCCCCAGCGCTTGTTGCATCACCCAATATGTACTTTGTTTGTGGAACCAAAGCCTACACCTGGCTCCCAAGAAACTGGGGGCACATGCTACATCGCCTTTGTTTTGCCACCAACCTACACAGCCCCTGCAGAGCATCATCGAGAAAAGCGTTCTAAAGACATTGATCAAGCAGACTCTGCCTCATCACAGTTCCTCGACGCAGCAAAAGGGCTCGTCCCGCTATGGGGTCCGATGGCAAACAGCCGAGCCATCAGACATCTGTCCCAAGCGGTAGAGACCGCCCTGAACGTCACTGCTGGCATCCTCACCAACAACACTGCTGAGCTCCAAGCGGTCCGTCTGGTTACTCTGCAAAATCGCATGGTCCTGGACGTGGTACTAGCGGACCGTGGAGGAGCATGCCGCATCATCGGTGCCAGCTGCTGTGTATACATTCCTGATAATTCACCTTCTGTCTATGAAGCAATCGAACATCTCCATAGACTATCTTCAGAAATTCATCAAGGATCAGAGACTTGGACAGTTGGAAGTTGGCTTTGGGGCATCTTGAAGGAGTGGGGTTGGAAAATATCAATGATTCTCTTGGTCCCAGTATTGACAATATGTGGTTGTTGTTTGGGTATACACTGTATACCACCTTTGTGTTCTCTTCGCATAACTACCTTACACCCTAAGACTATGGACACTCAGCTAACAAAAATGAGAGTGATGTATGATCAAGAGATACAGGACATTATGGAGATCGAAATAGACTGACAAGCTGGCTAGTTATGTTCAAAGGGGCCACTGTTAAAAGCAAAATGACAATTATGAACATTACCTGCGCCATCTTGTCTGGTGGAATTCTATGTGCACATAAGTTGCAGTCATTTTGATCTATCACAGCCATTTTGTACTCTGTTGGTCACCTTTGTTTCACCCTGCCCTTACTAGCATCCCTCTGACCCTCTGACCGACCTGGTATGTGTGCTGGGGGCTACACATAGTTACACAAACAGGTTCCAAACACCAAAAAGACTCTTGCAAAATGATTTATTGCACTGCAAACAGCAAGACTTGTTGTTACCAACAATGGGACCTGTTTTTATCAACAGAACGGACTCTTAGATCTGACCGGTCTCACATGTTTTAGACCCTGAAGCAAGGTCCAGCTGCAAGATAAGATTGTCTGTTTGACCTGGGTGGGAAGAGAATTACTGTTGGGCTTGTGTGACAACCTGCCCGGGCGGGGACCCCAAGCTTTTGTAACCATGTTGATCAAACAAATGCATTGTGTCAAACCTGTATAAAAGGAAGAGCCAAGGGAGTTGTCAGCAGAACACTTCCCTCAGACATCCCGGTGTCTCAGTTGACGTGATCTCCTCATGAGAAATAAACCATTTTCTTCTCTTCCAGTTTCCAGCGCTTGCCTCATTATTTTGATAGCGAACCCAAAGTGAATTAGAGGTGGAACCCTGCACCGGGCAGCATTGAGGGTCTTAGAAGACTCACTGCCTTTCACAGTCTCTGCCTGGACGTTATACCGGAGTGATACACACTGGAAGCCAACACATCCTGAATGAATTTCCAATAAAGTGTGAGTGGATTATGTGCTTGAATAATCTCTTCTCTGCTTGAACGCAGTACATAGCCATCTTATATTAATTCTGGTGTTGCCAGGTTGATCTTTTACAAGGCTCAAAAATGTTGTTACCTGGTAAGCTATGGGTATGAGGCTCCACTCAACCAACCAATGACTGCTTGCCTGCAGGCGCGAATACGAGTTGCAGAAAGAGTGGTCTGAGTAGCTTTCTTCTTTGTCCCAATACTGCTGGGCAAGGATGTGGGTGACTGTTTCTTTTTTATATTAGCTGAGATGACAGTTTGGGTGTATGGAACAGTTTTTCACTGTTGGTGTTGAGTCTTTGGTGTCGAGTTGTCCAAATTGGTGTAGCATAAACAAGCATTTTAAAACAGGTAAAAAGTGTGTGTTCAGATACGCTTGGGGCTTCAAGCCATTATATGTGTTAAAAACTGTCCAAGCATGTTGTCTCTTTGTGAATGTTTTCTTATCCTGTAGGAGAGAGAAGAAATTTACTGAGGAGTTACTTATTCGAAAGAAATCTGCTCTCTCCATGGTACTTGCCTTTGCTTCTTTAATGGTGAGATCTTCTATTGATGATCCTAAGTAGTCTCCCCAAGATTTTTTTACTTTTCTTCTCAACTGTGCCTTGATTTCTGACCAGCAGAAGCTGTTCAGGGAGCCACTTGTTGAAGCACGGAATGGCCAAGATAACTTCACAAAAGTGTTTTTCCTTTGGAATTCCTGGTTTTGTAAGCAGAAGGTGGCCCACAATCTCCTTTTTGTGAGGGTCCACCGTCATACCTCTTAATGGGATACGCATGGGATGCACCACCGAACTTCTTATTGGGATATGCAGGGGATACGCTGGGCATGCATGCAGGAGGGCGCCAAGACCATACAAGCTCTTCAATCTAGGTGGCCTTTTCAAGGCTTGAGAGTGAGCTGATTATCTCATTAAGAGATACAACGGTGGACCCTAACAAAAAGGAGATTGTGGGCTACCTACTGTATCAGTTGGCTTACCAATATTAGGCTTATATGTTTGTTTGTTTGTTTGTTATCACAGAGTGACTGTAAAAAACTGGTCCTAAGGAATGCCCCTGAACCCTGAATTCGGTCATTCTAAGGGCAGAAACATGTCAACCACATAAGGGGAATATTATTTCCAAACTCCTCATAACTGCTTTTATTTCTATCCACTGGGGCGCTAGAATAAAACTGATACGGAGCCCACCAGGAGATAGTTTTAACACACTACAATTCAATATATAGCACTCTGCCTCTCACCCATACCTGACCCTCATCTTAAAAATGACACCTCAGCTCCTCTCATTTGGAGATTTGTAGCCCACACCAGGTACCATTGGTCCTGGCGTGAGGAGGGAAACCCATGATGAAGCATGCCGCCTTCGGGTGAGTGAGGGTTATTATCCTAAAAAAAGCATTTTTTCACATACACTGACACTTCTCTACCTCTCTGACTAGATGTACTTTTTTGTGATTAATATTGATAGAGAGCAGTATGTTCTGACTGTGAGGCTCACCTGGATTTACTGCAGGGACAAAATGAATGGAAGCAATGCTAGGTCCCAACTTTCCTCACCTACCTCCTTCGCCTAACTAGGTCAAAGCAAAAGAGGGAAGGTGGGGAAGGAGGGAAACGAAACAAGGGAAGGAAGAAGGGGTAGACGTCCACTGGATCTTCTGTGGGGTGATCTCCAGGACTCCTGAAGGAGAAAACACAAGGTAAGTACTAATCAAGAATACAAGTAACTGGCTGGATGTTAACCCCCCTATTGCTAATGAGATACCTGTAAATGAATATGCCAAGTACGTGGGGGGGGGACAACTCCCATGGGCTGTAGAATACTCCTAGTGTCTAAATGGAGGGACAATATTCAGTATGCGGAATAACTGCAGAAGTTTGACATTAAACAAGAGATGAACAATAGTATACAAACCTATGTTAGAAGAACCATAGGAGTAAATTGGACCCTTTAAATGAAATTATCCCTTACTCCTGAATCAGGGAAAAACCAAAAAAAAAATTCCCTGGACAGGAGAGAGCACGGGAAAAATAGGGCAAAAAGTGCAGGCGCACTAAAACAAAACAAAAGTGGGATATCCGAAACTATTAATATAGTCTCTCTTTTCCCTTTGCAGCAAGAGATTTAACAGGAACTAAGAAGACCATTAGAATCACACCTCTAATCATAAGACCATCAGATAAATGTGACATTCCGTCTATATCAAATAAGCAAAATCACACTGGAAACGAAGAAACTGAGATCCTTTACAACCCTTGCTATTCTTTGTATTACAGAGACAAACTGCTAGGAAGCCAAGGGTTAAGAGGCTGCGACTTTGAAGAAACAATGTTGCAAGCCGGTAAGAGACTACAAAACAAGTGCTCCGGAAAAGCACCAGAGCACCCAGGAAGAGGAAGGTAACAGGAGAGGCCCTGCAACCGAGAGCGAAGCGATGCCAAACAGCCAACTGCAGTCGAAGGAGATCAGGTAAGAGCTGCGGCCTAAAGCGAAGGAGGCCTGGCAGGATCCGTGCTGGAACGCGAAGCACGTTACCAACGCGGATCCCTCCCTTAAGTACGCCTCAGGCGCTGCCCTTGCTCGCTGACAGAAAACAGCGGGCGGGGCTTGCGCCAACGTGCTCAAGCGCGGAAGGAAGTGCTGCCGCAGGCAGCACAGGAGGAAGTGCTGCCGCAGGCAGCGCGTCCCGTAGAGCACGACACTGACCTCCCACTAGACCCCCATTGTGTTTTGATTTGTTCCATATGTATGCCCAGGTACTTATATAAGGATACCACCTCAACTCGCTATCCCTTGATGAGCCAAGTGTGTGACTTGTACTTGGAGTCTAAAAGGAGGACTGCTTTTGTCTTGCTCAAATTCAGTTCTAGGTCTTGCGGCTCAATGTATCCTGCTAATGCATTGATTGACCTTTGAGACTATTGGTGTTTAGCTCAAAATGATGATGTCGTCAGCAGCGTATTGCAAGCCCACGATTTTCTCTGTTGCTAATTTTGGTGAAAACTCTCTGTTTGCGTTAGGTAGTTGTCCAAGTTGGCCAGGCATCGATTGAATAAACATGGGGCTAAAACGCACCCTTGTTTCAAGTCATTTTGTGTTTGGATTTTTGATGTAACTCTGCTACCACTTCCAACATTGACCTGTGCCCATGTCTCACTGCGCAGTGCAATAATTGCATTTAACAATTTTCCTAGAACGCCCCATTCTGCAAGTTTTGCCCAGAGATGGTCACGTTGGACTCTGTCAAAGGCAGATTTTAAAAAGATGAAAGTTTTTTGCTATATTGCCTTTTCTGCAAAGATGGTAAGTACCAACAAATTTGTAGTGGTTCCCATACCTGACCTAAAGCCTGTTTGTGCTTTTGGTATTACATTTTTTCCCGGACCCAGCCTTCGAGAGCTTGAAGAATGCTGGAAGGGTATCGTTTGTCTTCCTCATCTGTTAGTGCTATAAGCCTGGAATATAGTGGAGATGAATGGCTGCCACTCTTGTTGATAGGGTGGAAAATGCTCCCTTTGCATGAAGATGGAATAGCATTGGTGCTGTAGATTTGATTAAAAAGGGGCGTTAGGTAACTGGTCCAAAAGTTGATGTTGTGCTTCAATAGTGCATTTGATAGTTCATTTGGGTCCGGTGCCCCCTCCACCTTTAATATCTTTATTATATTCTGTAGGCGGGTAGCATCAGTAAGGGGCTCCTCTTGGTCTAAGTCTTGGACAGTTAGACTTTGTGTCTCTGGCTTACTGGCTTCATTGCCGTAAATTAATATGCACTGTTTTGCTTCCTGTGTCCCTTCAGCTGCCTTCGACGGTGATTTTGTCAGCCATATGTTATTTCGGCTCCTTTCACTCATCAGTCTACTAGTTGGTGTGGAATACATTTCACAGATGTGTGGTTCCTGCCAGTAATAAAGCAAAAATGCAACACAGGAAGAATCCCACACCAATTTAGAAAAATAGAGCAATATTAGAGAAATTATTTGACACCAAAATGACAAAATTTCAATCAGTAGAACCGGAGATATGCAACTTTAAAGATTTGAGCGAAAATAGTGCCTAGATGCACAAAGCGCCAACAGTGGTTATCTGGTCCTGGCGGACTGGGACAAAGTCACAAGTTCAAGCCAACCATGATGGAGCATGGGTCAGATACAGGGACCAAATTAGGCCTTCTGAACAAGAGTACTTTAAATCCTGATTCTGAAGTGTTGCGAAATCCCATCTTAAGAACACGTCATGCAGAGGTGGTTCTGTGAGGCTGCGATGCAAGGTCCTGCATCGTTATTGAGGATGCCATTTACGAGGGGCTTGTGATGCGAAGGCCTGCAACGAGTATGTGTCATGCAGCGGCGGTTCTAAGGAGACTGCAGGCTGCAATGTGAAGTCCTGCATTGGGGACGTGTCGAGCAGCTGGAGTTCCAAAACGGAGCAGCGAGGAGATGCACTGCGCTGTGTTGGTCTGTCCACAGGATGACAGCTGGGCTGACAGAGCACCGTCAGGTCCATTTTGAAGGATCCAGGACTGGGGCAGCACCACTTGGGGGGAAAGACTCACAGCAGACTGAGTTCAGGTGCTGGGTTCAAGGCGGTTGAAACCTGTTCTGTCTCCGAGACTTCTGATCAGGAGACCAGCCAACCTGCCCATGGAGTCACTCTAGTGTTCTTGGGTTCAAGAATCAAAAGTTGCGGGGTAGCAAAATACATCCAGAAAGGTTTTCAGAAGGATAATCCATTTATGGACGACAATAGGAACAATTTATAGGTCCCTATTTTGGAAATTCACTTATATCTATGGTCTGGGAGGCTGTTAAAGATTGCAGGAATCGCTGTTAGCATGAGCTGAAAGCCATTTTGTACTTGGCAGCCATTTTAGTTAGCCATGTGCTCGCCATGTGCTTTCTCCCTCTTCCAGAGTCTTGCACATGCTCAGAGAGGCCTAGCTGGTAGAATGCACCTGCTCCTAGTATAGAACTGTCAAGCTATTCTTACTCATGTAAGCAGTTTAGTCTCCCCTCCCACTTTGTGGAGCAAGCAAATTTTGTATACCCATATTAGTCAATAAGCATGCTTGTATGTGCTAGGACCTCCCCTTGATTTTATGCTGACTATATAACAAATGCATATATAAGGACCCTGTTCTCTGCACTCATTAGAATGCCTCCTACAGTGGCCTGCGGGTACCGTAAGATGCAATCTCCCTCATCTGAGGTTAATAAAACATGTTTTTTTGATATTACAGCTTCTGTGCCAATCTCTTCTTTGTTGGTCTTAAGGACCAGATGTATCAGTGAACCCCTAAGAAGGTTTTTATTTCTACAAATGGCGCCCGAAAGTGGGACTCATCGGTGCAGCGGCTATCCAAGGGAGTGGTCTTGAAGGGGAGACAGGAATCTACTGAGGAGTACAGGACAGGAATCTACTGAGGAGGTACCCTGCGCACGGAGATTGTTTTGTCTTCCAGCCCAGTATATTTCTGGTCTTCCTGCTCTGATCCTCCAAGTGTTTGCCGCTCCCGACTGAGAACTTCTTTGGCGTGAGTATTTTAAAACGACCGTTAGGTCACTCAGAACTTGGCAGTTGGAACCTGGACACCATTTGATTGGTAAGAGCCGTTTTGCGGCACTTGCTGTTGGTTTGATGCCTTTGATTGGTAAGGTAGTTTTAGTAACACTTACTGTGGCTTTGTTTGTATGATTGGCCAATTTTGGAATTTGTTTTGTAATTATATATGCATTGCAATTCATATAGGCAGGTAATGAGGAGATTTTTTTCTAACTTTGAAAACTTGAACGACACACATTGTGTTAAGTGTCACTTGGAGTATAATATTATATATGCTATAATATTTTTGGCATGCCTGTTACCAGCACACTTTGTTGAAAGTGTTGCTGTTTTGGAGGTACCGATATGGATTTAGGAAGTACTCAGTTGACTCCCCTCAGAGGGGATACCTAAATAGGTTTAGGTATAGTAAAAAGATATTTCTTCCTTGGGGCCTAAGTACCCCATGGAACTAAATATGTACATAAAACGGATCCGGATCTGCGCACTTAGTAACATTCATAAGTGGTGATATGCAGAGCGCTTTTTGAGTGTTCTACCAGCCAAAACTGGCGAATTTGGTGTATTTCAGCTTTTGACCATGGAACAGTTTTTTTGGGCTACTTTTGAGAGCTCTTCTTGTAAATATGACTTACAATTAGTATTTACAAATAGGTTGGTCTTGCGTACACTTTGTAAGCTGTCCTAAGTATTGATTTGTGGGTTCAATGTGTGTTTAAATGTCTATGTGGGGTTTTTGGTTTGACATTGGTAATACTTGTGTGAGTACTCTGTTTAAGAATGGCTAGCTTTAAGCGCGCTGTGTTGTGTCCTTCTGTAACTGTCTGAATGAGCTCAATGAGTTTGTTTATGTTTTTTTGCTGTCATTATTCTGTTATGCAAAATGTCATATAGTTACTTACATATTAAATAAAAATCCAGAAATAAATTATGTAACATATGCTAAACAGCTGCATGTTACTATTAAATTGACAGAGTAAGACACTATACATGTGTGCAAATTGCCACAATGTTAAACATAAAATTAGAATTCGTATTCAATAGGATTAAAATAGGCCTCATACAGAGAGAAAAAAACGAAATTGTGTGTTTTGTAATCAATAGACTTAAATACACAGTGTCACAGCCTTTTCTTTAAATACATTGTATTAGACATTAAAAGGCATGCACATCATTTGAGTGAATTTGGTCGTTGCTGAACTAAATACACATTATAGAAAGATAGATTTGACTGCATTGAAATGCCTCAGTTTTTAAATAGACTTTGACATGCTTTTCTTTCAGCACCCGAAAAAAAAGCTTTCCGACAGCTGTGTTTAAACTAACTAACTAAAAAGCAACCGTTTGACACAGCAAATGGGGATTTAACTCTGTCAGGGTATTTCAAATAATAAAGGGTTTTTTTCCTGAGAAAGGCGTGAAAATTCGACGCCTGCTGACAAACAACAGCTGCATAAATAGCATATGGCTATTCCTGCTCACGGCCACAGACAGGAATGCTGTGTCAGCGACATTTTAAGTCAGTGTAAACCTGGTATACAGGCCTGCATTATTTTAAAAGTTTCAAAACACCAGTTTCATTATTTTGGATAACAGAGAACAAAATTGAAAGTAGGGATTTCCTTTCTTAATGCTTTTTCATAAGTATATCTATGGTTCTGATGTTAAATGATAACTGTCCATTAAAAGTGGCGCAGACTTTTCCTGTTTCAAGTAAGGCTTCTGTGCTTAGGGTTATGAATGAATGTGTTTAAATATGATAGGCTACGAATGAAGCTTGCTTTTCCAATGTGGAATCATCAAAATGGTTGGTTTTATTGATAAAAAATAATAATTATTATATGGGAAAAAATATATTGTTAAAAACAAATGCTTTAAATTCGTTTTTCATCTTTATAAAGCCTAATCATCATACTGTGAATTCCTAGCATCAAAGTTGAATTTAAGCAGTGCTGTACCGCAATAAAAAGGGAACTTAAATGTGAAATGTCACTTTACCCAGCTGTACAAAACTTATTTTTATAAGAGTATATCTTATTCATTTCTGATTTCCCATTCCTGGGCTATCTAGAGAACACTCTGGGGGTTCCTATTATGCAAAAATATTGTAGGATATTCATTTTTAAGTGCCCCTACCACCAAAGTCGAAATTGAGCTAAAATTCACAATTTTACAAGCAGTTCTACCACTCAAGGCAGTTTTAACGTGCTCTCAGGCTTCCATAAAGTATATGCAAGTATAAAATAAACAGCTGCCTCTGCATTACTAGATTGCACACCACTGTACATAAATGAAAATAAGTATAGGACTGCTTTTCGCTGTGATTCTCCAGAGTTGCTTTGCATTACAAACCGCATGGCAAGCCTTGCACGCAAAAATGAGCAGCTGCTGAACGGGTCAAAGGTCAGAGTTCTGCATTTAGCAACTTAGCAGGGTAATGTTTGCTAGGACACTTCGACCTTCGAAAAGTTTTTGAAAGACGAGATGATAGCGCAAAGAGAGAAGAGAAGCTTTGCTTCCTATTTTTGGCAAACACACGTTTTGCGCAGTCCTATGCCACGAAGGAAAACAACCCTCAGTTGAACATTGATCTGCCAGGTATATAAAATAATGGTTTTAGTTTAAAGAATACTGTGTAGGGGCTACGATAAGGAGGAAATGGATTTTAGTTTGCATTCATGCGCCCTCATGTTAATCTAGTACAATTGCTGTAGAAATTGGTTTAAAGTTAACTCAATTTGCATTATGTTAGACTGAATCAGAGAATAGCCACTTTCTAAGATATCTCCTACAAGTTTGTTTGTGCCTAGTTGCTACAAATAGGGGTTGAAAGTGTTGACAGAAGTAAAACCTGTTTCAGGTTTTCCTACTGTCAAAATGGGGGAAGGAGGCTAGCTCCTCTACAAATTAAGGGTAGGCAAAATTATGTTTTCTCTCTTCTTTTTCTCACTTTTTTTGAGTCTGTCTAAAGCTGTCTAGGAAATGGCCATGTGACAGTTAAGGCACTTTGCATTGTTCATAAGGCGGCACACAAAATGGGGCCTAAACCATTACAGAGAATGTTTACTTGGTACTCCACAGCTAGAAGTCTTCGTTCCTTGGCAGCCCACCTAGTATGTACCCCACGAGTCAAGAAAACCCGACTAGGAGGTAGATCATTTGGCTATGCAGCCGCAAGGCTATGGAATAAACTACCAAGTGAACTCAGACAGACTGATGACTTACTGCAGTTTAGAAAAAAGCTAAAAACCAGGCTCTTTCCAAAAGAATAGCCTTGAGAGATTGGCGCATGATGATTCATAGTTTTATAGCTGCACAGTGATTTAGGTAATCCCAGCGCCAGGATGCCCGTTGGGTGACAGCTGCGCTATATAAATGCTACTTACAATTACAATTACAATTGGCTATTCTGTAATACTGTTTTAAAATTGTTAGAATTAATAAAAAGATGAAACACATAAGTTATGTTACTGCCCATCCTGTATGAAAGAATGAGTAGAACAGATTGATGTTCCCTTATTTGATCTTTAAGGAAAATTGTATAGTGGGGGTTTCTGTTCAAAAATCTCAGGTGGCAACACTATTATTGTTTATGTTATTCTCATGTTCTATACAGTTTTGCAAGGGCATTGCTAGTCTTTTATTAGCTAGTCTGTGTAAATAAGCTGACAGCCCTTATTAGAGCTGGAGATAGGGTTTTTTTCCTTTTGAAAATGATGTTGCATAGTCCAGATCGTGAAAAGTACAATGCAGGAAAGACGCTCATGTGATCCTTAGCAAACATTTTGAAGGAAAATATTGTTTTATAGGAGTTTGTTTGTCATAACATGTTCTGCTGGAGAAAAAGTACCCACTATGTTGAAGTTTAGTTCTTTTTGCAATAAGAATCACTGTTAAATTAGCAGTTTTAGATTTTCCTGCTGCACCTATAACATGAGAGCATGGTCCTAAGCATAACATGTAAGAGAAATTATTTTACAAGTGTCTGCAGTCCTGTACAAGTAATGTAAAATCTATGAGTAAAAGTGTAGAACATTTCCTTTTTCTGGAGGGTTCTTCAGATTGGTAATATAGGAATACACCAATGTAAGTATTTGGAGTATGTCTGTATTGTTTTTCTTTTTTCCTCAGAATTTAGTAAATGAACACAGACTTCCTTGGCTACTTGGGATTGGGTGATGTATTACTCTTGTCAGTTCACCAAAACGTTCCTTTTATACTTGCCAATAGGTCCAGGGTTTTCTACTCTCAGATAGATGAAGTGGTTCTTGGGTGCCTTGCTAATGTATGGGGCGCCCCAAGACTAAGGAAGTATTCTGAGACTATCCTCTCTGTTGTTAGATTATTTCTGTGCCTTGTCTAAAGACCTCTTGTTCTGTCCACCAATAGATATTTGCTGCCTTACAACCATTGCCAGAGGGGCCCGGACATCAGACCCAGCCTGGGGAGTCAGCGCCACTGCAGCTTGAAGCCAAAGTTAAAGGAACCAGCATAGGCGTTGCTGGCAACTAGGACCTCAGTGAAGTCGGAAGCACTGGGACGTGAAGTGTGTACCCCTGCCACTGTCTTGGGCGAAAGACGGGGTTACAAATCAGGATGGAGAAATCTTTGTGTGGATCCAGTTTTTGATGCCCAGCTGAGAGAGTCACAGAACGACAAGGACGGCAAGGAGGCTTTTGCTTGAGGTGACCCCCTTTGAAACAAGGGTTGCTTCAGGCCTCTTAAATCCTGGTCCCAAAGTGAATGCAAGTCTACGCCTTTGTTTGTTGATCAAGAGATGCCCGAGCACACTGGGTACAATTTGTGCCCCAACAAAAGAGCAGTGCGCCAGAGGTGCAAATACAGGAGTTAGGGAAGGACTTGAGTTTAGGGTACAGGTGCTATGCCCTTGGTGCCTGTTAGATTAAAGTGAAGAAAACTGGTGCACTGCCTGAGACACTGGATAGGATCATTGAGGGTATTTGCCCTGGGGGGTGATTGCCCTATCCTGAAAGAAAGACTTTTCCTTCTCCGTGATTCTTGAGTTGCGAGTTGTGCAGCTCCACCGTGGGAACAACAAGAGCCTGCCTGTGAGGCTCAAAACGGACACAGGAGAAGACTCCCCTCTGGCTGGTTGGTTCAAGGACTTTTTTTTTGTTAGTAATGACCCCTTTGGTCGTCCCATTTTTGAGGAGGAGCAGCCCTTTGCGGCTCCTTGTCCTAATTCCTATGGTCCTGTGTGGTCCTCCTGGTCCCCCGGAGCCACAATTGTTTTTTGTAATAATATGTCTGATTGCTTTAATATTTTTTAAGAGTAATGTTTATTCTGCACGAGAAAAGTTCATCTGAGCATGTTACTTTACTCTTTCCTTAAGTATATTTATTGATAATTCAGCCCTCATAAAATACTGAGAAAGTCTATTGAAAATGTTTTTATTAGGTATGTGCTGTTGGCTATTTTTAAATTGATTTGACGAGCCCCCATCAGAGCCCTGAAACTTAAAATTAGACTAGATGGTTTTGGTATTTGCTTTCTGCTTAGGATTGGAAAATATTGAGATTTCTGTTTGAGATAATAGTCATTATTCTCTCTTGCTACCTGTATGACCCAATGCTCTGTTCACTTTGTACTCCTGCTTATACCTTGTATATACCTGCTTAATGAAATGTTTAGAATGTAAATGCCCACCTAGCATAGGATGTTGATGAATTTATGAGAAGAAAATGTGCAAAATATTTTCTATGTCTCTACTAGATCATGGTAATGTCTTTAGCTCATGCTAAAAGGATCGTCTGTTAAAGATTGCAGGAATCGCTGTTAGCATGAGCTGAAAGCCATTTTGTACTTGGCAGCCATTTTAGTTAGCCATGTGCTCGCCATGTGCTTTCTCCCTCTTCCAGAGTCTTGCACATGCTCAGAGAGGCCTAGCTGGTAGAATGCACCTGCTCCTAGTATAGAACTGTCAAGCTATTCTTACTCATGTAAGCAGTTTAGTCTCCCCTCCCACTTTGTGGAGCAAGCAAATTTTGTATACCCATATTAGTCAATAAGCATGCTTGTATGTGCTAGGACCTCCCCTTGATTTTATGCTGACTATATAACAAATGCATATATAAGGACCCTGTTCTCTGCACTCATTAGAATGCCTCCTACAGTGGCCTGCGGGTACCGTAAGATGCAATCTCCCTCATCTGAGGTTAATAAAACATGTTTTTTGATATTACAGCTTCTGTGCCAATCTCTTCTTTGTTGGTCTTAAGGACCAGATGTATCAGTGAACCCCTAAGAAGGTTTTTATTTCTACAAGGCACCCATTTGTGAATAGGCAGTTGCAAGTGGGGCTGTGCCTAGCTCGCCCCCCTCCATCCTCCCGGTTGAACTGTAAACTGCACCCAGTCATGTGACCCAGAGGAGGCTGCAGGCGTCAATTAGTTTAGAGCAGGAAAATGCCAACTTTCTAAAAGTACTATAAAAAATAAGATATCTAGCTGACCGTTTGCGATGCTGCCAATTATTTAAACAGACTCAGACCAAAATCTTTAAGTATGATGGTCTACATCATTTAATATTCAATGTTTTCAATTAATACTCTTTTTGTGAGTTCACAAGACAGGTTTGGACTACACTTCACAATTACATAACATCAAGACAAACTAACAAAAAACATCAAAACAATGTTCAAGTGGTCTGTACCTGTTGTTGAGTTTGCAAATCACTGCTTCGTGATTGTGAGTAGCCCGATTTACACACGTTGCTGACCGATTGCCCTGAAACATGAACAGGTGTTACAAAGTTAAAAACAACTTAGTTGAAAGTGAAAACTGTCGTAGACAGTAAGTACTGGCTATTTGACTTACTTATAGGGTCTTTGGCTGTAGAACAAGCTAGGAATTTTCTGGACGGATTGTTAGTTCAGAGCGCTTCATGTAAATGGTGAAGCCGTGTTGAGCATTCAGATATTCCGAAAATGCGTGTCGATTTTTCTGAAACGACAGATGCGTGAAACAGTTATTGAAATGATCATCCGCCCATGTATCAGGATAGTTTCACCGAACGGCGATGTTATATAACCTTTGACTTACTTCACAACACTCTTGTGCCTAGAGGTGGAGATATCGAAGCGACTCTATTACAAAAGGAAGCTTACCTTATACTAAAGTTCAACAGCGCCATATCTGGCCTAAATGAGATGTCTGAAATATCAAGGACATAAGCATCAACGATCTTTAAATACCATTGAATACAATGAAACAGTTGTTAATGAAACGATCAATGAGATGCACTTCATTTCCCAGCATCCACTTCTAGAGAACGCGTGAGCAACAAACATCGGCCCTGCAAACCGGAAGTTGTATCCCGGAGATTTAAACAACTGACATTTCAGGCGAGAACAGCTGAGCTGACACAACCCCGCACGGCAGACAGAAGCTGCAGGAATCTGATTAATGGCCGCATGAACGTTTTTCATGTAAGTCGACTGTCTTGCAACAACGCCTCCCGGTGAAACTATCTTTAAACATATGATGGTGTTAAGTTAAACTACTGCCCTACGCGCCTGTCGTTTCAGAAAAAATTGACACGCGTCCTCAGAAATCCGAACGCATTTCACGGCTTCGCAGCCACTGACAACAATAGCGCATGAACTAATTAAACTCTGCTCTGCCCACAGAAGCTGCACGAACTAGGTCAACAGGCACACAAGAGTGTTGTGAAGTAAGTCAAAGATTATATAACATCGCCGTTTGGTGAAACTATCTTGATACATGGGCAGATGGTCATTTCAATAACTGTTTCACGCGTCTGTCGTTTCAGAAAAATCGACACGCGTTTTAGGAATATCTGAACGCTCAACACGGCTTCACCATTTACATGAAGTGCTCTGAACAAACAATCCGTCCAGAAAATTCCTAGCTTGTTCTACAACCAAAGACCCTATAAGTAAGTCAAATAGCCAGTACTTACTGTCTATGACAGTTTTCACTTTCAATTAAGTTGTTTTTAACTTTGTAACACCCGTTCATGTTTCAGGCCAATCGGTCAGCAACGTCTGTAAATCGGGCTACTCACAATCACGAACAAGTGATTTGCAAACTCAACAACAGGTACAGACCCCTTGAACATTGTTTTGATGTTTTTGTTAGTTTGTCTTGATGTTATGTAATTGTGAAGTGTAGTCCAAACCTGTCTTGTGAACTTACAAAAAGAGTATTAATTGAAAACATTGAATAATTAAATGATGTAGACCATCATACTTAAAGATTTTGGTCTGAGTCTGTTTAAATAATTGGCAGCATCGCAAACAGTCAGCTAGGTATCTTATTTTTATAGTATTTACCGGCCTAATCTAGCTGTGTGAATTAAGGCCCACCCCTCTTTATAGAAACTTTCTAAAAGTGTCATTTTCAAAATTGTAAATTCAAATCAGTATTTATGTTTAAAGAGAATTTTTAATTACAATTTCTCAGACACCAAACATGAAAAGCTTACCTCTTCCCAATCAAAGTTAGAACTAATTAAATATAATAAGGCAGTCCAATATTATCCTATGGGAGATGTAGGTCTCACAGTAATGAAAAACGAATTTAGGAGTTTTTTACTTCCAGGACATTTAAAACTTAAATATAAATGTTTAACCTTTTAATTACACTGCACCCTGCCCTATGGGATACTTAGAGCCTACTTTAGAGGTGACATAAGCAATAAAAGGGGGGCTTAAGGCTTGCCAAGGGGATTACTGTCAAGTCGAACTGACAGTTTAAAACTGCACTGAGGCTGCAGTGACAGGCCTGGCACATGTTTTAATGGGCTACTTAGGTGGGTGGCACAAATTGCTGCAGACCCACTAGTAGCATTTAATTTACAGGCCCTGAGTATATGCTATACAACTCTACATGGGACATATCAGTAAATTAAATATGCCAATCAGGTGTAAGTCAATTTGCCATGATTAAAGGAGAGAGCACAAGTGTTTTAGCACTGGTTAGCAGTGGTAAAGTGCACAGACTTCTAAGCCAATGGAAACAGAAAAAATAGGAGGGGTGAAGGCAAAAAATGTTGAGATGACCCTGCAGAGAGGACCAGGTCCCACAATAGTGATAGCTTCAAATGATGAGAAGCAGCCGCATAACTGGCACACTTGGCAGATCATGTGTGTATTCAGGATTCACGTGCAACTGATAAGAATAAAGGCGAACCACACCCTACCACACCACATATGTCCCTAAATATGAAGCATTCACCCCAATTAGTGAGCCAACACACAATTCAGCACCATTTGGAACTGTGTTCAGATCTTCATACAAGACCACTTGACTGATGAATTGATAGTAGGAGTACAAAACTTCCAAAAACGATTCCATCTACAATCGCAACTTCAACAATACTCCAAAATAGTGTGATTTCACAAGTCCAAATCAAAAGCCATCAGTGACATTCTGCATTTATTTCATTTACTAAGGATCACTTTCTGATGTCCCCGTAATACTGTTAAGATAATAGAGCACCTGCTGTATTCCGATACCATGTGGTAAGATATTTGCAGGGCACAGTATTACTTCCCCAATCCAAGTTCTGCAACTCAGACTGGGGAATACTGTGATAAAAATGTGTGTTTTCCTCCAACACATAGGGCCAGATTTACAAAGATGTGGCGCAGCGCAACGCAGCAAGAGAAATTGCTGCTCTGTGTCACATGGAGAGGGTGGGAATGTGCAATATCTCCTAAGATGTGGCGTATTCCTGATCTCACCCTGTGCTGGTGCTCATTGTGATGTCTAGCCCCAATGCAGGCATCCTTGCACCATGGTGCAAGGGTGCCTTTGTTGCACGTAGGATTGCTTTGGTGCAGGAAGGAACAGCCTCCTGCACAAAAACAATCCTTACAGGCTTTTTCTGCTTTCTATATATGCTGCAGACTGCAGCACACCTAGAAAGAGGAAGAACCAAGGAGAAATAAAGTTATTTCTCCTCGTTGTGCCTCCTCGGGAAGGCATACATTTTTGACAGATTCTGAGGCTTGCTACTTGTAGAAAATCTGGAAATGTGTCGAAATCCATGGGTGGATGCATTCAAACACCTGCGCTCCACCCATAGAACGCCTTTCCAGGGCACTGTAATTCAAGGTAGCGACTAGCACTGCATTACATTACTCCAGATTTACTATGCCACACAGAGACACTTAAGGGGGCTCTGAATGGCACAGTCAATCTTACTTAAGGTTTGAGTTACCCTTGCGTCATTTTGCGTGACCAAGGTCAACGCAATCGTTTTGTGAATCTGGCCCATAATGTGGTTTTACTTGGCAAAATTGGTGTGGGGAAAAACTTTTGTATGTGGTAATTTAGCACACATTAGTATCCTACTTTGGACATAAACTCTGCTTGGCACCCAAATCAGGATTATTGGCCTAACAAAAAAAGGACTATGTGTTGAAGCTTCCCTCTATGAGTGTCAACAATCATAATGCCAATGGACATCTTTTGTAAGAAAATCAAAGAACATCGGTTCTTTTGGAAATATTGTATCACTTATTGTATGTTAAACACGGTGGCAATATGTCTGTTTAGGAACAAAATGTATACAAAGTAACAGACTTTCCAAATGGCATATTTATTTGAGCAAAAAAACCATTATATTGATTTTCGTTTTTGTAAATATGACGTAGTGCTCTGTTCACCGTTAAATATTCAATGTAATACAGCTTGAAAAACAAACAATTCAAATATATTTCGCTCCAGAAAATTATAGACGTAGTGAGGAGACAGCACCTCTGCACAACTGAGGTAAATATTACCATCCAGAAAAAGTCTAGCACTCTTTTATCCAAATGAAAAAAGTTAAAGTAATGTTTTGACCTATGAAAAATAAATGTTCTGCTTATCATCACGATGAGGTTGTTTCAAGAGCGCCTGGAAATAGGGCTATACGTAAAAACATAATTAAAAATGAAATTGAATAAATGCCATCAGTAGTAAATCGAACGTTGCTAGAGTTCTGTGTAATGAGAAACATTGAATTAAAACTTTCTCCACAAGAAGGAACCCCCATTTTCTCATGGTCCCTATAAAATGTAGTCCAATTGGAACTGTGCAGATGCCCAGTAATGTATATATAAGTGGCAGTTGCAATGGCGGTTTGAAGTCGATGGAGCTAATAAGGAGTCACCTAAAATTAATATCTTCATTCTGAAGTAAAATAAAGGGTAATGAAAGGGAAGGTCAAGTAACTCATTCAAAATTCGCAGTGGACGTTGTATTGATATTAAAATGGCCACTGTGTACAGATAGTTTTACATTTCATCTTAATTATTGATGAACCGATGATGTAGAATATGCTTGTGGAGCATCATACATGGAGGAGGTCGAGGATGCAGCAATGGAAACTACAATCACAGAGGACAGAGACTGCCTGGGTTGGAGCCAAGACACACTGCCCCAGCCACTACTGAGCCTGTATATGACTTCCAGGTCAGATGAAGCAAAGCCCTATGAGGGTTAATCTGACCCATAGACTATTGACTGCAGCATTGGTTGTTTGAACTCCTATGCTTATTATGCCAGTTCAACCTGTATCTTGATAACTTATTTGTGCGTTTTTTCACTTGTCTGTTCCGTCACTTGCCCAGTGTTTCTTTTTTATGGACATCCTGTGTCATCCTTGTGTAACCAGTGTATTGAACTTGTGCTTTGGACCCTGTTCTGTGTTTTTAGCACAACATTGTTTCCCAGCGCACAGGGCTGTTTACTACTTCGGTTCTCGGGCAATTTTCAGGATTTGCCTAGGGTCTAGCTACAGTGTGGATCCTTACTTCAGAGGCTAAGCATTCTATGTGCTTTTTGCTAAACTCTATTACTTGTGAAAACCTAGTTTATCAGCAGGTATCTACTGGGTTCTGTCTTGACAGATAAGTTGTACCCAGTAACTCACTACTGAGATACGATGCCATCCCATAATTCAGACAGTCAGATGCACACAATACAACCCCCAGTCAGCAGAATGAGTTTCTTTTTCTCTCTCTCTTTCCCATACTGCCTTTTACCTCTCCTCTAAGTCCCTCAACAAGGGATCTAAGGGTCCTGACACTGTCCTTGAATGTATCCAACTCGAGAACCTGAGTGTGTTGCTTGTGCATGAATTAATAAGAGCCACCTCCAGGAGAAGCGTGCCAAAAATGGAAATCATCGTGCCTTAAATAGTAGATGCATCAGATCATGAAAAGTTACATGAAAAAGATTTTCAAAGGAAATTCATACTGGCCCATTGAAGTATTTTTTTCATGTAAGCAATAGGAGACTGGCTTTTTAAAAACTGAACATAATAGCACGTGTTTTTGAAATTATAATGCAGTTCCCATTCTGGAAAGTGTTAATTCTCCACCAGTATTTTGTAGCATGCATTATTGTATGCATAGTGGTGTTTTATGCTGCAATACACCGCTTGACAGATTGTAGATATCCCAAAATATACCTGATTCAAAATTTAACATATGACAGTTTGTATATACTTAACCAAAAATATGCCTGTTTTTTAATCAGTTGTGACACAATTACAATATTGTTGGGTACAGTGGCATCATACGAAAGTATCACTGAGTTATGAATGAATGACAGAATTCCATTTTAAATGTTATCCATCATCAAGTGGCTGTAAATACTACATCCATCTTCACTCTTCTAAAGATATTGCTGTAACAATCTCAATTACTTGCCATGTAACGTCATTTTTCTAATGGTAAGTTCCAGGTAATGGGCCACCAAAAGATGCTTTATTGGTTTTGCACCTTAAGTGGCTTTGGTTTATGGTGATTTTAGCTCTAAATGTTCATGTTGCCTGCACATAGTATATTAACTCACAAGGTTTCCATATACAGTACTTCACCCCAGGAGTGTTGCGATGTGCATGGCTATTTAATTCATAGACCACAGATGATACCGATGTGATAATTGTAGTGTTCAATTACTGGGGTCTGGACCCAAGAGTTTGTGAGAGTGGAAGTAGGTTTGCCATGTCTGCTGGCTTAAAGAATATTACCTTTGATGGTTTTCATGTGCTTGAAGTCACAAATAGGAAATATTGCATCCCTAGAAGAAAGCATATGCTAGTGATTTTTCTTGATATTCCATTCTTGCTAACATGGGGGCTGAAAGATGAGGCAGATTAATCTGTCCGGTTGTGAAAACTGTGGCCTTCGGGATCAATAATGACTCCCAGTGGTATAATAAGGCAGGTTTGATAACCTACTCAATCAGTTTTTTTTTGGAGGGTAATATATTTCTCTATGACTCAGTCCGAGGATGTCTGATTCAGTAACATAGTCATGTTTTAATTCAGAATTCAGGAGGATACGAATAAGAATTAACAGTAGGGCAAATTGCCCCTCAGTGCCCACTGGTGGCTTGAAGTGAATTAATTTCTCTATGGCTGAATACCTGAGCACAGACCTTAAACTCACATACGGTGCTAAAAAAGTTCACTTTGTATTTTAGAGACAGGTGTCAAATCTATAAATTGTTTCTTATGCAGTATTCTACATTGAAAGCCAACAAAAAACAATTTCTAACTACAATACGTCAGTCAACACTCTAAACTCAAGGTTATAAAGCAAATATCAGATGTGCTTATCTTAGAAACTAGTGCAGCTAATTGAAACTTAAAGTAAAGAAACTAGTTAATGTAAAAAGTAGGTGATAATCTATGAAATAATCTTATTTTCCCACTCATTGATTAAATAATGTAATGTACAGGTACCTATTGAGGTAAACTCAGTGCTGCAAGGTCATCAGCAATTATGACTGAGGAAGTACTAATATTGTGAAGGGCTCACATAGGTAGGTTTGTTTCAAATAGACTAATCATTAGGGTATTGTTGGGGAAGTTAAAAAATGTAGGCTAATGCCATCTGGGAATGTTGTTATGAATTAACCACTGCTAGCTTAAATAATAATGTTACTCCAAAGGCCGTACATGGTATATTCGGTCCCTCTTGTTTTTGGGATGTGCTAAATGTACAATAAGTAATAATAGAGAAATGAAAGGACAAATGAAACCAGATAGTAAATGACTGCGTAGGATAATGGAATATGAAACATGTTTATGCACTTTTCATAACCCTATGTATGAACTATTAAGACATGAGACATTTTCTGAATGTTGACGTAGGCTGCACTCTAGGATGTGCTCTTGTACAATGTGTTTGATATTATACTACATTTAGAAGAAATGGGGTCAAAAAAGTTTGGCAACATTGTCGTAAGTATGAATGGACCATCTAGGACCTCCTAGAGTGCACCTCACTAAGACTAGTGTAGCTGAGGGCATTTTAAAATAAGGCAGTAACATCACCAGGCACTGGGTAGGTAGGGAGAGATGTAGGTGCTAGGGTTGAGGGCATGAGAAACTGCACTATAAGAAAGATAGGGATTGTGTCCTGCTCACCCCATCCTCTTCTCCCCTAACACGTGGATCCCTGCCTTTTGTTTTAAGTAGACACTGATGAGGAGAAACTGGGGTGGTGGTCAATATTTATGGCTATACCTCACTGGTGTTGCTCCTGAGAAGTAATCACTATACTTTTTTACATGGATATATTTTTTAACAAAAATATTCTTCCGCATATTCCTCTATCTCATTATATGAGCAGTTTGACACTTGGGATATGAGAACATATATTTCTATCTCTCCTAGACTTAATTGGGAGATGTTATTCCCTAAAGAATGGATGTAAATAGAGATTCACTGCATTTCCTGGTATGGACTTTGGTTTGATGATTTCCAACATAGCATGCAAGGGCTTCTTAACCTCCTACCACAGAAATCTTGCTTTTGACCCTGTATCTGTCTTTCGTGTTACACTTTGAGACACCCTCTATTCTTCCATCTGTCATGGATTTTTGAGTACTATCTGCACGTGGTCGAGAGCTGAAATGTAGCCTGTTAATGCCTCCACATTATTCTGTGGCTGTGGATTCACATGTTGGTCTTTATTTCATATTTGGGACAATATTACTCCATGTGATTGGTGGCACTGTTTCTTGGCTTTGCTACCACTGTCAGACATATCGGTACATGCACCAGTTTCATTAAGCTTTCAGTGATATGAGCACCATATGTATTGTTAGTATCAATAAACTTAGACCAGGGGGTGTGTAGGAGTGTGGGTTAAACGATACCTTAATATGCAGAGTTCCGGAAAGTATTCTTGAATTGTGAATTTATTTTCTTTACTATTGATCTAGATGTTACAGAGATTTCCATTCATAGGATAATCAGACAGTCCAGAACAAAAACCTTCACATGCACATGTCCAGTTGTCCATACTTTTCAGAATGGTGTCACTCACTGGATGTTCCCAGTGGTGTCCACACCAGAAAAATGCTTCAAAGAGCACAGGTACGTATGTATGAGTAAAAGAATGCTGATAATTGAGGAATAAAGTTAACGTTACTAAATCCTATTTTTCGCCTGTCTTTAATTTCAACCACTTCCTCATTTTCTTGGCCTTCTGTTGTCTCTCCCGGCCTTCCTAGTCGTTCCTTCTTTAGCTTCCTTTTCTTTCTGAGGCAGAACTACTTTCGGCTCACATGCTTCTTTTCTGTGTTCTCCACTGTTCCTTTTCATCTTATTCTAGAAAGAATATAGGGTTTCTAAGCTCATAGTCTCAGTTTTATAGCTGCCTCTCTCAGTTGTGAGACAACCCCCACAGTGCAAGACATTTCCAAAGTTCATCTGTTTCCTATTCAAGTGTTTTGATGCACCTTACTTCCTCTGGATGGTTATTTTGCCCAAGCCTCTTCCTTGCCTGTGAAACTCTCCCTCCACACTGGCCCATTTCTCTGATTCACTCAACCGTGCCATGTCTCATCTCTGAACCATGGAGGAAATACTTCATGTTATCTGATGGGCATGCTAGAGAACCACCAGTCTTCAGTCTTGTCCTCCTTGAACTACTCTCATCCTCTCTCTCTCTCTTCAGCATTCTTAGGTTATGTTGGGTCTATCCTTTTTGGTTCTTGCACTGTGATTGGTTCCTGGTCTCTGTTAGAGCGTTTTCTGCTCTTTAAGCCTCTGTTGCCCTTGTCATTGATCCATGACTCCTCTCCCTCTTTGTATTCACATCAGTTTCCTGGTCCCACTTCATTACTCCCTGGGGAACAGTAATTCCTTTCTCACTGTCCTCTTTTCTTGTCCATAACTCCTCCTCCTTTCATCTGCTTTTCCTTCTTTTTCTGTCTGTTTCAGTAGTCTTTTCTTTACTTCAGTGCTAACTGGCTTAAGTCTTTTTTCTATCCTAATACTATGTTCCTTCCTATGAGCTGTTGTCATGTCTAGATTCCAAGAAACACACAAAAGGTGATGGAAGGAATGCTTGCAGTTTGTCTAACCTCTGGTGATCACTCAGGGTAGCATCCCAACCCATCATTCTTTTGCTCACGATGCCACCTCAGTTTAGACCCAGCCATATGCAAATCAGCCTTGACTCTGTTCCTCATGAGAACAGTCCAGCCCGAACTGCCAGGCCAGGTCCTCCCTGAACCGAAACACAAGCAACCCAGTTTGATGGGTTGGGATTCTACCTGAGCGACTGCCAGTGGTCAGACAAATTGCAAGCATTACTCCCATCACCTTTTGTGTGTTTTATGCCTAGATTCCAAGCCAGTTATGCAAAGGTAGCTGTTGTTTTCCTACCCTTTGACAGGGTAATGTATGACATTTAGGAACATTTTTAAAATAGTGTTCCCATGGCTAGCCTTGTTATTTGCAAAGTAGGCACCAGGACAACTGTCAATTCTCTTGGATCACCTTTGTTATCATTTATTCAAAATTGAAGGAGGCCAAAGACAGCTGAAAGCTGCTACGTGCCAAGTTCACAAATGCAAACATGTAACCTGGGCAGCTAGCAACTTGATCCGCATTTTTTTGGCAAACTGTAAAGTGGAAAATCCCTCAATGCCCTTCTTTGGGAATGGTGGAGGAGAGTAGCAACATTAAAATCCCCAGCCCTTTGCCATGAATGGAAGAGGTGATGCAGATTTGACGTGGCTGCATGACATCCCCGTGACCATTGAGAAATATGAATAACAAAAAATGAAAAAAATAGCTAGGCTTTGCTTCTTTTAAGTTCTCCTTGTGCAAGATCCACAAATCCAGACAACTTGACAAGCTGGCCACAACTGATTCTGTTTTTGCCGCAGTGGCCATTATAAAATAAATGTCACAATGTCCTGAAAAAATGCTTCAGGGCGGTATAGTAGGGCAAGAAGAGCCCTGTTATAGCTCTACACCATAGAGAGGATGTGGGTATCCCACAGAGTTAGACACTGTTCCAATAATAATACAAAAAACTGTAGAGATTTCTGGATCTTGTGATCCGATATTTAGCAGTGGATCTGTGGATGCAGATCCAGGATCATAAAAAAATATTTTTTCTCTGCAGGAATACTGAAAACATTTTAACAAAGAAAATCCACTGTACAATTACACACAAGCAATGGTTGTGAAAATTGAACACTATTGACACAATCAGAGTTTCAATGGCAAGGCACGGGGCAAGGCTTATTCCCTGGTCCTGTGTCCAGAGCCTGCAGAGCTTGGCACAAGGACATGTGCAGATGGGTAAGGTGGGATCAGATCTTGAGCAGCACTTGGCCAGAGGGCAGGCCCAGTGGCCAGAGTTCACTGTGGGTCACAAAAGGCCATAAGCAGCAACTCTGTGCAGTATTAAGGTTGCATATACTAGCTGACTGTAAGCTTCTAGGATCAATATCTGGATTTGAGAATCTTCAAGAAAATCTAGAGTGCCCCCTATTACATTGATGTGCAGTAATCTTTGTGCTGTGCCATGCACGGCATGGACTAAGGAGTCCATGCCGTGCAGGGACTTGCTTTGGTATTCTCATTGCAGTGCCTTTTTCAAAGGCACCGCCTTGGGAACGCCAAAGGACGGCCCACCAGACCTGGAGAAAACTCCTAATCTGGCGGGCGGCCAGCAGTCGACTTTGGCAGTGCGGTGCAGTGGCGTGCCACCCCGCTCCCGCACCGCCAAAGTCGTAATCAGCCCTTAAGTCCTTGATCTCTAGCGTTATCCCAAAAAACTTCTCTGTATCCAGTAAGTCTTTGCTAACTCCAGATTATAGCAAGATAAATTCCAATCTCTTGGTAACAAGGGTTAGTCTACAGTAACTAAGTATCTTGTTTGCTTTGAAAGGAATGCTCTGCAACTCGAGGAATGTATACTGCATGAATTCAAAGTGGAGGCCACCACTGGAAGTCATGAGAGTCCCTGGCACTGTGGGACGTGTGGTTTGTCTTGACTTCACTTGTTCCTTTTGCCGAGAATAAGCCTTGCATCTATGACGCCTTAAATCAAGCACAGGCCACACTCTGTGCCACCGCTGACCTCCTCTGCTGTAAAAGACTTGAGAATCTAAGAAGTACAGAGAAGTGCATCTCCATGCCTGCCCAGTATGTACTGGTGAAAGCAGGCTGGGGATCATGACACTAACTCTGAGAACCAAAACTGCATATTTAAAACGTTCTTTTCTATGTAAAACAGGTAACATAGTCCAAATGAAATCAAGAAGTGAAATTACAGCTATAATTGATATTATCTTATTTGAATACTTTTTAGAGGACAGGAATGAACTGTCAGTAGGAACCACCACCTTGAACTGAAGAAGGGCCTGGTTTCGCTTGTGGAAAACCAAACTCTCAAAGATGTTCCAGGATGCGCTCCTTCAACAACAACCTGAGACTGCTGAATCCCCTTTAATACCATCTGCTGAGTATCACCATATTTATGAAGTGGTTTTTCCAAAGAATTAGTTTGACAGAGAGATGCAAACATCATATTGGATTGTGTGAAAGCCACTTGGGATGACTATGGAATGATCTATAGGCTTTCTGATATTTTTCACTACCAGACCATGACTTCCTAAAATGTGCAACTGATTCTGAAATATATGATGGTAACTTTAGAGAGTTGGCTATCTTGCTACCATTTTCCTACAGGTACCAGGTCATGTAAAAAGCCTTCCCACTCTCAATACAGGTATGCAGGACCGAAACTTGCCTAGGCTATTGTTATTTTAATTACCAAATAAAGACCTCATTATTGCCCTTAACTAAACAGACAGCTCGTTAGAGATTAAAAAAATTGAAATGTAAGTAATGACATGCAAGTTCTGTGATTCATAGTGGGTAATGCTTCTAAGTAGTGCAAAAAATAAAAAGGGGAATAAAGTAGACGATTTTCATCGATACACAGACAATGATTGGTGCCCCCCCCTCTTTCTCTGTAGCTCTGAAAAAAGCTAAAGAGGCTTTATATATATCCTATATCCATGTCAGTCAAGTATTCATCTCTGGCACATGTCATAACACCAACTACTCCAGGAGCACTAACATCCCTCTTCCAGATGGCCTAATGGATTTTCAAAGTAGATTATTCAAATGTTGGGGTCAATATGTGCCTATTACACTGTGCTATCAAAAATTGCTTACATTTTAGTCACTTTTGCACTCATACCAGTTCTGCTTTTAGTACATTTATCTCCATACGGGGTAGGCAGCCTGGAACAATGTTAGGTTACTTTCCTTTCTTGGTTTTCACTGGCATTTGTATCTAGCTCATTCCTCAGTCTGAGATAAGTTGACCTAGCAGTTTTCATTGTCTTATATGAGGAGGCTTGTAAAGTTTTCAGTCTCGCAGAAGCTCACCATTTAGACGAGAGAGCTGAAATGCAGTACAGACACTCTGTATGCTAGCAGATCTAATTGAATGAGTAGATTTTGAATAACTAGACGGTTCACTGACAGAATATCGAAAACAAAATATCGTGTGGACAGAATATCGTGTCCAAAATATCGAGGACAAGAATATCGAGTAGGTAAGTGCAAATAGATGGGTATCAATTTACTATTCTTAACTCCAGATCTACGTACCTTGAAGATATATATATCGTCAAAGTACATATATGTGGAGTTATATATAGTAAAACTTTACTTACCCATAGAAAATGACCTTCACGATATTCTTGTCCTCGATATTTTTGACACGATATTGTGTCCGACGATATTTGTGTTTTCGATATTTTGTCCACCCACAAACTAGACATCCCGCTACAGCATGGGTGCTCACAAACATTTTCCCAAGGACCGCAAAGTTTGGCCTACAATGTGACTGAGGGCCACATCGATGCCAGCAGGGTGGCGATCCGGGGGAGGGGGAGGCTTGCAGTAAGGTGTGTATAGTGGAAGCGAAGCGTATACATCTAGTGGCTGAGTTGCACAATGTGAAACCCGAAAACCTGGGATTAATCCCAGCTTCCCCACTTTACCAAATTGTGTGATCCTAGGCAATTGTTTCATTTCACTTTCCCTCTTTTGTCTTTTATTATCACATATAAGAGGACCTTGAAATACATGAATTCAGGATGTGCGCTGCTCAAAATCCTCTTCTGTGTGTTTGATTTAATAAACTATAATGTTGTTCATGTATAATAAGAGGCCACCCTAAGAGTGCACATAAAAACTGACTTACCTCTTAATTCATTATTGGCATTGCTGTCAGTGTGGAGGAAGAATGTATGTTTCTAAATTCATATTTGAGAACTATCACTTAAAAAATACTTCTCAATGCACTGATATAATCTGATATACTAAGATGAAATGGTTCTGCGTGTTAATGAAATACACTTTTTGAGCTTTTGAAGAAACCTTATCATATTGTTACACTTTTGCTGCAAGATGACTTTGAAAATGAAGGTGTTACTAAAGTTAAGTGGTACAGGACAACCTAGTTACTTCCTTTATTTAACCACAATTAACTTTAAATAAAGGCTTGCCTGTGTATTTAACATTGTTTTAATAGTAGTGCTGAGTGAAGTAAACAGCAGCCCAGTGCTGCTGTTGATCAGGAGGCTGCACGTAAAGGTCAGGAGGGCCGCATGCGACCCCCGGGCCGTACTTTGAGCATCACTGAGCTACAGGAATACTCTCCATGAGCAAGGTGCTATTGGAACATGGAGGCAATTATCCTGGAGACCCAAAGATTAAACAAAATCCACAGGCCAGAACTGTAATCACCAGCTGAAGAGAGGAATGGCCAGCGACGGCTCCTCCTCTAAGGTGGAGGAGCGTTGCCTCACTAAGTGTAATAGGAAAAATAAAATGATAATAACACAACGTTAATAACGTTACGTTATTATCATTTTATTCTTCTGTATGGAGCCCGAGCCAAGTTAGGGCAGGGCGGGGCTGGGCTGGGCTTGTCACATGGAGAGGGAGGAGGAGTGGTTGCTGCACCATAAGTGTGAATGACGGTTGGCCTGCTGTCTTGGGACGGCCAAACCGTTATGTGCACTTAGCATGTTCTCCATCCGGCTGTATTGCAACGCTGGGTGGAGAATATGCACAGCCTCCCACTATATGTCTGAGCGCTGAACCAGGGTGCTCAGACCAATCACAGTGCTGCTGTCATGCTGGTGACAGCAGCGTCGTGATCGGCTAGGGGAGTCTGGGAGCCTGTGTGCTTCCATGCTGCCAGGAAAAGAAGAGGATGGAGAGACAGCAGCCCTTCAGGTAAATTAACTTTATTTGAAGAAAAAAAAAAAAAATCGATACCCCTTCCCCCACATTACCACTAATTTTTCAAAGCGGCAGCCACTGGGAATGGCAATCAGGGAATCAGCTGGTTATGAACTCCAAGATTCATAACCAAGTTGAATCAGCTGGTCACTTCAGAAGCCAGGTAGATGAAGGTGCAACAACATGGGTGCGTATTCACACAGGCATTGCGCCACCGGAGCACCACTTGTTCAGACGCTCTGGTGGCGCAAGGCCCTGCTCCATATTTACAAATCGTTGCTAAGCCACTTGGCATGGCTTAACACCACTTTGTAAATATCATACCCTTTCACGCAGTTATCTGCGTGAAGGGGGCGTGCAATGGGTGTTGCTGTGGGTGTTCCACCGCAACACCTTTTGCTTTTTGATGCTGCCCCTGATTTACAAGGATCTATAAATCTGAGGCAGCACCAAAAAATAATGCCACTGAAAAGCAGGCGTTAGAGTGGCACAACGAGGAGAAATACTTTTATTTCTCCTCATGTTTTTGCTCTTTTTATGTGTGCTGCTTTGTGCAGCACACATAGAAGGAGCAAATTGCCTTGAATGAATGTTTATGTGCAGGAAGGTGTCCCTTCCTGCACATAAACAATCATCCCTGCAATGCAGGCACCATTGCACCATGGAGCAAGGGTGTCTGTGTTGGCGCTAGGCAGCTTTTTTAGCGCCGGTGCAAGGAAAAAAACAGGGGTGTGCCGTGTTCTTATGAATATGACACATCTCTGCATTTTTCAAATGACGCAGCACTGCTAAATTGCTTGCAGCACCGTTGTTGGACTTGGCCCTTTTTGCAGGGTCATCCCAGAACTTTTTGCCTTCCTCCTGTATTTTTTCTGACCTGTTGTTGGTGGTTTTATGACTGTGGGCACTTCACCACTCCTGATCAGTGCTAAAGTGCATACACTCTCCCTGTAAATTGTTGTTATGAATTGGTGTTTCCATGATTGGCATATTTGATTTACTAGTCAGATCCTAGTACAGTGCACTGTGTGTGCCCAGGGCCTGTAAATCAAATGCTGCTAGTGGGCTGCAGCACTGATTGTGCCACCACAGAAGCAGCTTGTAAAATGTAACTCTGGCCTGCCATTGCAGAGCCTGTGTGCAGTCTGTGACTGCCATGTCGACTTGGCAAGTGCACTCACTTGCCAGGCTCTAACCTTCCCTTTTCTTACATGTCAGTCACCCCTAAGGTAGGCCCAATGTACCCCTGTGGGCAGGGTGCAGTGTTTGTGAAAGGTAGGACATGTCACACACAGAGAAGTGGGGCGAGAAAACGTTTGTCGCTAATCAAAGAGGGTGAGTCGACAAGACAGACATGTTATAAAAACTGCCCTCACCCACACAAATTTGTGGCATGCTTCATCATAGGGCTGCTACAGCCCCTCCGTGCAAGCCAACGACAGAGGTGGAGCAATAGGGTGGGGGAGACAAGACAAACATAAAGAAAAATGCGGGATCAGTGAAAAGGTGCAGAAATAACAATGTTAAAACTAACACAGGGATATCCTATCTTCCCTTTATTAGTGGACAGGCTGTGACAACGTTCTACTCCTCAAGGTAGGAGAGAGAGAGTTTTTCCCAGGGATCTTGGTTTTTAGTCCTGATGAAAGCCGGGGAAGAAGCAGTAGCTGACAGAAACATGTCGACATTTAGCAGAGCGGAGGGGTAATGGGCTCATTATAAACCAGCATACCACCATCCACTGGTTAATTAGAACCCTCTTAACCTAACCAGGGAGTCCACTAATAAAGGGAAGATAGGATATCCCTGTGTTAGTTTTAACATTGTTATTTCTGCACCTTTTCACTGATCCCGCATTTTTCTTTATGTTTGTCTTGTCTCCCCCACCCTATTGCTCCACCTCTGTCGTTGGCTTGCGCAGAGGTGTTGTAGCAGCCCTATGATGAAGCATGCCACAAATTTTTGTGGGTGAGGGCAGTTTATATAACATGTGTGTCTTGTTGACTCACCCTCTTTGATTAGCAACAAACGTTTTCTCGTCCCACTTCTCTGTGTGTGATAAGTCTTGTTATAGGAGGTCGGAGTGGGGTGTTCCTCCTACCCCTTAGTACTGTGTGTGTAAAGGTAGGACATGCCCTGGTCTGTGTGGCATGTCTTGATAGTGAATTACTGCCAATTTCGTTTTTCACTATTGCAAAGCTACCTGTTCCCATAGGACAGAATGGGGAGTTTGTTTATAACATCTTATAAACATAACTGCCCCTGGGAACAAGGTAGGAAAATAAAGTTTAGTATGCGTGAACTCAGAATGTTAAAATGCATCTTTTAGTGAGGGTGATTTTTACATTCTGTGTTTCAAAATACCACTTTTAGAAAGTAGGTATTTTCTTGCTTAGCCATCCAGTATGCCACTGCTAGGTTTGTGTATTGCATGTCTGGATCTGGAGTGTCAGGGGCTGGGGAGGAGCAGTGGCTCCAGAGAGCCTGATGAGTCAGGGCTGGGCTGAATTGGCCTGGTCTGCATTTCCAGTGGTGGGAAGAGTAGCACCGGCACCTGAATAGAGCTGTGTCTGCCTTCCACAATGATGGCTCCGCCCCCCTGTGGTGTGTCTGGAGGCAGCCCTATGATGAAGCATGCCACAAATTTTTGTGGGTGAGGGCAGTTTATATAACATGTGTGTCTTGTTGACTCACCCTCTTTGATTAGCGACAAACGTTTTCTCGTCCCACTTCTCTGTGTGTGATAAGTCTTGTTATAGGAGGTCGGAGTGGGGTGTTCCTCCTACCCCTTAGTACTGTGTGTGTAAAGGTAGGACATGCCCTGGTCTGTGTGGCATGTCTTGATAGTGAATTACTGCCAATTTCGTTTTTCACTATTGCAAGGCTACCTGTTCCCATAGGACAGAATGGGGAGTTTGTTTATAACATCTTATAAACATAACTGCCCCTGGGAACAAGGTAGGAAAATAAAGTTTAGTATGCGTGAACTCAGAATGTTAAAATGCATCTTTTAGTGAGGGTGATTTTTACATTCTGTGTTTCAAAATACCACTTTTAGAAAGTAGGTATTTTCTTGCTTAGCCATCCAGTATGCCACTGCTAGGTTTGTGTATTGCATGTCTGGATCTGGAGTGTCAGGGGCTGGGGAGGAGCAGTGGCTCGAGAGAGCCTGATGAGTCAGGGCTGGGCTGAATTGGCCTGGTCTGCATTTCCAGTGGTGGGAAGAGTAGCACCTGCACCTGAATAGAGCTGTGTCTGCCTTCCACAATGATGGCTCCGCCCCCCTGTGGTGTGTCTGGAGGCAGGGCTCACACTGACAATGGAGGTTGTTGTGCACTTGCAAAGTGCCCCACAGAACTGGTTTTGGCTGGGTACAGACACTCTCTGCCTTCAGAGAACAAATGATTTTTGGGTATAAAAAGAGGGGCCCAGACCCCAGACTTTTAGATCACTTCTGGGAAATCAAGAGGAACCTTTGCCAAGGAGAAGAGCCAGAGAAGCTGAGGAGGAATACTGCCCCTGTGCTGTTTGCTGTCTGGGGTTGGCTTGCAGTCGCTACTTGCTGCCAAGGAAAGGAAAAAAGGACTTTGCTGTTTGCTGTGTCCCCTGCTTGAGGAAGATCTCCAAGGGCTTGAAACTGAGCTTACCTCCTGTTCTGAAGTCTCAGGGACACAAAGACTTCACCACCAGCTCCCCTGAACTTCCTTGCTGGGAGTTCTGACCTGCAAAGAGGTGCCTGCTGTTGTTTTGGACCTCTAGAGACTGTTTTCCGCTGGGAGCTGGAAGAATCCATGCATTGTCCCGGATCGTCGCGGCGCCAAGTTTGTCGCATCGTTGGGGGACACAGTAAGAAACCGACGCATCACCTCCCCACGCAGTGAGAAACCGACGCATCACCTCCTCTCCGGTAAGGAACCGACGCATCACCTCCACTGCGCAGCAGTAAGGAACCCACACATCACCTCCCCCGGAGCAAGGAACCGACGCATCACCTTCCCGGAGTGTAAGGAACCGACGCATCACCTTCCCTGCGGCCCGTTTTGTTTGTTTGCGTGACGCATGCCAGGTACTTTGTGTGAAAAGTGTTGCATCTGCAATTTGCTTTGAACTGAACTATTTCTACCATCTGAAAGTCATAATTGTATTACTGGATTGTGTATTTTTGTCGTTTGGTCTTGTTTTGGTTTAGATAAAGATTGCTTATTATTCTAAACTAGTGTGGTGTCCATTTGTAGTGTTTTCACTGTATTACTCTATGTGTTCACAAATGCTTTACACACTGCCTCTGAGATAAGCCTGTCAGCTCGTGCCAAGCTACCAAGGGGGTGAGCAGGGGTTATTTTAGAAGTGTATCCCCCTTACCCTGACTAGAAGCAAGGGTCCCTATTCGGACAAAGGTACCTACCTCTGCCAACTAGAGACCCCCATTTCTAACAACCGTGCTGTGTCAATTCTTTGTGAATATGCCCCTTGATCTCCACGCCACAGTGGGAACAGGGGTGAGAACCTGTGAGGCAAAGCGAACTGCAGCACTAGCCACCAAGCCACCTGGACATTCAGAATCAGCTGCAGGGGGATATGTATAATCCAATACCATGAAGGAAGAGTAGCCCTGCCTGCAAAACACACAGAACAGTGAAGCCAGCAAAGTCTCCCAGAAGAGAAGCAAGCAGCCACCCGCCAAAAGGACCCGGGGGTGAGCAGAGCTGCCAGTTAGGACAGCCAAGAGTGGCACTCACCCAAGGGTGGTTAGCAGCCTTCCCCTTCCCCAACTCAAAGCCCTTGCCTCATTGACACAAAGCCAGGATAATCCTGGGCTCAACCCCCTCAGGTAAAACAGTCTACTTTGGGTGAGAGAGCCAAGATTTCCATAAACAAATGCACCAAGATGAAACCCATAGTTTGTTGCCAGCTCATCTGTACTGTAAACTGTAGGCTTTCATCTGGAGAATTGATGAGGATGAGCCAGGCATTCTTCTGAGGCACGAAAAACTAACTTCATGGAGTCAATAGCAAAATGCATCCTTTATTTGGGAAAGTGCCAAGAGACCTTATTGGGGATAACGTGTGTCACACCTGTCATGTAATGTTATGTTTACCAGAGAGGATGCTTTACAGGACCCTTCCATTCTCATAATACACAGTGTGTGCAGGGAATGAAAGTCCACCAAATGACAGGCAGAAGGCACTTATCCACCCCAAACATAACCTCAATAGTACAAAACCACCAGTTACATATTTGCAATAACAATTGTACTGTGTAGCATGCTACATATTTTCAGAAGAACTCATTACTAACACTAGAGCACAATTATGCAAGTGGATAAAATAGCTCATGTCATCCCACCTATCGATGAAAACATCGAACTATTCCCTCTTTCTCACGAAAAGGGGACAGGACTCTTCCATACGCAGTTTTCAAAGCCCAGATCTGGTTTACCAGCCATTGAAAATTGATGTTCTACATCCTTGGTTGTTGTGCCATTTTTATGAAAATGATCAATCTCTAATGAAACTGGAAACCTTTTTCAGCGTCTGGTACAAACAGCTTTATTTGTCTGTTGAAGACCTATTGTTTCCATTACATTACAGGTACATAAAGGGGGCTTTATTTCAGCTTCTTGTTCAATGTTTGGATGGATTTGTTGGCTATCTAACTACCCTGCTTCTTGTTCTACTGCTTCCATTCCTGTTTAGTGTTTATCCCAACCCGGAGCAGTTTGGTCTCACAGTGTTTTGATTAGTTGAGGTATCCTTCCACTGATGGCATTGCATTGCAGTGTTTTGTGAGGGACTATATCTTACCTCTCTCTCGATGGTCTCCCCTCTCTTTTTGACCCATCCCTTTGTTATTAATCCCTCCTTGTGCACCCACCCGGTGTCCCCTTGCCTTCCCTCTCTTTGCTAATTTGTGGCTGGCAGCTGCATTCTCAGGGGTGGCCATCTTAAAACGTTTTTCATCACTTCAAGATGGCCATTCATGTGTGTGCATGCATATGCATGAGTGGTTGGCATCATTCAATGTTTTAAAAAAAAAAATTTTAACACTCCTAACAAAAGATGGCCTCCGTGGATGCACACGCATTCAACAGCGGCCAACTTTGAATGGGAAAGGGAAAAATAAAATAAAATGCTTTAAAAGATGCCCACTGTGGGTGCGCACACATACATGGTGGACAACTTTGAATGCATGTTATTTTAAAAAATGACTGCCGTTCGAAGATGACTGCTGCAGATACTCGGACAGTCACAAATTACATCTGCCATAAAACAAAAAGCATTGATAGAACCTATGGGTTCCACTCGGAGACATATTTGCTTTGCCAGTGCTTGTTTCACTGTTCTGAGTGCTACAAAGTGGCAATTCTTCACAAGCCAGGGCTTTACAAAACTCCTAAAATAAATACACGGGTAAATAAAATTAATTTCTCCAAGAGTTCATGGTTAAATGTGGTAGACATGTCCTATAAACTGGCATCCCAAGCCTTGATGACAGTGTTTCGATGGCAGGAGAGCTGCACTCTTCAGTCCTGAGCTGAAAAGCATGCATGTATATGTGTATCTTTCACTCTAGGGCTTGTGATGTATGTAACCCGGCTCCGTTTGCCTCTAAGTCACCACTGACTGCTCGATATTATTCACATTTAACTGAGCTTCATGATTTCATTTTCATGATTTCATTTTCACTTTATTACCATTCCAGCCAGGCCCTCCAGATCCTATTCCCACGAATGGAGCAAAGAACCCGATTCCATTTCTGTTTCAATTCAAGACTTAAAACTAATCTTTGTTTTTTCAGGCTTTTAGGTGAGACACTCACCTTAATCCTCTTACGTTTGTGCCTTGAAGTCATGGCTGTTTGTCCGGCTTAGGATTTGAAGAGCCTGGCTCTCTTAGCATCTTGATTCTGGAGGTCGGTTTGACCTTCTTAGGTGATCTCATTTACTATCGCAACTGTTAATACTTCTTAAAGCTGTCTGTTTTTTTCTGGCTAAGTCCTACAGCGTTCGCTTTGCAACCAGCTAATATTTGCTAGTGGGGCCAGCATGTCAGACTATTTAAAGGAGGGTTTGCAACATTGCTTCATCTTAGTGGAAATGCACTTCTGTAATACAGTTTAACTTGGTTTCGAGAGCTTGGTGTATGCGTTCACTTTTCCTTTATTTCTGTTTGTAGAAAACTGTACTGTGACTGGACGTAATATCATATATTTCATGCAGATGCACTTGTTCTTAACAATTTTCACTGTCTCAATGAATTATGGACAGCTGTACTATTTTTCCATTTGCAAAAGAAAATTATAGGTGCAACCATCGCAAAAGAGACCATCAGAAAATAATAATATATATTTTGTATTACAATATTTTTTCTCGATACTGCTGTAACTCGATATTTAAAACTCAATATTTTGTCCAAATACCGTCTTGTCTTGTTTCCCTTTCTCCTCTTCTTGTTCCTAACATTATCCAGACCATCTTGGTCTGTCTTAAACCTAAATTTTCATTTTCATCACCAACAATGCCACTCTTTTCTCCTGTCCTTTATACCCTCCCACTTTATTTCTTACACCCCCTCACCTCAAGGCTATCTCATGTCACCTGATCTTCTTTCTCTGTCCTCTCCCAAAGGCTCACTGACATCTTGACCCTTGACCGAGGAAAGAGCGCCAGGCCTGTTATTAAAGGCCAATGAGAATGTTGAAGGGTCAGGTACATGTTAATAAGAGCCTTACACAAGCCTTGACATGTGTATGATCTTGCCTCAGTGCAGAAACAAATCCATAGACAGGTCAGATGGTGCTTCTGTGGAGGGAGAAACGTAGGAAAAGTGATGTGTTTGTAATGTGAGCCTGTCCTGGGCCTAAAGCTGCGCTTGCGCTGACACACATTAGTCATCTTTAAGATTTTGATCGACTTGCTGCTCTAGATCCACTAGGTTTAGGGCTGCATTACAGATCACACCACTTCAGTAGAGCCAGACAGAGTGCGCGATAAAGACTGATGTGGGGGCATCCCATTGTCATCTACTTATGTGGGGTCATATGTCACTATTCACTCTGCACATGCCGGGGACTGACCTGGTTGTGCTTAGTTGAAAACCTGTGATTTTGTAGTGTGTTCTATGTGGGAAGTGCTTTTGTATTGTGCATGAAACTGTAAATATATGTTATTCGCTCCTTTAACTGTTTCTTTTTTTTTTTTGTCTTGGTCTTGCTCTTTGGTTGTTTGTTGGCCTCCCTAAGATCTTTCATGCTATAACTACCTGAGGATATTACATGGTAGTAGACTATGTTATCCTCTTTTAATTACATTCTTGGTTGTATTTTGATGAAGGAAATCTAGTTTACTTTAATTGTCGCCTCTTCTTCTCTAAATCGCTATCTCTTCCATAGAAAAACATGGGCTAACCAGTAGTAAAAAGGTGGTCCGATGCGCCATCTCTGGCAATGACCGGATATGATATATAAGGCCTGATTTAGATCTTGGCGGATGGGTTACTACTTCACAACGGTGACGGATATCCCGTCCGCCATAATATAAATCCCATAGGATATAATGGGATTTATATTTCGGCGGACGGGATATCCGTCACCGTTGTGAAGAAGTAACCCGTCCGCCACGATCTAAATCAGGCCCATAGTCTCCATACTTGCTCTCTGCAGAGGCTTTCTGTAGCATCAGAACATTGTTTGCTCAACTCCATTTGTTTGTTTGCTCCTTTTTTAGCATTCAGGGTCTAAGTTGGTATGCCCATTGACTTTATATTCTAATTAAAGCCAGTGGCTTTTGGTTATATTTAAAGTTATCTCTTGTTGACAGAAAGCTGCGTTTTTCATTGTATTATCTGCATTAATTGAACTTGTTGAATATTTCTGGATGACCCAGTGATGTCATTGCATTAGTGCAACAGTATCTGGGTCACAAATGCCATTAAGTTCCTTTAACGAAGAAGGACAACACATTGTCTGAAAAAATGGGAAAACCTATTCAGCATCCAGCTGACAACCTTTCTTGTGCATTTGAGATTGATTATATTTTGATCCACACCACTGACTTTGTAACACCAGTGTGTGCTAGCAAGTTCAATACTCACAATGGCAAATGATTCAATGCTGACCCTGCCAAACACAATATGAAATGTGTCCAAGGTGAGATTAGCTGACGATGTTCCCATTTGACAGGACTTCATCAGACATCAATGTTTTCTAACACAGTACAAAATAAGCTCTTTTCTACTCTGAATCAGTTTCCCGCTGACATAATCAGGTTGCTTTAAACCACACGGGTTCTAAAAGCACAAACAATCCGAGGTTTGTGAACTGCTTCGCCTACAAAGGAATTGAAAAAAAGTCACAGATCAATTTTCACAGACAAGGTCAACGTATTTAGGATGATAGGTAGGCTAGATAGCCCGGCTAGTTGATTGATCCCAGCCCAGGCAGGACCCAGTATCAATAAAAACAAAGTCCCTGATTATCTTTAGTATTGTACCCCTCGCACCCCCATGTCCCATGTTTCCAGAGCTTTGCAATAATCTTTTGTGAGTCTTCTTCAACTTTCAGGGCATACCTTTAACTTCGCGATGGCAGAGTCATGTGCCCACATCTTGTCAGATTCTGTTTGTCCTTCGACTCTTAAAGCGTTCCTAATATTTTTAAGATACAACATTGGGTCCATTATTGAAAAACATCAACAAATACTGTCGTTCTGAGCAAACACCACCTAGTAGCTGAAAAGATGGTCTTTGCCTCTTGCAGTGCTTCTTAAAGTCAAATGACATCATGCATGATAACCAGTCTCTGCAAGAACCATTGCCTGTATTGGTCAATAAAGTTCAACTTCATTTTGAAGGGCATGATGTTTGATTGTTTTTCACAGAGACTTAGGCAATCAAGCACCGCTTTAGATTTTCTTTCTGACCATTATCAGTCAGGTATTTGTAATAGGAGGTTTTATATCTGTGCTAGCTAGCAATGGTTCTTTTCTGTCTGTCACTCTCTTCAGTTGTCCCTACTGTTTTATGTTGTTAGTCAAGTGGGCATGCTTATTGATACTAGTATTTCTTTATTTTGTTATGCTGAGAACACACAGATCTATATTTGTGTGAAAGGGTCTCCAGATCTATGATGTGTTTATGCCTAGAAGCAGACTTAGGGACTTATTTGGGTCCTGGAGAGAGGGCTGCCACCAAGTTGCTTGGATGGTGGAGGGATGGCTTTCACCAGTTAGCAGTGACCTGCAAACCATTCTTTAGTGTTCACCACCTCTTTAGAAGGAACTTTTCACAGATCTCACACTGAAATAGCTGATGATTTTTCAGGGAAAATAGCAATGCCAGCTGAGCTGTTGTATTGCTGTGACTTTGTCTGCATTATTTTCCAAACGAAACCCTTAACGCTGTGGGTGCGTGTGGGGGAGATTTTCTGAAAAACTAAAAAGCCAATGTCGCTCTTATGGCAAGTTTTTTTGCACCCGCGCATTGTGTGCCTTTCTGCATTTTCCTGTTTCTAACCACTATTAGTGTGTTTGAAAAATTACTGCTGGAAAGCTTGCCCTATACAGGAGGGGCCTTCCAATTCTGAAATGCCAGCAGTCGCCTAGTAGGTGGAACACTAGTTGAGGGTTTCCAACATTATAGCTGAAAGGAAATCCCACTCAGAAACTCATTGGTTACCTTGACTCTAAATAAGATTGAAAAACCAAGAGATGGGTGAAAGGGGACAAGGCTTTGGTCTTCAGCGATCATCTACTCATGAAATAACAGTAAACTCTGCTTTCCAGGGAGATTGAAACCTAAGTAACGATTTATAAATTCTTCTGCCAGGAAGAACAATGGAAAGGGGCTAGAAACCAAAGGTTTTCCCTGCTAATAAAATAGTGTCCCCTGCACATTGGGCCAGTTGACTTCCCTTAAACCTATGAAAAAGAAATCAGCCACAGCAATTGTCAGCCAATGGTAAACAAGCAACATCTCACTACTGAAAGGAAAAAAATGCTTAAGAATTGCTGAGAGGAGCTTCATCTGCACATCATCCACAGAGCATGCTGCAGTTACAAGCATAAAACACAGATATTTCAGTAACATGATCACACACTTCCAGCCCACCAACCAGTTTGCGTTGGTACTCGAAACCCCTTAGCCTTTAACCTAACCAATTGCAAGAAATTTCAAAGCACACCCCAAGACCTTTAGTTTCTTGGACAAGTAACGATAATTACATTATAACAGTTTACTTACTAAGCATATTTGGATTAACCCTCAAAAGGGAGCCAGCTCAAAAAAAGCACAACAGGAGTAATGTGATGAAAGTGGTCAATAACCAATATTAGATGAGCTGCTACATGAAGGGAGGCTTTGAGAGGGGCAAGATGAATTTTAGGGATACCAGAGAGAAAACACCATTCCAAAAGTCTAGTCTCAAGATGGCCAAGATTGGACTAACATTCTGAGATGCTGTTCAGGTGGGAAAGTTTTAATCCCATGGCTAAGTCTAAACTGATGATTTGCATTTTTAGCTATGTGTTAATTTGCTTATGAAGAAGCAGGGCTTCATTTAGAATTTGGCACATGGTTCGCATTCCACTAGCGTGGTCGAGGGCATTACTCTAGTCACTCTGGTGGACTATCACCCACCATATTTAGAGATCTCTCCCAGCCTGGAGGAGATCTCTGTGCTTTTAAAGGTGCAGCTGCCTTGGCGGTTCTTTGAAGGCTCTAAAGGTTTGCTGAGTGACCATCATGTTTCATAACACAGCACAGCAATCCTTTGTATTTTACAAAAACAAAATCTACAATAAGACTTTAATTTTGTAAAACAAAATACCAAAGACCCTGCAACCCGGGTTCATTTTTTTCTTCTTTTCTGCTCCGGACCACCAGGCTTTTCCTGGTGGTTTTGAACAGAAAACAAAGTACATCAGACCATTTACTATAAATAGAGAAGATGATGTGCTGTACTTACACCAACAGCGCCAACTCTGTCAAGCTGTTGGTGTAATGTTTCCACTGGCGGAGCAAGCTGGGGCACTACCAGTGCAACTATCAAAACCAACGTTTCCATATCTATCTTCAGTAATGGAAAAATAATGATCCAGGCATCTGATAACAACTAAGAAAATGTTGTTCTCCAAATTTCAATGCACTTTCCATGCATCAAAGACATCCATCCTCCTACTGATTCCAGACAGCATTTACTTCTCTCTCCCACTCCTAATTCTTTTGATATGGAGCCTAGACTCAATTCACAGCCTCTAGACCCCACCTTCTTTTATTCATTTTTTTATACACTTTATGAATGACCTCTCTAATATCACTAAGCATATTGCTAATCCTGGATTTCATTCTGTTTCTCTTTCCTTGGATATTCATCAGTCACCTCCTTTACCTTCCTCACAGTCATCTTCCCATGTTTTACTTCACCCTGCATTCTTCCCACTGACCTCTTTTGATAACTCCCTGTGTGTATTTTATTTTCCTGTTCCTCATCCCACCCCCCACAATTTCCCTCACACTCTAGTCAATGCTCAAAGCTGATTATGGGCTTTCCCTAATGCTTCCCCTATCAGATCTCACACTTAATCTTCTATCAAGACTCCTCCTACTTTTGTTGTCACTTATACCTATTCTAAAACATCGGCCTCAATAAACAGAACAAGCATATTTCCACTTCTACGCCTAATCATTGTCCCTAAGGCCTCTATTTTCTTCTATGTTGGTAAAACCAGATCATTACCTTATGGCTTCATCTCCCAAGGTTTCTACCAAGCCTCAGATCAACTCTAATTGCATTATACAATGACCCAAGCAAGGGACATCTTATGGATTTTGGGGGCCCCTGTTCGGACCAGCTTTGAATTTATGATCTAATTTCAGATCTTATATTGCCCTCTTAGGCCAGGCCACTGACAGTGCATAGGCACGCTCGTCCAGATTCTAAATGTGTTTACATCTAATATTCAGGGATAGTGATGTGTGTTTTCAACATTGTGAAAAATCTGCTAGTCCCTCTCCAATTTCTCATATGTGAGGTCCTGTTTTGATCTAAAAGAACTTTTTTTATGGATGTTGCATGAAACATAAACACATTTCTTTGAAAAATATCTGTAATAGACTCTCACATATCACCGACATTACAAATAAATTAAAGGAAGACAGTACTTAAAACATTATGTTTAAAAATTATTCAAGGCCATCAGGGCAAAACTCTGCAGAACCGAGCTGGCTTTATCAGGGGACTCTCTGAAAAGCAGGGGCCCTGGGCCAGAGCCACATTGTCCATGCCTTAAAACGTCTCTGACCCAAGCCACTGTGTTTCCTTCATCTTCAGTACGTTTGATCACTCTATGAATGTTTCTTCTCACAATGGCTCTTCTAAGCTTTACCCCAATTCCAATAGCACCTGAAACGGTGATGCTACTCCAGCAATCTTAACTAATGCTCTAAGTACCATAATGTATAAAATGTTGTCTCTATCCCGGGAGGTCAAACGCTTCTCAGCAAAATTACTTAAGTTTAGGATTCCAACCTTCAAGGCTGTGTTGTTCACAGAGAAAGAAACCGTCTCTATACAAGATTTATGAGGGCCGGGGGGGAAACATGGGGGCCGGCTAGAGAGTCCGGTCGGGAGTAGTGAGGATCACTAGGCAGAAGGAAAGCAGGAACATACCCCCCTGAAATGGAAAACAAGATGGAAATAAAAAATATAATGTATGTGCACTAACCGAGCAGTTGAGGAAGTGCAGGAGTCTCGGGAAACCCCCACTCATGCAAGAGCGGGAGAGGGCTACTCCACGCGATAGAAGCCGGGAAGCTCTGCCGTGGAGAGGGTGCGGCGTCGGCGCATGGGCGGAGGTGGCCTCAGGGCTACACTGGAGTCGGCGGGCAGCTGCTAGGGCTCCCTTCCGGGGCCCACCGGGAGGTCGTGGGGGTTGCGGAAGCTGCATGAGTTGCGAGGCAGGCTCTGGGATTACGGCGGTCGGCCCCGGTGGAAAAGGAATTAACGATCCCCTCACCATGCGCATGACACCGGTAAGTGACCGGGGAGGGGGCAAGAAAAATCCGCTAGTCCCCTCTGCTACGCTTGCTACCCCTTCAGATAGCAAAGATAAAAGAAAAAAAAAAGAAACATCGCATCTACAGGGTAGACGGATAAGTGCTGTACAGGGAACTGGGGGATTAGCTACTGTTTGAGGAATAGGAAGTTTGTATCCAGTATCCCTGTGGTAGAAAGCACTAAAAAAAGCCCAATTATAGTGTCCACAACAAGCAAGCAAGTGGAGAGCCGGAGACTTGGGCAGTTTCGGGACACAACCACCTTACCCATAGCACCAGCTCATGGTAAACAAACAAGTAAGCAAGTTGGCACAAGAATAAAAATAACGCCTTCCCTGCGCTCCTTATTTAAAGTGCGGCGAAGCAGGACATAGCAAACATAACAGTTAGCTAAATTCAGGTGGACCCGGAGAATATGCCTAAGCCAAGTGCAGGTGCAGAGATGCGAAGACGTCTAGAAAGCCCCACAAGGGGAGAGCTGGTTGTCAGCAATAGGTTTCAAGTATTGACCCCGGCAGGGCCAGACGAATAAGTTCCACCATAAACAATAGCCTCGCAGGTGGACCTAAATTATTTAACCCAGCAACCACTGCCACATATACAAAAGCAGAAAGAATAACTAGAAATGGGGAAGCTGATGGAAACCTTAATCACCGAAATGAGAGTGAACTTCGCAAAGGCTGAGAAAAATCAGGAAAAAATACAGGAAACCTGTGAAGCCCTCGAGACTAAGGTAAATGTCCTTATGGAAAGAGGGCTAGAGGTAGAAACCTCTTTGGACAAATTAGGAAAAGAAGTAGAAGTTAATCAAGGCAAGATACAGAGTTTAAGGACTAGTGAGAAAGAACTGAGAGACAAAATTGAAACATTAGAAAATAATGCTAGGAGGAATAATTTAAGGGTCCTGAATGTCTCGGAAGGAATGGAAGGAGAGGACATCAAAGGCTTCATGATCATACTTTTGAAAGACTGTATACCGGGATTAGAAGAGTTAGGCCTAGAGGAAGATAATTAGAGAGTACACCGAGATCCTTTTAAAAAAGGGAAAATTAGGAAAATCCCACGGAAAATGCTAGTTAACTTCAATTTATATGTCTTGAAGGAAAGAATCCTGGTCGAAGCCTTGAAAGCTGGTACTTTCTCTAGAGGGGACAGCACAATTCGCATCCGCTCAGACATCTCAAGAGTGACGCAGGATAGGCAGTGGGAATTGGGTCAATTCATACAGGAACTTAGGTCCCTGCACAAATGCGTTTTTCCGCCTCTCTGAAAATAATGTGGAGGAACAAAATGTATAACATTAGAGAGTCAAAAGAAGTGGGGGAGCTCATAGATGAAATGAAAGCGCAGCAGAAATAGTAAAAAAATAAGAGGGGGATACAACGAGTAAAACAGTGATGTCTAGGGAGAAAAGGTACTCAGAAGGGCAATTCTCTTTTGCCCAAAGAAGGAAGGGAGGGTTTCCCAGGGGAGGGAGGTGGGGGGTGGACGGGCCACAACGAATTCAATCAGGATTATTTTTTCACAAGGTGTGGGAGCATATGGGAGAAAATCGAAAAAAATATGTTATGTCCTCTGTGCAATGGAATAGGCAAGGTGAGTTTCTTATTTTTGGCAATGACAATACTTGGTATATGGAGATTAAAATGGGCAAGAGGGGATGGCTAATCTCATGACACTTAACATTATGACCTGGAATGTAAACAGATTAAGAGTTAAGAATAGAAGACAAAACATCTTGGAATACATTAAAATAGAGATGGTGCGATAAAATAATTATTCAGGAGACACACTTAATGAAGAAGGAATGGGAAGAGATCATGAAAACACAAAAATAGGTTGATGGCTATGTCTGCACAAATCAGTCATGCTGTGTTAAAGGTGTGGCAATAAAATTTAAAAATACTGCTAAGGTGTCGACTGTGGAGGCCATCACAGACCCGAAGGGTAGGTGGGTGGTTGTTAAAGTGAAAACTTCAGGTGAGAGATTTGCCAAAGCAGGATTTTACGGCCCAAACCTGGACGATCCTATACTGGTTCAGGCCCTAAACAATCAATTGCTAAAAATCACGGCTCCTGTAATTATAGGAGATTTAAATCTGATAAAGGATTTTTAAAAAAATAGATCTCCACCTGGTAGACATTCTAATGTACCTAAAATGAGGACATGGTTGAAAAAATATAGAGTGGATTTGGGGCTGGTGGATATCTGGGAAAGCAAAGGAGACAACTCGAATAGGTTTACCTACAGGATTAAAAAATATAGACACGCCTCCAGAATAGACTTTTTCTTAGTGGATAAAAGTCTAACTAAAAAAGTCAAGAAAGTTGAACATATACCAGCTCACCTGTCCGACCACTCTGCAGTTTGTATGACGTTAATAGTAGGAAATATCAAAGCTACTTCAAGATGGACAGTAGACCAAACTCTCCTCTTAGAGCAACAAATGGTGGAGAAGTTGAGAGTAGACAGTGAGGAATATTTTGCAGCTAATGAAAATGTTGCCCCGTTGCAAATAGTTTGGGACGCATACAAAGCGGTAATTAGAGGGACCTTGGCGGGTTTGGCTATTTCTAAAAACAGAGGCATAAGGAACAGAATTAACCAGTTAGAGACCAAAACTCAGGAATGATATAGCTCACTGGAGGGTGAAATCTTGGGAGCAGAATGGAAAAAAATAGAAGATAGTATAAAAGAGAAGAAAAACGACTTACAAAACGGACTGGAAAGTAAAATTAGAGATAAGTGGGAAGCTAGTAAGCTATCACATTATGAGTACTGGGAAGCAGCTGGAGACTCCTAGCTTGGAAATTAAAGAACGAACAAAACAGGAATAAGATTTTAGCAATTCGAGAGGAGGACGAGTCAAGTGTAACCACATATGATCGGAAGTTCGAGGGAGCTTTCACTAACTTTTTTCAACATTTATACATGGATGAGGTACAGGCCACAGAAGAACAAATTAATGGATATCTGAACGAAGTAGAAATCTCAAAGCTACAAGAGGAACAAAGAGAGTCTCTTAATGCAGAGATAACCACGGAAGAAGTGTTGGAGACAATTAAGAATTTAAAGAAAGGGAAGGCAGCGGGCCCAGAGGCTCTACTGAATGAGCTATATAAGGTATTAAATGAAGTCTTAGCCCCTAAATTAACTAATGTTCTGAATAAGATCTTCACGGAGGGATATGTTTTACCACAATCATTGAACGAAGCTACTATCAGCATAATATTAAAGACAGGAAAAGACCCGAAGAGCTGTGAGTCTTATAGGCCCATATCACTACTAAATAGTGATTATAAAATATATAGACAGATACTGGCCAAACGACTATGCAGGGTCATTAGCCCCCCGATACATAACCATCAGAACGGATTTATAAGAGGCAGATACTTACATGAGTTGACCCATGAATTAACTGGAGCAATTGACTTAGCAACGGAAGGGAAAATTCCTCTTTCCATACTTACCTTCGATGCAGCTAAAGCTTTCGATCGAGTAAACTGGCTTTTCCTACATAAAACGATCAGTCATTATGGGCTATGAGATAGATTTTCCAAAGCAATGACTGGTATATATAGGAATCCTACGGCAAGGATCTTGATAAATGGGAATTTAACAAAAGAGATACACATTAAAAGAGGCATGCAGCAAGGATGCCCACTCTCACCGCTGCTCTTTAATTTATATATAGAACCATTTGATAATACAATTAGGAAATGCAATGAGATTATTCCTTTTCAGACTCAAGGTTGGGAGAAAAAAGTGTTACTCTATGCGGATGACCTAATGATTTTTACAAGCAGCTTAACATCAGCACTACCAAAGATCAGGGATATTTTGGGAAGCTTTGGAGAAGTCTCAGGATATCAAATTAATCATCAGAAAACGGAAATAATGGAGTGGAACTCCCCATCTCATAACCCCCAATCGAAGGATAAGATAAGATATCTGGGGGTGCTGATAACGAAAAATACAGACAAGTTATCCCAAGCCAATTTGAACATTAAGGTGGCTGAGACAAGAGAACTTATAAAAACATGGGATAGCTTACCACTACCCTTCATAGGGAGATCTAATGCAATGCAGATGACAATACTCCCTAAGTTTACATACATCTTTAATACCATGCCGTTGGAATTTAAAATGGCTTGGATTAAAAACTGCAGGGGAATTGAATAGTTTTATTTGGGCAGCCAGGGGTGTAAGAATAGCCTGGAGAAAACTGAGAAAGAAAAAGAACAAGGAGGTATTCCAAGTCCGGACTTCCTACTGTATAGTCAGGCTTTCCAATTTAAAAACATCAGAGCACTTCTTATTGAATATGCTGCATATCCACCACTAATGCAAGCAATGACAGCAGAAAGCACTTTCCTTTTCAAATTTGGGCATCCCAAATATTTCAAAAAGATTCGGCTAAAGACTGCTATCAGCTTGTAAGCTTTGGTATCAAGTTAGAAGACTGGTTGAGATCCCTTCCTACAGTACCCATGCTCCAATTTGGGATTCCCCAGGAACTCCGGCATGCCTAGAAGACAAGTTATCGACCCCCCTTAAAGGAGGCAGGGATTATGGAATGGGGACAGCTGATCAATGATGGAACTTTGATATGCTAGGAAGCCCTAACAGCAAGCACAGGGGGAAGACTGTCCAAGTTCAAATATTATCAATTGACAAGCTGGGTAAAAGATCTGAGGAAAGATGGGGCGGGAAACAACAACTTAGAGGAGGAGCTACAGAGAGGCCCATTAAAGAAAGAAGTATCCAAATGGTACTGGTTCATGATTCAGGCAGGGGAAGAAGATTTTACACTGCCCGAGGAACTGTGGAAAAGAGACCTGCCATCGCGGGATGTACAGCATTTATGGCAAGTATCTATGGCTACTTTATGGTATACACTAAAATCTGCACCCCTCAAAAAGAACCATCTCTTCACATTACATAGAGCTTATTGGACTCCGAAAAAACTATCGAAGATGAATAGTGGGGAAGTAAAGATGTGTCCAAAATGTGGAGAAGAGAGCTGATGACATCCATATGTTTTGGCAGTGTCCTCAACTTCAACGGTTCTGGTCCAATGTGGGGAAGGTTCTAAATGAAGTGATGAGACAAGACATTGAGGTCAGCGCAGAATTCATTTTCTTTGGGGCCTCTATAGAACATACCTTGTAACCTGGTTTACCACGATTAAATAATAGACAAAAAAGATTGTTATTCATATTGGTTTTGCTTGCTAGGAGGGAGATATGTATCAGGTGGATACAAAATGATCCCCCAATGCAGTATGACTGGCTACTGTCAGTACAGAGGATTACAAATCTAGACTGTAGTAGGGGGCAAAGTAAAAGAACAGCCTTCTGGAATATTTGGGATTGGGATAGAGTTAAGAAACTAATTATTTAAGGAGAAGTTGCATGGTGGGTGAGAAGTCCAATGATTATGTACTGTGGCAATAAAGTATGAGACAGGGGAGCTGTTAAGGTTTTCTCCTGGAACAAAACCTCCCGCTGGAAAGGGATAATGATAAGAGAGTCGGGCCCTTCAGAGAAGGTGGGTTTTTCCACCTCTGCTTTCTTATGGAGGGAGCAGCTTGGGAAAACATGACGAAGAGGAACCCGATGACCTTTCATTACCCGCTTATTGCACAATGAGGACAAAATAAAAAAAAAATTTAAAAAAGATTTATGAGGGCCTATCCAACCTGCCTCAAAGCCTAACAATATACATAGCTCTCATAGAACTGTCCCTCCTCTTCACTCTGTGAAAGGTAAAGCTTTCCTGAGAGACAAGTCTCTTGATGCAGGCTAATTCTGAGATTCATGATATTCAAGTTGTGATTGGGTGTTCTCAAAGCAGTTCTTCTAATCCAGTCAAACATCATACTGCTATCGCTGGCACTATCGTTGAATTGGACCTCGATCTCCTGAATTTTATAAGACTTGTCCTAATACCACTTCACATCCTATTATGGACTTACTTCTTCCACCAGATGGCTCTATCATTCATCAAACACAAGGAGATGATGGCCGGAGCGCTGAAACGTTTCAGACACTCACCCCCAGTCACAGATCTGGGTTGAATCCATCATCGTTCTTTAGCTCACTTCGCCACCCCAGTTCAGACACAGCTATATGCAAATCAGTCTTGACCCTGTGCCTCATGGGAGCAGTCCAGCCCAAACTACCAAGCCATGTCTTCCCTGGACCGTAAACAAGCATCCTGGTACCGGTTTCGGGCTAACAGCCCTCATCAGCTAGGCTAGCTTGAATCCAGTGGCAAAGTGAGCAAGGGACCCACGTCTGGGCGTACCCTGCCAACTTAGGGCAAACAAAGCAAACACAAGGATATGATGGATGGAGCGCTGAAACTTTTCAGACACTGACCCCCAGTCACAGATCTGGGTTGAATCCATCATCGTTCTTTAGCTCACTGCGCCACCCCAGTTCAGACACAGCTATATGCAAATCAGTCTTGACCCTGTGCCTCATGGGAACAGTCCAGCCTGAACTGCCAAGCCATGTCTTCCCTGGACCGGAAACAAGCATCCATTGGCAGGGTATGCCCAAGACGTAGGTCCCTTGCTCACTTTGCCACTGAATTCAAGCTAGCCTGGTTGATGAGGGCTGTTAGCCCGAAACCGGTCCCAGGATGCTTGTTTCCGGTCCAGGGAAGACATGGCTTGGCAGTTCGGGCTGGACTGTTCTCATGAGGCACAAGGTCAAGACTGATTTGCATATAGCTGTGTCTGAACTGGGGTGGCAAAGTGAGATAAAGAACGATGATAGATTCAACCCAGATCTGTGACTGGGGGCGAGTGTCTGAAAAGTTTCAGCGCTCCGTCCATCATCTCCTTGTGTTTGCTCTATCATTCATCTTCATGGAGAAAAGAATAGAGAGAGAAAAATCAGGACATGTATTAGTGGTTATTTTAAAAATCTCTATTCAATGTTGACAAGCGGCTGTTGACTCCTTCCCTTATTTCCATTGCCTTATCACGCCCAGTTATAAGACCTCAAGGGGCCTTATAATACATATGGTGCACTTGCCCTGTTTGCACCATGACGCACCTTTCAAAAGGTGCACCAGGTGCAAACAGGAAAAGTGCACACTATTAAGCGGAATGTACTGCCCCTAGGGCATTCGTGAAATTTCGCTGCCTTGGGGGCAGTGCATTCAAGTGAAATACGGAGTGGCTGCTTCAAAACCACTCTGTGTTTCACAGTCACTTTCTAGAGGGGAGAGAGATCCCCTTGCAGGCGGGTGCAGTGAGTGACTGAACCCGCCTGCAGGGGGATGTCTGGGGGTTCTATGAGACCCCTACCCCCCCAGAGGGCTGCCTTTAGGAAGTACACTGAAAGTGCGTCACCTTTTTGTGGAGCACTTTTAGTGCGCCTCCTAAAGGCATGTTTGCCTCCGTGCCCACATTGTTAATACTGTGCGGTCACACAGGCAATGTGATTCCCTCGTTTGCATGGAGCCACGCCCCCATGCAAATGAGGGAACACCCTCTCATGAGAGCACTGGCTCTGCAAGTGTGCCAGCCCTATTAATATTAAAAAAGGGGATGCAGAAGAGTCTGATGCCCCTTCTGTAATACCATTGTGCCTCGGGGTGCACAAAGCGGGCACACACGCCTGTTACATCCTTGGTGCACAATATATAATATGGCCCCCAGATCTCCAGATCTACCAGAAATAATATTACCTTCATTGAGCAATGTATGAAACATATCACCTCTGAACTTATTTGGTCTAACAACAATCGCATTTTTGGTGATTACTTTAATCTACAATGGGGGAGTCCTAGTGCCAGCTGCACTGTCAATCCAAACCTGAAAAGATTTGTGAGTTTAACTCCCACTTTCATTGCATTGCTGATAACCTCACACAATACTTGCAGCTGTGGCTCTTCCGGTATGGTAGAGGAGCATCACCGGCCCCTGCCAGAACCCAAAAAACAAAAAATAAAATTATAATGAACCTGTGTTTATTATGATTTTATTTTTCTCCATAGACTCGCCTAGGGGGCAGGGCCACAGGGATGACAGGCAAAGGGTCAGTGGTAGGTGCACTGATTGTCAGTGCGCATGATGGTTTGGCCGACCGTCTCAGGCCGGCCAAACCGTCATCCGCACTGAAGCTCTCGTCAACCCAGCTGCCTTTCTGGGTTGGAGAGACCAACAGGCACAGGCTCCCAGTCTCCCTGGAAGTGCAAATCATCGGCGCTCAGGCAAATCCTGCTACTTTCATGCAGTGTCGGGATTGGCCCAGTGGATTCTGGGAGCCTGTGCCTGCAGTGCACGGTGACGGAGCCAGAGAGGAGCGTAGGAGCGTCGGATCATCAAATAGGTAAGTTCTTTTATTATTTATTTTTTTGTTGTTGTCCGTCCTGGTCCCCCCTCTCCCTCTTCCCCGCCACTTTGCCCAGACACCGGCCGCTACTGAATACTTGGGACATCATGAAAAATATCAATTAGTCCATGGATGATTAAGGACAGGACAGAGCTATGGCACTGTAAAAACATCCAAGACATGTTCGGTATGTTATTAAACATTCAGATATTGCATAATTACTCCATTTATTAACAGTGTTTCTTTTTAAATTTCAATTGCAAATGCATCTATTTTCAGTTACTAAATGGTGATGTGCGGCGGTATATAACACATTGTTAATAATAATAATAATAATAATAATAATAAATAATGTTATTGTGATTAGCATTTGTTAACAAAGCCTTGACGGCCTGTCCCCAACTCGCAATGGAGATAGTTGTAAAAGGTCATTATTGTTTAAAGAACGAAAAAAAAGCTTATCAGCTGCTTTCCCACAAACTGAGCGCCGATTTCCCAAATAACCAGAGCATTGTTAATGACCCCATCAAAAGAAGTGCTTAAGTCGGAGTGTAACAAGGGCCTCAGCAGAAGGGTTAACGCCGGAAGTCAATTTGCCAATCGCAGAAATGCAAAACGGTTCACGATCTCATTATGTGCCTTTCCTTCGAGAAACGGTCGTGAATAAATCCTACTCATTCCTTCTAATTCATAACATTTTCTGTTTATTTGAGGATTGTAATGTGCCGGCATTTGCGCATTGCTCACATTCCAAATCTTCATTTATACACTTCGGAATCCAGCCAGCTACAGCAAATTGATTCGGACAGTTGTCACAGAAGTGCTCAACAAATAGGGCTTCAAAAGTTTTACACTGGTAGACATGTGAGTACTGTCTTTGATGCCTATCCCCTGAAAAACAATTTAAATTAACAATTCCAGACAGGTGTTCCATTGAAGATGTAAAAAATGTGTGGAGGCAGAGATTAGGGAAGAGTTGCCTCTGGAAACATAAACTCGCATGTATATCTTAATTGTCGGGCGTACCACCTGTCAATTTAGCAAGGCATTGAGTTACACTTTCTAACAAGTAATGTTAAACTGTTTCTTCTAGCAGTCATTACTACAACACATGTTGCCTTTTCATCCAAGAGTCATCTGCAGCTGCTCCGCGTTAATTAGAATGGGATGTAGTACTGGAGCCTTGCTTTCTATTTCAAGCGAGACCATTTGAGTTCTGATTTTCAACCTCTTTAACTCTTTTTTTCCTTGCTGCAAACTTAAATCCTAACCAGGAAGTTGTTAACAAATGTTCTTTACTGAAATGAACTAAAGGCATGCATCTACCCTAGGGAGTCTGCAAAACAACCTGTCATGTCTGTAAACTGCAAAAAAAAAGAAGAAAAATGAGAGACTGCTTTAGTGAGTTGTGTCATACCCTTTTTGTATTTTTAATTTAATACAGCACTAATGTGCCTGATTTAGGATTGCAATGTTTACCAAATTGGTATTTGCAATTTGTAATGAATCACATTTACCGATTCGGCAATCAGGATGTACTAAGACATTTTTTAGTCATAGCAACTTGTATTTTATCATATTTTTTAGTTATTAATTTCCAAATTGCGATTCTGTAAAAATTGCAAATGATTTTCACTTCATTTACTAAATTGCAATTTGCGATTCGGTATTTAGCGACTGTTGCACTATCTGCGAATGATGACATCACAAGCAGGAAGAGACCAGGGACGTAATGCAGGCCCAACTCAGGCCAACCTCCATCGCCCACCAACCTTTCAAGGGTGCCCCATTCAACCCAAGGTCAATAAATATATGTGAGATATAGGAGACTCAGGTGCACCTCATTAGATTCTGTAGGGGGGCCCAATCATTGTGTCATGCCACTGGAAGAGACAATCTGTAGTGTCCTCCCCAGCCCAGGAGCATGTAAGAGATCATGCCACACATGGGGCTCTGATTTGTATGTTCTTATTCCTCATCATGCAACCATTAACTGAACGCACTGCTTCACAAACTCTGCCAAGGACCACTAGAGACCTCATACACACAAACATCGGACACAACATCTCCCCCTTTGTTAAATAAAAAGTACAAACAACTATATACACATATACATATTATAGCTCCTTCATGAGATAAAGCAGGGGGCACCTTCATCTGGCATCTCTGGAGAAGAGTTAGATGCTTGACTGGGGCACTTGGGTGGACTTGCCTCACTGATGATGTCTGGAGCCAACAAATATTGAGGCAAATGCTTAACTTGTGGCAAGACTCTGGTTATGGATTTTCCAGGTTGTTGGCAAGTTACCATATGTCCTATGCTCGCCACAATTCTTAGCGGTTTAGCATCAAATGGAGCATCAGTCTTGTGTGTCTGCTTTTGCCTAACAAGAACTGGGTCTCCTTTCTCAAAGACTGTGTCTTGAGCACAACGGCGCTTATTAGCGTAAGCCTACATTTTGCATTTATGAGAGATGCCAGTGACATAAATCTCATCAGTCTATAGACCAACTGGTGGTGCATTGTGGTATCTTTGTTCCAAGAACTCTCCCGAACAGTAAGGTGGTACGACTTTCTCCTGTCGTGAAATGAGGAGTGGAACTGTAGGCACAGAGGGCTGGACATAAAGCTGACTTGAGTTTGATTCCTTCCAGTGCAGCATGCTGAACCACTCTTTTCAAAGTAGTCATAAATTGTTCAATAACACCATTTGCCTGTGGCTACAGAGGTGTACTTTTCTAATGTTTGATGTTCAAAGGATTAAGAAACTTCTGCTATTGAAGGGTGGACCGTTGCCAGACACTCATGTTGGGAAAATGTTGTCCAGCCTCTCGATTACTCTGTCATGTGTGGTTGATGATGTGTTCCAATAGAGTAAAACGTGAGTACTCATCAACAACTACCATGAGATGATGCCCATTATTGAGGGGTCTGAAGAAGTGAACCACTATCCTCTCCCAGGCTTGCCTAGGATGATCAGACATGTTCAGAGGGTGCTTATTCATTTTGGGAGACAGACAATTGCACAGACGACAAACTTTCAGCTCTCTTTCAACTCGTTCGTCAAGGCGTGGGAACCACACTCGATCCCTGAGGACTAGTTGCAGCAATGCCACAATGTCTTTCATGTGCCATTCAATAACGTGTTGCCCAGGTTTCCAGGGATAACTATTCTCACCCCTCTTAGTATGACACAATAATGTGTAACAGAAAGTTCTGCCTGAACATTCTTGAATTTCTGGTACTCAACATCATCTGTAAGAGGTTGAGTACGTTTCCTCCATGATTACGTTGCAATGATCTCTTTACGCTTAAGAATGTCTTTGTCAGTACTAGTAGCTGTCAGAATCTGTTCAATAGAAAGAGATGCACTTGAGTTTACTATGAAATTGATATAGGCCTCAGTCACTTTGGACATTGTACTATGATGCTATAGCCGAACTAGTGAAAAGTAGATTGCAGGATTCTGATCCTTCCCCCGTTTGTGCAAGCTAGTGTAATCATACTCTTGCAGACACAACCCCCACCTCTCGATGCAAGGGGGCATCTTGGCTTTCGGATTTCTGAAAATTGTGAGCAATGCCCGATGATTCGTGACAAGTGTTAAATGCATTCCCGACAGAAACAGATGGAAGTGTTCACACACCCATACTACAGCTGAGCTTTGTTTCTCAGGTTGAAAATAACCATGTTCATTCTGAGATAGACTCTGGCTAGCATAGGCCACAATGTGTCTCTGAGCATTGGACTGTCCATTGTGTTGAGCAGGGATTGCACCCAACCCCATCGGGGTTACATCTACCAGAGTCTCTGTATGCAATTGCAGATCAAAGTAAGCCCTTTCAGTTGCATTTTCAATTGCATGTTTTATTTTCTTGAAACTTCGGTCACATTCAGATGACCATTCAAAGGAACATCTCGCTTTGTTAGCTCTCTTAAAGGGTAACTCCCAGAGGCAAAATCACGAATGCACCTGGATCAGTAGCTGACCATGCCTAAGAAGAATTGTAGCATGGTCACATCTTCTGGAGGGCAAGTAGACAACAATGTTCTACCTTTTTAGGGTCAGGAGTCATTCCCTTTTCAGAGAAAACATGCCCAAAGAACTTGAGTCTGTTTTTGCGAAACTCATGCTGCTCTGCATTTAGTGTGATACGTGCATCAGGAAGCAGACGGCATACTTGTGTGAATGCTTTCTCATGTTCCTTCCTTGTAGCCCCAAACACCAATATGTCATCACTGTAGTTAACCCTTTCGCTTCTAGGCCTTTTCCCCCCGTGCTAAGACTTTTTTTTACTATTTGGGGTAGTTCGCGCTTAGGCCCCTGTAACGTTTTGTCCACATAAGGATTCCATGCCAAATTTGCGTCCTTTTCTTCCAACATCATGGGGATTTTAAAGGTACCCAGGGTTTGTGGATTCCCCGGGAGGGGACCCAGAAATTAGCCAAAATACAGCAATATTTTTTTGTTGTAAAAATGGGGGAAAAAGTGCTGCAGAAGAAAGTGTCTGTTTCTTCCCTGCAAATGGTATCAACAAAGGGGTTGTGGTGCTGAAATTGCCATCTTACCAGCTTTCAGGGACAGGCAGACTTTTGTCAGAAAACCAACATTTTCTACACAGTTTTGGCATTTTACTGGAACATAGCCTATTTTTGCTACTTTTTGTGCTTTCAACCTTCTTCCAGTTAGTGGTAAAAATGGGTGTGAAAGCAATAATGGATCCTGGAGAGCTATACAGTTCTGGAAAGTAGACAACATTCTGAATTCAGCAAGGGGTCATTTGTATAGATCCTTCGAGGTTTTTTTCATAGAAACTAACAGTTGAAAATAAGAAATATTGAAAACTGAGTTGAAAAATATAGCCATTTGTGCCAATCTGTAACTTCTTCTAAGTATGACAGATTTTTTAAAGCAATATACCGTTACATCCGCTAGATCCTTCTGATTGTGGGGATAAATAAGACTTGTAGGATTACCAAGAACCCAAGGAACCCAGAGACAATAACCGAGCTGCATTTTGCAATGGTTTTTCATTGTGTACCCGGTATATAGCACTTCATTTGGTAAAATATAAAGAGTGAAAAATAGGTATCAAGGACACATGTATTTCCAAAATGGGAACAAAATATAGAGTTTAGAAGCAGTAGTTAATTGCACATCTCCGAAATTGTCGGTACCCATACTAGCTGGTGAATTATAGGACATTTTTCAAAGTGACTTCTTTTTTATACATTGTCTTACATTTGGAAGGCAGAAATGCATAGAAAGTCAATAGATAATAACAGTTGCTCTACAATTCTGTGTCTTCTGATAAAACTGGTACCTCACTTGTGTGGGTAGGCCTAGTGCCTACGACAGGAAACGGCTCGAAACGCAACATGGACACACCACATCTTTACAGTGAAAACTAACCCTTTTTTTGCAATGTGCCTAGCTGTGGATTTTGAACCCTATCTCTGCTGGAACCTAGGGAAACCTAGCAAACCTATACATTTTTTAAAACTAAACACCAGCGGAATCCAGGATGGTGTGACTTGTGTGGCTCTCACCAGGTTTTGTTACCCAGAATCCCTTACAAACCTCAAACTTTGTAAAAAAAACAGATTTTCCTCACATTTCTGTGATGGAAAGTTCTGGAATCTGCGTGGATCCACAAAATTCCATCCACCCCACATTTCCCACAGTCTCCCAATAAAAATGGTACCTCACTTGTGTAGGTAGGCCTAGTGCCTGCGACAGGAAGCAGGCCAAAACGCAACATGGACACACCACATTTTTACAGTGAAAACTGACCCTTTTTTGGAAAGTGCCTAGCTGTGGATTTTGAACCCTAGCTTTGCCGGCACCAAGGGAAACCTAGCAAACCTATACATTTTTTAAAACTAAACACCAGCGGAATCCAGGATGGTGTGACTTGTGTGTCTCTCACCAGGTTCTGTTACTCAGAATCCCTTGCAAACCTCAAACCTTGTAAAAAGAAACACATTTTCCTCACATTTCTGTGATGGAGTGCTCTGTAATCTGCGTGGATCCACAAAATTCCACCACCCAGCATTTCCCAAAGTTTCCCGATAAAAATGGGACCTCACTTGTGTGGTTAGGCCTAGTGCCCGCGACAGGAAATGGGCCAAAACGCAATGTGGACACACCACATTTTTACAGTGAAAACTGACCCTTTTTTTTGCAAAGTGCCTAGCTGTGGATTTTGAACCCTAGCTCTGCCAGCATCTAGGGAATCTAGCAAACCTATACATTTTTGAAAAATAGACACCCAGGGGAATCCAGGATGGGGTGACTTGTATGGCTCTCACCAGGTTCTGTTACCCAGAATCCCTTGCAAACCTCAAACTTTGTAAAAAAAACACATTTTCCTCACATTTCTGTGATAGAAAGTTCTGAAATCTGTGTGGATCCACAAAATTCCACCCACCCCGCATTACCCAAAGTATGTCGATAAAAATGGTACCTCACTTGTGTGGGTAGGCCTAGTGCCCGCAGCAGGAAACGGGTCAAAACGCAACGTGGATGCACTACATTTTTACAGTGAAATATGATTCTTTTTTTGCAATGTGCCTAGCTGTGGATTTTGAACCCTAGTTCTGCCGGCATCTAGGGAAACATAGCAAACCTATACATTTTTGAAAACTAGACACCCAGGGGAATCTAGGATGGGGTGACTTATGTGGCTCTCTTCAGGTTCTGTTACCCCGAATCCCTTGCAAACCTCAAACTTTGTAAAAAAAACACATTTTCCTCACATTACCCTAATGGAAAGTTCTGGAATCTCCGTGGATCCACAAACTTCCACCCACCCCGCATTCTCCAAAGTCTCCCGATAAAAATGGTACCTTACTTGTGTGGGTGGGCCTAATGCCCGTGGCAGGAAAAGGCCCAAAACGTATTGTGGGGACATCAAAATTACCTATCACAAAACGACCTGGTTTTGCAAAGGAGCTCATCTGGGTTTTTGGCCCCGCGCTTGGCGACGATCTGGGGAAACCTACCAAACCCAGACATTTTTGAAAACTAGACTCCCGGGGGAGTCAAGGGAGGTATGGCTTGCATGGATACCCCAACATTTTCCTACCCGGAATCCCTTGCAAACCTTAAATTCAGCTGAAAAAATCACATTTTTCTCAAATTTCTGTGTGAGAAAGTTGTGGGATCACAAGCTGACACAAATTTCCCACCACCCAGCGTTCCCCCAGGTCCCCAAATAAAAATGGTACCTCACTTGTGTGGATGGGCCAAGCACCCGCGACAGGCAAGGGCCCACAACATATTGTGGAGACATCAAAATTACCAAGTACAAAATGACCTGGTTTTGCAAGGAGGCACCTGAGTTTTTGGCCCCGAGCTCGGCGGCCATCTAGGGAAACCTACCAAATCCACACATTTCTTAAAACTAGATGCCCAGGTGAGTCCAGGGAGGTATGGCTTGCGTTGATTCCCCAACGTTTTCCTACCCAGAATCCACTGCAAGCCTAAAATTTAGCTGAAAAAAATCACATTTTTCTCAAATTTCTGTGTGGGAAAGTTGTGGGATCACTGGGCTGACACAAATGTCCCACCACCCAGCGTTCTCCCAGGTCTCCCAATAAAAATGGTACCTCACTTGTGTGGATGGGCCAAGCACCCGCCACAGGCAAGAGCCCACAACATATTGTGGAGACATCAAAATTACCAATTACAAAACGACCTGGTTTTGCAAGGGGGCACCTGTGTTTTTGGCCCGGGCTCGGCGGCCATCTAGGGAAACCTACCATACCCACACATTTCTGAAAACTAGATGCCCAGTTGAGTCCAGGGAGGTATGGCTTGCGTGGATCCCCCAATGTTTTCCTATCCAGAATCCCCAGCAAACCTCAAATTTAGCTGAAAAAAATCAAATTTTTCTCAAATTTCTGTGTGGGAAAGTTGTGGGATCACTGGGCTGACACAAATTTCCTACCACCCAGCGTTCCCCCAGGTCTCCCAATAAAAATGGCACCTCACTCGTGTGGATGGGCTAAGCACCCGCGACAGGCAAGGGCCCAAAGCGTATTGTGGAGACATCAAAATTACCTATCACAAAACGACCTGGTTTTGCATGGGGGGGTCACCTGGGTTTTTGGCCCCGGGCTTGGTGGCCATCTAGGTATACTTACAAAACCCAAACATTTATAAAAACTAGACACACGGGGGAGTCCAGGGAGGTATGGCTTGTGTAGATCCCCCAATATTTTCCTAACTAGAATCCCTTGCAAACCTCAAATTTAGCTGAACAAATTGCATTTTTTTCAGATTTCTGTGTGGGATCACCGTGCTGGCACAAATGTCCTACCACCCAGTGTTCTCCTTGGTCTCCAGAGTAAAATGATACCTCACTTGTGTGGGTGTCCAATGCAGAATAGCCTAAACATTTATTTTTTAACAAATGTAGCATTTAGAGTTCGCTGTGCTATACCCTTGATCCCTATGTTTTTTGGCCCTTCCCATTCCCAAGCCCAGGCGCTATTGCCCCCATCTGACTCCAAGGGGGCAGAAAAACTGTGGCAATTTTTTTTTGGGGGGTGGGGGCATTGGCATGGCCATTCTGGGCAGCCCCCACTCCAACATATAAAAAAAAGCAAGGACCCTGCGTCTAGTGGGCTTCCTGCCCCCTCCGGGGGACAGATAAGGGACTATTGCCCATCTGTCTCCCGGGGGGGGGGGGCGAAAAGACTTCATTAAATTTTTTGGGGGGCGGGGTCATTGGCATGCCCATTCTGGGCAGCCCCTACCCTTACGTATAAAAAAACAAAATAATCCCTGGTGCCTAGTGTGCTTTCTAGCCCCCCGGGGGGGGCAGATCAGGGGCTATTGCCCCCATCTGCCTCCCGGAGAAGGCAGAAATTTTGTGGGAATTTTTTTGGGGGGTGGGGGCATTGGCATGCCCATTTTGGGAAGCCCCTACCCCTATGTATAAAAAAAACAATCTGCAGTGCCTAGAGGGCGTTCTGCCCCCCAAGTGGCAGATCAGGGGCTATTACCCCATCTTTCTTCTGGGGGGGGCAGAAAAACTGGAATTTTTTGGGGGGTGGGGGCATTGGCATGCCCATTTTTTAAAGCCCCCCCTATATACCTAAATAAATCCCTGGTGCCTAGTGTGCTTTCTGCCCCCCGGGGGAGCAGATCAGGGGCTATTGTCCCCCAGGCTGTGGCAAATTTTTTTGGGGGGTGGGGGCATTGGCAGGCCCATTTTGGGCAGCCCCCACCTCTAGGTATAAAAAAACAGCATATTCCCTGGTGCCTAGTGGGCTTTCTACCCCCCTGGGGGGCAGATAATGGGCTATTGCCCCTATCTGCCACGGGGGGAAGCAGAAAGACTCTGGCAATTTGGCAGCCCCCACCCCTATATACATTAAAAAAAATCCTAGGTCCCTAGTGCTGGGGGGGCAGATTGGGGGCTATTGCCCCCAAGGCTGTGGCAATTTTTTTGGGGGGTGGGGGAATTGGCATGCCCATTTTGGGCAACCCCCCCTACATATTTAAAGATACACTCCCTGGTGCCTAGTGTGCTTTCTGCCCCCCCAGGGGGCAGATCAGGGGCTATTGCCTCCATCTGCCTCCCGGGGGGGGGGGCAGAACGACTGTGGAATTTTTGGGGGGTGGGGGCATTAGCATGCCCATTTTGGGCAGGCCCCACCCCTATATACATTAAAAAAAAATCCTGGTGCCTAGTGTGCTTCCTGCCCCTCGGGGGCAGATCGGGGGCTATTGCCCCCATCTGCCTCCCAGGGGAAGCAGAAAGGCTGGGGATTTTTTTTTGGGGGGTGGGGGCATTGGCATGCCCATTGTGGGCAGCCCCCACCCCTACATATAAATAAAAAACAATACCAGGTGCCTCGTCCGCTTTCTGCCCCCCCCGTGGGGCAGAAAGACTGTGGAATTAGGTGGGGGTGGGGGCATTGGCATGCCGATCTTGGGCAGCCCCCACCCCAAAATGTGCTAAAAAAAAAACCTGTGGTCTAGTTCGCTTTCTGTTAATTGACACGATTTTTTTAACATGATTTTATGTTTCTGCACTCACACTTTACTGCTTTTTACCTGATCATTGTCATTATACTACTACTTTTTATCTTTCTCTTCGGCTTTTATGAATCTTGCAGAGCATTGTGCTGTCTTGAGATACATGCAAATGTCCCTTTACCAAGAGCTCTGGTGCTTGCACTTTGTATGTGATTTTTGACACTTTATATCTAATGTACTAAGAATTATGCACTGCACAGTCTTTAATCTTGTATGTTTGATGAATACTATGATTTATGGATTGCTATATCCGAAATAAATAGTTTGATGATGATATATCTACTGACTTTATTGCCACCTTAGCCTCTTCAGCAGGGAACCGAGTCATAATGGTAACAGTGGATTCTTTTTCGAAAATGGTACACTTCACTCCTCTTAGGAAATTGCTATCAAAGATTTGGGACAAATCTTCCTACATGAAAAATTCCGCCTCCACAATCTTCCTCATGTAATAGTGTCATTACGAGGTAAACAGTACATATCCTGTTTTGGGAAATATTTTTGCAAATCCCTACACATTGAGGTCATATTGTCCTATGGTTTTCATCCACAGACCAATGGTTAGACAGAACCTCTTAACTAGAATCTTGAACAATGCCTCTGATGTTTTTGCAATTCTACACAGAGTGACTGGTCCAACTTTTTGTCTCCTGCTAAATTTTCATATTACAATTCAGTCCATAGCGCATCCAAGACAACACCATTTTGCTGTTTGTATGGGCTTCATCCTCAAACCTTCTCATCGGTCCTACAGGGGTCTGTCTCATTTCATGATACTGCTTCTTTCACACTTCATCTCCAAAATGTTATGTGTAAAATGTTCCTAAATGTAAAAGAATCCAAGCGAATAATGAAAGTTTCTTCCGATGCCCATCGGCGTTGGCCTCCCGTTTATCAAGTGGGAGACAAAGTGTGCCTATGATCCAGATATTTACCTGCTCACCTCTCATTGAGCAAATTTAAACCATGGTTTTATGGATTGCGGTGGCGGTCTTCTGTGCTGGCGAACCGCCTGCTGTCGCAGTCTCAACGGCTGGGTCCCGCTGAGCGGATTAGGATGTTCCCGTTGTGCTGGCAGTGTCCTGTCAGTGGAAAACGTTTTATTTATGTAAAACACATATATGTTGCGTATGTGTACATATGTGTATGTAGGTTATCTGTAGTGAGCGTATTTTGTACATTCTGCATTGCACCCCACCAACCTACACACACGATGCAATGCATACCCACACACACCACGAACACCTACCTTCGGCTCCATCAAAACCGGGTGCCGATCCATCGCAGTCAAGGTGCAGCAGGTATGGGTGGACCTGGGTGAAGGAGTAGAGGACAAAATCGCAGGCTATACCCCAACAAAAGGTGAGTTTTCACCCCTTTTCGTTCCATTTGCTGACTCAAAGTAGGAGGGATTTCGTCCGGAATGCCCTTCAAAACAGCCCACATTCAAATCTGTAGGGAAGGAATCCTGGCTGGAGTCCCACTACCGCCTGCTGCTGCCCATCCCGCCTTAGGGGTGGGTAGCGAAGTCCTGGCAGAGCCAGAGGGACCGTGGCGGTCTTCTCTCCCATTGCCAGCCAGCATCTCAATCGGGCGGGCGGACCTCCAGGGCAGCGGGCAGGAAGACCGCCAAAAAAGTGCACTCCGTCAAATCCTGCCAAGATGTAAATCAGGTCCTAAGAGTTTCTCTCAGCATTCATCATCAAAATGAATCTGAGAAGCAACTATCAATAACTCTAAGTCGCATAGCTTCCTCATCATTAAATATATTGAATTTACAGAGTTTGATGAGTGCATTAAGTCTCTCCACAAATTCATCAATGGTTTCTCCAACTTTTTGAGGTTCTTGAATGCAAACATATCTTTTGTAATTAATGTTTGGTACTGGATTGAACTTTAGATTCAATGTTTCCTTAATCTGACAATATGTCCAGTAGGGTAGGCCCTAGACAGCCCTGAGGGCAGGGTGCAATGTATCTATGTACTATCAAGTTTTATATGTCCTGTAGTGAAAAACTCTTAAATTCGTTTTTCACTACTGCAAAGCCTAGATTGCCCATAGGATAATATTAGGATTACCTTATTACATTTTATTAGTGTAATTTCCAAATGGGAAAATACAACTGATTCAAGTTTGGTTTCTCTGGAATCCTAATTTAAAATCTCAACTTATGGTGATGTCAGGTTTTAAATTACTGTTCTGAAAATGCAACTTTTAGAAAGTTTTACTGAAGAAAGGGGGGTTTGGTCCTAATACAGACAACTAGATAGGGCCTGTCAAGTAAAAAAAATTGTATCTTGCTGTCACATTAAACACTGTTTTTATTTGAACAGACTCAGACCAATCACTGATTACATTGGTCTGTAATATTTATTTTATCTTCATTCATATTTTTTATATAATTCATTTACTATTTATCTTTTATGCCAAAGACATGGAAAACACTATTTGTTTTCATAATAACCATACATTCAAATTTAAATCATAATCCAACGTGAAGCACATTTACAAACAAAACAGGCCCTGCTGTGCGGCAGGAGAAATTGACGCATCACCTGCTCGGGACATGGAGAATCGACGCAGTGCCTGTTTCACCCCGCCGCATCGACCTCAGCGCATCCAGATTTTCCACGCATCGCACCTGTGCGCCAAGACTTCATCGAAGTTGCCCAGGAGTAAGGAACCGAGGCCGCGTGTTCCGAAATCGACGCATCATCTCCCCTCACAGTAAGAAACCGATGCATCAGCCCCCTGGTGCTGCAGTAAGGAACCGACTCATCACGTCTCCTGGTAGTAAGGAACCGATGCATCATCTCCCCTGGGAGAAAGGAACGAACGCCTCACTTTGGTTTCTGGCGCCTCACCTCCCCTGCACCTGTTTTTTCCCAGATTTTAACGCATCCCAGGTACTTTGTGCTAATGGTGACGTATCCATAGTTTTCTATGATTGAAAAATATTAAAGCTTTTAAAAGTGGTATCTTTGCTTGTGTATGTTGAATTTTTGTTGTTTTGGTCTTGTTTTACTTAGATAACAATTGGTTATTTTTCTAAACTCGTGTAGTGCCCATTTGTAGTGTTTTCACTGTGTTACTATGTGTGTTTTGTACAAATGCTTTACACATTGCTGCTGAGATAAGCCTGACTGCTCATGCCAAGCTACCAAGGGGGTGAACAGGGGTTATTTTGGGTGTGTAACTCCCTTACCCTATCTAGAAGGAAGGGTCCCTACTTGGACAGGGTGCAAGCCACTGCCAAGTAGAGAACCCCATTTCTAACAGTGAGGTGAATAAAATAAAGAAATGACATCAGAATTAATTAATGAGCACCTGAGGCACTTACATAAATATTTTTTTATCTTAGTGACACACATTTTTTGTTGACAATTAATTATCATACTGAAATGCAGTTTTAAAATGCACATTTGCTACAAATGATGCTGGGTGGGGAAAATCCTCAAAGTTACACTCCTAAAAAGGTGTTTTGGTGCTGTCTGTTGTGGTTAAAAAGTGGAATTTTCCATCTCTTTCTTCAACGTAACTTCTTTTGTATAAATATCTTTCCATACGTAATCTATAGACCTTTTCCTCCTCAAACAGTGGCTAATATTGAGGTTTATGTTTAATAGTTTGAGGTCATGAATACTACGTGAACAATATAGATGTACAGCTGATGGCCATGCACAGTCCCTGCGACCACAAAGCAGGTGGGAGTAGGAGTTGGAAAAAGACCTGCTCTTATAATGAAGCCCTTTGCACATGTCCAAAGTTTATGCGGAGTGGCGATGACAAGAGAGCGGCTGAATGAATGGCCTGGTTCTAGACCAGAACATTTAGTCAACTCCTTTTTTATGAAGCTGAAGGCCCTGCACTCCTACCTTTGTCCATAAGTGGATTTGGTCCAGGGCCTGGTCATTGGGTTAAAACTGCGTTGACAATCTGCTGCACATGGTCGAAGGCCAGGCTCAGTTGCCATGTTCTATAAGGGGATTAGATGTAGTATATCATAAAAAAATCACTGAAAATCTTTGTAAAAATTAGATTACTGATGACATTGACAAATGTATATATAAATCCTCGTAAATTATGGAAAAGCCTGTCAAAGTGACATTATGGTTACAATACAAAACCAAAAACATACTCATATTTGCTACTTATGATAAGCGGTGTCATTCATGGCTAACACCCAAGCCATGAGCTCTTCTTAACCTCGGAGTGTACAACTCTGATGACATCTCAAATGACACCACTGATGAGATCCTTGATTTCTCAAATAACATGAAAGATATCTTCTCAGATGAAAACACACATGGCCTCACTTATGGTATTATTGCCATCATGGCAAGAGCAAGCATATTGCAATGTGAAATGTGTGTCTGAGAGCAGAGCACAAATAAAGTCTCAATACCCCAATGTATGCCTCCAAGGAACAGAACATACCCCAACACTCAATGCAGTTAATTTTAGGAGAACGAGGTAAGAGCTCAGATTGTGGCTAAAGGAAATGCCAGCAAAATAACTAGATACAAATGGAGTGTATCTATGATGCAATGAGATGGTGGGTATAACCTAACATCTCAGACATCGGAATGAATGAGCCACAAATGTTGTTGCAACTGACAGGAATATTAGCAAAGTAAGACTGTATGAATACAAAATGACTATATACAATAAAATTCATAATTCAGGAAAACAATGAAATAGGAGTATACATAGGATTCGTATGTCATTGATCAAAGCAGTTATATTCAGGAACCATATTCAAAGTACTAGCATGGGTGAACCAGATGATACATATTGTAGTTTACAAGGAGAGTTACTATTTAGGTACATCAACCATAAGAAGAGCAGGTGTTTTGTTTTCTTCTCTATTCCCATGCTGCCAGATAACTATAGCTGCCTGTACAGATGATGGAGATGTCTTGGTAAACTCATTGCTGCTGAGAAGGTAGAGACATTATAATTTGAACATTATTACTAGAGGTGTGTGTGAGACCTCACAGTCTGTTTGATTTATACAGTGCTTGCATAAAATTAACTTCTCACAAATTCTATTCATTTGCACAAAATACATGGATAGGGTAGACATGGCTAGCAGGCAGGGTCTGGTTGCTCAGTGGACTAATGTATACACACTAGAAACCTGTGTGTGATAGTCTGACAGCCTGACAGCCTGGCACTGCCAGATGGGTCAGCTTGAAAGGGCCAGTCTTTGGGCCATGTTTTGCCCCTTGTGTCATGATGGATACATCAGCCCGCACGCTGGTCCTTTCAAGCTTGCCCACCTGTCAGTGCCAAACTGCCTGGAAATGTAGTCCAACACTGTTGACCTTGGGCCACAGGTTCGCTCAGCCTTTCACTCTTCTGAGGTCAATAAAATGAGTATCATTCAGTTGGGTACCAACAAACACCTGTTCTTCAGCGCAAGATACCCCAGGGGTGAACATGCACTAGACAAATTAATGTGTTTATATGTTATGATGTATATTATTATATTATGATGCATTACAATTTATTTATAAAATCAGCAAAGTAGTGGCAGAATTACAATGGCTTTCTATACGTGATGCATTTAAAGGCAGTGTACAGTGAATTGTAAGGCAGCATTGTCTTGAATCTCTTGTGTGTTGAGTGTGTATTTTCCTACAATTAAATGGATTCAGGAGATGGGCCACAATGTTGAGGAATAATGTTCAACAGCTACAAAAATGTGCCTATGACATAGAGGTACACTTTAAACCATGACAACTGCGTAGCAATAGTGGCAAAGTAAGTATGTTTCACCGCAAACAATACACTGAGCATACTATTCACTTAGAGCACAAAAATTCTTAGTGCAACATGGGGGTGGCTAAAAGACCATTGTATACAAACTCTATCTTAAACCTCTAGCTACTTGGTATATGTGCAACTGATTGCTGAAGGCTATGCTCTAGCAAAATCATCCTTTTGAAAAGGTAGATGTGGGGTAAATGTGACAAAATGTAGACAGTCATGGTGTGTCACTTTTTCGTATGCGCTCACTGCAGGGGTGCACATTTGCCTTTTTTTTTATATACGATACTGGGATTCACACAGATCTAAAATGGCAAAAAGGATCTGTAATGGTAACACGGCTGCCTCAACAGAGAAGAGACCCTAAGCTCTGTCAGAAGACCAGTTGGTCATAAGATTCAACTTCCTGTAGGTCATGAGACAAAGGGGCAGCAGCAGCTCCTCCACTGAGGCGGAAGAGCGCCACCCCACTGCTCTATGAGCAGTGCAAAAAGTAAAAATAAAATGATAATAACATAATGTTATTATCATTTTATTTTTCCGTACTGAGGCAGTTTTAAGGGGCAGACGGGGCTGGGCTGTAGTCACAGCCAGCAGGGGGAGGAGTGTTTGGTGCACTTAAGTGCGCATGATGGTTTGGCCGGCCAAACAGTCATGCACACTTAGCATGTTCTCCACTCAGCTGTATCGCACAGCCTGGGTGGAGAACATGCACAGGCTCTCAGTCCCTGTCTGAGTGCCGAACCAAGGTGCTCAGACCAATCACGACGCTGCTGTCATGCTGGTGACTACAGAATCCAAAGCTGCAACTTTGTACTTGGGGTCTGAAAATCCAGCTCAGGTTCAGCCAAATCCTGCACCCATGTACATGTCCTCAGATCTGAGTGTAGGGCCTGACATCAATCAGATCTCACTGTACACAGCTTTTGGCCTAGCCTGGTCTCACTCTAGATTCTCTATTTAGAAAAAAAAGCATCCAACATCAAGCGTTCTCCAAAACATTGATGCGTGTTATTTTACTGTGTGCAGTATGGACGGGGCACCGCATTATGTCATTTATGATGTCATTGGAGATGTCTTCAGTGATGTCACTTGTAAGATCATGAGTAGCGCATGGAAGGAGCACACTTCCGGTTAGTGCAGCTTGCCATAACTAGGGATCATCAGAGCTTTTTGGAATTTGTATTGAAGTCATAGCATCACTTTAACTGTACTTTTTAGATTTACGTTCTGTGAGTTTTTAAAGAATAGTTAATTTCATATCAGTAAATGTAAACATAATTTTAAAATAGGTTTTTGGTGACTTTTTAGGATATACTTCACCATATCTAATTCCACACAGCCAGAAGTGATTTATTCCACACAAACTAGCAGTGCAGGTCACTTGGCTGTTGGCAGCAAAATGTATGGCCAGGCCCTGTACCCTGTGCACTGGGACCAGACCTCTTCCTACCTAAACCACTTACGCATACTCTTTGGCCATTCACAGCAGTCTAAGGGTGCAAGGATATGGTGCAGGTCCTGAATATAAATGAATATGCCCACTACACAAGGTAATTTGTCATGCCTACCAGGCTCTGAGTGTAGGTGCGTTGGTTGTGCCAGTGGGCTCAGCTCAGATTATGGCCCATGCCTTTGGCCAGCCCCTGCAGCCAGCCCAGTCCCATTCAAAACTCCTTTGCACATGCTTCTGCAGGCTAAGGGTACAGGTACCAAGTGATCATAACCCACTGCACATAAGCTTAGGGTGTGCATAAGAGGGGCTAAACTCAGGCCCTAGATAGTCATTTTGTGGGCATAGCGAACTACACAAGGCCTTTAGCCAGTGGCAGCTGCTGCAGAACACAAGTGGGGGTGAGGGGGACAGGAATAGGGAATGAGGAGATAAAATAATCATTTTTAAAAGCTTGCCTGTTTCTATTGCCAGCACCGACGGCCGTCCCGGTGCTTCTCTTCTGCAGTCACTGAAAACCACAGGCTCCCCGCCCAATCCAGACGCTGCTCTTATGCTATGACAGCAGTGCCAGGATTTGTCTGAGCGGCCTTGTCTGCTGCTCAGACAGTGCCTGGGAGCCTGCAGCTTTTCTCCAACCCGGTTGGAGAAATAGAAGTTCGCATGTCTGTTTGGCCGGCCTAAGACGGCATGGCCAAACTTACATGCGAACTTCTAATTGCACACCACTCCTCTCTTTCATGGCTCGGCCCCACACTACAGAGGCAGGCCAGTCAGAGGCAGTCACAGAAAAATAAAATGCTACTATGGTTTTATTATCATTTTATTTTTCGGTGACTGACTCTGGCCAGTGGGGTGACGCTCCTCCGCCATTAGGGAGGAGCCGCCCCTGGTTTTAGCGTGCAACAGTGGGGGCTGACAACATGGTCAGCCTCAGGCCAAGTGAGCTGCTCGTTGAACATGTAACCACAGAGCTCACTGCCTAAGTCCTCTGCTTCATTAGGATATGCAAATCCAGCTCTGCATGCAATTTGTGCAAAGCATTCTTAGCTGACACCAATTCACTGGGGTCTAAAAATCTGATCAGATTTTCAGATTGCAATCATGGGCGTGTGAAATATCTCACCTTGCATTAAATTTCGGCATGTCAAATCTGCCTGAATAATACAGAAGAAAAGTATACGTTATTTACGTATCATGCGGGTTTTGGAAAGTTTGCAGTATTTACAGTACCATGCTGATTGTGGCACAGTAAGCACCAAAATCTGCATGTTATTCCCCAAAATTTCGTGATAGGTGCATTTTATTTACTCTGATAAATAACGAACTCTGCAGGATCTTTATTAATGAGGTGCAATAAATAGCATCTTGATTCCGACCAACTCTGGATGGAAGATGACACACCTTGAGTGAAGACCAATTAGAGGATCAGAGATGCATGGGCGAAAATAAGAGCCACATTGTGCAACATGAAATAAATGCATAGAGGGAAGAAAAGAAGCACTGTAGGGAAAAGGTCGGAGATCCAGTGGGGGGAACTGAAAAGCATTTAAATAATGTGAGATAAACACTGAGGGAGTCATAGAAATAATGAGACAGGTGAGAAACGATAAAAGTAAAAAAATGGGAACCAACGAGTAATATCGACGTGGATTATTTAATTAAAGTGAAAGTATGTCATAAAATGGCAGGCACTCGTAAAACTACAGGAAAAAAGCGTTCTGTTTTTCTTTTTGAAGTGTTCACAAACCGAATGAATGGAACAACAGCGTGATCTTTTCCATTAATTTCATTTGCAGCTGGTTTCTATCGCATATCAGAGACACATCTATTGAATGTGTGTGTACAAATCCGCCTCGTGGCTGCTGAGAAAAGGAGTTGCTCTGCGTCAGCACTGTGCGTAAAATGTGGGTGTGAACTCATCTCCCTGCAGCAGCGTGCTGAGAGGAAGGGGTGTAGCTTATTCCGCCTGGCAAAATGTGTCCTTTGATTGTTATCTGCCAGCAATTCTCATCATTTTATAACATGACAGGTGTGTTTGTTCAGTGACGAGCGGTGCTTCAAGCGCAGGGACGAGGTGTGGCTGATGAGTCCCCGATAAGCCCCGGCACAAAAAGGCCACTGTGTCGGTGAATGGGTTTCCAATGTAGCTTTTTAATTTCATCTCTTGGAGATGTTTCCCTTCTTTTCATTCACTACCCTTTATCTCCTCTTCTGATCTCAGCAGTGCAGCAGGCTTTCAAATTGAACAACCCGTGTTCAAAATAGGTTCCTTTTCTTGCAACACGATGTACCTCATTTTCTCGGCAAGCCCTCAGCAAGGTCACACCTTTTTAATTTATTTTCTGTAAGAGAAATCTATTTGCATGACAGAACAAGGACTAGACATAGCTAGAGGTCATTCCTTGAGCCGGCCATGAATAAGAGCAGGATTAGAAGCACTGAACATCACAGAGCAAGCCCAGCCCTATTATTCTTAGAAATGATGCTTAGTTCTTGCAATGTAGGACAAATAAATCACAGACTTCATGTAAGCAGGTGAATGCATTCTTTTTTCATGAATCCATTCGAATCTGGTATGTCTAATATTTTATTAAAAAAAATAAGTTGAATTTATAAATCTGATCTGAATGAAAACATTTTAAACACATTCAACTCACGAACAATATACTAATGCATGTTTTGACATAGATGCTTAGTTATCGTTCCTGTTTTTGTCAGTTTTAGGGTCTGTTTTCGATGTGAGTGAGACAGAGACCTGCATTACAAGCCAATATAATGCAAATCTGCTCACTCTGTATTCTGTATATGTGAGAAAGTAAAGATTGACTCCTAGGTGGCAGAGCAGTTGACATATGTGCCATCAGGAATGTCACTGCACTGTCGGGATCCCATGTCTGATCAATTGCCCAGTTCCTTAGCGGGTAAAGCTCCATTGTTGGCAGTGTCACCACATTGCAAGAATGCCATGTAAACCATGGATTTCGATTTATGGGATAGAAAGTCTGTCAGAGATGTGCCAGGGGAAAACTCTGAAAACTTGCATTGTGGGTGATGATGCAAGATTTTAAAAATCATAATACACGGCACATTTACTGATTAAAGATACGAAAAGCTGGAAGTGCACTTTGCACACGTTGAATGCGTTGTAGGGAGAATAAGCAAGCTCTGTCAGAACGTAAGGACCACTTCTTTTGTTCTGTGTTGCTGTTGCCAAACTTTTGGTTTGGTTTGCATAATTCTAGTTCTACTTAACTTCTTTACGACGTTGGGTCTTCCTGTTGCCATTGTTTATTTCTACAGCATGGTCTTGAGAGTGGTGTACCTAAATCTGATCTCAAATTTGTGAGTTAGCTGTCAATTAATGGTCCTCATTGGACAGCTAACGTGGTGTTTTGGCCACCCTAATTTCCACCCTTCCTATCGGCGGAGAAAGATTAATCAGAGGATCATTGCCTCTGCGGTAAATGGAAATGCTGCAGAGTATGGTTAGAGTAGTAAGGAGAGTAAGTGTATAATAAAATATTTACTGCCCTTGCGCTGCAACAAAACTTTTGTAGCAGAGCTATGGTTCTGCCTAATGAAGTGAGATTTTAGGGTGCCAAAAATAGTCTTTTGCCCATGTCCAAAGAGTCCACAATTTTTGGTTTGGCAAAAAGAAGGATTGATGGAGTGCTGATGGAATATCGCTCTGGATAGTCAACGAGTAGGAGCAAAAGCAAAAAAAACTCATCAGAAAGACAAAAAAAAATTCAAAGGGAGGTATATGAGAACTATGGACCATTATGCAGAAGCTAGATGGGATGCTCAACAGAGAATGTGTAGAGCAAATGTGATACATGGAACTTAATTTTATCCGGTGTTAAAGGTTGAGTAAGGTGCTAAGGGCAAGAAAAGAGAGAAAAAGTAGCATTTAGAGACAGAAAAAATTGATCCAAGGAAAGAAGGAGAAGCAAGTGACTTAGATGATGAACTTTTGAATGATTTATTGATGAATTGTCCACCACCTATCAATGAGACACAGAGTGGGGACATGACACATACTAGTACAGCTGAGAAACCTAATGCTCCTATAACGCCATAAGTACCATAGGAACCTATGCTTATTTCCCCTGTGAGTGGGAGAACAGAAATGTCAGCTCCTATGAACCCGATTGATTCAAGTACTCCAGATGCTTTGACTGTTCCTGTAACTATTGGACCTGTTGTGCCCCTTTATAAGTCTGAGTTACATGTAAATATGGTTCGCAATTTGACTGTACCTACTGCAGTAAATACAGTATGTGGAGTTCCTCAGACCTGACAGCAAGATCACTGCTTCAGAGATCTATGCTTCTGATTCGACTTAATAGTACTGCAGCTTTGACTGTTGTCCCAAATCAGACACAATTTGATCCAACACAAAGAATGATGCACAGGTTTCCACCTTTTTATTGCCCAAAACCAAGTGGACCTCCTGAAATGAATTATCATGATTCTGACGTGACTGTGCCAATGGGTATTTCAGTTTCAGATGCATCCATACTCAATGTGAAACCTGGAATGAGTGCAAATTTTAATGATGGAAGCTTAAATTAAATAATACAAGAGAGCAATCAGGGTTTACGCCTCAAGAATTTGAAGAATGGCTTAAAGGATATACTACCCCGAATAATCAGAATCCAGCAATAGATTGAGCTTCAGTTCCAGTTTCAGCTATAAATCCAGTTCAACTGCAAACTTCAGTTTCTAGTTCAGCACCTACTTCAGATTTGGTCGCTGGTTCAAGTTCAGTCCAAAATTTAGTTCAGGAAAATAGAGCACCCATGGATGTGAGCCGGGTAAAAGTTCAAAATGAAGAAACGATTCAGGGAACACTTAGCCCTTCAAGATTAGATATCTACCAGGAGGATGAATATTCTTCTCTGTCAAGACGTTACTCGATGAGTGAAATTGACACATGAGAAATTAGTAGAATTGGCGCAGAAATATGGTATACATATTCAAAATTCAAAGATTTTACTGACAGAGACATTTTGAAGATGAGGGCACCAGGAAAGAAATTGCAGATAAAAGTGCTAATGGTATTAATCAGAAAATGAGAGGAAAGAGACAAGTGGGAAAGTAGATGGTCGAAAAAGAAGGACACAAAGCGAGTTAGAGTGCAGTCACCACCTGATGTTTTTGATGGTAGTGTAGAGGAAGCACAAATGCTCCTTTTGAGAGACGTACCTGGAGGAGCTTTTGTTTATATACCATGGACAAGACAAGACATGTTCTAATTTACAAACGATTTCCCTAAATTGAGAGAAAATCCTGTGGAATGGTACAGACAAATTGAACGATTTGTGAAGATTTTAAAGGGCTTGTGGATTGATTTGAATACTCTGTTTGAGATTGTCGTTCCAGGAGATTTGTGCAAGGTTACTGTGGAATGGCCTGAGTCTGAAGCAGAAAGGGATCCTAGAACAGGAACACCATATCTAGTTGTAATAAGGAAATACCAGCAGGTAATAAATCACCTGAAGACCAAAATTTTCACAAAAGAGATTGATTAGTTGCAGATTCACAGGACGTCCCAAGAACCGAAAGAATCAGTACATGCTTTTTATTTGAGATTAGCACAGGGTTACAAACAGTATAGTGGATTGGACAATGTCGCAGATAAAGATGTGGAACATTTTGTTTGCAGGTTTTTGTTCGGTTTGAGACCTGAGATTTCTAACATGATCCAACAACAATTACTTTGTTGGCAGAGGAAACCGCTAGATGAGATTCTGTGTCACGCAAAATATTGTGGTGATGAGATTGAGATGAAGCACAAGAAGCTAATGATTGCCCAGATAAAAGCTATCCAGAAAGGTCAAAATCAGATGGGTTTTCATAACACAGTACAGATACAGGGAGGTTATAATCAGGCTCCGATGATGCAGGGTATTAATGGTTCAACAGCATAATTTTCCGTCCCAAGGTAGAGGTCCTGGTATTCCTGTAGATACTAGAACTGGTGTTGCTGTTTCGCTTTTGAGGAAATCACATCCATGTCATGCTCGCAGGAAATTTGGACATTGGAGACACAAGTTTAAGTCTGTTATGAATAATGTAGTGAATCAGATGCAGGGTGTGGAATATGCACATCTCAAGGGAATACCATGGGACAGACTCAATAGATGCCTGGACAGAGAATGCAGAATTCTAATGTATCACAGCAAATGCAAATGCCCCAAACTCCAATACCAGAATACAGAATGTTCAGGTACAAAGATACAATGTGAATCAAAATCAGCAGGTGAATAGAAATTCTTTCCAGAATCAAAATACAGCACAGTAATATTTGATTCAATTGGATGATAGTGACCAGAACCCGTTAGCATGACGGTACTTGAGGGGGGAGGAAGACTGAATGCTTGCCGCAGTCTTAGAGGTAGACCAGAGTGGTCCCTATGTGGATGGGATTCCTGTCTCATTCCTTGTTGACAATATATTGCTCCTCATCAAGGCGCCAACTATGTTACAGTTGGCAACCATTATGCTGATGAGATGGCAAGGTATTGTGCCTTTAATGCACATACCTTTAATGAAGAAATACTGGAAGACACATCTGACGTCACAGATTGTAATTTACTGTTGTCAGCTTTAGATACCTGGGAAGAAGTGAAGAAATTGCAGGATGAGGTGACAGAAGCAGAACAGCAGGGTTGGGTGCGAACAGGTTGCACCAAATGAGAAGATGATCTGTGGGTTTACATTGATGGCAGACCAGTGTTGCCTAACAGCCTATTGTCACCAATGGCAAGACATTATCACGGTTCTGCACACGATGGGAGAGATGTGTCTTTTCCAACAAGTGTGTTACAATCCTAGATTCAGAGTAACCTCAGAAATGCTATGTCATCGTTGTGTGGTGTGTCAGAAACAAAACCCGGGAAGGAAAACACAAGTTGTCATGAGTCACATTGGTAAATCTGCAAGTGCTTTCAACTGGATGCAAATGGACTATATTGCGGTGCCCCTTTGCAACAGCTTGAGATATATTTTGGTCATTGTGTGCATTTTTTCAAAATGGGTTGAAGCCTATCCTACTCGTAAGAATGATAGCTTTACTGTGGCAATATTACTGTGGAGGGAATTGATTCTGAGGTTCGGATTTCTGGCTTCTCTTGAGTCAGACCGTGCAACTCATTTTAATAATGAGGTCCTAAAAATGTTATGTGCAGTACTACATGTTGAGCAGAAGCTCCATTGCAGTTACTGACCAGAGGCTTCTGGGTTGGTTGAGCAGACCAATGGCACATTGAAATCCAGATTGGCGAAAGTATGCGCTTCCTCATCTCTGAAGTGGCCAGATGCATTACCTCTTATGTTGATGAGTTTGAGAAGTACTCCAGATAGGAGGACATGATTGTCACCCCGAAAGATTATCTTGGGACATGGGATGAGGCTGCCAGCTGTTCCTGCAAACGCTCTAGTCAACATAACGGATATAATGATTTAGGACTTCTGCAAGGGCCTCGCTGATGTGGTATGTTCTGTCTCTCACCAGATTGGAGAAGCTGCCCATGCGGTCCAACGGGAGTAGTGCCATGACCTCAGTCTGGGTGACTGGGTAATGGTGAAAAAACACGTGCGTAAAATGTGTTTGGAACCTCATTGGAGGGGGCCATTCCAGGTGATCCTAGTCACCAATGCTGCTGTGAAGTGCAGAGGTCTCCCGAACTAGGTGCATGCCAGCCACACTCGCAGAGTCCCAAGTCCCCTTGATGATACAACAGCACCTGTTCCTAATGTGCCAATGGTAACAGCGAGACAGAAGGATCAGGTTAGTCAAGTTGTTGGGGACCAGCAACCTACTGGGACAGCACTCGTTTGGCCTGAGGGGGATCCAACAGAGTCAACTGTATGTACCGAAGGGTCACAGCTAAGAGAGTTGACTATGAGAGGTACAGATCCTAATGAAGGGCCTAGTACAGTAAGAAAGCGAGTTGTACCCAGAGACCATTGCCCCAGAAGAGGTGAGATCTTGAGAAGCTATCTGACCGCAGGACGAGTGCCACCAACTATTCCTGAAAGTTCTGAACAATCAGATCAAAGTGATACAGATGATGAGCAAACAGCTGTGAGGAGATAAAAAAAGAGCAAAGGTACCAAGTCAAAGGTACGCATCTCCTGAATGGACTTATTTGGCTGCTAATGAGTGGGAACCAGAGATCTACAAGTATTGCGCTAACAATAAGAGTCCACCTGAACCTACTTGAAATGAACTTTGTTGTTGATTTGAATTTTAATCTGGATGACACAGTTTTTCCGGAATATACTCATCAACGAAGCTGATATGAGAGTCTTTCTTTATCTGAGAAGATTTCAAGCTTTGCCACAATTATAGTGTCAAGACTTTGTTGAATTGCTCAAACCACTGCTGCTATTTTTGATTATTTTTCTTCTTTAGTTTAACAATCTAAAGTTTGAGAAGCCATGCGACCTGACACTGGAAACTCTTTCAAATGCAAATGTGTATATACTGTGATTCTTTCTATGATTAATTACAATGCACATTTTCTTAACTTTGCCACATTATATTTTTGTGAAAGATTCTAAGCTTACTATCCCTTCCAGAACCACTAAAAAAATTATTCTGATTCTATTGATTTGAATGACAACTCTCCACACAGCAAAGCTTTGGGAATAAATTTTAGTTCAAATGTTTATACTATTTTGCTTATCGGATATGTAAATACCATGGATGTTGGTGATTGCTACGTTTGTATGTCAATGCCTTCATCTGTTGCTGGGAGGTAACTTAACATAGCTTACCTTTAACATATGGAATTTCTTGCAGTGTGTTAGCTAGCTTATTTTATGGTACTAATAAATTGCATTATTTCTACTCTAATCAAAATCGGATCTTTTCTGAACTTCCTGTGCTTAAACATTTAAATCCATATCATGATGCTTCAACAGCTGAAACTACGGGTGACATATTTAGGCCAACTAAATCTTTGGATCCGGCTTATGCACTTAGAAATAACCTAATATGTAAATTAGGGAGAGATGAAAAGAGTCTTATAAATTTAGCGGAAAGTAGATGAGCTAATGTAACAAATTATATTAATGCATTACCTACATTAATTCCTTGGAGCGTACCACAAGAAGAAAATAAAATCATAAAGGGAATGGTTTCATTAGTTTTAAACTGGTAACACAAAAGCAAACTTTGTATATACAGAAAGAAATCAAATGCTAATACTGTTTTTGTAAGCCTTAGTGAATGTGAACATACATTTGAAATGTATGAAAACTGGGGAAGATATTTAGAAGGTGTAGATCCTATTTTCCCGTGGGCGTATTATATTTGTGGGAAGAATGCTTATTACAAACTGTCAAAAGGATGGAAGGGAAGTTGGAATTTAGGAATAGTTTTCCCAAAAATTATCATGTTAAGTGAATTAAAGAAGAATTTGTGGATACAAATGCGAGAATGAAAAGAAGTGTGAATGCAAGTGAAGTAGTAGGTGACATATTTGGAGTTCTAATACCTTCAGTAGGAGTAGCATTATTCATTCAGAAAATTAGAAAGCTGTCTACTATTGTTGATAAACTTGCCACCAGTAAAACAGGGGTTTTCTGAACTGGTTGAAGAAATTATATCAATAAGATCGATGGTGATTCAGAATCGACTTGCTCTTGATATTCTTCTTGTGAAGGAGGCCGGAGTCTGCGATTATTAAAGGTCCAATATTGTTGCACTTACATACCAGACAGGAGCAAAAACTTAGAAGGTTACATTGAAAACATTACTGACCTAAACAAGGACTTGAAAGGCTTAAAAGCTGATGGTGCCTGGGATATAATAGGTAAGGGATTGTCAAATGTTATCAACTGGTTGTGAAACTTGTGGAATGGATTAGTGATTTCCATCTTGAGACCTTCAGTGGAGATCTCTTTGTGCATAATGCTGCTGAGATTGTCATTAATATTATACAGATACTTAAAGAATACAAATCGTGGAGTGAAAAGAACAAGAAATGATCTTGAGATGGAGGATGAACAATGTAAATACTATAACGAAATAAAAACTTTAGAAGAGAGTAGAAGTAAAAGGTTAAAGACAACACACCCATAATCTGTGATGAGATCTGATGTGTTAGATAAGGTGATGGCTTGATTCGCCATCAGAGTGGGGGCCTGATGACGCAAGATTTTAAAAATTATAATACACAACACATTTACTGAATAAAGACATGAAAAGCTGGAAGTGCACTTCACACACGTAAGGCACAGTGACACATGTAACTGAGACAAGTGTAGTGGAACCTCCGCAAAAGTGTGCCTTAAAATGCAAGATGAAGAAAACATACATACAAAGCAATGCTAATACTTAAAAATGAGTTGCACTAATGAATTTCTTATTAACATGTTGTTTATGAATATACCTCGTTTTTCCGCGTTCTTTTTCCCCGCAGGGAATTACCCCGCAAGTCGTTACAAAGACTTGCGGAGGGGGGCGCTGGATGTTGGAATAGTATAATTTACTATTCCAACTCCAGTATGTGCAACAGTAGGGAAGGTGTTGGATTTTAAATCCAACACCTTCTGCCCCCTCCGCAAGTCGGTTTTCTGACTTGCGGAGTAATGGTATGCGTTGTTACAACGTGGTCGTTGTAACAACCGCGTTGTAATTCCCTGTGGGGAAAAGTCTTCGTGATAAACGATGTTTACCATTGTTTATTAATGTTTACTGGTAAAAGTTTGCTATAATAAAGTAGCCTAGTGTTTCTATTGCCTTTTATTAGAATGCACCATTTAGAAAAGTAGGTGCATAAATGTGTAGAAACTAGGTAATATCTTGAAATTTTCCCTAATAATACTAGAGATTCTATAGTTTATGAAAAGTGAAAAACAAATTTTGTAGTTTGAATTTAGAAAATCATATACTTATATGAATATTGAGAAGAATTGTGGTAGTAGGGTATTTCTAGCGTTAGCTATTTCCATGTAATAATGTCTGATAAAAGTTCTATATATTTCTTATTTTAATTGTTTTATTTACATTATATTTGATATTGATTTAGAGTTTATTTCATTTAGAATGTGTAATGCCAATTTAAAGGACTTTTTGAAAATGCTTTTTCTCTAATGCTGACCTTTCGCCTAACCTAATACAATTGACAATTTACCACTAGTGAAATGTTGCTTTATTTGTTCTGTACATGTATAATTTTCGACATTTCTAAATGTTTCTTCAATGTTCACAGTGAAATATTCCTGTGAGAACAGGTATTGAGCTGTTGCTAGAGATGGTTACTTTGTACTTCTTTCCCACAAATGTTAGGCCTATGTGAACTTTCAAATCTTTTGTTTCTCATGACTAGCACAGGAAAGTATCTTACTGTTGCAAGTATCCTAGGTAACGTAATATGAATCTGAGCATATGACAGTCTTTCGATGATGATGTGATGCTACATCACTGGGATCTTGTTAGAGACTTTATAAAAGAAAAAATTGCCAAAGGAGGGGCAACAAACCACCCTTCTGATTTTTCCTACTCTGAGACCCAGACGCTATGCTGATCGATTTTTGATGATTACTAAGAACTATCTTTTTACTTTGTTATGTTATTGTTTGTTATTAAGATGCACAAGTCACCCTGAAAGTGTCTCTAGCAGCTGCTATTTTCAACAGGTTAAAACAGCATAATACGGGACAGTTAAAAATGAAGAGCTAAAACAGACATGTTTTAAGATCTTTTTTAAAATGTCTGAAATTAGTGATCCTCATCCACCATGATGCCCAGGTTTCTGGCCACAATCTTCAGAGTTGGGACTACACCCAGGCTATTCGACCACCGGCCATCAGACCATACCGAGTGGGCTTTACCAAATAGAATGATCACTATCTTGCTTGTATTATGCTGCAGACAGTTTTGCTGCATCCATGCAGCAATATAATTCATACAGTCTCCTTGATAGATTCTGGATTAGGTCTCATAGTGATGACAAGCTAAGTGCCATCTGCATAAGACCTCAAACCCATAAGATTTTATCACTTGGGCTAGTGGTGCCACATAAATGTTGAAAATAGTAAGACAATACAGATCCCTTTGGCACTCCCCGATGCAAGACTATGGTTCGTGAGACAAAGGACTCGAACTGCACCACACTTGTGCGGTCACTCTGAAAATTCTTCAACCATTCAAAGGTTTTCCCTCCAACATCAATCTCTCTCAGTCTTTTAATTAAGACTACATGAGAGATGGTGTCGAATGCTGCCGACACATCAAGAAGGACCAACATGGATGAGTATCCTTCATCCACTTTTGGACTGCTTTTCTGATGCCACAGTCAGTAGCTGATGGACTCAAACCTTCTTTGTCAAACCATTTCAATTTCATTTTCCTTTATTTCTTTTGTTTTATGCTAATGGACTCACCCTTAATGGACTTAAATCTGAACTCTTTCCCCTTCCTCTTTAGGATTTGAACTGTTAGACAAACAAACTATCCTTCTGCCTAATAATGGTAGATGTATTCTGTAACTCTGTAATCTGATTTTATATTAGCAATCCAATAAAGCCTTGCCTAAATGTTTGGCCCTTTAATGCAAATGTGATATTCTTAACTGAAATTCTGAAAATATTGCTTACTGATATGGATTTTGAATCTTTAATACAATAACCAAATTAACTTAATACCTGTCTGAGTCTATTATTGAGTTTTGTTGGTTCTTCCATTTAAACGGTGCTATTTTTCTGATGATTTAAATGCATTGCAGGGAGAACCAACGAGCTCTGTCTACATCAAGTACTACTTTTTTTGTTCTGTGTCGTTGCTGCAGATTATTTAATTGTAAAGGGACCAGCATGGCCAGAATAGTAAAGAGAGTAAGCCTATAATTAAATTTTACCATGCTTGCGCTGCAACATGGATGCTTGAAATATATACATCAGTGTGAAGAACAACCACAATGGTGGCAAACGTTAGACTGGAGGGATCTTTCTCCACTACAACTACACCTTGATGGTCAGAAAGCTATTTTTTTTTTTAAATGAGCCACTTACAGATTTCATAAACTTTATATCACTCTCACAGGCTTCATCGGATTGCCATGGAAGAGAGGAGAGGGGAGGTGCAGGGAAAGGTGCCACAAATAGTTTACATGAGACACAAAAGAAGAGAAACAGGTTCATGATGGTTGTGAAGAGTGACTTTTGAGCTGACTGTTCCATTGATTGCAGCTGTACAGCCTAAGAAATGGAGGGTCTCAGGTGTGGGGTCCATTTGCTTTAGACCTAGGGCTACATTGGACACTTCCACTACTATGAGTCATTGCTTAAACATATAATGACTTGACATAAGAAATAAATTGGTAGGTAACATTATAGTCTTCGAGGAGCTTTTCCACAAAAATTCCCCCAAACATTTTAAAGAAATCTGGGAATCTTATGAACTAACTAAAGTTTGAACAATCAGGTTTGTATGACCAACTGCATGTCCTCCAGCCATGAATGCTTGCCATTTAGTAGCTACTAGTTTAAGGATGACGTTATTTATGTGAATAGCCCGGTTTTAAGCAAACATTGTGCCATCTGCATTCAGAAGTGATATCATCAAGTACGAGGAGCATAGTTTAGGATTTTTGTTTTATGAAAAGCTTCATCACTGGCCCAGATATCAAGGATGTTGGGAAAACTGAAGGTGCTTTAAATTACCTTGAGCAAGAGAGGACCATTCAAGTTTTGGAATAATCTTTAGATTGAAACAATTACTCCAGCTTGCCTGTCATTGTATTATAAGGGCCAAACTTCTAAGAAGCCTGAGAACATTAGTTCTCTTAGGCTTCACCTGTAAGCACAGAGCCCTAAATGGTAGATAAGAATTGATTAACAGATTTTTCTCTACATGTTCTATTACCTCTTCCTGATATAATTTAGAATAATAGTACAAAAGTTGTTTACATAATTAGAGGATCCTCATCCTCAGCATTATCTTCATCTTTAATACATTGAATCATAGTTTCAGTTTTATTCTCCTTAACTATAAATGCCATAATGAACCCTGAAAACTAAGTGAGAACTAGGAGACTTCATACGTCTTTGCCATCAATGATTTTGCCAAGTAGTTTTGTAAGCTCATCCAAAAGATATAGGGCCAGATGTAGGTAACTTCAATTTAGCGAGTCCTTAATAGCGATTTTTACCGAATCGCTATTAAGGACTCGTTAAATGGAATGTAGGTAGAATCGCTAAAATATTAGCGATTCTTAACATTCCTTAATAACGAATCGGTAATTGAGATTCGTTATTAAGGAATATCTATTCATTCATTCCTATGGGCTAGGCGGCCCATAGGAATGAATGGGAAGATATTCACTATTAGCGATTCGGTATTACCGAATCGCTAATAGCGGGAGGTATTTCAAGGGTGCCAGGGTGTCCAAAGGACACCCTGTTGCACCCTGAAATGTGCATGTGTGCACATGTGGCGCACATACATGCCCTAAGGGCATGGATGTGTGCCACATGGCACATTTAAAAAGCAAAAAAGTGCTTTTTAAAGGAAATCGCTATTTACCACCAACTTGAAGTTGGTGGTAATTAGCGATTCCTTAAGGCTAAAGTGCACTATTTTTAGTGCTACGTACATTGCATTTAAGGAATCGGTATTTCCGATTCCTTAAATGCAAGAGCAAAATAAGGAATCGCTATTTTGCGATTCCTTATTTTGCATGTAGGAATGAACTCACCTACATTGCACTCAGCCAAATACCGGTCGGTAACGCTGAAATTCTCCGAATTTCGGCGTTACTGACCGGTATTTAGCCACCTACATCTGGCCCATAGTTTGTAATTTCGTCACTGCAAACTGTGTAACGAAAGGTGAAAATATCTACTTCATATAATTTCATGAAACTACCAATTACAAATTCATGTTGCATGTGCCCCATCTGCTGTTTTCACATCTGATCCCTCAGAGCTGTCATCATGAACAAAGTGGTGAGCAAACCTATCTTGTGACAACCTAAATTATCTGAAAAGGACTAGGTATCTGCCACCCTCCTCCACAGTAATTAAGTCCCCCTACACAGAAATATGTCTGATCTGATGACACCCTGACCCCCTACTCTCTCCATCATCAAGCACCACAACAGGGTCCAATCAAGTATGTTGTTAACTAGTTGATGTCACAGTTATTGAAAACAGCGTGACAAAGCCAACCAATTAATACAGGCACATTAAAATACAAGTCAGTCTTAAACTCTGGGAGGATGACAAAACAATTGAGCTTCCTCCTAGCTTCGCAATTGCTTCCGGGCTTGAATATTCAGTTGTCCCGCTCTACCTAGACCTTAGATATAGTATGAGAAGTTGTTCGTGTGCTGTATTTTGCATTTAGAATAAGAAGTTGCACCAGGTATGGAACACAAGACACTCCCTCATCTCAGACTCATGGGCATGCTGTCACAGTTAAGTGCTTCTACGTCATGTTTACACCTCCAGCTAGCCTTGGGTTCCAACACCACAGCACTTTTCTGTGTTAGTTAAAAACCCACACAGATGATATGGAGCCACTCAGCAAATATGAATGTACCTGAAAGATAGCTTGGTAAATTGAACACACCCTACAGATGGCCAGACCTTTAATGAAACTAACTTTGATCAAGCCAAAACCTCTAAAGTGGGAAAAAGAAGCACCAATTACTTCTACCTCTTACATTTTGAAGGCATGTGTATGCTGTAGCAATAAAGTGTCTGCAGCCTCTCTGGGGCTCCTAATCTACAGCACTCGATTCAGAAAGCAAAATTGTTACTCAGAAAGCACTTAGTGATAAACTTGACATTTTTTATTCCCTGTGATTTCCACTTACAGGGTGGGAAAAGGTGATGATTGGAATGCTTCAATTAACCTGCATCACTTGCAGCTTTTCTGTGTGTTTTGCCCACTGTGACAAAGCCAGACAAGAACCACCCTCATTCAAACCATTTTACGTCCTATTACCGGAAGAACAGTACAATGTAAACTGCAGATCAAATCTCCTCTAAATGGGAAACAAGCAACCTCAGATTTTCTTCAGCATCTTTTAAGCCACATAGGGAGGTTGAGCTTAGTTGATAAGACACAATCAGCATGGAACCCTCTTTTAGGCAAAACAGTCACACCCTGGGGATTGCATTGACGAAAGTGGGGAGAATGCTTGAAGTTATCTCAGCCATTGGTAATTACCCCTGAAAACAAACAACCCAAGAATGGTATCAGCCTATTTGGGCTTTGTGAGGGCTTAGAAGGTATCTCAGTGTGTTAATCATCCACTGAAAAGTGCAAAGTTTATCCGGCTTCTAGCTTTAATTAAAGGAGTTCCACTGAGGTCATTAACAGGAACACATAGAAACAAAATCACCTCTCTCTTTATCAGTTTTTATAAATGCTGCAGATGCCAATGCAGGATTGGAAATTAATGGGGACAGCATGCTTGGTGGGCATAGATAAAGGATGACCTATTGTATGCAGGAAAATGGGACATATTGTGATAGTGTGCACCTGTTGAACCTGGCATCTTTTGGTGTGTTTCCCCTGTCTTTTTGCTTTCTGACCTCCTGGTTTTTACTCTAGGTTTGCTGGTTTAGTGTCTCTGTGCACTTTCTCACTGCTGTTCAGTGTTAAAATGCAAGTGTTCCTATTGTATATTATATTATGGATTGGTGTTTCCATGATTGGCATATTTGATTTACCCGTAAGTCCCTAGTAAAGTGTACTGAGAGTGCCAGGGCCTGTAAATCAAATGCTGCTAGTGGGCGTGCAGCACTGATTGTGCCACCCACACGAGCAGCCTTTCAAAGGGTTCTCAGACCTGCCACTGCAGTGTCTGTGCGCTATTTTCACTGCCATGTCGACTTGGCAAGTGCACCCACTTGCCAAGCCATAACCTTCCCTTTTATTACATGTGAGTCACCCCTAAGGTAGACCCAAGATACCCCGATGGGCAGGGTGCAGTGTATGTGAATGGTAGGACATGTCCTGGTGTGTGTAACACATCTTGTTAGTGAAATACAGTGTAATTCGTTTTTCACTATTGAAAGGCTATCTGTCCCATAGAATAGAAGGGTGAATACTTTGTAACATCTTACAAGTATATCTTCCCATTGGGACAAGATAGAGAAATGGAGTTTAATATACCTGAACTGGGAATGTAGAAAAGCATCTTTTAGTAAAGATGATTTTTATATTCTGTGTTTGAAAATACCACTTTTAGAAAGTAGGTATTTTCTTGCTTAGTCATCCTGTGTGCCTCTGCTGGGTTATGGATTGACTGTCTGACTTTTGAGTGACAGGGGCTGGGGATGCACATTCTCTTCAGACAGCCACTGGGGGGGTCAAGGCGTGTCCTGTCTTTCCTGGATGAGTCAGGGCTAGGCTGAAAAGACCTGGGCTTTCTTTAGAGTAGCGGGAGGAGAATTCCTTGCACCTGAATGGGCCTGTTCTGCCTTGGTTAATGATGTCTCCACCTCCTGCTGGGAAGCTGGGACAGAGAGGACCAAACTTGTTTGGACTAAGCACAGACAATCTCTGCCCCATAGAACAAAGTGAAATGCAGTATAAATATTGGGGCCCAGACCCCAGAACTTTAGAACTTTCTGGAATCAATGAACCTGCCAAGAAGAAGAGCTGGAAGAACTGCTAGGAGGAGTACTGCCCCGTTGTTGTGTTGTTGCTTTGTTGGTTTGGCCTGCAGTTGCTGCTTCTGCCTTGGGCAGTGAAAGGACTGGACTGAACTTTCTTTACTTGTTGCTGAGTATCTCCAAGGGCTTGAAATAGAGCTTGCCTCCTGCTCTCGAAAGTCTGAGTGACAGCAAAGACTTCACTTACCTCTGGGGACCGCCTCTGGAACCGTGGGTTTCAGTTGCCACAGAGGGGGAAAGCAACTGACACTGTCACCAACAACGCTGCTGGCTCCATGTCCTGACGGCACCGCAGAGGACACCGCCGCACTTCACACCGCAACCCTGGTCTCACCGACGACCGCTACCGCCACCAAGCCCCTGGCTTGCACCACGACCTGTGGGCACCGCACTCCATACTGCCTCACTTCACTTTTCTGCCCTCGTCTCACTGATGACGTCGATGCCCGCTGATCACGACACCCGTGACCGCACCGTGGTTTGGGGGCACCGCTCGTAAGTTACACGATGCACCGTCCTGTCTCACATCGCAGTCTGGACCGACCGACGCCAGCTCCCATCAACTGGCACTGTCGCCTGCACCGCAACCTGTCAGCACCGCAACGAGCACTGCCTCACTCTGCACAGCAACCCTGGTCTCACTGCTGAAGCTGGACGACCGTCACTGAGCTGCTGCCTGCATCACAACTTGAAGTCACTGCACGCCGCACCGCTATGCGTCAAATCGCACATCGTTCGGCCGAAACCAGAGGTACTATTTACGAGTCTGCTGACACTAAAACCGGTCCGCACCGACGTGGTTGGTCGGAACTGTTGCATTCTGTTGTTTTCAGCACTGTGGTAGCACCGGACAGAGCTATCGACTTCAAGGAACTGCATTTTTTTAAGTCATACTTGCAAAGTGCCTGTTTTTGATTACTGTATGTTGGTCTTTTATTGTTTTGGTCTTGTTTACACAGATAAATATTGGTTAATTTTCTAAAACTGGTGTGGTGTCCTTTTGAAGTGTTTTCACTGTATTACTGTTGGTTATGTGCAAATGCTTTACACACTGCCGCTGAGATAAACCTGACTGCTCGTGCCAAGCTACCAAGGGGGTGAACAGGGGTTATTTCAGTAGTGTATCTTCCTTATCCTGACTAGAAGGAAGGGTCCCTATTTGGACAAAGGTGCAAACCATTGCCAACTAGAGACCCCCATTTCCAACAGTACGAAAGGTATAAGCCACTGGTAAGAGAGACTAAAAGATCTTGGGGGCTGTATGCAGGGAATGAACAAGAGAGAAATTGCGTTGTTTAATTATGATAAATATGTACTAACTAATGGAAGTTAAATGTTAAAAATATACAAATAGAACCTAATTATTATTTAATTATAATAAAGCTGTACAATGTGTATATATTTTTGATGTTGATTTATATTTATTTATATTTGTAACTATTTTAGATAATGTAATTTGATTTAACATTATTTCCTATGGAGTTTTATCTTAAGTCCCTACCTCCATTATTTTCTATCGGAGTGTGTTGCAGCACCAGTGGTTGGCCATGTGTAGTGCTGAACTTCCTACAAAAGTGTAAAGGCTAGATGTATGTTGCCTGTTTTTGGTCCTAACAGCTAAGATTCTGAGAATCAGGCCGTTTGTGACAGCAAAAAGGATTTTCTTTATGTACAAACCCCGATTCGAGATTCAGTAAAATGTTACCAAATCGCAATTTGGATTTGTGACCAACATCTGCATTGGTGTTTGGAAGCAGCGTGTTTAGAATGTCCCTTCCCAAATACCGATTTGGATTGGTATGTATTAATGATTTGCAACCGAATTCCGGTCGCAAAAGATTCATCTTTTACCCCCTCCTCAAAGGAGGTGGTAAGTCATTCGCAAACAGGAAGGGGTTCCCAAGGGATCCCTTTGTGAATGTTGACAAAAACTTTTCTAAGATTAGGCTGTAGTCCCATGGACCACTGCCTACTCTTAAAAAAATAAAACTTATACTTTTCATATCTTTTAAATGCATTCTATTTTCTTTAAGAAAAACGGGTTACATTTTTAAAAAATTGCTTTATTTAAAAACAAACACACACATGGTAGTCTACTGACCCCAGCAGGCCTCCGTCCCTGTGATGGCGGTGATTCCTAGTGGGTCACAATTTGTGATCTACCTCCCAAATATTCATGAGGTAGGTCAAATTACGATCCACCTGGAATCTGTAATTTGCGAACCGCCCTATTATTACATAGGTCGCTTCACAAATAACCATATTGGTCGCAAAAATATTGGGCGCAAATTGCAACCAGTGTTTTGAGACCAGTGCTACATACATTTGGCCCTTAGTTACTACAAAGGTGTGAGTTACTACAAAAGTGAAGTTTGTGAATACCAAAAAGTAGTAAACTTACTCAAAATTGTAAATTTACTCAAAAGTGTAAGTTACCTTTCTGAATCAGGCCCACAGTGAGACTATACACTTGGACATTTGGCTCCATGCTCTGCTTTCAGGGGTTGGGGATATGTAAGTCTTCACTTTGTAGTGATGTTACATTCTGAGATGGTGTATAGCCAAAATTAGTAATGATAAAAACAAGGAGGGCCTTATATAGTGATAGTTTAAAGTTAGCCAAAAAGGATTGGGAGTCTGAAAGATGGGATGCGATCAAACAGGCTCTCACCAATAGAGATATGAGGGCGTTTTGGACCCTGGTTCATACAGTTAGTTCCCCAGAGAACTCACCTATTGAGCCGAACATTGCTGCAGACGCTTGGAAACTTCATTTCCAATTGTTGTATTCCACTCAGGACACCATAGAGCCCATAGAGTAAATTCTGCCAATTGTTGTGGGGAATTCCCTTGAAGACAATGTAAGGTTCACTCTGATTGAAGTCCTGAGTGCAATTGGGAAGCTTCCCCTTGGAAAGGCTCCTGGATTAGATAATATTCCCGGGGATTTATTTCGGGAACAGCCCAACATCTGGGGCCCATATCTATGTGTAATATTTAACGCCATATTAAACGGCATGAAAATCCCGGATACCTGGCTAGGGGCAGAAATTTTTCTAGTATACAAGAAGGGCTCTCCCCTCCTGCCCACTAATTACAGGCCAATCAGCCTGATTGACGTAACTCAGAAGCTGTTTTCCAGGATTGTCCTGGAGCGCCTTCAGTCCTGGGTGGACGAGCGTGAGATTCTGAGTTCGTACCAGGCTGGTTTCCGTAAAAATATTTCTACTATTGACCAAATCTTCAGGCTCCAATTATTATATTGGAAGACAGTGACAATAGAGGACGGGAGCCTCTATTTGATCTTTGTTGATCTTAAATCAGCCTTTGATTTGGTACCTCGTGACAAACTTTGGGCGGTTTTAGAGCAAATGGGCATTCCGCCCTATTTGCTCTCTTTGATTAAGCGACTCCACACTGGAAATTTTGCCCAGGTGAGATACGGGCAATATGGGGAATTGACTCCACGCTTCCCAGTGAATAGGGGTGTAAGGCAGGGGTGCGTTTTGGCCCCCACACTGTTTTGTCTTTTCATTAACGCTCTGGTGGATCAATTAAATGAGGTAGCCAACATTGATACCCCTAAGCTCGCCCGTGACAAGGTGCCAGCAATGATGTTTGCGGATGACACTTTGTTACTATCTAAATCGCCCATGGGCATCCAAAGGACCCTTGACAGCTTCTCTTTATTTTGCAAAGACAGGGGGCTAGAGATTAATACATTAAATACCAAGTATATGGTTTTTAATCCCAGTAAAACATCTCGCCCTAACCCCACCCTAAATGGTATCCAGCTAGAGAGGGTAGCTGTCTTTGACTACGTGGGTGTTACGCTTACGGAAACCTTTGGATGGGGCCCGCAGCAAGAAAAGGCAGGCTTAAGGCTAGCACAGATGGCCGGGGGAATAGCAAAACTATATAGGAACTTAACATCTAGACAACCGGGTCCGCTGACTGAGATTTATAAAGTCCAAATCAGGAGTGCTATAATGTATGGGGCAGAACTTTGGGGGCACCTCCCTGTAGGTGGACTGGTTAAATCTGAGAATAAGTTTATGAGGCAGCTCTTGGGTCTACCGCCAAGCACTCCTCTTATCCCCCTACGTATGGACCTCGGGATTAGACCCATAGTTGAGGAGATTGGACTGCGACCCTTGACTTTTTGGCGTAGACTATGGGCGACCCCCGAATTAACAGTCTAGAAGTCTGAACTCAAGGCGATTTTGGGGCTCCCAGGGGTGGGAAAACTATCCTGGTTAGCACACATAAAAGATCTGTGCCTCAGACTAGGTCGGCCGAACCTATGGACCCACCCTGAGGAAGTGTCCCCGACAATATCGCGGCTCGAACTAGTCAAAGCTTACAGACTGTTTAGATTGACTGAAATTCAAGGGAGTACAAAACCAGGCCGTTTAACTTCTGATTTCCTCAATTTTAAAGATCAGTATTTATTTGAGGCCTTCCTTGATGCTGTTCATCCGTTCATGGCAAGGAAACTCTATGCCCAGTTTAGACTGGGTTGCTTGCCGGTTCATGCATTTACAAGCAAATGGTCAAAAGCTTCTCCTGTTGGATGTCCTGCTTGTAACAGCCAAGAAGAGACACTCATTCATGTTTTCTTCTTTTGTCCTGGATATAATGTAGCCAGAAGGTATTGGCTCTTACCAATATGCAGGAACCTGGGGTATAGACAGTGTCGGGAGGCCTTTAGAGTTTTGAGAACTGACACTCATCCCCCGATTGTTTTTGCTGTGTCCCGTTTCCTTAACTCTATGTGGCATAGGCGCCGCAAGTTTTTAAACTCCCCAGTATATGCTACATGTCCCTTCTCTATTTCCAACTGCTTTGATCTTATTAATTCATGAAATCATTGTTTTAACCCCTTTTTAAATTGTAATATTTTTTCTTAATTGCTATGAAATTTGTTCAATTCACTGTATATGGTTATTTTTTAATGTTTACCGATGTTTTTATTAACCCTGGGCGTAGTGCGCGTAGTAGCGCTACGCGTAGCTACGCGAAGTGCACTTCGCACTACGCGAGCTACGCGTAGCTACGCGAACTGCGTAGTGCACTGTGCAAAATGCTGTTCGCACTGATTGCACAGTGCCGGATGCTTGTCCGCACTGTGCAATCAGTGCAAACCGCATCTTGCACAGTGCAAGCGGTCGTTTCTGCCGCTCGAGTAGATTTCTACTCGAGCGGCAGCTTCTCAACGCGGACTGGTAGTTTCTCATCCCGAGCGGTCGCGAGCATACGCGACCACTCGCAATGGGAAACCTGACCTCCCGCGTTGAGAATCTCGCCGGAGGTTTATTTTCCACGCTCGCGATCGGCAACTTGATGTTGCTGATCGCGAACGAGGAAAAAGTCTCGCCGGGATGTCATTTTGCTTGCTCGCGGTCGCCAACTTGACGTTGAGGACCGCGAGCAAGCAAAAATGACCGCTTACGCTACGCGTGTTTGCACTGTGCTACGTGCAATTCGCGTAGTGCGAAGTAGCGCAAACTTCGCAAACTACGCGAGCGTAGCGTAGTACTTCGCCCAGGGTTAGTTTTTATTGCTCAAATTCAGTGATGTATGTATTTTATCTTTTGCTTTTATGGTCTATAATGACCGAAATAAAGCTTGGAAATGGAATGGAGTAATGCTATTACAAAGTGTAACTGTAAATTTACATGTGAGTAAACCTACATGTGTAACTTTACCTTTGTGAATAGTGCTGTGTCTTCAGTGCATGCAATACTAAGCCCAAATTTACATTGCCGAGCTTCTAGTTTCCCACTGTATCTGTTCATTGATTAAGGTTATGGTTACATAGATGTGAACAGGATAGCATGTTGGGACTTAGACAGTGGCTCATTTTGCAAAGAATGCTTGGTACAGTTGCCAAAAAGAAATTTTAGCAGTTCACAACTACTGTATGAGTTCATACTGTTATTTCAACTGACTCTGTTGTACAGGAAGATTGGTGGTTGGAGGGCAACAGATGGTCAACTTAAGGCTGTTCAAAGGTTCTGATATATTCAGTGGGATTTCAGTCTGCCATCACAAAGTGACACACTGGTAATATGGACCTTAGCATTTATTTTATATAGAAAATAGCCTATTGATAAGTGAAAAATGTTTGACTTGGCAATGAAATTATTCCGACTATTTGATCCTAAAACATCTGGTGGACTCTGTGTGTTTCTTCAGGGACTCTCAGTCCCATAAGCCTGCTGTTGCTGTGAGGAGGAGGAGCGTCAGTGATCATGTGGTGCGGGGTGTGTGGTGGACCCGGTGTGTTTCTTCAGGGAGTCTCTGTCCCATAAACCTGCTGTTGCTGTGAGGAGGGGGTGCCAGTGACTAGTTTCCCTGTGCTGTGCGCTGAAAAGCACCTTACCATCTACCGTGGCGCGGACGTCTGGTTGAACAGGTATGTTTCTTCAGGGACTCTCAGTCCCATAAGCCTGCTGTTGCCGTGAGGAGGAGGATGAGGGGCCTGGGACCAGTTTCCCCGCGGGCTGAAAAGCGCCCTACCATCTACCGTGGCACGGGATGTGCGTGAGCCACCCACGGATGAAGCCTGGGCAGAGGGTGGGCCCATTCGTGCCCGTCAGAGACTGGAGGAGGCAGGGCTGGGCCCCCTTCTTGGCTCTGGATACGAGCATTAGCTTTGTATGGGCATGGACATTGCCTGCTTCGATTGGTGTTTCAACTGCCATCTCTCGGTGGAAGCAGGGCCTTTTGTTGGAGACCTAGATGCCTCTTCTGGGAAGAAGCCATGAGTCACAGCTACCTGCGGGGAGGTGTGCTTTAATAGTTTTATGTTGTGGTGTCATGTGAAAGCTCCCAAGAAAGTGTGGCAATCATTGTCTCCTTAAAAATGCCTGGGTTGTGACTTTTTGAGGTTGTTTTTCCAATTTTTGGGGATTTCACTAACTGGCCCACTTATTTTTGAACTTCCTGATATCGTTGATATGGAGAGTGGCTTTTAAGTAAAGACGTGGGGGCCTATTATCTTATATTATACATGCTGATGGGGAAACGGAAATTAACTGCACGTGCCTCGAAGCCCCAGCTCAACACAACTATGGATGCATTTTTGACACATGTGGTGGGCATCCTTGACAAGGAGATCCAGCTGGCGCAGTGCTGCCTCTCCCTTTCCTCAAGATGACCAGTCCTTGGATATGCCTACCTCTGCAGCCCCTTCTCCATTGAGGCCTAAGATCCCAACTATCTCTTTGGGACCTGAAGTTATGATAGTTTCCAATACGGACTGGGGGTGCCAGGGAAAGAAAGAGACATGAGTTGGTCAGTAAATCGAAACAACCAAGGGTTAACACTGCTCAGTCGCCTAAACCAAAAGATCCGCCTTTTAAGGGAAAGGACGAGTTGTTCCTTTTTAGCATCTTGATTCCCTGGATGCTAGACGGGCTCTGATTCGAGATAGGTTGGTGGCAGTGGAGCTGGAGCTCAATAAGCAAAATCAATTAGCATAATCTGTGGGAGATCATATTTCCACCCTTGTTCTGTATACTCTCCCTGTTGCAAACCTGCCTGAGACCCACTTGAATTATGACAGGAAAAGGCCAAGCTAATAGGGCCCGTGCGCAAGGTGATACTTTACTTCATATATCTTGCCCATCTGTGTCCACGAATGCACAGCCTTGCTCTGATGCATGTTTGTTGGGAGTCAAGCCAGCCCCCATGGCTCGACAAGGGGTAACTGGGTTTAAGTGGGGTGCTGTTCATCCACATTGCTCTTTGCAAGATCTAAGGGCAGCAGAATGTGTTATCACTCCCAGACGTGAAGTGGTGCCCCCCCTCAATCTATTACAGCCATCCCAAATCTACCTCCTGAAGCCACGCCTTATGTTGTTGTTTTAGGCAATGTGCCCCCACTTAATCCAGGTACCACAGTAAGTTTCAATCAGCTATAAAACAAGGTCACTCATTGGTTGGACTCGCATTCTCTTTTTGGTAACCAGTCTGGTTGATGGATTAAGATTGTCCAAAGGGTTAAGTGGATAGGTAAAGCACAGAAATCCTTGGAGGGTGATCGTGTGATTATCAACTTCGACATGCCATTTATCGCAGGTAGAATCCTTGCATCTATCAAGCGTTCTGTTACCACTTCAAATTTTGGCCTTCGCTCTGGGATTTTTCTATAGGCCTGTGCCAGTGGACCGTGTTTAAGAGCTGAATCAGTGACATACTACACACCGACAACCTTCAGTCCAGGATGGCTCTTTAGCTTTTCCATGTGAGCTGGACCTTGCTAACAGATTCACTCCTTTGACCAATCTGGATGGCTGTGATTGACCTGAAGGGTTTGCGACCAGGGGAGGTACCAGGATGAATATTTTTAATCAGTATAAAGAGAGCCTTCCAAACCCTGATGAAAAGGTATTTAAACTTATTAGTTGGAACATGGCAGGGCTTGTGAGTAAGTTTAAGGATCCCAAGTGTCAGGATTTTGTTAGAGGTTTTGGAGTGATCTGCCTACAGGAGACTTGGGCAACATCTGACAGTTTTTTTATCAAAGGGTATAAGACCTTTTTTACACCAGTGACGAAATCTAAGAATATAAGACCAAAGGGGGGTCTGGTTATTTTTGTAACATTAGCGATTAAAGGAAAATTTACTGTGTTAACTGCTTCTATTTTGCATGGTTTAATATTTACTTCTGTTGGTTCTTCCAAGTTGATATTGCTGAATTTTTACAATGCTAGGCCCCATCTACAGGATGTAAGCAATATTCAGGCCCTGGGGTCGTTTCTACAAAAATTCCGGGGCACTTGTTCATCTACAGTGGACATTATGGTGGCATGTTCATCTGTGTGGGGATCCCAGGATGAGTGGGGAGCATGAACAGGGGTGTATGCTTTTGCAGGCTATCATTTAGAACATTCGCAACATTCTTTTATCAAATGCCTTACTGAGCCAGTTTAATGTAGCGTTTTTCTAGAATAAGATTGCCCATTGTACGAGTGCTTTAAATCCCGGTTTTATTGGGCGTGTCTGCGAGATGTTTATTGACTTTATTTTTGTCTCAGCTTTGTTTCTTCTTTTTATTATCAAGTCAGAGATACTCATGAGCCCCTTTAGTGACCATAAACAGTGTGCTTCAAGAGCAACCAGTGGGGGCTGGATGTGTCACCAGAACAATGTTGCAGGGGAGGCGACTGAGGTGGTGGCAGTTAGAGCAGGATATTTTCTACAGGACATTGTACTCCTGTTCTGAAAACAAGTTTAGAGTTTGTTTACAGCATAGCAGTTTGCCTTGTGAGGTCCTTGGGGCCTTTGAAGCTATTTCCAATTTGGCTTCTAGTCTCTTGGAAGCCCAAGTATTACGGGGTACGACGGGTAGGCCCAGATGGTTTAAAGAAGTTTGTACCCTGGCACAAAAGCATCTTATGTGTGCCCTGAATGCTAAGCCTAGAGATCCCATCTTAGTGAAGATCAGTCGCACGCAGTAAAAAAAGGAGCTTGTGAGCAGGAAGAATGGTCAAGGGACATGGCCTGGGAAGATCTGCTTGCAGCTACTACCGTAAAAAAAAATTCCAAATTTTGGAGACTAGTTAGTAGCCCGTTCTTGGCTTCAGAATCCGAAGTGTCTCTGGGATCTCATATTACAGAGGATTGCTGGTTTTCCTTTTTTGAGGAGTTCTTTAAGACTACGCAACACGCGGAAGGATGGGACGAGGGGACAGTAGCAGGGACCACAAAGTTGTTATTTTCCCTTGAGGAAGTTAAGAAGGGTATAGCAGGTTTAACCACGAGTAAGGCCCCTGGACCCGATGGTATCTCCCCTGATATGTATATCTGTGACGCCAAGGTATGGGCTCCAGTTTTGATCTCACATGTTAATGTGGCAGTTAGGGAGAGACCTACGCAGTTATGGGCATGCTCTATCATTTTCCCTGTCTTCAAAAAGGGGGGCAGGGATAGCCCAGTGACGCTATAGGCCCATCTATCTGCTCAACTCCATCATGAAGGCAGTTGGGTGAATGCCCCTGTATAGACTGGGGAAGTGGGCTGAGGAAAATGATATTCTCTCAGAAGTGCAGTATGGCTTTTGGTCTGGGAGGTCAACAGTGGACCAGTGTTTAAATCTTTATATGGTCCTAAGTAAATATACCATTGCTTGCCCCAGCTCTATTCATTTAGGGTTTATGGATCTCTCGTCTGCGTTTGATTGAGTTAATCGAGGGAAATTATGGCAGGTTATGTTACCTTTGGGTATGGACCTTGATATCGTCCTGTTTTTAAGAGATCTGCATATGAATACCACAGCCTCCGTTCGTTACTCTAGCGACTTGAAATGTTCTTGGAGTTTTTATTTTAAAGGGGGGGTTTGCCAGGGCTGTATTTTGGCCCCGTTTCATTTTAATTTGTATTATTTTTAATAACTTGGAGCAGGCCCTGATTGACACCAAAGTAGATTGTCAGCGTGTGGGAGCCCGGTGCTTACCGTGCTCTTATATGCAGATGATGATGTGATCATGGCCAAAACAGCTAGGGGGCTACAGTCCTTGTTGAATTCTTTTGCTAACTTTATGGAGGACCTGGATCTGTCAGTTAATGTTTAAAAATCTTATGTGAAGGCGGTCGGCCCTCATAAGACTAAGATATGCAAGTTTACCCTGGGGACCAGTGTTCTCCAAAAGACAAGAGTTTTTTCTTACTTGGGTCTGTTATTGGACTCCTCACTGCTGGCGTCCTCTGGTGAGTAGGAAGAAGGAGGAATTCATAAGGGCAAATGCGGCGATGTTTAGTTTTGCCTCTAGACCCGTCAGAAGACCAAATCAGGCCCTATTACAGGTCTATCATGCAAAAAACATTTCCAAGGTAGTCTATGGAAGTGAAGTCTGAGGGTGTGTGGATCAGGCCAAATTGCAGACTGTGGAAAATTCATTTTTAAGACATCTCTTATGTGTCTTGCATAGCGCACCTACATTTTCGGTGCACAAAGAACTGGGTGTGGGGTATATAACAGATACAATGCCATTTCGCCCACCCTCTTCATGGCAAGATATTTGGACAAAGCCCGCAGCCAAAATAAACAAGGAGATTTTTAAAAGACTGTTTTACAAACCCCTATTGCTATCATAACGTCACTTATTTTTACGTTGTGGTGGTGATAGAGGCTTTCCCTTATTTACAAGGCAGTGTTAAGCCACTTAACATGGCTTAACGCTGCCTTGTAAATAAGGCCCCCCTTCATGCTATACGTAGCGTGAAAGGGGTTAGGCAATGGGTGTTGCGGTGGGCGTTCGCTGCAACACCCATTGATTTTGACGCTGCCCCATATTTACAAGGGTGGAGTAAATTTGGGGCAGCGTCAAAATTAAGACCACGGAAAACCTGTTCTTACCCTGTTGAAACTAGGAGAAATGCCTTATTTCTCCTCGTTTTTGCTGTTTCTATATGTGCTGCATTGTGCACCACACATAGAAACAGTAAAACGCCATTGATTGTTTATGTACAGGAAGGTGTCCCTTCCTACACATAAACAATCATTAAAAAGAATGATGAGTTGCAAATTTTAAGTGTGCTGCATTCTGCAGCACACATAGAAGTTACAAAACGCCATTACTGATTGTTTATGTGCAGGAAGGAACACCTTCCTGCACATAAACGATCTTACTCTGCAACGCAGGCACCCTTGCACAATGGTGAATCCATCATCGTTCTTTAGCTCACTTTGCCACCTTAGTTCAGACCCAGCCATATGCAAATCAGTCTTGACCCTGTGCCTTATGGGAACAATCCAGCCCGAACTGCCAAACCAGGTCTTCCCTGAACCGGAAACAAGCATCCTGGGACCGGTTTCGGGCTAACAGCCCTCATCAGCCAGCCTAGCTTGAATCCAGTGGCAAAGTGAGCAAGGGACCCACGTCTGAGCATACCAGTTAGCTGTTAGCCCGAAACAGGATGCTTGTTTCCGGTCCAGGGAAGACATGGCTTGGCAGTTCGGGCTGGACTGTTCCCATGAGGCACAGGGTCAAGACTGATTTGCATATAGCTGTGTCTGAACTGGGGTGGCGAAGTGAGCTAAAGAACGATGATGGATTCAACCCAGAACTGTGACTGGGGGTGGGTGAGTGTTTGAAAAGTTTCAGCGCTCCGTCCATCATCTCCTTGTGTTTGCTTTGTTCGCCCTAAGTTGGCAGGGTATGCCCAGACGTGGGTCCCTTGCTCACTTTGCCACTGGATTCAAGCTAGCCTGGCTGATGAGGGCTGTTAGCCCGAAACCGGTCCCAGGATGCTTGTTTCCGGTCCAGGGAAGAAATGGCTTGGCAGTTCGGGCTGGACTGTTCCGATGAGGCACAGGGTCAAGGCTGATTTGCATATAGCTGTGTCTGAACTGGGGTGGTGAAGTGAGCTAAAGAACGATGATGAATTCAACCCAGATCTGTGACTGGGGGTGAGTGTCTGAAAAGTTTCAGCGCTCCGTCCATCATCTCCTTGTGTTTGCTTTGTTCGCCCTAAGTTGGCAGGGTATGCCCAGACGTGGGTCCCTTGCTCACTTTGCCACTGGATTCAAGCTAGCCTGGCTGATGAGGGCTGTTAGCTCAAATCCGGTCCCAGGATGCTTGTTTCCGGTCCAGGGAAGACATGGCTTGACAGTTCGGGCTGGACTGTTCCCAAGAGGCACAGGGTCAAGACTGATTTGCATATAGCTGTGTCTGAACTGGGGTGGCGAAGTGAGCTAAAGAACGATTATGGATTCAACCCAGATCTGTGAGTGGGGGTGAGTGCCTGAAAAGTTTCAGCGCTCCGTCCATCATCTCCTTGTGTTTGCTTTGTTCGCCCTAAGTTGGCAGGGTTTGCCCAGACGTGGGTCCCTTGCTCACTTTGCCACTGGATTCAAGCTAGCCTGGCTGATGAGGGCTGTTAGCCCGAAACCGGTCCCAGGATGCTTGTTTCCGGTCCAGGGAAGACATGGCTTGGCAGTTCGGGCTGGACTGTTCCCATGAGGCACAGGGTCAAGACTGATTTGCATATAGCTGTGTCTGAACTGGGGTGGCGAAGTGAGCTAAAGAACGATGATGGGTTCAACCCAGATCTGTGACTGGGGGTGAGTGTCTGAAAAGTTTCAGCGCTCCGTCCATCATCTCCTTGTGTTTGCTTTGTTCGCCCTAAGTTGGCAGGGTATGCCCAGACGTGGGTCCCTTGCTCACTTTGCCACTGGATTCGAACTAGCCTGGCTGATGAGGGTTGTTAGCCCGAAACTGGTCCCAGGATGCTTGTTTCCGGTCCAGGGAAGACATGGCTTGGCAGTTCGGGCTGGACTGTTCCCATGAGGCACAGGGTCAAGACTGATTTGCATATAGCTGTGTCTGAACTGGGATGGCGAAGTGAGCTAAAGAACGATGATGGATTCAACCCAGATCTGTGACTGGGGGTGAGTGTCTGAAAAGTTTCAGCGCTCCGTCCATCATCTCCTTGTGTTTGCTTTGTTCGCCCTAAGTTGGCAGGGTATGCCCAGATATGGGTCTCTTGCTCACTTTGCCACTGGATTCAAGCTAGCCTGGCTGATGAGGGCTGTTAGCCCGAAACCGGTCCCAGGATGCTTGTTTCCGGTCCAGGGAAGACATGGCTTGGCAGTTCGGGCTGGACTGTTCCCATGAGGCAAAGGGTCAAGACTGATTTGCATATAGCTGTGTCTGAACTGGGGTGGCGAAGTGAGCTAAAGAACAATGATGGATTCAACCCAGATGTGTGACTGGGGGTGAGTGTCTGAAAAGTTTCAGCGCTCCGTCCATCATCTCCTTGTGTTTGCTTTGTTCGCCCTAAGTTGGCAGGGTATGCCCAGACTTGGGTCCCTTGCTCACTTTGCCACTGGATTCAAGCTTGCCTGGCTGATGAGGGCTGTTAGCCTGAAACCGGTCCCAGGATGCTTATTTCCGGTCCAGGGAAGACATGGCATGGCAGTTCGGGCTGGACTGTTCCCATGAGGCACAGGGTCAAGACTGATTTGCATATAGCTGTGTCTGAACTGGGGTGGCGAAGTGAGCTAAAGAACGATGATGGATTCAGCCCAGATCTGTGACTGGGGATGAGTGTCTGAAAAGTTTCAGTGCTCTGTCCATCATCTCCTTGTGTTTGCTTTGTTCGCCCTAAGTTGGCAGGGTATGCCCAGACGTGGGTCCCTTGCTCACTTTGCCACTGGAATCAAGCTAGCCTGGCTGATGAGGGCTGTTAGCCCGAAACCGGTCCCAGGATGCTTGTTTCCGGTCCAGGAAGTCATGGCTTGGCAGTTCGGGCTGGACTGTTCCCATGAGGCACAGGGTCAAGACTGATTTGCATATAGCTGTGTCTGAACTGGGGTGGCGAAGTGAGCTAAAGAACGATGATGGATTCAACCCAGATCTGTGACTGGGGGTGAGTGTCTGAAAAGTTTCAGCGCTCCTTCCATCATCTCCTTGTGTTTGCTTTGTTCGCCCTACGTTGGCAGGGTATGCCCAGACGTGGGTCCCTTGCTCACTTTGCCACTGGATTCAAGCTAGCCTGGCTGATGACGGCTGTTAGCCCGAAACTGGTCCCAGGATGCTTGTTTCCGGTCCAGAGAAGACATGGCTTGGCAGTTCGGGCTGTACTGTTCCCATGAGGCACAGGGTCAAGACTGATTTGCATATAGCTGTGTCTGAACTGGGGTGGCGAAGTGAGCTAAAGAACGATGATGGATTCAACCCAGATCTGTGACTGGGGGTGAGTGTCTGAAAAGTTTCAGCGCTTCGTCCATCATCTCCTTGTGTTTGCTTTGTTCGTCCTACGTTGGCAGGGTATGCCCAAACGTGGGTCCCTTGCTCACTTTGCCACTGGATTCAAGCTAGCCTGGCTGATGAGGGCTGTTAGCCCGAAACCGGTCCCAGGATGCTTGTTTCCGGTCCAGGGAAGACATGGCTTGGCAGTTCGGGCTGGACTGTTCCCATGAGGCACAGGGTCAAGACTGATTTGCATATAGATGTGTCTGAACTGGGGTGGCGAAGTGAGCTAAAGAACGATGATGGATTCAACCCAGATCTGTGACTGGGGGTGAGTGTCTGAAAAGTTTCAGCGCTCCGTCCATCATCTCCTTGTGTTTGCTTTGTTCGCCCTAAGTTGGCAGGGTATGCCCAGACATGGGTCCCTTGCTCACTTTGCCACTGGATTCAAGCTTGTCTGGCTGATGAGGGCTGTTAGCCCAAAACCGTTCCCAGGATGCTTGTTTCCGGTTCAGAGAAGACATGGCTTGGCAGTTCGGGCTGGACTGTTCCCATGAGGCACAGGGTCAAGACTGATTTGCATATAGCTGTGTCTGAACTGGGGTGGCGAAGTGAGCTAAAGAACGATGATGGATTCAACCCAGATCTGTGACTGGGGGTGAGTGCCTGAAAAGTTTCAGCGCTCCGTCCATCATCTCCTTGTGTTTGCTTTGTTCGCCCTAAGTTGGCAGGGTATGCCCAGACGTGGGTCCCTTGCTCACTTTGCCACTAGATTCAAGCTAGCCTGGCTGATGAGGGCTGTTAGCCCGAAGCCGGTCCCAGGATGCTTGTTTCCGATCCAGAGAAGACATGGCTTGGCAGTTCGGGCTGGACTGTTCCCATGAGGCACAGGGTCAAGACTGATTTGCATATAGCTGTGTCTGAACTGGGGTGGCGAAGTGAGCTAAAGAACGATGATGGATTCAACCCAGATCTGTGACTGGGGGTGAGTGTCTGAAAAGTTTCAGCGCTCCGTCCATCATCTCCTTGTGTTTGCTTTGTTCGCCCTAAGTTGGCAGGGTATGCCCAGACGTGGGTCCCTTGCTCACTTTGCCACTGGATTCAAGCTTGCCTGGCTGATGAGGGCTGTTAGCCCGAAACCGGTCCCAGGATGCTTGTTTCCGGTCCAGGAAGACATGGCTTGGCAGTTCGGGCTGGACTGTTCCCATGAGGCACAGGGTCAAGACTGATTTGCATATAGCTGTGTCTGAACTGGGGTGGCGAAGTGAGCTAAAGAACGATGATAGATTCAGCCCAGATCTGTGACTGGGGATGAGTGTCTGAAAAGTTTCAGCGCTCTGTCCATCATCTCCTTGTGTTTGCTTTGTTCGCCCTAAGTTGGCAGGGTATGCCCAGACGTGGGTCCCTTGCTCACTTTGCCACTGGAATCAAGCTAGCCTGGCTGATGAGGGCTGTTAACCCGAAACCGGTCCAGGATGCTTGTTTCCGGTTCAGAGAAGACATGGCTTGGCAGTTCGGGCTGGACTGTTCCCATGAGGCACAGGGTCAAGACTGATTTCCCAATCAGTCTTGACCCTGTGCTACTATGGGAACAATCCAGCCCGAACTGCCAAACCAGGTCTTCCCTGAACCGGAAGCAAGCATCCTGGGACGGTTCGAGCTAACAGCCCTCATCAGCCAGCCTAGCTGAATCCAGTGGCAAAGTGAGCAAGAGACCCACGTCTGAGCATACCAGTTAGCTGTTAGCCCGAAACAGGATGCTTGTTTCCGGTCCAGGGAAGACATGGCTTGGCAGTTCGGGCTGGACTGTTCCCATGAGGCACAGGGTCAAGACTGATTTGCATATAGCTGTGTCTGAACTGGGGTGGCGAAGTGAGCTAAAGAACGATGATGGATTCAACCCAGATCTGTGACTGGGGGTGAGTGTCTGAAAAGTTTCAGCGCTCCATCCATCATCTCCTTGTGTTTGCTTTGTTCGCCCTAAGTTGGCAGGGTATGCCCAGACGTGGGTCCCTTGCTCACTTTGCCACTGGATTCAAGCTTGCCTGGCTGATGAGGGCTGTTAGCCCAAAACCGTTCCCAGGATGCTTGTTTCCGGTTCAGAGAAGACATGGCTTGGCAGTTCGGGCTGGACTGTTCCCATGAGGCACAGGGTCAAGACTGATTTGCATATAGCTGTGTCTGAACTGGGGTGGCGAAGTGAGCTAAAGAACGATGATGGATTCAACCCAGATCTGTGACTGGGGGTGAGTGTCTGAAAAGTTTCAGCGCTCCGTCCATCATCTCCTTGTGTTTGCTTTGTTCGCCCTAAGTTGGCAGGGTATGCCCAGACGTGGGTCCCTTGCTCACTTTGCCACTGGATTCAAGCTTGCCTGGCTGATGAGGGCTGTTAGCCCGAAGCCGGTCCCAGGATGCTTGTTTCCGGTCCAGGGAAGACATGGCTTGGCAGTTCGGGCTGGACTGTTCCCATGAGGCACAGGGTCAAGACTGATTTGCATATAGCTGTGTCTGAACTGGGGTGGCGAAGTGAGCTAAAGAACGATGATGGATTCAACCCAGATCTGTGACTGGGGGTGAGTGTCTGAAAAGTTTCAGCGCTCCGTCCATCATCTCCTTGTGTTAGCTAAATTTAGCGCCAGCACAGGGTAAAACGCAGGGCTGCACCATAGTGTTGTAAATACGGTGCAGCCCTGCGCTTCAGAAGTGGCGAGAGCAGCATTAAGCCAAGAAGGTTAACGCTGCGCTCTGTCACTTCCTTGTACATATGCCCCTGTATGTCTTTGGCTAGGTCTCTGCAGAATCCTTGGCTTAAGTATATCAAGGACCTATCCCAGAGCCAAGGCAGGAGTGAGATTTATAGCTCCCCTTAAGGAATTGTGAGGTTTGACAGCAAATGGGCTAAAGAAAATTTTTGTCGGCTCAGGTCTACCTCTGCAGAAGAGAGTGTCCTTTTGAAACCCCGAGTGCGTGCCCACCTCTTGTTGAAGTCCACTCCATTTATCGAGCCTTATCTTTTAATCGTAAAAAGCACATATGAGTGATTCCTGCTGACCAGATTTAGGCTTGGTCTCTTTAATTTTTTGTTGTCATACCTCCGGGTGAGGAACTGGGGTCACCCTTTGAAGTCCTGCAGCTGCGACAATCTGTCTCCACAGGACACCCTGCATTTCATAATGTTTTGTAAATTCTACGAGGTACCAGGGAGTCGTACATTATACCATTGCTAAAAAGAATGAATTTCCTTCAAGTGCGTCCTGGCCTTTTGTATTTGCAATTGTTACCTGAAGATGTTGGGGCATATCTACAAGGGCTTTATCTCCGCTTTTTTGGCTTTTAAAGCCAAAAAAGCAGAGATAAAACTAGCGCCCTATTAACAAGAGGGTGCAAACATGCATAATCGCATGTTAGCACCCTTTTTCCCAACGCCTCCCTTTGCATCTCTAATGAGATGCAAAGTGGGCGTCACTGGGCGTACCCCGGATGGTCTACCTTGCAAATATCGCTGATGTTCACATCGCGATATTTACAAGGCAGCCCACAGGATTATAGCATACGTTAGATTTTGGCGAAAACGGCCGTTTCGCCAAAATCTAACGTATGCTAAAATCCTGACTTACCTATGTTTGACATAGGGGTGGATTATGCTGATACGACCACAGGGTCGTATCAGCAAGGTTATCGCCGTTTTGCAGGGAACATCGCTGGAAAACCAGCGATGTTCCCTTCAAAGCGGCGATTTCCCCGCTATCGCTGGATTTCTTATCGCCGTTGTGAAAAGCGTTGTTGATACAGCGCTATCACGGCGATGAAATCCAGCGATAGGATAAACATCGCTAAACGCGCTTAGCGATGTTTATCTCTAATCATTGTTGATATGCCCCGTTATTTTTAATGTAGTATGCTTTTCGAAAGCAGCTATGAGATTGAGAAAAACCTGTGATTGATTTTGAACCTGTTTGATAATGGATACTTTTTTATTGAGCTGTGTATGTTTTTAGGGATAATTCTTTTTATTTAATTTTATTCATATTATTGTATTTTATGCCTGAGGTTTTATTGCGTATGCTCTGCATAATTTAACCATGGTCCCTGTTGCTGTATCTTGCTTTTATGGTTTCTATACAAAGAACCGAAAAAAGATCCTGAAACACACCTTTCTTTGTGCCTGACAAGTGTGAATGGTGATGTAAGTTAGTATAGGTCGTGTTAGAGTTTGAACCTCATTCAGCCACACTAGTTCGTACACCAGGTCAGTTGTTTTATTTTGGACATGGTATATCTCTTATCATTAATTAATTAGTATTATTTAAATACATGTGAATGTCCTCAACAATAACTATTTCAATTTAACTTGTTTCATCTGGTTGTGCTTTTGGTAGGCCTGTCTTTTGGTGAAATTAACATTTACTAGATCAGAGGCGGAATAATGTATTTGTTTTATTCCAAAACTAGGGTGCCGAGTTCATGTTTTGAGAAGTATCAGCTCGGAGTTGTTTGGCGTTATATTCTGCTTTGATCTTGATTTTCAGTTTCTTGCCTGCAATGGCTGACGTAGAATGTTCTCACAGTGCATATTATGTGAATTGCTCTCTGTGACTCACCTATATAATTGACATTCTATAAATGGTCTAGGTGTCTACTAAAGGCAAGGGGAAAAGCGTTATGCTGTAAGAAAATGAAACATCACACACTATCAAGTGTGTGATGTTATTCTACATTTTATTCTGCTTTGAATTTTATGATTATGTGTATCACTATCTATATGAGTTAAATGACTTGCACTAGCACTTCAGAAAATGTGTCTATGATTTGGATTTAGAGTTTTAAACAAAATATATGCTTCATTGCTGATGAAAAATAAAATGTTTATATGTATATGTTGATGTCACTACAAGTTTTTCTTTATTGAAAGGAGTGCGAACTTTTACAGCTGAAAGTTTATTTATTCATTTATTGATTTTTTACTCGTTTTGTTCTGGTATGACAATTGTTTACCTTTTTTGAGATCCCACTTTTGAACCTTGTCTATATTTACTGTATGGCTCTTTTGTTTTCGCCTTGTGAAATAAGTTACCTTGAGCAGTTGAATTTTACGGTGGAAAGGGAGTTTTTGTTGTTGACTAGAAAATGAAACATCACAGGAATAGTAAAGCTAATGTATAAACCACTTCTGTAAAGCAAAATACACTCTAATAGATGCTGCACAAGAAATTAAGCTGAGAAATTAATAGAAACTTAGACCAGAAAAGGGATGGTGGAATGCTTGAATTAATAATACTTACTCTTAATCATTCTAGGCCACATTCCAATCTTTTGATTTTAGCTCAACTGTTCTATTACAGACAGGGACCAACCATTTGCAAATACATTTTAATCTACCTCCTCACAAGATGATCCTGGCCAAACAGCCAGACCATATCCCTGTGAATGCGAACAGAAACAACCCCAGAGATTGTTAAGCTTGGATTGGAGGACATCATCTTGAGTCCCTTGTCAAATGAGGTTGGGTCCTATGTATGGGCATGCTTCCTCGATTTAGTCTGACTCACTTAGACCATACACAAAGTGATGGGTGGGGTGCTCGAATTACGCTCAGACACCAACCACATGAAAGTCACTGTCCTTTCCCCATTCCTACAGGGATGGTTCCTACCAAACTGAACAGCTAGGCTGTGTCCCCTGCCCCCTGAAAGGGAATATAAGCAACCCAAACAAACAAAATGATCATGCCATTGAACAGATGCAAATTTAATATATTTTTCCCAATATGTATATAGTACACCTTTCCTAACTGAGGTGTTCTTGAGCATTGCTGCACCCAAGCTTATGAATACTCCCTCTTAAGGGATGAGTTAAATCTTTCTGGATGTTCCAGCTCAGGACAACTTGTCATCGTCTGATCCTTTATGTTATCTAATGTTTCCTGGATATTATTGTGAAGTGTATATGTCTGGTTTGAAATTTGCAAATTATGACTGAAATATGTGAGAAGATAGAAGCATATGTCACTAACATGCGTCTTTACAGTTGGGGTTTTCCAAAGGTTCTGGTTTTACATCCTCAGCAAATGTTTGACCACCTTGCGAAAGCTGAGGGTAATGTCACTACAATAAGAACTGTTGTCCCTAGTCTTCATATTTTCTCAGTATACTGTGCCCATCCATCGACTCTTACACAGATGATTCCTCTTTCTACCCAATCCACCAAATGCACTGCTTGACCATTTCAGGCTGAAATGACTAGTTGTAAAAAGTATTGGTCACATGAGCTCCCAGGCCAGCCATACATTTTAATGAGAAATCTTGTCCTAGCATGGATGTTGACTCTTTTGTAACTCATCTGGCACTGGCTCCAGCTCTCTGCACCATGTAATGCATCCTCAACTGAGCATGGTAGGCTGCTGGAGTGCAAGGGCGTAGGTTCTTCTGCTGGAATGTTTTGCTATTCGTTCGCCCATCTTGAAGTGGTACTACATTTAAATCATCAGTTTTTAATGTTGAAACATGTCCCCATATGAGGGTTTACTGTGCAGCATTGTCATGACACATTCAACCCATGTAGAACTATTCTCACACCCTGTTTAAAATTGTTAACGTGGGATAGATGGTGTAAGACAGGAATCTGGCCATTTTTAATCAAAGTTGTAATAAGTAGTAATAGTACTAAATATTTATTTTAAAAAAATGATGTTATAGAAATATAAATAATTTGCATATATAAAAATTGTAAAATCTGTTAGCATAAATTTAAAACAGTGCAATAATTACATAGTTTAAGTGACCAAAACATTACATTCCTATTAAATCAAATATACTCCTAACATTTCGCAATTAGTCAACAGTCCCTATGAAACTTTTCTAAAATTGGAAATATCTTGTTTTATATAACACTGATATATCTTGTGATAGCAATCATTCTGCAAAAATGAGGCCTGGGTGGAGTCCGCCATGCTACACGGAGTTCTACAAGCAGTGGTGTGCGTTTGGTCATGCGATTTGCATTGATTTTCAGCACCGGGTGTTTGTCCTGTGCTGTAAAATCAGCACGAATGGCACCATGCGCAGCGCAAGAGGGTACTACTTCTTTGCTGCTGCTCGAGTAGATTTCCTACTCGAATGGCAGCTTTCTAAACGCAAACGGAAGGTTTCTCAATCCGAGCGGTGGTGACCATCCACGACCGCCTGCATTGAAAAATCCGACCGCCCAAGTTGAGAAATCTCACCGGGAGGTGGATTTTCCTCGCTCGCGCTCGCCAAGTTGAAGCTGGCGGGCGCGAGTGAGGAAAAAACTTTTTCAGAACTCTGCGTGCTCCGATAAGCGTGGAGTGCGGAAAACTCTGCAAACTCTGCGAACGGAGCGGAGTTCACTGCCCAGGCCTAGCCAAAATGTGTCATTGAGAATAAGAAGACTAATGCATCATTCTGAGGTAAAACTTGATATCTTCAGAAAACTGGACGAAGGCTTTGCATCCTTTCCTCCATAAAAAAGACTGTAAGGTCGCATGTACAATAATCATTATTTTGACAAATTCTCCGCCACGATATTCTCAGAATTGGATTGATTCCTATACATTACAGTAGAATTTGATTCATGTTTCTTTTGTCTGGGATTTGAGATTAGTAGGGAAAAAACCTTTCCTCTCCCAGACTTTCGATTGAGTGCATTACGGATTTTTTAGTTGACAAATACTGGCTGGCTTCTCTAGCCATTTCACTTAGAAGATCTTTTATCTTTGCCGCAGAAAATTCTTTATCCATGTTGAGAACATCAATGGCCTAAATCAGCATTAAAGGCAAAATGTACGATTTGACAAGAGAACTAAACAGAAAGATTCTGGGCATCTTTCAAAATTTTGACAGGGAATATATCGCTATCCTGGTTCTTTGCTAAAGAAAATAGGAGCCTTAGTGTACAAGATTTAGCTAATTTACTAATAAAATTGCTACTTTATTTTCGATTTTGATAAACTTTTTCCTACAACTTTTTTTGTGGTGTACTAAATGTTATAGGTTGAATATACCCTGGTAAAGTTAAGTGAATGGAGGCTCTCTACTGAAACTATTATAAATGCTAGCCTGCCAATCATTGAACCCCTCCTAGAGGCTAGGCCGCTGTCATTGCAAGCTGAAACAACTTTTCCATGCAGAGTCAAGATAAATGTAGGCCTTTGGCTCGGCCGGCGTATTTGTGTGGCATGAACCATACTAATAATAACACAAGCACTTTCCTAGAAAATGCAATTTGTTCAATCAAAGCTTCTGGTAATCAATGATAGTGCTGGGGCTAAAAAAAACGTGAACCAAATACTTTATCTTTTTCATGATTTCCACTAATGACTACCATAAAATATATTCAAAAGCATAAAGCATGCTTTGGACTTGACTCGCCTCCAACAATGGGTTGTTCTAAAGCAGGGTTCTCCAAAGTCGGCCCTGGAGGGCCAGATCAATGCCAGATTTTCAGCATATCCCCATTTAGATAAATATAGTTAACTTAAAAATGTTGGCATGTGCTGACTTTGGAGAACCCTGCTCTAAAGGACTGTGGCTAAAAATCTCAGTAGAGAAGAATCAAACAAGAGTTATCACTACATCAAATTAGGGCATTGCATCTTCATTTGTTTTCTAGTACTGCTTGTCAGGACTTGGAGCAATTTGTTTCATTTTGAGGCCTCCCACAAGTTCCTGCACAATGGGTTAAAGCTCATGGAACCCTCTTTAGGCATTAATTATGCCTCACTCCTGACGGAGTGACGTTTTTGCCTTTTTGACTGCCCAGTCAAGAAGGAGCTGGGAGGAACAGGCCTCTTGTTTGGCTCAGGCTACTGGTTGCACATGAGATGGGGCAGCTAAAACTGCCGGGGATTGCTAGAGATGCTCATGGGGGTGCATAAGCTGACACTTACTAAAGAATAGTGCAACTGCGGGTATGAACCGAGAATTATTGAGCTACTTTGCAAGTTTGAGCGTGCGCTAATGAACTGAGTGATGGTGCAAATGTGAACATGCATTAAGGGTAAATATATGCTGGTGCAAATGTAGAGAAGCTTCAAAGACTTCTAGTAATGGTGAAAATGTGGGCTGACACTCTGGGGGCAAATTTAGGAACATGCACTCTGCATTCATGAGTGATGGTGAAAACCTACACATGCAGCAACCATGCATTATGGATTACTCACAAATGGGGCAAATATAAGCAAGCAATTGGAATTAATTAGTGGGAAGAAAATCTGAGCATGCACTAACAAATGCTGAGTGATCAGGCAAATGTAAAAATGTATAACTCTACACATATAGTGAACATTCCTGGCACAATAGTGCCCATTGCTGTATAAGGCTTCACTGTAATAATGCAGGTGGTTGTTTAAAAATTGTGGGCATTCTTGGTGCAGTGATGGTCAGCTCTGGTGTCATATACACACTGTCGCAATATTAGTAATTTGTTCAATTGTATTGATATTATCTTCACAGCTGTCTCAGGCCTCAACCAATAAGACGGCTGCAACATCTGCATCCATCCCGCAATGACTCATCCATTCATACACCCGCACTTTGATCCGCCACCATGCTCTCACGTATTTAACCATTCATCCATGCCCCAAAACATTCATCCATCTCTCCATGCACTGACACATTAATTTGTCCATGCAGTTACTCACTCATTTATGCATCCATGCCCTCACTCATCCATCCATTGACTTGTAATATCTACCTGTCCTTACAAATGCATACAATCTTGACAACCAATTAGCAAGCACCTTCACTTCTAAAATAGCCAGATCTCTTGGCTTTTGCCAATGCTTCTAACATTGTTGGTGGATGATTAACATAATGACGGTAACACAATATGAAGTGCCTATCTGGCAATACTTCTACCATCAACGGTACTGCCTCATTACTGGATGCGGGAGATAATGCTTTACTGCCTGCATCATTTGTAGCTACACAACAACCAAGATTATCTCCCAGCGGATCATTACTTTTGTCAACCAGTACTTTCGCACAACCGATATATTTTCTATAATGTGGGGACCAGACGCAGAGACTGTCACCCACATCATCATATCAGGTATCAAATTTCAGATATAGTTTCTTGCCCGTTAAATTTGCAAGACATGAAAACTGAAGGTTAAGACATGAAAGCAGAAGGTTGCCTGATGGCTCCAGGTCAGTAAGGACACAATGATTCAGTCCTGGTCTTTTGCAAGTCACTGTTTTTAGGCCTCTTAGTCCAAGTGGACCAACTGACGCGGGAAAAGACCACAACTCCCAAAATTCGCAGGTATAAAATGAAAATCCAGGACTGTGGCACTGCATTATTGGTAGCCTTACATGAAAGACATCACATATAATCCAGCACGAAGTCGATTGATAAGAACCAGCCATTTCTAATGCAAAGTGGAATACAAAACTGTGAAATTTGGACAAATTATCGTAGCGACCTGTCTCCCAAGGCAACAAATGTAATTCTCTTTATTTAATGTACTTGCATCACTTATCAAAGATTGTACCCAAAGGTTTATATGCATAACTCATACAACTCTAAGCACCAAGCAAGGGAATGCACCAAGGAACAGTGGCGTAGCAAGTAAGTCATGGGTCCTGGTGCAAAAAAAACATAAAATGCTGGAATTCGGAAGGGTGGACCCCTAATGCCCCGGCCCCTGTTTCACTGCACTTGCTGCACCATGGATATCTATTCCTCTGTCAAGGAAACCTTTCCTGTCTTGCGTGCAATAAAACAAGGGCAGATGTCTTTACCTTTTTTTACTTTTAGTCTTTTCAAAACAATTCAAGCTAGAATGTATGTCCTACAGAATACATGTATAGAATTACAATGCAGGGCAGAGCAGAGGCTGTGATCAGGAGACTCATAAATAATACAAATGGCTCCTTGCCTTTGTGACTCCAAACGCATGTTTCAGCAGAGAGCTAGCACGCTTCATATTACACAAAATTGCTGTTTTGCCACAAGAGACAGGTTCAAAATGGCACCGCCAAATGAGTGTTAAGGTTGTCTCTTTGCCTGTTATACCAGATATAACACTTGTCAAATAACGCAGATGGCCCTTCAGCATCTCTCGGGTGATTCTACATTAAGGGGCGAGTTAAAGTGCAGACTATATTTTCAGCCAAAGCTTTTCTTTGAAATGGTTTGCACTGAAACAATCAACATTATAATAACAACTCAGAATGAAATGATATCTACGAAGAAAACAGCCTGCTTGAGTGCAGGAAAGATGCAGGTAAGCTTAATGTACCAGGGTACCAATTGCCTACAGTGTGCTTGGGAATGGTTTACAAAGAAATGATTAACGTGTTCTTTATTGTGGCACAAACAGGCATGCATGCAAGCATTTCCTGACCCAATGCATACACTGGCATCTGCCCTCTCCTCTAAGCGATCTTCCATACTGGGGTTTTTGTGAACAAGATTGGCACGACATGCTCCCAGTATTGTGCCCGTTAGCAATATCAACTCCATTGAAATGATTTTGCTTTGCAGGATTTTCCCATCATTTTCTGCTGATGTGATAACAAATCTTACCCCGCCCGCCTCTACTGCAGACCCCTAACCATAGCACCTTCTAAGGAGTATTATGAGTTTTACTGACCCCCTTTCTTTATATTATTGTTTCTATGGGCAGCATAGTGGTATAATGTATTCAATATAAAGGCGAGGCAAGGGATTATGGGTCACAGGATTATTTACTGCTTATTAACTGTTGACTCCGATCGAGTCAGAATGGTCACAGCCTCCACACAGCATATTTTATTGAGCTCTGAGGAGTCATCTCTGCCCAGAGACGTCCGCCTATTGTGGGCTCATAGGAGGAATTTGACATCTCTTTCACACCTTTTCCACTAGCTAAGAGTTGCTGGAGAGTTCAGGCAAATTAGTCTGGAGGACTATGAGCTAGCAAAAAGGTAGCTTTTTAAAAGTTACATTTCCTTAATATTGATTAAAAATTAGATTTCACCATTGATTTGGATTTTTAATAAACATTAATACAGTTGTTTAATTATTTTTGTAGCTGATTCCATTCTCGAGATACAGTACTAGTATTTTCATCTGTTCTCTGGTATTCTACTTAAGGCAGCTGATCCTGCCACAATGAAAAATAGCTTTTAGGGTCTTGTCACTATAGGGACAAGGTAATATTATTTTTCTATCTGTTCCACTTGTAAATACTATGCACTCTGCCTTGTGGCCTAGAAAGCCTGCATAGGAGTGACTTATAATATTTAAAAGGGAGATCTTTACGTGTCAAGAAATTGTTATTTTGACAGGTTGCACTGTATGTTTTATACTAAAGCAGTCAGGTTACACAGGGAAAGCCTGTATCCATGTTTGCTGTAGTGGGTGAAACAATAGGTGCTGAAGTCCACAAGAGGTATTCAACTTCCAGTCCCTGGGTTCACTTTCTACACCATATACTAGCAACTTACAGGTAAGTGAAATGTACCAGTTATGAATAAGCCAATTTAACCATGTTTAAAGGGGAAGCACAGGCAATGTTCTACTGGTTAGCAGGGGTAGAGTGCACAGAGTTAAAAATCCAGCAAACATAGTGTCCAAGAAAAGGCGAAAAATGTGGGGTGACCACGCACAAAAGACAGATTTCCTACAAACAGGAATTGACTTCACAGTGAAAGGTTGCGCATCACCTTGGATAGTGAAACCCTGGCAGCACAAACTGGGAAGATCACTATCTTGGTTACAAATTAATATAAAACTAACCACACACACCAGCACAGGCAAATGTCATTGCCTTTGTCTGGCAGGTACAAGAAGAGGAATCAAATGGCTTAAATCCTGCCCTTGGTCCCTTTGGCATCTTTGATCTTCAGTATCACAGTACTGCCTTCTATGAACTCTAAGCCCAGCATCCTGCTTGCACGCAGAGAAACTGGTTTCTAAGATAAACCTTATGGGCTATCATGGAAACACATACACAAAAGCCCACCCACAGTCCTGGGAGAAGCAAACGGTGGCCCTTCTTGCATATCAAGTGTGCCAACCCTGCAGAATCAAGGCTGCTCTCTTTGAATTCTGTCTGCAGATGTAGCAGGTAAGAGAACAGTTGAAGCAACAAAATGAAGGATTATAGTGCTGGAAACTGGTCTGAAGGCTTCAAAATTAAAATTGGAGTTTCCTCACCCAAATTTGAACTTATGGTTTAAATAAGACATTTCAACTTAAAGGGGCAAGGGGCAGAGGGATGTTGATCAGAATGCCTGTTGTAGTCAGGATTTGAAAATTTGACTACTGTATGTATATGGTATGTATGTATATGGTATTTCTATAGACCAAATCAAGCCAAAAGGCGGTGGAGGATAGTAGTTAATGTATTGTGATGCAGTGCATTAAAGAGGTGAGTTTAGTCTGATATCTTTCCGAATTTTCACAGCGTTTGAGAGAATTTGGTTATAAAGACCAGCACAAAGATGTTGGCATAGGCACACAATTTAAAAGTGTTTACACTACAACAATAAGTTTCAGATGTGAGAGTGCAAATTGCTGGATTTATAACCACAAAGCATTCACAATTGCTCACTTTTCAGTCTTAAAACCATATATTCCTGTCTAACACTACGCCGTGATATCTTTAATGCTATTTGGGAGTAAATTCTTTTACTGACTCTAGTGGTGGGTAGTCGGCGTTTCAAATCTTGGTTAGCAATGAAGGTTTGTGACCTCCCACATACACGTGAGTTGATGGCCATTCACAAACTGTTGTCTGACTCATTCCAACTCTGCAAGTGCCCTGAAATTTACTCCTTTCATAGTACGGAGTATAAACCTTTTTAGGGTGGGAAGAGGAGCAGAATATCTCAACTGACACTTGGGTGCAGAGGAAGGGGTTACACCACCCAAAAATATTTTCTCCAAGAAAATGTTGTGAAATTGCACAAAGAAGCTGGATTTCTATGAGGCGGAATTGCACCATGTGTGCAATTCTGCATTGGGGATATGCCAATCCCAAAAAGGAGGAATTCACATGACTATCCCAGGAATATACCTGGAAGATTGAGAATGGTGCAGCATTCTAGGTGCAACCTGGAAAACTTGGAATGTTTTGTGAATCCTTGAAATTTGTTTAAACTATGCCAAAGCCAAAGTGAAAACTCCCAGTTGTAGTTTAATGTATTTTGTCGTGACTGGGAATCAGACACAGTGGGTCCGATTCACAAAGGAATCATAGCTCGGCACCTGTAAAAGTACTCTTATGCATAGTGTAAATTTACGGTTCTCCTATTTACATAGCTCATTAGTACTACATCCGCCACGCACACTACAGAGTAAATTATATTTTTTTATAAATAGCCAATTTACGAATAATTGTGCCTACTCATTATGCATTGGGAAAAGGCAACTCTGCTGTGTGGTTGCAATTTTTTACCGCCCTTGCAGAAACCACTTCCCAACACCCCAATAAAACTTTGGGGTGTTCATCCTGAAAGAAATTTTACTCCAGCTCTTTGCTGGTGCAAATGACTGACCATTTCCAGGGTGGCCAAGGTCGAAGAGGAATTTGTTCATGCAAAAAAACTCGGGTTTGTGGATGTTTACACACTCTGAAGGTGAACTACACCTTGATCTGCCCACGTCCCACCCATTGCATTGGATTTACTACTGTATAAGTGTACGTAGTTGTGGTGTAAAATTGTGGAGTAGTAAATACATTCACACCTGATAGATAGTAAGACTTTTGTGGATACCTGAAAGACGTAAATAGAGCCATTTGAACCATAGCTTTAGGCAGTGGCGGCTCGCATAGGGCGTGCTGCGGGGCGGTGAGGCGGGCGGGAGAGGGGCAGGGTGGGGGGTAGTAAACTCGGACATACGACGGAATGGAGGAAAGAAATTATTACGTTCCTCCGTTCCTTTGTATGTCCGAGTTTACTACCCCCACCCTGCCCTTCCCCGCCCCGCCCCGCAGCACGCCCTATGCGAGCCGCCACTGGCTTTAGGCTTATGGACCAAAATGGCTTTGCGAATCAGACCTATTGTCATTTAACATTAGCTGCAAGTCGGCAGTGCTTTAGAAACTACGGGGCATATTATCAAGAAACAGCGTTAAAACTATCGCCGCTTTAGCGGCAGAAAACTGCCGCTAAAGCGGCGATAATGGGCTTTATAATATGCCCTTGAGAATTCCAATAGAAGCCCATGTTCTGGTGACAACATGGGCTTCTATTGGAATTCTCAAGAGCATATTATCAAGCCCATTATCGCCGCTTTAGTGGCAGTTTTCTGCCGCTAAAGCGGCGATAATTTTAACGCCGTTCTTGATAATATGCCCCAATAACCTTAACGTTACAGCGATCACTCAGAAAAGGCAAATCAGCTGCGGCAAGCTGGTCAGGATTTTCGCAGTCTTTATGAAACATCTTTTGCGATTTTTTTTAGAATTCTTCTATTCTTAAAAGTGGGTGCTAGAATTTCCCCCGAATAACAAATCTAAAATGAGTCATATGTGCATGGGACTTGGCAGTAGATTCTACTCCATACGTTTATGTCAATTTTCGCTCTAATAAATGTTTTGATTAGTGCAAATATACTCACTGAGAACATATATCTGCTGCGTTTTGCTTCGCATGAATCCCTTTATATATTTCTACGATATCAATAACAGGCAATTACGGTGCCACAGAACATTCGTATATATATAAACATATCTATCTAGATATGTTGATTTCACCAAATGTGAACGGCGGCTTTATTATTCCAGGCATCAATTGACTATTATCGGAGATGCACAAGAGACGTCGATGTAAACAAGTGGTTTAGATCACCATGATGAAACAGTTCAGATGAGATCACGCGCTGAGCAGCTATGGGCGTACAGTGGGCGTATACCATTTAGGAATAACAGTAAAGATGTAAGCTAAAAGGAAAAACTGAACCCAGATGCAATGTACTGAGATGGCCGGACATTCTGGTTAATTCTAGGTGATAGCATGTTTTGTGATTAATATTACATCCCTAGCATCGGAAAAAAAATGGAATTACCTAAAATGAGAATAGAATATCATGGTTTAGAGTGCCAATTCGCAGTAGTAAAACAGTCTCGCGAAACGCAAAGATGCGAAATGCATTGACAGAGAAATTTCACTCGTAGAATAGATTTTCCCTGGGTTTCGCGAGTCTGTTTTGCCTTGTGAAATTCCAGTGTTATTGGAGATTTCTCTGTTTTGAGTAGATTGCAATGCAAGCTGTGTACAGAGAAATGGTAGCTGTGAACAGTGAACTTGGGTTTCATAAGATGCCAAAATAGTAAACAAAAGCAAAATGAAATACATTTTCGTTTTCGTTTTCTGTCGCCCAGACCTAGTTGCTGTATTTCGGCATTTGACCATCTATGTGGTACATGCATGCATTTCATACATCCTAAATAAACATTGACAAAGGCAGTAAATCAGTCACTTGCTGCCCACCTTTTGGCTTTGTGAATGCTTGTTTTGTTTTATGTTGCAAACTGTATTATTGGAGAAGCTGCCGGCTCCTTGTCAATGTTAAAAAAATTTAGCTAAAAGTTAAATTATTTTTTGGCTTCAAAAAAGCATACATTGCCAAAGTAGGGCCCGGAACTGAAGGGAACTACATTTTGTGTGTGGATGTGCTCCTTGTGAAAGGGAAAAATGCCTCACTCCCAGTGAAGTTAGCCAATGGCTGAAGTGGGCAGTCCCATTGCCACCATGTTCCGTGCTGGATTGGGCAAAAGAAAAATGTGAATTACAAAATAACAGACCACTGGATGTAAGGGGCTGCCTCAAAAGCCACTATAAGTAACAATATTATACATATAATGTTACTAAAATCAAAAGGTATTTGCTAACGCTAGACCTAAAAAGAACACTTGTTTTATTCCTTTATTTTTAAGGAGCACATGTGTGCAAAGCTTCATCAGGACACTCCATTGCAATATATCAGTGAACGCATAAATACTGAGGATGGATAACATCAGTGACGTGTTTGTTTGAGTGAGCTGTCTTAGGAAGACTTACCTGGTACTGTACTTACAAGTCCAGAATGTACAGGGATCGGGCTTATGTTGGTTATGGTGCATATTTTAGTAGGAGTCAAAGTGTAGAAAAGAATTGTCATTTGTTCTTTGTGTAAATATAGAAGATATGTTCGACATACATTTGCCATGTTCAAAGTTGGATATACTTATTATCCTTTGACACATAAGTAGGCTATCCTGTTTTAGGTTTAAACTTATATTAACTGATAAAAAAACAGGAATTAGCTCTTGTTGGACCTGGCCCTTTTTGGCAGGTTCCCCCCTGAACTTTTTGCCTTATATGGAACTTGGTGTTAGTAGTTTTAGACCTCTGGGCACTTGGACACTGTGGTCCAGTGCCAAGTGCGTGCGCGCACTGTGCCCATTTAGTGAGATTGACCTGCCTCCCATAGGAATGCATTGAGGATGAGTGTGTCAGTGGTAATTCCTGTTATGAGAGGTGCAGCATGGTCAAGTCTAGTATGCCTGAATTCGTGAGAATAAATGCTGCGCAATGGTGTGCGCAGATTGATGGTGACTGGTAGAGAAATGCCACTTCTAGAAGTTGGCATTTATGTGTGCTCTGTGTCTGCCTGCCTGATGTGGATTACATGTCTGGCTCTGTGAGTGACAGGAGCTGGGAGGTGTGTGTGGCTGCAGGAGGGGCAGGGTGAGTCAGCGCTGAGCTGAATGGGACACCTGAGCTGAGAGTGGTGGGAGGAGTTGCACCTGGGACCTGAATAGGGCTGTGCCTTCCCTCCACAATGCTGGCTCCACCCCCTGTGGTGCGTCTGATGTCCCTAGCCTGTCCTGTGAAAGGAGAGAGGAGCTGAGCAAAACAAAGTGCTCCAAAGCTCCCCCCAAACCAGTTGCATCTGGTTTTCCCTAAACCCTACACCTTTAGACAAAGGAAAAGGGTGTATAAAAGAAGGGGCTGTGACCCCATGTAAAGGTTCACTTCTTGTTCCAGAATCCTGCCGGGGCATGCTGCTGCTGGGGCCCAGGGGAGGCTGCCATGAGGGCTTGCCTTCCTGGGCCCTGCATGGCCCCATCTTGCGCTCTGGGAGTACTTTGCTTTTTACAGGACCTGCAGGACTTTGTCTGCCTCCAGCGCCCTGTGAGCGCTTTATTTTAATTTCCCCAGGGAATGGGAGAGCGTGGGCTTCGCAGCGCGGAGCTGCAGCCCTTTGAGGGGGAATCCCCATCGTAGGGATTCCCCCGTGATGCCGGTATAATTGCAGGTGCCCACCCCGCATGTGGATTCCTTTATGGCCTTTATGGGTGGAGAGCGGGTGCCCACCCCACTCTCATGATTATTTAAAGTTACGGGTGCCCACCCCGCTTGTGCTGTTTAAAACGGGAGCCTACCCCGTAGTGCCCTAGAAATCACCGCCGCAGCCGCTGCAGCGCGACCAGGAAGTCAGGCACGTCTGCCTGGGACATGGGCGGAGCAAGGAGAGGAAGTCCCGCCCCGCCGCCAGAGATCCTGCCGGAGCCTCGCAGGCTCGGTGATGAAGTCCCGGGTCCCAGGAGGGGGCCCGGGTGAAGAGGAGAGGTGCCGGTATGGCGGAGGGGGCACGAGGCACATGGTCGGTGCCTGCCCCGCCGCGATTGAAAGAAAGGGGGACAGGAGCCTACCCCACCTCCCAGCGTGCTGATGATGAGTCCCGGGTCCCAGGAGGGGGCCCGGGTGAAGAGGAGAGGCGGACAAGGCCGCCAATGGCAGCGCGGGGCTCCCGTGAGTGAGGGAAGCCCCGCGTGCAGGAGAAGATGTGGGCGCTGGTCAAGGGGGCTCTCGTAGTGAAGAGAGAGCCCCGCGTGTGACTGAGCCGGCCCGGATGCCCCGCCTGCTGACAACAGGAGAGCCTCCCAACGACCAGTCCGGTGAGTGGGGGCCTCGGGGACGCATTGTTGGTGCCGATCGCGGCACTGTGATGGCGTTGGTGCTGAGTGGTCCCGCAGGAGAGCGGGCCACTCCAACGAAGGGGGCATGTTTTGTTTTAGAGCCCGTGTGCTCCGACCTTGGGCCTGATCACTTTAAGAGCCCCGTGCGGCTCCCGCATGGGGGCAAGTTTATTTAAAACCCCGTGGGGGTCCTGAGTGCACCGTAGTGCCGGGCCCCTTTGCAGAGGTGTTTACAGTTGCCCCGCTGGCCAGTGGGCAACTGCAACGATGGGCAGATGTATTTAAAGAAGAGGGCCCAGAGGGGCCCATGCTTTCCCCTTTGAGTGGCCATTCCTCCACAGCTGCCCCGGTTCGCTAGAGGGCAGCTGCAGCGTCATAGGCATGCTAATGTAGTGCCAGTGTGCTCCAAGGGGGAATAATTGTTTCCAGGGCCAGAGGGGCCGGGGTCGCCCAGTTGTGGTATAGTTGGCTCACAGAGCCTAGGTGGCTCCAACGCTTCGCCCCATTCGCTTCAGAGCCCCGTGTGGCTCCAACGTTGGGCGTATTGGTTTAAAGGGCCATTGAGAGCCCAGGCCTCATTTGAGTGTTTACAGCTGCCCAGCAAGTAGTGGGCAGCTGCACCGTTTAGGTCTTTCTTTTAGGGGACATATTGCGAACTCAGGAGTGAGATGCACTCCTCTGCCCCAGTACTTTTCTTTCCCAGCTGCGCAGCACTTAGTGCCAGCTGCTAAGTTTAGGTTTGCGCAGTGCGCACCCCTTGACTTTCGCTGCCCTTGCAGCGCGCCCTGACATTGTGGACACAGGACATTGGACCCCCTTTAGAGACGGCCAGTTGGCCAGGGGGACAGTTAGGTTTTTATAGGGCGCCAGGCCCTGATCTGAGTTAGGTGCTAATGTGATTTTGGGTGCTAGGAAATGTGATCCCTATATTGTGGTTTATGCACCCTGTGTTATACCTCTAAATGTGTTTCATGATTATGAGGTTTTGCATAATATGTTTATGCTTGTGATTTTATTATTACCTAATGCGTTTAGGCTGTGAGGTATTTTCCCCTGAGATTATTTCCTAATGTGATTTCTACTTAGGATGTTATTGTCTAATGTGTTTAGACTGGAGAGATATTGGTATAATATGTTTACGCTGGTGAGTTTGGCGCATAAGGTTTTGCGTCTAATGTGATGCTGTGCATAATGGGGTTTATGTTACAGGCTGATGCTAGATACAATGGTTGCCAGCAATTACTGGTTGTACGTTCCTGATATGTCCTACATTTATTATGTGTTCTACATCTATTACCTTTTACTAAGTGAGGGTTCTGACAGTGGTCCACGTGGCCCTGTCATGTGTACATAATCCCCTGTAAATATTGTCCCGTGCCAGTTGGCACAGTGTATTGTATATGCGTACTATTCTAATGTGTTATGATAATACAAAGGCTATTTTTATATATAACCTTGTGTGGAGTTCCTTTTGTGGTGTGCCTTGGGTGTTGTGCTGTGTGTGTGTTGCGCAAACGCTTTACACATTGCCTCCGGGATAAGCCTGACTGCTCGTGCCAAGCTACCAAGGGGTGAGCAGGGGTTATCTTGGGTGTGTAACTCTCTTGCCCTGACTAGAGTGGTGGTTTCTGCTTGGCTTTGGCGCAAGCCTTAGCCAACCAGAAATCCCATTTCTAACATTGGTGGATCAGCGGTGGGATAGGACTTGCGTTTGCGCAGTACCGCAGCGACAACTGGCTGCACTACAAAACTCTGCATTTTAGATGGTCACATGTTGGGGATTATTGGTCTAAGATTTTTTTTTAAGTGTTATTTCATTTTTGAAACATGTGTTCTTGTTGCAGTGTAAGTTTTCTGGAATCCCCAGATGGGTGGGATCCAGTGGTGGCAGCAGTATGTAGTCCAGTGTAGGAAGTCCCATTCCCGGTTCCCATAGTATGGTACCTTGTTCCCGGTTGAGAGGGGTACAGGTTGTGTTTCAGGGGCAGTAAGATGCTGTCTCACCAGTCTTATGGGGGAGTGTGGATGAATGTTGTGATGCACTGGACGTTTGAGTAAATGGTGTTAGTGTGTGAGTTCTTTGATTGTAAGGAACTAGCATTGGGGAGTGACCCTAGAAGAATGGTGCAGGTGTCTCGATAACCCTCGCGGTTTAAGATGGTTCAGAGTAGCCCAGCTGGGTACCCTTATTGTGAGGCAGTTGTAGGGACTCACATCCTGTCTCTCAGGAGGAGGAGTGAGATTGGGCTGTGTCCCAAAGTGCCCGCACCTCAGTCTCCAGTACTGGTTGGTTCCATGAGGGAACACCAGGTAGGGAGCCTAGTCTGTCCTGTTGGACCGTTCTTCGAGGTGGTTTTTCCCGTTTTAAGTGAGCTGGGAGTGCCTGTAATCAGACCTCCAGCAGTTCTAGTGTCTGGCAGTACCGCTCCAGTTGGGAGGGTGCAGAGGTCCAGTTTTGAGGGTGAGAGGGGGAAAGAGTCCCCAGTGGGAACCAGTGGGTCAGGGACCAGCCAGAAGGGCTGAGTCGCCAATGATTGACCATGGTGTGCGCCACTTCTGTCCTGGCACATCTTCACGCCCTGTCAGAGGGACAGGAGGTCGTGAGCTCTGCGCCAGGCAGACTGTCACACGACACGCTAGGGATGTGTCACCCTTGTGAAGTCCTGGTTTTCCAGGCGTCTGACCCAAGAGGTACGTCCCCGGGTTGGGGAGCCAGTAGCCGGTGTTTCCGGATCTGGACTTGCATTTATGATCGCACACAGTAATTATAGTGTACACTACTAGTGAGTGCAGACCATAATGTACCGCATAGATTTTTGAGAATTTTTTTGCTCCTATATTGTGATTGATATTGCCGGTGATTTTTCATCCGCGCACATTTTCTGAGAGTTTTGGGATCCTATATTGTGATTGATATTGCCGGTGATTTTTCACCCGCGCCCATTTATTGAAAGTTTTTGATCCCCTATTGTGATTGATATTGCTGGTGATTTTTCACCCACGCACATTTCTGAGAGTTTTTGGGATCCTATATTGTGATTGATATTGCCGGTGATTTTTCACCCGCTTACATTTTGAGAAGTTTTCTTCTGTCCTTTATTGATACTGCCCATGATTGTTACAATGGGCAAGCCTATTGCTTATTGATATTGCCGGTGATTGTTACTACCCGCATATATTTTTGAGAGTTCTTTTGATTCTATTGTTGATTGATATGGCCGGTGATTGTTACTACCCGCCTATATTTTTGAGAGTTCTTTTGATTCTATTGTTGATTGATATTGCCGGTGATTGTTACTACCCGCATATATTTTGAGAGTTCTTTTGATTCTATTGTTGATTGATATGGCCGGTGATTGTTACTACCCGCCTATATTTTTGAGAGTTCTTTTGATTCTATTGTTGATTGATATTGCCGGTGATTGTTACTACCCGCATATATTTTTGAGAGTTCTTTGATTCTATTATTGATTGATATTTCCCATGATTGTTACAACGGGCAAGCCTATTTATTTTTTTATTTTTTTGATATTGCCGGTGATTGTTACCCGCATACATTTTGTTGAGAAGTTTTCTCCTATTTTTATTGAGATTGCCCGTCATCTCTGATCAGCCTGAGGGTGCGGACCTAGGCTGGAGGATCAGTGGTAGTTTGGAACTACACTGAGGGAGAGTGGAGAATGGCTATTGTATGCCAGGGGTTACTGCCCCCACTCTGTGGATTGGCAAGGACCAGTGGCATCTGGGTGGCCTACGGCCTGGTCCTGGCCGTGGACAACTAAAGAGTACCCGTAGGATAGCATAGTGGATCCTGAATTTTTTCTCTCTTTCTTTTCTCTTTGTTTTTTTCTCCCGAGTTTCAGGGTGGCGTAGAACCGGAGGGTGTCCCTGCCGTGCGGGCCCATGTCCGTGTTCTATCGCCCCAAGCAGGGAAGCCCATCACGGTGGTCATTGGTCTCCCCTGCGTTTTGGCTGGAAGGGGGTTGTGTTGGACCTGGCCCTTTTTGGCAGGTTCCCCCCTGAACTTTTTGCCTTATATGGAACTTGGTGTTAGTAGTTTTAGACCTCTGGGCACTTGGACACTGTGGTCCAGTGCCAAGTGCGTGCGCGCACTGTGCCCATTTAGTGAGATTGACCTGCCTCCCATAGGAATGCATTGAGGATGAGTGTGTCAGTGGTAATTCCTGTTATGAGAGGTGCAGCATGGTCAAGTCTAGTATGCCTGAATTCGTGAGAATAAATGCTGCGCAATGGTGTGCGCAGATTGATGGTGACTGGTAGAGAAATGCCACTTCTAGAAGTTGGCATTTATGTGTGCTCTGTGTCTGCCTGCCTGATGTGGATTACATGTCTGGCTCTGTGAGTGACAGGAGCTGGGAGGTGTGTGTGGCTGCAGGAGGGGCAGGGTGAGTCAGCGCTGAGCTGAATGGGACACCTGAGCTGAGAGTGGTGGGAGGAGTTGCACCTGGGACCTGAATAGGGCTGTGCCTTCCCTCCACAATGCTGGCTCCACCCCCTGTGGTGCGTCTGATGTCCCTAGCCTGTCCTGTGAAAGGAGAGAGGAGCTGAGCAAAACAAAGTGCTCCAAAGCTCCCCCAAACCAGTTGCATCTGGTTTTCCCTAAACCCTACACCTTTAGACAAAGGAAAAGGGTGTATAAAAGAAGGGCTGTGACCCCATGTAAAGGTTCACTTCTTGTTCCAGAATCCTGCCGGGCATGCTGCTGCTGGGGCCCAGGGAGGCTGCCATGAGGGCTTGCCTTCCTGGGCCCTGCATGGCCCCATCTTGCGCTCTGGGAGTGCTTTGCTTTTTACAGGACCTGCAGGACTTTGTCTGCCTCCAGCGCCCTGTGAGCGCTTTATTTTAATTTCCCCAGGGAACGGGAGAGCGTGGGCTTCGCAGCGCGGAGCTGCAGCCCTTTGAGGGGAATCCCCATCGTAGGGATTCCCCCGTGATGCCGGTATAATTGCAGGTGCCCACCCCGCATGTGGATTCCTTTATGGCCTTTATGGGTGGAGAGCGGGTGCCCACCCCACTCTCATGATTATTTAAAGTTACGGGTGCCCACCCCGCTTGTGCTGTTTAAACGGGAGCCTACCCCGTAGTGCCCTAGAAATCACCGCCGCAGCCGCTGCAGCGCGACCAGGAAGTCAGGCACGTCTGCCTGGGACATGGGCGGAGCAAGGAGAGGAAGTCCCGCCCGCCGCCAGAGATCCTGCCGGAGCCTCGCAGGCTCGGTGATGAAGTCCCGGGTCCCAGGAGGGGCCCGGGTGAAGAGGAGAGGTGCCGGTATGGCGGAGGGGGCACGAGGCACATGGTCGGTGCCTGCCCCGCCGCGATTGAAAGAAAGGGGGACAGGAGCCTACCCCGCCTCCCAGCGTGCTGATGATGAGTCCCGGGTCCCAGGAGGGGGCCCGGGTGAAGAGAGAGGCGGACAAGGCCGCCAATGGCAGCGCGGGGCTCCCGTGAGTGAGGGAAGCCCCGCGTGCAGGAGAAGATGTGGGCGCTGGTCAAGGGGGCTCTCGTAGTGAAGAGAGAGCCCCGCGTGTGACTGAGCCGGCCCGGATGCCCCGCCTGCTGACAACAGGAGAGCCTCCCAACGACCAGTCCGGTGAGTGGGGGCCTCGGGGGCGCATTGTTGGTGCCGATCGCGGCACTGTGATGGCGTTGGTGCTGAGTGGTCCCGCAGGAGAGCGGGCCACTCCAACGAAGGGGGCATGTTTTGTTTTAGAGCCCGTGTGCTCCGACCTTGGGCCTGATCACTTTAAGAGCCCCGTGCGGCTCCCGCATGGGGGCAAGTTTATTTAAAACCCCCGTGGGGGTCCTGAGTGCACCGTAGTGCCGGGCCCCTTTGCAGAGGTGTTTACAGTTGCCCCGCTGGCCAGTGGGCAACTGCAACGATGGGCAGATGTATTTAAAAAGAAGAGGGCCCAGAGGGGCCCATGCTTTCCCCCTTTGAGTGGCCATTCCTCCACAGCTGCCCCGGTTCGCTAGAGGGCAGCTGCAGCGTCATAGGCATGCTAATGTAGTGCCAGTGTGCTCCAAGGGGGCATAATTGTTTCCAGGGCCAGAGGGGCCCGGGGTCGCCCCAGTTGTGGTATAGTTGGCTCACAGAGCCTAGGTGGCTCCAACGCTTCGCCCCATTCGCTTCAGAGCCCCGTGTGGCTCCAACGTTGGGCGTATTGGTTTAAAGGGCCATTGAGAGCCCAGGCCTCATTTGAGTGTTTACAGCTGCCCAGCAAGTAGTGGGCAGCTGCACCGTTTAGGTCTTTCTTTTAGGGGACATATTGCGAACTCAGGAGTGAGATGCACTCCTCTGCCCCAGTACTTTTCTTTCCCAGCTGCGCAGCACTTAGTGCCAGCTGCTAAGTTTAGGTTTGCGCAGTGCGCACCCCTTGACTTTCGCTGCCCTTGCAGCGCGCCCTGACATTGTGGACACAGGACATTGGACCCCCTTTAGAGACGGCCAGTTGGCCAGGGGGACAGTTAGGTTTTATAGGGCGCCAGGCCCTGATCTGAGTTAGGTGCTAATGTGATTTTGGGTGCTAGGAAATGTGATCCCTATATTGTGGTTTATGCACCCTGTGTTATACCTCTAAATGTGTTTCATGATTATGAGGTTTTGCATAATATGTTTATGCTTGTGATTTTATTATTACCTAATGCGTTTAGGCTGTCAGGTATTTTCCCCTGAGATTATTTCCTAATGTGATTTCTACTTAGGATGTTATTGTCTAATGTGTTTAGACTGGAGAGATATTGGTATAATATGTTTACGCTGGTGAGTTTGGCGCATAAGGTTTTGCGTCTAATGTGATGCTGTGCATAATGGGGTTTATGTTACAGGCTGATGCTAGATACAATGGTTGCCAGCAATTACTGGTTGTACGTTCCTGATATGTCCTACATTTATTATGTGTTCTACATCTATTACCTTTTACTAAGTGAGGGTTCTGACAGTGGTCCACGTGGCCCTGTCATGTGTACATAATCCCCTGTAAATATTGTCCCGTGCCAGTTGGCACAGTGTATTGTATATGCGTACTATTCTAATGTGTTATGATAATACAAAGGCTATTTTTATATATAACCTTGTGTGGAGTTCCTTTTGTGGTGTGCCTTGGGTGTTGTGCTGTGTGTGTGTTGCGCAAACGCTTTACACATTGCCTCCGGGATAAGCCTGACTGCTCGTGCCAAGCTACCAAGGGGGTGAGCAGGGGTTATCTTGGGTGTGTAACTCTCTTGCCCTGACTAGAGTGGTGGTTTCTGCTTGGCTTTGGCGCAAGCCTTAGCCAACCAGAAATCCCATTTCTAACAGCTCTCAGCAGTGTAAACATAACTACACTGATAAACACCTGCACAGCTACAGACTAAAGTGACATTCAAAGAAGGAAATTGGGAAGAATTAGTCATTTTTATTTCTTTCTGAAGGGGCCAACACAATGTAACTTTGTTATGTTATGTTACATGTATTTTATAGCACACTATCACTCGTGAGGATAGCCTGATACTTCACAGGAGATTGAGGCTAGCCATATGGGTACTTACTTGAAGAGCCAAGTCTTTAGCTTCTTGCAGAATTTAAGAAGGGAGGAGGCGGCTCTGATGTGGTGAGGAAGGTCGTTCCATGCTTTAGGAGCGATGTGCGAGAAGGCTTGACCTCCTGATCTGTTTATGTATATGTGTGGGAGGTGTGCCAGTAAGAGTCCGGCTGAGCGGAATTGCCTCAACAGTATACAAGGTAGCAGCAAGAGAAACTGATCTAAGATTGTTATGCTTGAATTTTGTTGTTCAGGAATGTTACTAAAATATTGTTTCTTCTTCCTTCTGTTTCCTTTGGTTTTGTGTGCTAGGATGAAAGGTGTAGGATTACGAAGCATGTTTTGGGTCTGATTTAATCATTCCATACAATGTAAAGAATCTGTGAATACCAAAATCATATTTGATCTTTTGACAGTGTTTTAATTATTTCACTGAATGGTGAAATGGCTGGCAACTAAGAATCTTTACCAATATGTACTATCACATTTACCCACAGACACACAATGGGTAAAACTCATGGGGGCATATGTATGAAGCCTATTTCCTGTTCGCAAACGGGCCGATTCTCAGAATCGGCCCGTTTGCGAACGGGAAATAGCCTTTTGGGATGTATCATCCCAAAAGGCCCTCGCACAATAGGGAATCGCAAAATTTGCGATTCCTTATTCTGCGAATGCATTTACGGAATCGCAAATTGCGATTCCTTAAATGCAATTCTTGAAGCACCCAAGTTGTGCGAATTTGCCTTAGGAAATCGCAAATTACCACCACCTTCAAGTTGGTGGTAATTTGCCATTTCATTAAAAAATTCACTTTTGGCATTTTACAAAGTGCCATGTGGCGCACATACATGCCCTTAGGGCATGTATGTGCGCCACATGTGCACACATGCTCATTTCAGGGGTGCAACAGGGTGTCCTTTTGACACCCTTGCATCCTTGAAATTGCCTTCGCAATTTGCGAGTACCTAATGGGTACTGGCAAATTGCGAATGTCTTCCCATTTATTCCTATGGGCCTCTAGGCCCATAGGAATGAATGGGAAGGTATTCCTTAATTGTGAATCGCAATTTGCGATTCGCAATTAAGGAATACATAGGAATCGCAATTAATATTGCGAAACCTACATACATTTCATTTTGCGAGTCCTTAATAGCGATTCTCAAAATTCGCTATTAAGGATTCGCAAAATGAAATGTTGATACATATGCCCCTTTGATACATCAAACCCCTTTTAGAACAAGTCAATTTTGACAACATGGCACTTGCAGCTAGGCCCCTGACTTTAACCATTCAGTACTAGGCGTAGCGACAGGTACATGTGAAAAGAGTGCTGCCATCATCATGGGATAGTTGTAAAAACATAGCACAAGACTTTTCACACACCATCTAAATTCATAGCTGCAAGGTGTAATACCTTCAGTTAATTTTACCTTATTTTGGCTTTTTATCTAGTGGCACTTTAATGCTGGGGTTATTAAACCCATTGTTACAATGTTAACAGCAAATGTTCAAGTACCAGAATACAATGCCATGTCTCTTAAAAGGATTAGGCTTACTTAAAGTGAGACATTTGCCATGGGGAGACTTTGCACCTATGAATGCCCACACAACAGCAGCAGCACCACCTTAATGTAGTCAGGCAGAGAGTGCAGAAAAACAGTGGCAGGCATGCTTAACGCATCATGTTTCAGGTGCCTTAGAATACAGAACTATAAATTAATCTGGTGTAATTCATAATTTTAAAGGTTTCACAAGGTGCTATGCTGTTTGCAGGGTTGACCGCTCCTACAATATCTTAATATTCAGTAAGGAGTAGGTGAATGAGCCCCAACTGTGTCCAGGACTTTGTTTATGAAAACATTTGAATATAGCACTCTTACTTCTTTATTCCATTAATAGCTTGTAAACCAGACAGAGACTGGTTATCCTTACTCACTATTTTTTATTTTGCTTCCACATGTACTAATGCATATTAAATATAGTCATGTATAAAGTGTGACTTTAGGTTAAAGTTTGATCATTGTTAGCAAATCTCATGTTATAATTAAGCATAGTTAAAGTGTGTTTACATTAAGTCAATCATAGTTAATATAGGTGTTGATTTAACTGGCTCATTTTAAGTTGAAAAGTTTGGCTTTTTTGGTTTTTTCACTATTTTTCTCATACCAGTAGCTTAACCAAAGTAGCTTGAATGTAATAAATGGTTGCAATTATTTTAGGTTCTATGTGAAAGGCTTATCTATTTCCATCAAATGTAGAATAAAGAGCTGTCTACATCTGTCCCTGGGATGGCCTGACTGCAAAATATCATCCTGTGTGAGACATGTCCTAAAGGCCATATAGCTGTGAGGCTCCTATGTGTGATGCCTGGGATAGAGGGCTAGGTTACTTATCAAAATGGCAGATTGTGATTGATCCCCACCTCTTGGGAACCATAGGGAGTTGTTCTTCACCTTAGAAATTGTAGGATTACTTATGAATTGCTGAGTTAGTTTCAGATGATCCTATCTACTCTTGCGATAGCAGATACCCCTTCTCTCTCTCTTGAGACCCTATGCTTACTTTGTCCTACTCATAGAGTTAAACTCCTGTGCAAATCTATTCTCTTTTGCCTGATTGAACCTTCATTTGGTTCTGCCTTTAGAAGCCTTACTTTCTGGGACCTGCTGCTTAATTTTCCCCAACCTCATCTGAATCTCCAGCTTAGCTTTAGGGAATTTCCCTTTAAGGCAACTATATTTAATTGAATGTGCATAAGTCTATCTTTAAATAACTTGCCCTTGTATTTGCTATTTTGACTTGCTGTGGATTTTTTCCCTGGCCTGGGCGGACCACTCTGCGGTTTGTTTTAACCTGAAGATCACCAATAAAGATATTGGGATCTCTAATTCCCAGAAGATCATTAATAAACGTCTTTGGTGGAAATTGTATGTCATAGCTTTTGATCGGGTACTGAATCAACAAAAGCCTGACCTTAATGGTAATATTTAGGTTGCTACTGGCAATGTCAATAATTGGCTAGACTCGCCAGCCACTAAGATGGCACTGCCAAAAATTAAAAAGGTTTTCGGAAAAATACTACTGCTCCATGGCACTCCCTTGAGTTGAAAAATCTCAAGCAAAAATGTAGGGCCCTGGAAAGAAAATGGGCAATTGGCTTTGAAGAAGAGAAAAAAGTGCAAGACAAAGCGGCACTAGTTGAGTATAAAAAATGGATTGTGGTGGAGAAATCTAAATATTTCACAGAGAAAATATGCTTGGCCAAGAACTCTACCAAAGAATTGTTTAAGACTGTCACATTTCTATCCAACTATAATATTTCTCAGCCTATTGCTCTCTCGCAGGAGCCTTGTAATAGGTTGGCGGAATATTTCCAATTCAAGGTGTCAGGGGTTTACAATGATTTTTTTATCATTTCAAATAGGTCTTGTATAGAGAAGGCAGTTGGTCCCTTTCTCTCCTCTCAAGGCAGTCAATCCAGTCACTCATCGCTGGATCAATTTATCCCTTTCTCTCAGGAAAGGACTCTGGGGGGCAGATTTACAAGCCCCTTGCGCCACTTTTGCGCCGCCGTTGCGTCACTTTTGTGACGCAGCGGCGACTGTCAGCTCATGCGCCACGTTGCGCATTATTACAACGTGACGCATCTAGGGAGATGCGTCACGTTGTAAGCCTGCGCCACATGAAACCTGCGTCAGGTTTCATGTGGGCGTTCCTCCGCAGGGTGGGCGTTCCGTCGAAGGAATGCCTCGTAAAGTGACGCAGTGAAATCTACAAGATTTCACTGAGTCACTTTCCGACGCCGCTGCGACGAATCCTTACGCCTGCTTCAAGCAGGCGTAAGGAGTGACGCACCACGTTAGGTATGGGCGGCCCACGAGCATTGCTGGAGTTGCGTCGCGCTTGCGACACGACTCCAGCAATGCGCCGCCTTGCGCCACAGGATGCGACACGCATCGGCCTTTCCTTGCGCCACGGTGCGCCGCATTGTAAATGCGGCGCTTCACGTGGTGGCGCAAGAGAGAATTGCGTGTCGCAACTATTCTGGCGCATCCCTGCTGATTTGCAGGGATGCGCCAGAAGTTGTAAATCTGCCCCTGGGTCTTCTTGGAACTATTAAATTAGGGTCTCCGTTTGATTCCTGCTCTCCTTCAATCTTGCATTTAGTATGAGGAACGGTGGCTGAGCAGCTCGCCATTTTACTTAATCAAGCGTTAATATCAGGCGTCTCCCCTTCATAGAGGTAGCGGGCATCAATTTGCCCACTGCTGAAAAAATCTACACTGCACCCTTACAACACTAAAAGTTACCGACTGATATTAAGATTACCTTTGCCTGCTAAAATCCTGGAAAAGGCGCCAAATTCGGAATTAATGAATTTTATTGAAACCCAGAATATCTTGGATCTTTCTCAGCACAGTTTCAGGCAGTTTCACAGCACTGAACTAGCCTTGCTGGTTGCTATGGAGGAGCTCCTTAGACAAGTGGACTCAGGTGGAAAGGCTGCGCTGACTCTCCGCGACCTCTCAGCCGCATTCGATATGTTGAACCACTCTGTGTTAATCAATAGGCTTGAGGGAATAGGGGTCAAAGGTGTGGCCCTCGCCATCCTGAGCTCTTTTCTTTCAGGCAGGGAAAACAGTGTGGCTCTTGGAGACGTTACCTCAGGTTCGTTCATCTTGCCTTGTGGGGTACCGCAGGGCTCCTCACTATCACCCACTCTTTTTAATATTGATGTAGCACCACTGGCTGAACTTATTAGATCATTCGGATTTGCTGTATTGTCATACGCAGATGACACACAAATTGTAGTGTCTATTTCATCTGATGCTAATGTGGTAGTGACCAAATTCAAAGAATGTATGCTTAATATAGTTACCTGGATGCTGGAAAACTTAACTCTGAAAAAACGGAGGTTATTCTTTTTAGTTCTGATCTGTCTTTCTGGAATACCTGCTGGCGGCCCCCATCTCTTTGCAACCTCCACTGTCCAGTCCAGAAAGCAAAAAATCTTGGAGTGTGGTTTGATGGACAACTTTGCTTTTCTGATCATATAAATAAGATCACATCTTCTTACTTCCATCTCTTCAGGATTCTGAGGAGGTGTTTCCTTTCATTCCAGTAGACCTGCAGGAGATGGTCATATTTGCATTAGTTCTCTCTAGAATAGACTATTGCAACGTCCTTTATCCAGGCATTCAAAAAAAGTATCAGGTGAAACTTCAATCACTTCAGAACGCAGCTGCTTGTCTGAATATAAAAAAAAACAAGTTTAGCTAGATTTCCAAGGGCATTAGTGACCTCCATTGTTTACCAGTAACCTAGTGACCTCCATTGTTTACCAGTAACCGAGAGGGTTAAATTTAAAGCCCTCTGCATTGTTCATAAGGCCTTGTATACTGGAGGCCCTGCATATTTTAGGCAGTCCTTCTCTTGGCATGTACCAAATCGTAATCTAGGATCCAGCACTGCAAAATTAGTAGTAGTCCCCAAAATCAATAGGTCACAATGGGGAGGAAAACATTTTTCGTTTTTGGCTTGCAGGCTGTGGAATTCCTTACCTATTGCATTGAGATTGCAATCTAGTATTTCTTTGTTCAGAAAAATGTTAAAGACCTGGCTTTTCTCAGTTCATTATTAGTAGATCTATCTCAGTTCTATCCAGTAGGAACGCTTAGAGCTAAGACGCCTTGGCAATTGTGCGCTTTATAAAATTGTTAATGTAATGTAATTATACTAAACCATGCTGTAATAAGGTGATTATTGATTTATGACTCCTCTGAATGATTTGAGTTGTAAATTTGTTAATCTGCTAATAAACCTTCATGATTTGCAAATCAGCTCTCAGAAATGTGCTTCACTGTCATTGAGATGTTGTTGAACTGTTGATGACAAGCCTCAATTCGAGATAAAGGTCCAATCCTCTAGAGTGCAGCTGTACTTGAATTTGCACCAAAGATTTGCACAGTGCAAACACCATCCTGCGATGCTTCACAACTGATAAAGTTTATTTTTCTCTTTCAATTACACTATTTTTGTTTCAGGTGCATAAAAATCCATAAAATCCTTCTTTGTCCTTTGTTTGAAGCAATCTTTATCAGATCTATTGAACCAGCAATGGTCTCTGTTTTTCCACTGAATTTACAAGGAATTGTGTTGTCATTAAGTGATGTCTTAAAGAAATGCAAAATGTAAAAATACTGTAAAGATTTGTATCTTGATCTTCACTTCTTAGTTTCCTTTTATAGTGTTGCTGTGTTGTGTGACTTTCTATGAACTATATCGTATAATCATCTCAAATTATGAATGATATGAAAAATGTACAGCAACCAATTGTCAGGGCCATGTGTTGTATTTGCTCCCATATTTAAAAAGCCTCTACCAAAATAACAAAAAACATGGGGGAGTGCAGGTAGGCAGTCTTGTCTGGTCCCCAAGTCACATATAAGGGACCATATAATGTTTCATTTATTCACACTCTAATCAAGGACACATGCAGCACTCTGACCAGACCCAAAAATATGTATCCCTTTCCATTCTGTGAAGAATCCTAAAGAGATACTGCCATTTGAGCAAGTCAAATGCCTTTGTTACGTCCAAAAACTCTACAGGGACCTGCACGTTTGGGTATATATTGCTTAATATGATGAATAACTGTAGAAATAATTGTTTGTGATGACTCTGTGCAGCACCAATAGAGACACAAGTAGCATTAGTTTGTTTTCTAGAATTTTAGGTGTAGTCTTATTGTCCATGTTTGTCATGGTGAGCGGCCTGTACAAGGCACCGCTTATGCTATTTTTATTGAGCTTGAGTAGCACTGTAATAACGGTCTCTCTGGTGCAGGAAGAGACAATTCCCCCTTAATCAATTATCATACAAAGAAAGAAGCTTTTGGGATCAGCAGATAAATGTATTCCTTGTAAAACCTAGAAGGGAGCATATCCATACAAATAGTCTTGTCTTCAGCAAATCCTGTAATCTCCAAATGGATTTGACCCAACATGAATGGTTCGGAGATGGTAGACCTTTGTAGTGTCATCTGTCCAAGCCAAAGCCGTATCTTCAAGAAAATTTTCAATCTGGGTACCGGACAAAAACAGCTTGGAGTGGTGTGAATGATAGTACACTTCCATTCACTGTCAGGTAGCCAAAGGCCCAGATGAGCTGTTTGGGCTGTGTGGGAGGAGGAGTCTTTTCTGTCACTACAGCTCCCATCAGACCTGGGGCCACACACACCTTCCCACACAGCTCAAAGTGCACACCAGGAAGTGTACTATCAAGATGTCTGACACTGGGGACTGGTGTCTGAGTTGACCACAACTCCCAGCATGGCCTTGTGCTACAAACACCATGCACCAGTATCAGCCATCTTGCCAGTACATTTCCACTCACTGTCATGTTGCCATATTCTCATCTGAACTTGTGCTGGGTAGGGGAAGAAGTGGTGGCCATTACTACAACTCCCATCAGGCTCTGCTATACACACACTCTTACCACCCATCACAGCCAGCTCCCCTTTAAATTTGTTTTCCTGGAAGTGAGTGGGAATATACTGCCAAAATGACTGACACTGTGGACTGGTGTTTGGAGCACAAGGCCTGGATCGGACTTGTGGCCAACTCAGACACCAGGCACCAATGTCACATATCTTGATAATCTATTTCCAATCACTGTCAGGAAACCATTCTGCCATGTGGTCAGGTTTCTCTGGGTGGGAAGAGTATGTGTAGGACAGAGCCTGATGGGAGGTGGAGCAATGGCAACCACTCTTACCCCCACCCACCAAAACCACTTCATCTGGGCCTATGGCTACCTGACAGTGAATGGAAGTACACTAGCAAGATGTCTGACGCTGTTGCATGGTGTTTGGTACACAAGGCCTTGTTGGGATTTGAATTCAAGTTCAATGCCATGCAGCTGTGTCAGCCTTCTTGCTAGTCCCCTTCCCCTCACTGTGAGGTAGCCATAGGCCCAGAGGATTTAGCTGGGATGGTTGGGAGGAGGAGTATTTGTAATAGCTACAACTCCCATCAGGCCCTGTCCTACATACACCTTTCTACCCAGCACAAACAGCCCAACAGGAACTAAGCTTACCTCACAGTGTTTCAAAATGTACTAGCAGGATGCCTGACACTTGGCACTGGTGTTTGACTTTACCACAGCTGCCAACAGGGCCTTGTGCTCCAAACACCAGGCACCAGTCTCAGCCATCTTTGTTAGTACATATCCACTCACTGTCAGGAAAGCATGGTTCATAGTGGGCTTGTTGGAGTGGGTGGGAGGAGGAGTATTTGCAATGGCCAGATCTCCCATCAGGTCCTGTACTACACACACTCTTCCCACCCTGACCAAACAGCACACCTGGAACTATGCTTTCCTGACAGTGAGTGGAAATGTACTGCATACTGATCCCTGGTGTCTGAATTGAGGACAACTACCATCATGGCTTTGTTCTCCAAAGACCAGTCCCCAGTGTCAGACATCTTGCCAGTCCATTCTACACTCACTGTCAGTTACCCATAGGCCCAGATGAAGTGTTTGTGCTATGTGGGGGGAGTAGTGGTTTCCATTACTCCAAAGCCCATCAGGCAATGCCATACACACACTCATCCCACACATCACAAACAGCACCCCTGGGATCCTGTTTTAATGAGAGTGAGTGGAAATATACCAACAAGATGTCTGACACTGGTGCATGGTGTTTGGAGCACAAGGCCTTGATGGGAGTTGGCTTCAATTTCAACACCATGCAGCAGTGTCAGCTAACTTGCTAGTCCACTTCCTCTCACTGTGAGGTAGGCATAGGCACAGAGGAGTTATCAGGGCTGTGTGGGAAGAAGAGTATTTACTGTCACTAAAACTACCACCATGCCTGGGCCCACACACACCTTCCCACCCATCCCAACCAGCCCACCTGGAACTCAACTTTCCTGAGAGTGAGTGGAAATGTGCTGGCAAGATGTCTGTCAGTGGTGCCTGTTGTCTGGCTTGACCACAACTCCCATCATGGCCTTGTGCTCCTCTCACCATGCACCAGTGTCAGACATCTTGCTGGTACATTTTCTCTCACTCTCAGGTATGCATAGTTCCAGGTGGTCTGTTTGGACTGGGTGGGAAGGTGTGTGTAGGACAGGGCATGATGGGAGATGTAGTCACTGCAAACACTCCTCCTCCCACCTAGCACAAACAGCACCCCTATAACTCTTCTTTACTGAGAATGAGTGGAAATGTACTGGCAAGATGTCTGACACTGGGGAGTGGTGTGAGGAGCACAGGGCCCTGATGGGAGTTGATGTCAAGTCAGACACCAGGCCCAGTGTCAGACATCTTGCCAGTACATTGCCACTCACTGTGAGGTAGGCATAGGCCCAGAGGAGTTATCTGGCCTGGGTGGGAAGAGGAGTATGTGCAATGGTCACAACTCACATCAGGCCCTGTCCTACACACACCTTCCCACCCAGCACAAAAAGCCTACCTGGAACTCTGCTTACCTGACAGTGAGTGGGAATGTACTTGCAAGATGTCTGACACTGATGATTGGTTTGTGTTTTGTCCACAACTCCCATCATGGCCTTGTGCTCCAAAAATCAGGCCCCAGTTTCAGACATGTAGGACCAGGCCTGATGGGAGTTGGAGTAACAGCAAACACTCCTCCACACTCACAGCACAACCACTTCATCTGGGCCCATGGCTACCTGACAGTGAGTTGATGTGTACTAGCAAGATGCCTGACACTGTGGACTGCTGTCTGAACCTACCACAACTACCAAATTTGCCTTTGTGCTACAAACACCAGCCATTAGTGACAATCATCTTGCAAGTACACTTCCCAGCATTGTCTGGACAACACTCTTCCTGGGGGCCTGGTTGGGCTGGGTGGGAGGAGGAGTGTATAAACACTCAAACCTCAGCTCTTTAAATTAGTTAGCCACAAATTAGCAGAAAGCAGAGTTTGTCATCTTATCTGACTATGGAGTCTATTTACAAAATACATGATCTGTGTAGGCACAAAGCTAATAAGTCACACATTTGGCTCATCACAGGCATTCACTTGTGTGTCATGAGATGGGAACAATAAGCACCTCACTCACACCATGACCACAAATTCAGGGTAAACAAACAGACTGTGAGTGTGTAGGCAGCCACACCGATGTGACTGCTGAGACATAGACTAAGCCCAGTACACAGGCCTGACAAAAGCCAACATTGGGAGCTAAAGAGTAGGTATGTGAAAGTACAGATGTGGACAACACCAACCCACCTGTGTCATCCACAGAGTGTCAGGTACCAGTCAATGTCTCTGGACATGTCATGAGAACTAAACCCAACATGCCCATTTATGCACATAGCTAGACATGTTCACCAATCCCCAACTTGTCAGGATTGCATTGTTCTCCAAAAACATTGACCAGCATCATGGATGAAGGAGGCCAATCTATCTTCGTTAACTTATTGTCAGGTTCAGTCATCTATGTAATGGGTATGATTTGAGATGCAATGGACATTCACATCAATGATTGTGTCATTTCTGTACCCACAGGGCGAGCTGGGAACACCCTAGGAGCAAATCAGGACAGCCAGTCCCAGACTCTGGCCGACCAGGAGCTCTCCGGCATGAATGACTTTCAACCATCCTCGGACGACGAGGGCCAACCTGGCCTATCAGGTTTGGGTTAGACCACAGCACCAGCAGCTACAGCAGGATCCACTGCGACCACTCCCGCCTCAGCTGACAATACCCAGCTGACCCCTACCCTGACGGACACAGCAGCCCGGGACACCACCGACAGCACAGCAACACAGAGCACTCTGGAGGTGGCGGACAACAACACCCCTATCAACGAGGAAGGAGGCTCAGTGTTGACTGTGCCACCAACAACTGGGCCTGCTCAGGTGGGTAAAAATGGTGGGAGGGGCCGTGGGGATCCATGCCATCATGCAGCTGGTGCTGCCGAGGAAGATCACCCAAACCTCTCCCGGGTGATCCATGCCTACCAGGCTTACCAGGGAGAGATGGGCCAGGTTATGGGGAACCTCCGCAACCTGGAGCAGCTGCAGGCAGGGCAGAACCAATGCCTGGACACATTTAATCAGAAAATGGATGATATGACTGGGGTGCTGCGGGACATTGGTACCAGCCTCTGCCAGATAGCAAATCATCTGACCACACCTCCCTGTGTGCCCACAACATCTGGCACGTCAACATCTGCCCAAGCCACAGGGAGGGACGTGGAGTCTGACGGAGAGTCCACAGTACCCCAGGAACCTGCAGCTGAGGGTCCCCCACCAAACATGAGAAGGGTCGTCTGAGGAAGAATCCCTGAGAGTCAGATGGCCATGCACCACCCCCAGGAAGTGACAATGTGCCCCTGATATCCTCCATTGTGTGCCAAGCGTTCACTTTGTTGACTGTCATCAAGAACTGTCCCACATTGGATGGAGGGTCATAGTTGACCTTTGGACTCAAATAACTGTGGCTTTACCTTGGAAGAGTTCATCTACAAACACTATCAACTCCTATCTGCATGTTCCTTTTTTGGTTATGAGCACACCACCATTGTGTGGAATTATCTCCTAACTTTATTCACAAAAATAAAACACTTCACACCAAAATTCTTTTTCATGCCGTGACTTTGAATTCCAAATGTACCTATTTTAATGACCCGCCAAATCACAAAGAAGAAATTGTCAACAACATTGGTGACAAATTACTTCCAAGTAGTAAACTAAGGGCTCATGAGTAAATGTACCTTGGCACAGCATGATAGATATACAAAACCAGGTTATCACACAACCTGTAGTACATGGTACAGATTTAATGGAAGTCTATTGTCTACAAATCTATCACCATTTGCCTGCACAATCAACAATCGTAGTTAGCAAACCAGCTCATCATTGTCAAATATGGATTAAAAAACTCCTTGGATGTGTGATAACAGACAATGCACAAATCAATGTGGAACAGAGGTTTATTCTCAAGATACAACATGGTGCCTGAACACATCACACAGTACTTAAAGTAACTAAAAAAAAATCAACTGACTATCAGGTCTGAAGGAAGTGCGTACCAGGGAGTTCAGAAACCGTTCCAAGTGGGAGTCTGTCACAGCATCGTGTGTCAGGTGAGGTCACAACTTCGAAGTCCACTTTGTAGATCACATGGCAAAGTACCCTGTTAAAAAAATCCCAAAGAACAGAGTTAGGAAATCAGGAATAAGGTAGCACAATTCTGCAAACTATGTCATCTTAAGCACAAAAATGTCAGTGTAAATACTAGCTAGGCTTCACGGTAACTGTACATGTTAATCTGCCCATTTCAAAGACACATCTTATGAAAATACTCAGGACAAGTATCAGACACTCACAAGCATACATACACATTGTCAACCAGCAACACAACAACAAACAATTAGGGATAGTCACCTCCTCTCATTGCATACTTACACTCATGTAAATAAGTTGTGGATAAGCTGTTGTCTCAAATCCCATCCATCATCATCATCATCACTGTCATCATGGCCCAGTCCTGGATCCTCTCTTGTTGGCTCCTCCTGGTCTCCGTCGTCCAGTATGAGAGGTATTCCCTTACGTATTGCCATGTTGTGTAGCATGCAGCAAGCCTTCAATGCGGCATATTGGAGGGCTCGTCTCATTCTGTCCAGACAGCGAAACCTTGTCTTCAGTAGTCCAAATGTCCGCTCCAAGACTCATCTGGTCCTACCATGGGCCTCATTAAAGCGCACTTCTGCTGGGGTGCCTGGCTTGCGCAGTGGTGTCAGTAACCAGGGCTGGTTGGGGTATCCAGAGTCTCCTGCAATGAACAAAGAAAATACTTGAGTTGTCTGACAACAGATCACTATCTGACACACAACCAACACACACTGCAACATACATGTACAACATCACCTACCAACAAGCCAGGCCTGGTCAGGTTGCAGTTGAGACATCAAATGGGGGATGATGCTGTTTTGCATGATGTACGCGTCATGTGCCGAACCAGGGAAACGGGTGCAGACGTGTGAAATGGACATGTCTTTCAAACACACCACCTGTACATTGATAGAGTGGTAATATTTACGGTTCCAATAGACCTGCTGATTGGCCTGTGGTAGGATCAATGCAACGTGGGTGCCATTAATGGAGCCTATGACATGGGGTATCCGTCCGAAGGAATAGAAATCACCCTTGATGTCAAACAACTCTCTAGATTTCGGAAACTGTATGTAGTGGTCCAGGTAATGGAGCAATGCCTGCAACACATCCTGAAGGACATTGCTGAACATGGGCTGGGACATTCCACCCGATGTCACCACTGTGTACTAGAATGATCCCGTGGCAAAGAAATGCAATGCTGCCATCACCTTCACCTCGGGGGTCAGTGCTGTTGGATAAGAGCAACCAGGCTGCAAATGAGGTGACAACTGCTGGCACAACTCCTCAATTGTTCCCCTCGTGAAACTATACTTGTTGATGATGTCCTGTTCTTCTATTGTTTGTTGGTCAGGGAAGGGCCTGTACACTGGAGGCTGTCTGCGATACCTATGTGTAGAGTGTAAACACAGTTGGTGTAAGTTCACAATGTCCCAAGCAACATGCACTTCAACAAACAGCAAAACAAAAATTACCACACCTAAGACTGGATGTCAATGGAAATATAAATTTCAATGAATGAGGTTGTCCTCACATACATATCACAGCATACTGACCCTTGCTGGACATGTTTCCAAGGTAAAGTGACACAGCAATTACAGTGCAGTAGTGTAAACTTCACTAGCGTCTGTCACTGTTCATGTAAAGCTAGCATGGCATACTCCACAACTCACGACCAAATAAGACTAGATCTGTTTTTGTGAAAACCATCACATGGTTCAAATGTACACATAATAGGATCATGTAATGCCTGATATGTGGGACACCACATACACACAGTGTCTCACAATGGAAATCCTGCTCACTACTGTCACAGGGTGGGCACTGTCATGTCGTCATGTCTACATTCAATTAATTAATCAATCAATCAGGAGAATTGTAAGCGCGCTACTTACCCGTGAGGGTCTCAAGGCGCTGGGGGGGAGGGGGGTTGCAGCTCCGTTCAGTTGAAGAGCCAGGTCTTGAGTGTCTTCCTGAAGATGTTCAGGGTGGGGGCGCGTCTGATGTCGAGCGGGAGTTCGTTCCAGGTCTTGGCTGCGATATAGGAGAAGGCCCTTCCTCCTGTCCTGGTTTTGCGGATCTGCGGGGTTTCGGCGAGGGCGAGGTCGGCAGATTGGAGGTTTCTTTTGGGTACGTGGAAGGAGATCCTCTCGTTTGGGTCCGTTGTTGTGGAGGCATTTGTAGGTGTGGGTGAGTATCTTGAAGGTGACTCTTTTCTCTATGGGGAGCCAGTGGAGGCAGCCCAGGTGTTGGGTGATGTGTTCGTGTTGAGGGATGCCGAGGACGAGTCTGGCTGCGGTGTTCTGTATGGTCTGGAGTTTGTGGAGCAGAGACTTGTTGATCCCGGCGTAGAGGGCGTTTCCGTAGTCCAGTCTGCTGGTTATGAGTACGTGTGTGACGGTCTTCCTTGATTCTGGGGGGATCCATTTGAAGGTCTTTCGGAGGGTGTGGAGGGTGTTGAAGCTGCCAGAGGCGACGGCGTTGACCTGTCGGGTCATGGAGAGGGAGGAGTCGAGTACGATGCTGAGGTTTCGGGCGTGGTCCGTGGGGGTTGGGGGGCTGCCAAGGGTGGTGGGCCACCAGGTGTTGTCCCATGCAGAGGGGGAGGGTCCGAGGACGAGGACCTCTGTCTTCTCTGAGTTGAGCTTCAGGCAGCTGCCGCTCATCCAGGATGAGACGTCCTTCATTCCTTCCTGGAAGTTGAGTCTGGTGGTGACGGGATCCTTGGTGAGAGTGAGGATGAGCTGGGTGTCATCGGCGTAGGATACTATGCTGAGTCCGTGCTGTCTGATGATGGCGGCGAGCGGGGCCATGTAGATGTTGAAGAGCGTGGGGCTAAGTGACGATCCTTGGGGCACTCTGCAGTTTGTCTCCGTGGGTTTGGAGAGGAAAGGTGGTAGTCTGATTCTTTGTGTTCTGCCTGTGAGGAAGGAGCGGATCCATTCGAGGGCGGTTCCCTGTATGCCAGCATCGTGGAGTCTGGCGATGAGTGTGCGGTGGGAGATGGTGTCGAATGCTGCCAAGAGGTTGAGTAGCATCCGGGCCGTGGTGTGTCCGTGGTCGAGGAAGATGTGTCATGTGCCCCTCAAGGTTAGGTCATCATGGGAGTATGAGCGTTTCAGTTAGATGTCCTTTTCAACAGGAAAAAGCTGCATCCAGCCATGGATTTACTCAAAATTACAACATTTACAAAAGTGTCTGCTCTGCCAACCGATTACTCAAAGGACACAGTAGGTGCATTAGGTCCAATTCGGACACAGCCATTGGCTTTAAGTTGAATGTTGACAGACGCGGGTTTATATTCAATGGACACGGTAGGCACATCATGACCAATTTGGACACGGCCACTGGCTGTTAGTTGTTATGATGAGAAACGCGGGTTTCTATTGAAAGGACGCGGTAGGCGCATCATGACCGATTCGGACACAACCATTGGCTGTTAGTTGTTATGGTGACAGATGCGGGTTTATATTCAAAGGACGCGGTAGGCACATCATGACCGATTCAGACACAGCCATTGGCTGTTAGTTGTTGTGGTAACATACACAGGTTTCTATTGAAAGGACGCCGTAGGTGCATCATGACCGATTCGGACACAGCAATTGACTGTTAGTTGTTATGGTGACAGACGCGGCTTTCGGAATGTGTCCGCATCACCTGGAAACTAACTCGGTAACCTCCTATTGCCAATGTATCAAAGTCACTCTTGGTCCGATGATATCTCTTCTGACTGCGTGGTAGGCGTGTTGTCTGCAAGCAATGTAATGCATTGGACCGATTCGGAAAATGCAACCGATGCAAACTTATCGCTTTGGCCGCATGGAATGAAGACCGCCTCTGCGGTTTAGATATAAGGCTGTCTGTTCCATAGAGACTTCACTTGCCTGGACTACCTGCATCATCCCTGCTTCTCCCCATCTCTCTGCTGCTGTGTCCACATCCTCTGGGAGCTACTATGGCACGTACAGATGGCAGATCCCCAGCTTTCAACCCGGATGAAAACAGGTCCTGCTGGATACACCCCTGGCTCTGTACAGCCAACTCTATAGCAAACCAGAGGAGCAGGTGAGTGAAGACTACACTGCATTGTCATTTGACATGTGCAATAACCATGCACTACTGGCATTAGGAATAAGTGTGTAGATAACTGTTCTGGGCAGGTACACTGCTGTAGAAGTGTGTGTACTGGGGTAAACATCTTATCACTGTTCTCATGGGATGGAGTCATCATTGAACACAAGACAACTGCACATAATGCCACTTGCCTACCCCTTATATATTGTTGACAATCTGACCATGACCTATGTGTACAGGTGTTTGACTCAGAAACATGTTGCATGTGAACTAAGGGTCTGTCACCATGTCATCCTTACAGGTCAACTCCCATCAGAAGGCTGAGCTGTGGAAGACCATCACCCGGAAGGTATGCTCCGTGGGGGTCACCAATCGGCGCGTCCATCATTGCCGCAAACGGTGGCAGGACCTTTGTGGCTGGACCAAGAAGATCGCGGAAGTCCAGCTGGGCCTGTCACCTCCAGGCAAGAGGGGTGGGTGCCGAACACTGACTCCCCACATTCTCCGCATCCTATCGGTGGTCTTCCCTGACCTGGACGGGAAGTTGAAAGCCACACAGCAGCGAGGAGGGGGTGAGTATGTGCCTTCTCGCACAACTTTTTTAACCATGCATGTTGTTGTATCTTAGCCTGCTGGCCCTTTTACAGGTTGTAAGACACCCAAAACCACTGTTCAGTGTTAAAAGGTGCATATGCACAAGGATTATTAGATGCCTGGTTATGCCCCTTTCATCAGGAACATGCGAGGAAGATATGTTCAGGGTAGTGACAGTAGTGCCATGCTCATGTAATCTGAAAAAATTACAACAACATGTGCATGTAGATAACCTTCAAGAATGATGTGATTGCTCAACATGTATCAGCACATTGACTAATGTCTGAACTGTTCTCAGTGTGGTCACACCAAATCTGTGAAGTATGTTGTTATTGGAGCACTCATGTGTGAAAAGCCCATGCTATACATCCCGGCAGCAGGTGACGTCTATGTTGAGGCCTTCGTGGGTTTTGCTTGGTCAGTGTGCCAATGTTAGGTCCCAGCTGTGGTGCTCAGTGTATTCAAATGTATCCCATGGGCAAATTATAGGTTTGCTAACTCAGGTCACCTGTCACACCGGCCTTTCACATGATTGGGTGTAAGATTCCATTCTCTCCATTTAAAAGAGTGAGTCCATGTGTCTGACTCTGTTATGGTGACAGCACATGCCATTCAGTGGCAAACACAGGTGGTCACCGGTGGAAACATGGCTGCATTTGCAAGGTATGATGTTAGATACACATTCACAATGGTTTGCATGTGTATAAATGCTTTTGACTATTCATACTTGATGGCTTTTGAAACCATGTGTTTGATGCATCACTGTCAGATTCAGAGACGTCAAATGTGCATCATTTTGGAGTAAGTTAACAAAATGAGATGGCAAACAAGAGCAATGTAAGCTGTACAAAGTGTGCATGATGGCAAAATGAAGTGAGGGACATTCATACTTGGCCTCTACCAATGGGGGATTCTGCAGTCTAGACAGGATTGGTACACAGTGTTGACTGAACTCTTAAAGAATAGAGGTTCATTACTAATAGTCTGTACAGACGATGCACCCAGACAGCTCAGTGGCATAGTGATCCACCTGAAGCATTGTGAAGATGCAGTCATTGGACTTGGAAGTGTGTTGAACATTGTTCACATCTGAAACTGGTGAGCAGTTTCCAATGTGCACAACATTCTGATTCATCTTCATAACACTGTGCATAGATGACACAAGACTGTGGGCCTCATGCCTCTCACCCTAGCTATGCCTTCTACCTTGGTGTCTCCACAATAAGAGTTAGATGTGTGACCTGACAGTAAAGAACCTAAGTTACAGGACAAATGAGCACTCACTGTTATCTGTGTGATATGACTTATGCAATGACTACGCCAGCTTGATGTATGACAATAAAGTCATATGACCTGTAACATCATAGCCAATGGTTCCCAATTTGATGACTAGGGTGTCCAGAATGGATATTATGTCTCAATTCAATTGTGTGAATCCTATTTCCATTGTGAGGTCTAAACTCCCTTGCATTAGATGAGACAGGTATGTCATGACACGAGACCATCAGGAGCAAAAGACAATACATCACCTGCTGCATAGTGAAGTAGTTGACATTGTGGTTGTGGTTTTTGATATTGATACACCCAATGTTGCAAATAACATCATGTGTGAGGGAGCAATGGTTAACTGGCATACAAACAAGTGCCATGTATGGAACTATATTAAAATGTAATAGCACAAGCCCAAATGATGTATTTGGTTGATCTGTGAAGATTTGTGATGATACCTATGTGTCAAGTACATACGGATGACTCATGTGATTCTTTTTCCTTCTTGTTCACAGCATCAGCAACAGCCAGCAGAGGAGGCAGTGCCACGGACCAAGGGGAAGCAGCTTGCCAGACTGGTTCCAGTGCTGAGACAGAGCAGGAGGGAACCAGTGGCACGCAGTGTGAGGGGAGCGTTACTGAGGTCGCGTCTGACATCACATCAGTTGGATCACCAGCCAACTCAAGCTCCAGTGAGGCCTCCCTTGTGGTGGTGGATGATCCAGTAACAGAATCCTCTGCATCCGAGTCCACCACCACCCATACCATCTCCACCCTCCCAGCTGCTCCCCATCTAACTGTCCATGGCCACTCCCCTAGAGGGGGACCTCACCCCCTGCCCCTGTCTCCCCTGCTGCCCTGAGTTTGGAGGCCATAGATATCATAAGGCAGATATCTGTGGGGCAGACAGCAGTGCTGAATGTCTTCCAGGTGCATACCACTCATCTAACTCAAATGGTATCATTCCTGGAGGGCATTCACTCTGACATGTCTGTCCTACAGAGATCCAATCAGGCTCTGGCCTCCACCCTGACAACAGCAGTGTCCCAGCTCCAGCTGTCTCCCCCTTCCTGCCACTTCCCCATCCACAGTCCCAACTACCCTCCTGACCCAAGCACATGCAAACGTATGCATGCATCCACCTCAACAGCCACATGCAGCACACAAACACACAGACACAAGGACAAACCCACACACGCACACTCACAAGACAGACAGCACACTCACCACCACAGACATACCACCAGACAACACACATGCATCCACAGACACTCCGCAGACCTCAGAACCCTCTGCCTCCACAACCCCTGCCCTTTTCTCTCCTGTTCCCCCCTCAGTCCAGGTACTCCAACTTATTCCCCTTGAATTCTTCCCTACACAAACCTACCAACCCCCTCCCAAGAAGTGTAAACCCGCCCCCCAGCCCTGCCATCTACATCTGCCCCCCCAGAAGAAAAAAAGCCCCAAATCGTCCCCCACCAGAAAATTCCCCCTGGTCTCCTAAGTCCAAACCCCCTCCAGTAACCCATACTTCCTCAGCCCAGTGCCTCCGGACCCTAAAAAATCCTGTCCCAAAAAGTTACAGCCCCTCCCTATTCCTGTTCACACCATTCAAAATAATAAAATTCCCAAACTAGTCAAGCCCAGTCCATCCCTCCCTCCTTCTAGCCCTCCCACTACAGCTGCCCCCTCCCCCTCAATCTGAGCCTACCACTGCAGTGGACACACCGCCCCCTCAATCTGACCCAACCATTGCAGTGCACCCACCGCCCCCTCAATCTGACCCAACCACTGCAGTGGACCCTCCCCCCTCCTGATCCCATCCCTCCCCAAACCCAACCCAGTCCTCCCTAGTTTTGTCCCTTTGGTGCCTGGCATGCCCCCTAGATGCCCCTCCCAGGGAGGGTGACCCTAGCACAAATTGTACAGGCAAGAGTAGATGGGCATGATGTTTTGGGCCCATAAACCCAATGAACATTGTTGGACTGGCCTTTGGCCCTTTGCTATTTATTTAATTTCCTTTTTATACTGAATAAAGCATGTTTACATTTTTGTTTTCAGATTTCTGTGCCCCCCAAATTTTTTTTTAGTTAACTGTAAATCATATACAATTAGTAGTGTAAGTATACAATGATGTTAGTATGGCATGGATTGCATATGGTCCATGGAGTATGAGCACTTTGTCAGTATGTAGTCAAGATTTTGTTGTCTACATTTGCTGGGTGTCATCGTCAACATCAGTTTTGGCTATGAGTGTGACATGAAGTAACAAACCTTTTAATTTTAAATCACACTTCCACATACGTCATACTTTCATATGTCAACATAGTGCAAGTGTCTCAAAGTGCAACAGTTTAGGAGAAGCATGCTGCATATGTTTGTAATGTGCGGGAAGACCACTGTCTCATCAATACACCTGGATACATATGAAGTTTGACTACATGGTAGTGACTTTGGACACACCCATGTACACAAAGTAATGGTACAAATCTTTCATGTGACTTGATAGTGGTGGACCCATATCTATGTCTTCTATAGATCTGGTAGACTAGTGGCAATGACAACCTTGCCACAGGTGGCATGCCACTGTAGGCCAATACCCTTCAAGGCTGGGTACTCATCTGATACATTTCCTGTGCCCATGGTGAGTGTAAGGTAAGCATTATTCTCACAGTGTTTCGACCCTGTTGCCTCCAAGGATTCCACTTTCTGCAGATATTCCTGTTAGGCAAGGTGTCTGTGGTCTTTATTGTCCAGTGCCTTTAAATTTAGATGTCAGTCATTCCATCCTGCTTTTGTTTGGGTACATCATGTGGATGGTGTGTGTGTCCAGGACATGTCTCAGTAAGTTACAGTGTTTTACTGTCTTTACAGGGACACAGCTGTGTTAGTTGAATGTGTACACAGCGTATATGGTACATGAATGTTTGTCAAACAATTGAAATTATAGTGATGACATGCTGTGATTGAAAAGTTGTACAGTAGCTGGCGTTGTAATGTGCAGCTCATTCTGGCCTTATGCCACAGTTATGGTGTGAGAACCTGGGCATTTCCCAATTCTGTGAAGTTGACATAGGCAACATCATGCTCATGTGATATTCAATTTGATTCTGTATTGATGTACATATGGCTGTCCTTTTGCGTATACAGCCAGAAAATTATGCACCAGACCAGACTATGGTAAGCAGCAGGATGGGGATGTATTGTCTATTCCAGGCTGATGTTACTTACAATATGTTGGCCAAGCTTTGCAATGAGTATTTGTGCAAAGAGTGCATTTGAGTGTGTCTCCATGGCCAGAGAGGATGGGTGACAAGCCTACTGTAACCAAGATACAATGAGTGTTAATTCAGGCTTGTGGTTTGGTTGTTTGTTCAACTGGTTTTTTGCATTGTATAAGCTGTATGTTTTTGATTCAATGAAGCCTACTGTGTAGCCTGGTTTGTCAAGGGTTGGTTTGTGTGTCGTCATAGGGATATGTGTCATGAGTATGTGTCTACCTTTTCAACCCAACTGAGCAACTTGCCAGTGCATTTCACATATGTGCAGAAGTTGTAAATGTTGTTGTTTCAGGCATTTGATTCAGAGATGGGATATGGCACACCTACCGTTGTCACTAAGATGGCAGACAGTTTGTATGTGCCAAATGCTGTGATACTAATATCAGTTAGGTGACACACATGTGAAATAGCTACATATGGATTAGGAGTTGTCATGAGACTGTCTTGTCTGGAGTGGATTGTGCTTGTTGTGTCCAAGATAGTTCATCTACTTGTTCAGGGACAATGCTGGGTGCTGCCTGGTCTTTGTGTGTCATTTATGTTTCAGACGTTTATGCAAACGCTATTCATTTCAAAGGTGTTTTGTTTGGAACATCAAATTGACCTGTTGGTAATGATAGGCCATGTCAAGTCCTGTTAGTACATTCTGCGTGAACAACATTTGTCTGTGCTTGGTAATCCAAAGCCCCTCTAGCCCCCTCATGTGACACAGCTGAATGTATACCTATTCAGCATGACACTGCACCGCAACAATCTCCTTCTTGGCTCAGTTTATGCAAGCAGTCTGAACCTCAGTTGTTGGTAACAGGAGTGGTGTAAAGTGGTTTAGTTCAGGGTGGATGCTGTGTGCCAGTCTACAGCTGACGCTGCCCGTGGTCAGCTGCCCAGGGCCTCACAAATGCTAATGACTACAGAGCCCAGCAACAGAGCACTGCCTTTAGTGTGCAGTCACTGTTACGAGCTACTGGTGGACAGACCCCTCCCTTGGATTTGCATCCATAGTGCATCAGGGTGATGCAGAATCGACACACAACACCCTTCACCTGGGACACTTAGGAATGTGCTGAGATGTCAATGTGTTTGGCACAAACACACCTTTTGTTCATGGAGTGGAATGTTGTGTTTTTGAAACTGCCTTGGCTTTCATGCCACACTTGACTTGTGGTCACTCCACACACAGCGTGCACAATGCATTGTCATCATTACGGCATGTGGCCACATCACTTGTGAGTGCTATGGATGTGACTGCAACCTGCCCATGCCTGGATGGACTTCGGTAAATCCTATGTTACGCCCCCACAACAGAAGTCTAACATGCATGACATAATTGCAGAAATTTGGGCACTGCTCAACAGGGGTGAGTGCCAATTGTGAAGATTTGTGAATGGTTGTGATTATGTAGTTTGCGCAATCTTCAACTGACAATTGTTTTGTCTGTCCAAGCTTGGATTTTAAAGTTTCAACCACAAATCATTTGTAGTTGAGCATATGATTTGTGTGTAAGTTGTCATTTGTGCATGAATGACAATGGAGTCCTTTGATCTATGCTTGATGCTGTTCCAGATCACACAGAGCTGAACTAGTAGTGCTGTTATGTCTATTGTGTTGCCCTGTGCTACATGTGGGAAGCTGAGTGGACTGTGAGTGCACAGAAGTGTTGTGGGCCCGTCTGCAGTGCAGATGCTACAGGAGCCAGTGTCATACCCATGCTCTTAGTTGCCACACAGAGGAGGAGGTGGATTTTGAAATGTGAGGCCGAGTTGCAGATGTGTTTTGCAAGGTTAATGTTGCATTAGCTAAGCTAGCTTAAACAAGGGTAGAGGTGAGAGAGACTTGTGTTTCTATTTTGGAAATGGAGTGGAGACTCATACATAATGGGGGCAGGACAAATTTAGAGTTTTTCAGAGAGTGTAAAGTAGGAGTTAAGTTCAGAGGCAGTTCTTGTGTAGGAGATGTGAAGTATCCTCATTGTTCCAAAGTGAGTGGTTTGAAATGCAGGGGTGTGAATCAGAGTGTGCGACCTTGTAAGACTGGTTAGATCCTGTGCAATGTATGCTAGGAATAGGTAGATGTGATAGAAGTAGAACCAGCTAGACAAGGTTGGAGTCTGGCAGGAGAAAAGAGCTGTAGTCTGTGGCACTACGGTGAGAGATGACTGTGACAGGGCAGAGTCATTGAGTAAGGATAGTTGTTAATGTGCAGAGGTCAATGGAGGTATGGCGCATGGAACTGAGATGTGGATGTGACAGGGACACAGTGAGACAAGCTTAAACTTGTCATTTGTAACAAAGTGGATAAGTGTATGTCAAGGGTATACACCAGTTGTGTAATTTAGGGTGCTGTATGGTGAAATGTGTGGTGTTGTCCAGTTGATGTATGTTGTGTTTGAATCTGTGGATACATTTGTTTTTTAAATGACTACCTGTAGAACTTAAGCAGAGTAGGGTGGGTGAATGGTGAGATGCAAATGACTGAGGACATATTCATTGAGCAATGTAAGTGTCTTGTTGAGAGATGTGGTGAGGAATTAAGTGTGCATGTCAGAGTTGGCTGTGATGCTGCACATTGTGATATGAGTGCAGTCTAAGACATTACTGATGGTGAAACTGGTGATGAGAGTTGTCCATTTGACATGTTACGTTTAATGCCTGCTGAGGAGGTGATGTTATGTTATGTTATGTTAGTGGCATTTTTAAAGCGTGATCTGTTACCCGAAGGTGTCCTGGCGCTATCTACAATCCTCCCACTGAAGGGTACTTAAGAAACCGGAAACTATACGCCAAAAAGCCAGGTTTTTAAAGCTTTCCTAAATGCCAGTAAATCCGTACTATTTCTAAGATGGAATGGGAGGGCATTCCATGCCTTGGCTGCACCAGCCAAAAAACTCCTACCTCCCCAACTGGCTTTTTTTGAAGAAGGGACTGTTACTAACTTTGCTCCCAGGGAACGAAGTGGTCTTTTAGGGACATACCACTGGAACTGCCGCTTCAGGTGGTCAGGACCTAAACCCTGAAGGGCCTTGTAGACAGTACAAAGTGATTTGAACTGCACCCGTTTCTTTATGGGTAGCCAGTGTAGTCTTCTAATATCCCCGGAGACAGAGGCAAATTTAGCAGTCCCGGTAAGCAGTCTAGCGGCCGCATTCTGAAGAAGTTGGAGTCTATGCAGAAACCGCTCCTGCATATTAAGGTAAAGACTTACAACTGTGCGTTGACTATCCTTAGGTAGCAACGGTAAAATTTTCTTACATGTTCTAAGAACAAATGACGTGGCTGAAACTACTGCATTGACTTGGTCACCAAAATTGAGTTTGTCATCAATCAAGACTCCCAAGTTTTTTACTTTCCTAGTGGGGATTGGAAGCGAGCCCAGAGAATCCGGCCACCAACTTGGGGTCCAAAACTTGGGGTCATTGCCAAACAGGATGACCTCCGTTTTGCTGGAGTTGAGTTTTAGACAATTTTGGGACATCCATTTACCCACTGCTTCCATGCAGTCATGGAACCGTTTTGCCGTCCCCATCTCCTGCCCTGGTAGCAGTGACACCACACTTTGAGTGTCATCTGCATACGATGTCAGAGCAAACCCAAAGGATTCGATCAGGGGGGCGAAGGAGGACACAAAAATATTAAAAAGCGTGGGGCTAAGGGAGGAGCCCTGAGGAACTCCACAAGGCAAAGAGAAGGGGTTGGAACAGAATTCACCAAGTGAGACTGTTTGCACTCTGTCCGAGAGGAAGGACTTCAGGAGTGCCCATGCTTTACCCCGGACTCCACACCCCCACAACCGGTCCATCAGCAAATCATGATGGACTGTGTCGAAGGCCGCGGACAAATCCAACATAATTATGGCGGCCTTACCTCCCCGGTCAAGTACAGCCCTGATCTCTTCTGTTGATTTTAAGAGGGCGGACTCCAGACTGTGCCCCTCTCTGAACCCATATTGCGTAGGATCCAGTACTTGCGCTTCTCGTAGATATGTACTTAATTGTGCATTCATACTTTTCTCTACCAGCTTAGCTGGGAGAAGGAGACGCGAGATGGGCCGGAAATTATTAGGATCCTTAGGGTCCAAACTGGGCTTTTTAAGCAGTGGTAGTATTGATGCGATTTTCCAGGCTTTAGGGAAATAACCTTCAGCAAACATCGCATTCATCATAGAAGTAAGTGTCAGAATAATGGGTTCTGGGGCCAGTTTTAGTACTGCAACCGGACACGGATCGTAAGGGGAGCCTGATTTAGTTGACATCAAGGACTTATGAATAGCCATGGTGGAAAGGGGTGCGAACTCTTCAAAAGCAGGATGGGGGCAAGACCCAGGTTTATATCTCTCCATGACGTCCAGTGTCCCATCTGTTATTGGACCATTGAATGTGGCGAAAATGGCCTCCACTTTATTAAAGAAGAACCTGGCTATTTCATCACAGAGACCCTGATTCGAGGAAATACTAGGTGCACCTGGGTGCACCAAGCTAGTAACTGTTTTAAAGCGTTCTTTGGCCGAGTTTATCGCAAAGTTAATGCGGCTAGTGAAGAACTCTTGCTTGGTTTTAAGAAGTAACTGTTTATAGACCATCAGGCTTTGTTTATATACCTCTTTTTCCGCGCCCTTATACTCTTTCCTCCACTTCCTCTCTAAGTGTTTACACTTCAATTTTTGATCTTTAAGTTCCTGCGAGTACCAAGGGGCGGAGGGCCGTGCCCTGTTAGAATATAAAACTTTCTTGGGAGCTAACTTATTGCCGGCTGCCTCCAGCCAGTTCGTATATAGAGTAGTCGCCTCCTCTATATCTATGGGCATTTGAAATAACGTAGAGTTCAACAATTCTTCTAACTCTTTGGCCTGAATTTTATTCCATGCTCTAGAAACCCTCTGTTTCTTAGCTAGCTTACCCCCCTCATGATGGTAAGATGCGGCTAGCTCGAAGCGAACTGCCACATGATCTGACCAGGCAAGGGGTAGCAGGCCTGTAAAGGAAAGGTGTGGGTTGTTGGAAAAAATACCATCCAACGTGTGCCCTGCCGTATGAGTAGGCCCCACGACTTGCTGCTTAAGATCTACACTAATCATTAACTCTAATGGAGTGGCCGTATCTGGGTCTGCGTGTGCCTCGAGATGGAAATTAAAATCACCCAGTATAGTATAGGAGCTGGCACAGAGTCCCTTTTCCAGAAAATTTCCCAACGATGTTACAAATGAGCTCCTAAGGCCAGGTGGCCTGTAAAGGAGAGTGCCCTTTAAGGTGAGATGATGGGAGTAATAGAGGCTAAAGTCCAGTGCCTCACAATCTATATTTGACGCTGTACCAAAGGTCACATTTATTCTAGTGTGATAAATGACTGCTAGTCCTCCCCCTTTTCTATATGGCCTATTTAGAGTATGACAGGAATAACCTGGGGGCGTGGCCTTGACTAAGTCTGGACCAGAAGCCTCGTCTGTCCATGTTTCTGTAATAAAAGCAACTTTTATTTCCTCTTCCTCAATTAATCTAGCACACTCCACACTATGCTTCACCAAAGATCTAGCATTCAGCAAAATACACTTCAACCCCTGTGATTGTGATGTGCCTTTCCTGTTCATACTAGGTTGTTCTCGAGGGTTAATTGATTGATCCAATAGTTCCGGTAGCATAGAGTTACATTTAGGGCATGATACCCGGCTGGAAAAAGACCTAGTGCCAGGACTAATGCTTAAACACCCAGCCATTCTACCTGTACCATTAAGACGATGTAACAATTCACTGGTGTAATGTAATATGCTTGGCTTACCTGCTCCAAAACGGGCAGGGGTGCTGGCGCTGAGCGCGGGACGAGCGCGGACGGGCGCAGACGGGCTTGCCTTTGGCGCGCGTCTGCGCCAGCCTCTCTAAATATACAGTCAGGGGCAAAAACAATAGCCCGCTGACCGTACTTCCCCCAAAATGCCGGCCCCGCTATGCCCGGTGCGGACCCCCGGTCTTGGAGGGAATATAACTCCAGGTAGTGCAAAGTGCAACTAGCTTCACAATTTTAAAATCATATAACAATATTTAAAAAGATTAAAACGCAACAAGCAGCTCATGTGCAAAATGGCAGGTTTAGCAGCATTCAAAAACGTCACTCCCGGCTCAAGCCTCAGGAGGATGTAGAGTTACGCGCTCGCGTCAGCCTCTCTAAATATACAGTCAGGGGCAAAAACACTAGCCCGCTGACCGTACTTCCCCCAAACTGGCGGCCCCGCTATGCCCGGTGCGGACCCCCGGTCTTGGCGGGAATGTAACTCCAGGTAGTGCAAAGTGCAACTAGCTTCACAATTTTAAAATCGTATAACAATTTTTAAAAAGATTAAAACGCAACAAGCAGCTCATGTGCAAAATGGCAGGTTTAGCAGCATTCAAAAACGTCACTCCCGGCTCAAGCCTCAGGAGGATGTGATGAGTACAGTACATTGTGTACATGTCATATATGTGAGTGGTGTTGTGTACATAGTGATGAAGAGTGGTGCTGTGAATGTAGCTAGGTGTGGATGTAAGAAGGGCAGCGTCAGTATGAGATTGTGATATTCGAGTTGGAAGAGTTCGAGTACAAGGCTGGAGCTTGTGGGGTAGACATGCTTTTCCGGATAGCTGTACCAGAGGGGGATTATGACGGTTGTATGATGTTACAACGCATGCCATTACAACACATGTTGTTACAGCGCATACCTTTACCCCGACTTGCTGTCGGGGTGCGCTGGAAGTTGAAATAGTATAATTTACTATTCCAACTCCAGTGTGTGCAACAGTAGGGAAGGTGTTGGAGTTAACTCCAACACCTTCTACCCCCTGCAACAAGCCTTTTGCGCTTCCATAGTAAAGGCTGTTTCCCGATTATGACGTACTTGTGTATGTATGATAGTTCTGAGAGATGAGCATGTACTTTGAGGTGGATGTGAGAGGGGTCATACCCGCACAAGTAGAGATTGTGCAGTCCAAGAGGTAATGTTGAAATTTACATATGTGTAGATTATGTGGATGTAAGTAGGCAAAAACAGTTGCCAGATGAAATTGAAATATGAGGATGTAGTATGTGTTTGCTGCAGCTTGCTGTCAGCCACTGAATGTTCATGACTGATTGTTGGAATGGCCGCTTTGAGTACACTGGCATATGCAAAACCTATTGGCATCACAGGACAAGTTGCCTACATCTAGCCTTGCCTTGTCTGAGTTGTGTGTGGGCATAAGTGGCAAGTTACATTTTGTAGGTAGATGTTGACACTGATTGATCATTCTTCCCCTTCGATAATACCCTGGGATCGAGGTGTTGATTGCTTATATTGAACTGCCATGATGCAGAAACATTGGATGGCAGTCTATTGCTTAGAGGGCTATTGCCCCCCAAGTGAAAAGTCAAGGATGTGTGTTGTTGGGCCACCTGGGGTAAGACTTCTCTAGAAACGCATCCCCACTAACCCTGGACGGTAAAATCTGCTCCGCTCACTGAGTTTGCGGATTTTTGGCAACTCTGCGTTCCGCGTAGAACGCGGAGTTACCGAAAACTCCGCGATCCGCGGCGTAGCAGAGTTTTTACCTTGTTCGCGCTCTCAAAATGCGTTTTCGCGTGCACGGTAGCGACTTACCGTGATCCCTGCGTTCGCCAACGAGTTTTCCTATCCGTTCGCGTGCGCCACGAGATTTTGGTAGCCGGCCGCGCGATCCCGCGTGAGTGTGCAATCGCGAACACGTCATTCGGACGTGCCATCGGACATCCGCGTTCGCGAACAGGAAATACGCATCGTGAATGGGCGGGACAAGTGAAAAACAAGATGGCCACGCCCATTGGCGACCGCATGGGCAAATTTGCGAGATATTTCCCCCCGAGCACGCAAACAGCGTCCCGAACACGCAATACGTGTTCCCGAACAGGAAAAACGCATCGCAAACGGGCGGAACAAGCAACTCCGCGTGCTCGCGGAATTCTGCGTAGCTCGCGGAGTGTTTTTTACCACTTCGCGGAACTCAGCGTATCGCGACTACGCGAACTCCGCCCAGGGTTAATCCCCACACTTCCCAGTAGACTACACAAACATGGGTACTAATGGCATTCTGACTTTGAATGTCAGAGGTATGGGGACACCAAGGGAAATGGACTCATTGTAATGATATCTCTGGTTGTGCTGATGAAAAAACATTGCATTGATACAAAACACACATGTGAAACCGGAACATTATACCCAGCTCCATAAGTGTTTGCATTGTCAACATTTTTCCTCCTCTAATCTGGTTTGGCAAGGGTTGCCCTTGTGTGTGTCCATACGAGGTCCCATTTACCGCATTGAAAAGTGCTACAGAGCCTGAGGGCAATATGTCTTTGTAGAGGGTCTCCTTGAGGTTTTCAAAGATTAGGGTGCAGTGTTTCATTACCAAATGCGGACAAAGAAAGCTTCATTCGTCACATATTCATCCTCACAAGGTGTACCCATATCCCCTGGCTTGAGGATGGCTATGTCAATTGTGTCCGAGAGCCAAAGGTTAAGCCCCCCCTCCAGCATCCTCTCCAGTGGTGGCAGCCGAGCTTAAACAATGTGCTGAGCACTGGTCACTCCAAATCTGTCAGTGGATCCTACACCCTGAGACTCATGAGAACTCCTACTACTCTGCAGTACACAATCTGCACATTCAGAATGGAATTATTTGTTAGCAGCACACACTACAGTCTGAGGAGCTAGATGCTGAATTGCTGTGAATGACATTCTCAGAAGATGACCCTATACACATACAGATTGGGTATCGTGTGCAGCGCCCCCAGTCTACACATGGTGACTGTATCCTACATTGTTGTGGGCCCATGCTTTTTTTGCCTTCCTGAAGGATTTCGTCTCCAAATATTTCACTGATGACTGGGACACAACAACTTCTAGGTTTTTGAAGTGGGAAGAACTGAAATCAGTACTGAGTGGCTGGGTATTGGGACTTGTGTGTTGTCTGGGCCAATATCCTCAGGGCTTTGCTGTACACAGAGGCATCACTATGTCATCAATTGACTGCAGTTCAGTTGCAGGCTGTAATGTTACCCATGCTGACAGATGCTCAAACACACCTCAACCATCTGATTGAGCAACTGCGTTGCTTTTACTTTGCAACATGACAAGCTGAGATGCACACAGAGTGGGATAAGTCAGGGCAACTCCTGTCCTGCCTCCTTTGTTGCTTAACAACAACCCAGCAGATGTTACTGATTATGGATCACCTACCACAAATGCACACTAGTCAGGAAACCATCCATGAATCCTTCACAGTGTATTGTTGTGGCCTATACATTCCCTCCAAGTCTGAACGCAAGGTAGACGTTTCCTGATGCCTGACTGGATTGAATCTACCTGAAGTTGATCTGGCAGCGCGTGCAGTGATCAACACCTCATTGGCTGGTACAAGAGATACTCAGAGTGATTCTGCGCACTACCACGTTGACCACTCATGCGTTGGACAGCCTCCCGCCTAGTTTCGATGATGCCTACGAGCTTGTACTTGAACGCAGGTGACTGTATCTCTCTTGGGCCACCTTGAGTGATTGGAGACACCCACAATCCATGTGGCAATTTCTGCAGTGTAGATTATTAAAACACAACAGTGACCTGGCTGAGCCTATGGCCACACACTCCTTTGACCATGCTTGCTAGGAATTTTTAATCTTTAGTATAGTAGTGGCGCCTCACCTGCTGGTACACCAACGGCAACTAGTGCATGGCGTCCAAAAGGATTCTATCCCTGAGAGATCCACGATGCTTAACGTTCTTATGCAAAATAGTGTGCTGTAGCTGGTCCATGTGAGGTGTCCCTACGTAGCCTGCTTGGTGCTAGAATTGGTAAAAGCATACAATACTATTGTGTGTACCTGTTTCCCACTCTGTCAATCGTGAACATGGCAGGGCAGCTGCAACGACACATATGTGTTTTTGATGCCAAGCCAACTGCCCAAGTCTAGTGTCACCCTCTTTTAGATTGTGCAGGGCAACTCGTTGGGGCTGTCCCCTTTCCCTACTTATCTTTGCCCTGACAATGTAGCCGGTAGCGCAGCAACATTTCAGGGGTGTTAATCATGGTGAGTTCCACTGGGCGATGAGGTATATGTAGTATCCATTGATGCAGATGACATGCTGCTCTATATTCAGTCTATCTGCAGGGGCATTCCAGATATTTGTGTGAGACAATCAGATTTGCAGGGTGTGTCGAGTTTGTGTTAACTGGACCAAGTATTGAGTTTTTGCCCTCTGTGTGGATTATCCTCCACAAGAGCTGAGGGCGGATGAGCAGAGTGTGATGCGTGACCTTGATGTTTTTGGGTACTTATATATCTGTAACTGTGATGATGTAAAGTATCTCATTATGTGAATCTTAGCAGGGCCATATCCTCATTACGTCTACAGATGTTTTTTATGATCACTCTTCCAATTACAGGGCATGGCTGTATTTCATTTCCTGAGGAGATAATGCTCCCCTGCATCTTGTGTTTTTGCCATCACCATGCAGTGGCTGTGCCTGGTGCCACCTCCAGGGAGTTTGACACCATGCTGCGAGTGTTGATCTGCAATAGTGGCATGATAAGTGTGGCTCTGTGTAGGCTGCATCTGCCAAAGCGAAGGCTGTCAAGGCTGTGCATTTTAAAAGGAATGTTATGTGGCAGGACCACTCCAATGGCCAGTGTTAAGTTGGTTTGGTAGGCAGTTGTACAAAGTGAGCATGTTCTCAAAATGCAGGGCACATGAGATTGCGGAATCAATGTTGCTCCCTGAAGCACAGCTCCCTTGTGGAGCTGACAGCCTGGTGAAAGTGTGTATTTGGGGTAGGGGGCCTGTTGCTACTGAGGGACATGATCCCATACTCTCTGTCTCTTATTCTGCACGTCTTGGCTCATTTCCACAGAAAAATTGTTGGGAAGGACTGACTGCATGGAGAGACGCAGGATTGAGCTCAGTGGGGGACCTAATCAGGGTCTGCGAGCACATGACCTTTGTCCAGTTACAGAAAGATTCTGACATTGCAGGGGTCCATTTCTTGGCACATGGCACACTGATGGCTGAGATGGGACACAAGTGGAGAGTGACAGACACTGATTCGGTGCATCAGCCCCTAACCCACGGCCTGCACGTCATGGGTGGAGTTTGGAGACTGGTGATATTATTTATTGATGTGTTTGGACACATGAAGAATGACCCACTGTCACCTGCTTGCTAGCTATGGGACACAGATATATTATGAGTCCTCCACAGGGGAGGAGTGAGAATAGACTAGGCACTACCGATTTACAGTATGTCATGATGCCAAACTCCATTCCATTAAATTTGACATGTCGCACAGGGCATGTCTCATCTCAGCTATCCAACCACGAACGTTTGTGCCCTGCCATGTGTGCGCATGATGTAATGCACCTATTTTGTAATTGATACATATTTTCTGGGCATGGCTGCATGCTGCAAACCTGTGTTGCTGTGCTACAGATGTATATGGACCAGTGAGGGGTTGGTTCTACCTCCTTGCATTGGAGTGGATGGAGAGAGGGATATTCCTGGTGATGATGTTTTTTAAGTTATCCAATGAAGGATGGATTTGTAAATGCTAATCACACGCCAGGCCATTTGCATGCACTGTTAGGCCACTGCAGTCCCAAGACAGCAACACTTGTGTGCAGCGACTTTCTAATGGTGTGGGGCTGAGGCCACTGCGCAGAGCAGGGAGTGAGTTGTGTGCCTCCAGAGGATTGCAGTAGCTAAGCTGTTGGTCAATTTGTTACATGAAGAGCCACTGGATGGGTGTAGGACTTTGTAGTCTGAGGGTCAAAGACACATGTCAATGGCACTATGAGAGGTGTTCCGGACATGGATAGATGAGGCAGCTGCTCTGTCATGTGACATTTCCTCCTTTGTTCACATGTAGGGGTGTCTTTTGGAGTAAACATATGCTACAATGTCAACTGTTGTCAATTGCTATTGTCTTAGAGGCCCCAGTCTTACCCCCCATGTGTGGGCTGTGAGGTATGTGTGTTGCTGACCTTCTAAATGCACATGATCCCTCTGTGCTGTTCTATCTTGTTATGTTTATCGTGTTGTTTGATTTTGTTCCATATGATCCTGTTGTGGTATGCTTGATTCCTTGCTGAATGTTTGTCCTGCCCATCTGACCAGATCTGCATTTCCTGATTAATAAAGATGATTTACTATACATCCTAAATTGTGTCCAGGACATGATAATGAGCTGATAGTGAGGTTTTGGTTTTTGATGTGGAGATGTCTTGTGACTTGTGTGCAGGGACATTCATTGTACCATATTCCAGCAAACGCATTTCCCTGTCTCTATCTTTTGTATGTGAGAAATTGTCCTAGTTTGGAGATGTGTGTCTTCCTTCACCCAAGGTTTTGGATGATGAACCATCCCTTGTGTACCTGCAGATTTGAGGGCTGCTCCGTGTGTACTGTTATCACTTTGTCCCTTTTTTCAGTGCTGTGACTCCAAGCGGGACATTTTGATACCCTATTCTGACTGTACCGGTAGGTACCCTATCCCATGCCCTGCTGGCGGGCCTGAGTGAACAGTGGTGGGTGAATATCATGGGTCCACCAGGGGTGTGTCAACCTGGCCTTGCAAAGCGCAATGTGCCCCAGGATAATTGTGTCCCTATGTATTTGAGTGCGTTGTGCGTGCTCTCTGGCCTGTGTGCATGGTAGGGATTGTATGTAAGGGATTCATCTGTCCTGCTCTGGATCTGTGCTGGGTCCTTCCTATGTTGTTATTCCTGACATATCCACTATCCCATTCTGGTTGTGTCTCCCTATGATGACCTGCTCTGACACTGCTCTACTCATCAGGACACAGGATGTTGGACTGTGTGATTGGCTGATGGGGGAGTGGAGGTCCAGGTTAGACTGTAGTAGTCAATTTGTTGTTTGTAGACATGTATTGATCTGTCAACAATTGGTGCATCAGGTAAAGTGAGGTGTGAGATAGTAAATAAGCTAGGCGTAGGTTATCCATTTGATTGGGTGGATGTATTGTCTTGCTACTTGGTAGATCAGTAATAGAATTTGACTTCACTTTCCTGTGTGATTTATACATGTTGTATTTTCTTTGGAAGCTATCCAGAGTAGACCATGTACTTCTTCTATGGTGTTTGGGAAATGGCAAGGTAATTTGGATAAATGATGTCACTTCCTGCAATGTGACTTCCTATGACATGAGATGTTTGTATGCATTTCAGATATTAGGATTTGGCCTGTGGGACAGATGCATGTAGGTGCGGGCATGGTGCCAGTGAATATGTCTCTGTGGACATACTTTTGTGAGTACATTGCAGTTCTATTGCCCTGCGATGTTTCGCTGTGTGTTGTGGTGAACTCATGCATTCACTTTGTGATACATACATATATGTGGCTATGGGCATTCATGTTCCAATGTCAAATGTGTTTCTCCCAGTATTTAGCGGTCTGACTGTACCTACCTGATGATGACATTCCATCATTTGACATACACAATATGCTATGGAACCAGGGTTGGATTAGGATCACAATGAGACTCGGGCACTCTAAAAGTAAGCGCCCCACATTCCGTGATCATCCCTTTCAATGTAGCCTCAGGGCATTTACCTGGCAAGGGAGGTGCCAAAAGCACACTGCTGCTGATCAAGTGGGTGGGGGGTACATTATAATGGCCAAAAAAAACTTGCCTCCCTGCGAGGCCCCTACATACAATGCAACCTCCCTGCACCTGCTATGACCTAAAAGTGATGGGCCAGGGGGGAGATAACACTGCTTCTGGTAGGACACGCGCGCAGGGCGCCATGGTGAGTATGCCCCAAAGGCTGGCCCCCAGCCTCAGTTTACAGCGCAGCTGGAGAGCGGACAAGATACTGGCACCACATTGCAGTGGCCTGGAGGGGACTGGGGAAGTAAGTTAGTCTCTTGGGGTGGTTTACAGAGGCCCCAAAAAACTGGCTCACAGGTGACCTTGGGGCACCGGCCCATCGACCAATGCCCGATTGCCCGCCTTCCCAATCCGAGCTTGTACAGAACACTTTCTGGTAGAACGCAATGCCCATAGGGCTCAATGGGCTTCAGCCCCCCCCCATTGTGTGAGTCAGCCTGGGCTGAGACAGCTTCTCCACACACCCAGACAGTTCTTGAGCTGCTGTGTGTGGCTGGTCTGTCATCTTATCGCAGCAGCACCCGAGTATTTCACAGGTCTTTAAGGGACCTTTTACTTGATGATGAGGCTTTGTTGGCTTTTCAACAGTCCCTAGAGCACCTGCATCTCCAATCTGCCTATTCCTTCAAGTTGCCAATTACTTTTGCTGCCACAGTGTGAGAATGCATTTCCTGACTAGCAACCTTAGGCTTTTTTTATTGCAGTTTTCTGCAGCTCGTACTCCACCCGAAGGTATTGAGGCACTTTGCTTGAGCACCAGTTACATTATGCAAGGACACATTGCTGGGAGTATTAGCCCCCCCCAAAAAAAATGTGGCTCTACATTGCTGGAAGTAGTAGCCCACCCCCGAAATTTGGCTCTACATTGCTGAAAGTAGTATACCCCCCCTGAAATGTGGCTCTACATGGCCGGAAGTATTACCCCCCCCTGAAATTTGGCTGTACATTGCTAGAAGTATTAGCCCACCCCCAAAATTTGGCTCTACATTACTGGAAGTATTAGCCCCCCCAATTTGGCTCTACATTGCTGGAAGTATCAGCCCCCCAATTTGGCTCAACATTGCCGGAAGTATTAGCCCCCATTTGGTTCTACATTGCTCAAAGTATTAACGCCCCCATTTTGGCTCTATATTGCTGAAAGTATTAGCCCCCAATTTGGCTCTACATTCCTGGAAGTATTAGCCCCAAATTTGGCTCTACATTGCTGGAAGTATTATCCCCCCCCCCCGAATTTGGTTCTACATTGCTGGATGTATTAGCCTCCCCCCAAATTTGGCTCTACATTGCTGGAAGTATTAGCCCCTCTCGAAATTTGGCTTTAATTGCGCTCCTGGTTTCTACTGTATTGTTTTTCGCGGGGTTGTTACTTTATTCTGTAGGTGTAGGTATCTAACTTACCGTCTGCGATGACTGTGTCGGTTGGGGTTGTAATATTCATCGTAGATGTACAGTAGAGGGATGACATGTGCGAAGGAATGCATAGCTGCACAGTCTCAGTTGCAGGAATCGTGTTGTGACGAAATTCGGAGTTGAAATACTCCCCTTCCGACTGCTCTAACGAGGTGAATGGTCCGACTGATTCGGCGCGTCAAAAGTACGCATCGTAATAGGGCGGGCAGATTCAGACTCGGAAGTGGCTCTGAACAGCTCCATTCGGTGTTTCTGAAAGTTTCTCGCTCTGAATATCCAGTTGGATTCGGAATAACCGAGTCGGTCGGTAAGTAATGGGTTTTGGGCATTGTAATGTGTCGGGTGGGAAAATCGATTCCGAGTACGAGTCGGTCGGCTCTCGGATGACCTTCCGACTGACATCGTAATCGGCCCCTATATTGTGAAGATAAATATATATATGCAAGTTTAGATTTGATATTTTTAACTCCTCATTTGTGTACCTTGAAGGTATATACATATCAGCAAGGTACACAGATGGAGCTAAGAATAGGAAGTCTGATTTCACCTGCATATACTTACATTCACAATACTGTGGTAATATATATTTTGGAAATCATATTTTGAAAGAGTATTATTAAATCTCTCATGTTCTGATAGAAAACTATTCAATCAGTTCTAAAATAAATAAACAAGACACTCTTGGTAGACCAGTTCTTTCAACATCAGCACCAACTTTAGTAGTATCAGTTCCAGAGGTGTAGGCTGGGAATATCGTAGGACAAAGTATTAAAAGTTAAGTTTCTATACATGCTCTATACGGGACTCCACATATACATACCTTGGTGATATATATAATTCCTCAAAGTACATAGATGTGGCGTTAGGAATAGTAAATACTTAACTCTCTCTATGCCCTTACCTTTCAATACTTTGTGCCTCGGTTTTTGTGGTAACAATATTCTGTCCCGATGATATTTGGGATTCGATTTTCCTTATTTTAATCATCCCATATATTAAACATCCTCCTCTGTCTGCTACTCTAAGACTACATGTGGGCTTAAGCATGCTGTCTGGAAAGGTTGTATGATGTTACAATGCATTCCATTGCAACGCATGCCTTTGCCACAAATACGTTGCAACGCGAATGCCATTACCACGCATACCCTTTACAACAATTGTCATTGTAAAAGTATGCATGTAAAGGGCATATTTGTGGTAAAGGTTTTCCCTGACCCCTTCCCAAAGTCCTAATACTAGTCCTGTGCGCCCCCCGTCCCCCAACCCTTCTAACAAATTCCCCTCCCCTGAGCCCTAGAACCAGACAAAACCAAAGGGGATGATGGACGGAGTGTTGAACATTGCAAGCACTCACCCCCAGTCAACTGATCTGGGTTTAATCCATCATCATTCTTTAGCTCACTCCGCCACCCCAGTTCAGACATGGCCATATGCAAATCAGTCTGACCCTGTGCCTCATGGGAACAGTCAAGCCCGAACTGCCAAGCCATGTCTTCCCTGGACCGGAAACAAGCATCCTGGGACCGGTTTCTGGCTTACAGCCGTCATCAGCCAGCCTATCTTGAATCCAGTGGCAAAGTGAGCAAGGGACTGGGGTGAGTGCTTGCAATGTTCAACACTCCGTCCATCATCCCCTTTGGTTTTGCTATGTTCGCCCTAAGTTGGCAGGGTATGCCCAGACGTGGGTCCCTTGCTCACTTTGCCACTGGATTCAAGATAGCCTGGCTGATGACGGCTGTAAGCCAGAAACCGGTCCCAGGATGCTTGTTTCCGGTCCAGGGAAGACATGGCTTGGCAGTTCGAACTGGACTGTTCCCAGGAGGCGCAGGGTCAGACTGATTTGCATATGGCCATGTCTGAACTGGGGTGGCGGAGTGAGCTAAAGAATGATGATGGATTAAACCCAGATCAGTTGACTGGGGGTGAGTGCTTGCAATGTTCAACACTCCGTCCATCATCCCCTTTGGTTTTTCCCTAGAACCAGACCCCTGCGCGACCCCACCTGGCCCCCAGTCCTTCTAATACCTACCCCTCCCCCTCCCCTGAGCCCTAGACTTGACCCCTACTCACCTGGCCCCTAGGCCTTCTAAAAACTATCCCTCCCCTAAGCCCTAAAAGGGAACCCTTGCGCATTAAAAATTGAAAATCGCCCTTACCTCTCCACAACGTAACCTCTCCAGCTCTTCTGAGGCACGGCACAAGTCATAAAGAAGAAGCGGAAGGGTCTCTCAGTTACCTCTAACGACGCTGATAGCCTCCACCACCCTTACCACACACAATAGCTTTACCACACATACCTTTACAATGTAATTCATTGTAAAGGCATGCGTGGTAAAGGCTATGCGTTGTAACGGTGCACACCCTTACCACACATATACCTTTAACATACATACCTTTACAATGTAATTTGTTGTAAAGACAAGCGCGGTAAAGGCTGTGCGCGGTAACGGTGCATGTGTTGTAACGCATGTGTGGTTTAGGATATGTGTGGAAACAGCTGGGTTGTAATGGCTGTTTCCCATCTGGGAAGTAAGTGAACTTGAATGCCTGAAGTATATGTAGGTTGCCCCTTATTATACAGAGGATTCAGTGACAAAATTAGCTATTGGCAACCTCAGTACCAGGAACTGTACAATTTTATCCATCTTCTCCTATGGAGGAAGGGACCATTACACTGGACGGTCTACCAATGGATAAGTATATATGGAAAAGAGAAGCATACCAATGATAAAGAAAGGTGTGCAGGCTGACACAACAGCCATTTTTATAAAGAAATAGGCACAGTCAGATCTGAACAAAGTGCCACCCATAAAGATGTTGTACTCCGTGAAAATAAGGATGAGAAGCAGTCAGCACTATTAACCATGACAGTACCAAAGCGAATGCATCTGTACAATAGTCTAAAATATCCATAATTGCAGGTGAAGAAGTGATGCTTTTCTTTACATTTCATTTGTAATTTAGCAGAAAACAATGTAGCATGCATCAGCTCATTTTGACTGAGCTTCTTTCTGTTTCTGACAATTCAATAGCAGCTTTTACCTTTTGGACAGCTACAGTGAAATCTGCGAACATAGAAAAAAGCAAATCCAATCAATCAAACATTTGTAAAGCGCACTATTCACCCGTGAGGGTCTCCAGGCGCTGGGGAGGGGGGGGGAGAGCGGTGCTGCTACTGCTCGAACAGCCAGGTCTTGAGAAGTCTCCTGAAGGTCAGCAGGTCCTGGGTCTGCCGCAGGTGGATGGAGAGGGTGTTCCATGTCTTGGCGGCGAGGTGGGAGAACGATCTGCCGCCGGTGGTTGCTCTTCGGATGTGGGGGATGGTGGCGAGGGCGAGGTCAGCGGAGCGGAGCTGGCGGTTTGGGGTGTAGAAGGTGAGTCGTCTGTTGAGGTATGCTGGTCCGGCATTGTGGAGTGCTTTGTGAGCATGGGTGAGAAGCTTGAAGGTGATCCTTTTGTTGATGGGGAGCCAGTGCAGGTCTCTCAGGTGGGGTGTGATGTGGCTGTGGCGGGGGATGTCGAGGATGAGGCGTGCAGAGGCGTTCTGTATGCGTTGTAGTCGTTTCAGGAGTTTGGTCGATGTTCCTGCGTAGAGGGCGTTGCCGTAATCCAACCTGCTGCTGACGAGGGCCTGGGTGACCGTCCTTCTGGTTTCGGTGGAGATCCATCTGTAGATTTTGCGGAGCATGCGGAGGGTGTTGAAGCAGGAGGATGAGACGGCGTTGACTTGCTGGGTCATAGATAGCGATGAGTCGAGGATGAACCCCAGGTTGCGTGCGTGGTCGGTGGGCGTCGGTGCAGCTCCTAGTGTGGCCGGCCACCAGGAGTCGTCCCAGGCGGAGGGGGTGGAGCCGAGGATGAGGACCTCCGTCTTGTCCGAGTTCAGTTTCAGGCGGCTGTTCTTCATCCATTCGGCGACGGCCTTCATTCCTTCGTGGAGGTTGGTTTTGGCGGTGGTGGGGTCCTTGGTGAGGGAGAGGATCAGCTGGGTGTCATCGGCGTATGAGATGATGTTGAGGTCGTGCGATCGGGCTATGTGGGCGAGCGGTGCCATGTAGACGTTGAAGAGTGTCGGGCTGAGGGATGATCCTTGGGGTACGCCGCAGATGATCTTGGAGGCTTTAGATCGGAATGGCGGGAGGCGGACACTCTGGGTTCTGCCGGTGAGGAAGGAGGCGGTCCATTCCAGGGCCTTGTCGCGGATCCCTGCGTTGTGGAGGCGTGTGCGTAGGGTGTGGTGGCAGACAGTGTCGAAGGCGGCTGAGAGGTCCAGGAGGATGAGGGCCACGGTTTCTCCGTTGTCCAGCAGGGACCTGATGTCGTCGGTGGCGGCGATGAGGGCAGTTTCAGTGCTGTGGTTGCTGCGGAACCCGGACTGGGACGGGTCCAGGATGTTGTTCTCCTCGAGGTAGCGGGTTAGTTGCCTGTTGACGATCTTCTCGATGACCTTCGCCGGGAACGGGAGTAGGGAGATGGGCCGGAAGTTCTTGAGGTCTTTCGGGTCTGCCTTGAGTTTTTTGAGTAAGGCGTTGATCTCGGTGTGCTTCCAGCTCTCCGGAAAGGTGGCGGTTTTGAAGGAGATGTTGATGATCTTGTGGAGATGGGGTGCGATGGTGGAGCTTGCTTTGTTGAAGATGTGGTGCGGGCAGGGGTCTGATGGAGAGCTGGAGTGGATGGTGTTCATGAATTTGATGGTGTCGTCGCCGTTCACGTGGGACCAGGCAAGCAGGGTATTGGTGTGGATGGGGGCGGCGGGTCTGAGGTGTCGGTGGCTGTCGGGGGGGCCTGGTTGTTGAAGCTGTCGTGGATGTCTGCGATCTTGCGATGGAAGAAGGTGGCTAAGGAGTCGCACAGGTGGCGGGATGTCGTGGTGTTGGAGCTGGGGTTGGAGAGTTCCTTCATGATGTTGAAGAGCTCTTTGCTGTTGTGTGCGTTGTTGTCGAGGCGTTCCTTGAAGGAGGTCCTTTTGGCGGTTCGGATGAGTTGATGGTGTCTGCGGATGGCGCTCTTGTAGGCTGCATTGCTGTCCGGTGTCTGTTCGTGGTGCCACTTCTTCTCGAGCCTACGGCAGGTCTGCTTGGATGCCTGGAGGTCGGCGGTGAACCAGGTGGCTTTTCTGTCGGTGCGTCTGTTTGAGGGTTTCTTGATCGGGCGAGAGTGTTGGCGCAGACGTTGATCCATTGCCTGAGGTTGCGGGCGGCAGTGTCGGTGTCGGTGGGTGGGTTTCGGGCGAGGGTGGTGATTAGCTGGTGTTCGGTGACTTTGCTCCAGCTGCGGTGGGGGGTCCGTTGTGTGTGGTGGTGCGTGGTGGGTTTCTGGAAGGTGAAGTGGATGCAGCGATGGTCGGTCCAGTGGAGTTCGGTGGTGTGGCTGAAGGTGATGTGGTTGCTTGCGGAGAAGATGGGGTCGAGTGTGTGACCGGCGGAGTGGGTGGGCATTGTGACGAGCTGTTTGAGTCCGAGGTTGGTGAGGTTGTCGATCAGGGTGGTGGAGTTGTTGTCGTTGGTGTTCTCGAGGTGGAAGTTCAGGTCTCCGAGGAGGATGTAGTCCGTGGACGTTAGGGCGTGCGTGCTGACGAAGTCGGCGATGGAGTCGCTGAACTGTGGCCGGGGTCCGGGGGGTCTGTAGATGAGAGTTCCTCTGAGGGTGGGGTTGGGGTCGATGTGGATCTGGAAGTGCAGGTGTTCGGCGGTGCTGAGGGTGTCGTCGGTGCTGGTCGAGATCCTGAGGGTGTTCCTGTGGATGATGGCGATTCCTCCTCCTACTCCGTTGGTGCGGTCCCTGCGGGTGATCTTGTAGCCGTCCGGGATGGCTATGGCGATGTCGGGTGCCGAGGAGGGGTTCATCCAGGTCTCCGTCAGGAAGGCGACGTCCGGGGAGGATGTGTCGAGTAGGTCCCAGAGCTCGATGGCGTGCTTGCGGGCGGAGCGGGTGTTAAGTAGTATGCATCTGAGGTGGTTGCGTCCTGTCCCGGTGGGCGAGTTGGCAACTCGGAGGCTGGTGAAGCTGCAGCTCCGGCAGGAGAAGGGTCCTTGGGTGCGCTTCGGTGTGGCCAGGAAGCAGGTGTGTGATCGGCCGGCATTGAGTGTGTGGAGGGTGCTGGCGTCGTAAATATTGCTTCTCACTGGCTCATTGTCCTTTGCCAGCAGAAAGACCTCCACTGAACTAATAGGCCGTCAGGAGGCATCGGAGGCTCAATGATCATATAAGTCCAAAAGCAGGACGTGGGATCAGAGAGAGGGGCAAATTAATCCCAGCAGCAAAAGAATCTAATCTCAACAGATATGAAATCCAGCTTTTTCTCACTTGGACAGTTTGGTGCCAAAAACTGAAAGTTTCAGTTTGAACTCAGAGCATATAACTTTGAGGGACTCTCGTGGGCTTCAGGATCTTGCCTTTCTCCATGAAGCAATTTGACTTCTAAAAAAGAGTAAGTCACAAGGTACTACTGTCTTACTCTACCTCTTCTCTACAGTGGCAGCTTGTTATCATGTTTAGGTCAGTGACTAGTGAACATTGACTTTTTACCTAACAAAAATTCATATTTCCGGTTCCTATAATCTGTTTTGAAACTATTAGTTATCAGTTTGCTTATTCAAATTTTCTTAGATTTTGTACATTGTTTTTTTTATGTTATTACTTTCTTTTCTTGACTTAATTTTTGTTTGGTACTGCTTGAAACTAATTTATATTTTTCTAGGGAAAACCTACTGCCTGTGCCATAGCTGCCAGGTGTCATGTTGCCAAGCTATCTTTAACTGCAGTACATCAAGAAGCAATCAGACAGAAATTTTCACAGCGAACCAGTCTCCAGCCAGTATTTTGCAAAACGTTTCTACACTAGGGTTGCACCCACATAAAGTTATACAAAATTGAGTATTGCAAAATCTACTGAAATTGTGCTACTTTCACATAATGCAAAATTCAGGAATTTTATATAAATATCTCTAGAGTAATTAATATTTGCCCAGGCTGAGTTGTACTTGTGCATACTCATTAGTGAGTATCATCACCAGAATCTCCTAGAGAGAGAGCCCAGAAAATGAGTGTGATTTCGGCCGTGCTGCCTAGGAGTGCAAGTGCTCTTCTACAGGAGGAAAGACCTCAATTTCTGGGTTATGTATTTTTTCTTTTTATTCGTTAATCCTGCCACTTTCTTTTACTTGAAATGTGTCTTTTGATACAAACCTTTCTTTTCTTTTCAACTGCTCTGATCAAAGTCCTGATGTCAGGGCTACTCATTGTCAGGAGCTTTATCCCTACAGTACTCCTTCTTTCTGTTATACTCTGTTTGAGCACTCCACCTTTCTTTTGTTGAAGCATCCTGTGATTAGAGTGAATGACGGTCATCAATATATGGATACCAAACCTGCTGCTATAAAATGTTTTATGTTCCCTCAAATGAAAAGCCCTCCATGCTTTTGCTATTGTGTTGATCCGGTCGAGGATTTCAGTTTACCTTTTTGTTATTTTATTAATGTCTTGCTCTTTCTCTGTTGTGGACCCTTTCACCAATTGAAATGGGTGCCTCATCCTGCTTGTTTGGGGCTTCCATCCTTACATTAATGCTCTGCAGATTTATCTTAGGTGCATGTGTATCTTCTGAAACAACTGCATTCATATTTTCCCCTATTGTCTGTAACTACTGGTACAGCACACAGCGTGGTCATTAGTTTGGCAGCTACTCCCCCTCTCCCACAATTTTCCCTATTCAAAGGGTAAATTGCGAATGACGATGCAGTGGAAATATGTGACTGTAATTCCATAAAGAATGAGGGCAGTATCGCATAGGGATAGTGCCATAGTACATATAAGAAGCAGGGGAGAGCCACCATCTTGAAAATGCCCCCTTACCCGCTATAAACAGCGGTAGCTTGGACCACTCGGACATATCATGTCATGTTCGGGCCACCAGGGGGAGTACGTTGAGGTTCCAGTCTTGTGGTTGAGTTAAGGCGACCAGCATACCTAGATAACAAAAGCTGTTACTCCCCGTCTTGAGTTGCAGGTCCCCCCAGTCGCTCGACACCTCTCCATAGATGTGTACCAAAGTAGATTTGGACCAGTTGATCCACAGGCTCGAGGCCACACCATAGATATCAAGGAGGGTTTGATGGGGCTCCTGTATGAAGAGGAGCATGTCATCAGTGTATAGTGAGACTCTATCTTACTACCTGTCTCCCCAGTCAACACCTCTGACCCTTGCATCTGTGCGAATTAGTTCCACCAGGGGTTCTATAACTATGGCGAATAACAAAGTTGAAAGGGGACACCCCTGATGGGTGCTCCTCTCAACCGGAAAAAAGGTAAAGAGGGCTTCTTTAACTCAGACATGGGCCCACAGCCCGGTATGAAGTATTGATACCCACCGGCAAAGGCGGGGCCAAACCCCATCTTCTGCAGAACCGCAAAGAGGTAGGACCAGTGTACTGTGTCAAATGCCCACTCTATGTCCACAAGGAGTAGCATGGCATCGCCCTTCAGCTCGCCCGATTTGGCCAGGGCCACATGGAGCCACCGCAAATAATGGTGGGTGCTCCTTTGTGGCATAAAGCCATTTTGAGGGCGTGGCCAAGATGGCGATCTGACTGGTCGCATAGCCCGTGGGCTCCTCGTCTCCGGCCCCTGAAACCGGCCTTATCTACACGCAATCCCCCTCGGATTGAGCAGCTCGTGGGGGTAAACCTGCCAGAAGCTCAGCGGCAGCACTGCGGGTACCGTCGGCCGCGGTGCCTTCCCGTCAGGAGCCTGCGAGTTCCCGCGGCCGGGGACAGCAATGGCGCCCGGATCGGTGCCAGGGTCCGCCGGTCGAGTGGTTTTCGCGGCGCCAACCCTGCGGAGGTGGTGACGGCGCGGTGAACAGGGGACACTCTCGGCCCACACGTGAGTGAGCCTCCGGAGCGGCGGCGCACACAGCTGAGGTGGTGGCGCGCAGCAGAGCGGGCCTGCGGAGGCCCGTGCCCGCGCTCCACAACCACTCTAGAGTGCGGCTTCAGGCCTACGGAGCGCGAGCACAGGCAATCACCTCAAGCCAGAGGGGCAGCCAGGGGCGGTGAGGAGCAGGAAGAGCGACGCTGTGCCCCTGGCCCCGGGGCCACCGAAGACCCAACACTCCAGCGATCGGCCGCCCACGCTGAGCTGGGTAGTGGAGGAGTCCGAACCCAGGTAGGCAAGGCCGAGGCCGCAGGCCTACGCCGCCGAAGGGGAGTGCCCTCCTATCTATGCCTCCAGGACCACAAGGCGGGCGGCCCCGATCGAGAATACACAAGGGGACAGCGCGCACCCAGGGGATACAAGGCACTTGGAGACAGTTTGCCGGCGTTGGGATACTCCACACCCCGGCAGCGTAGAAGACGCTGAAGGAGGCCCCCGGAGGCATACGCCTTGGCGCCTATCCGCCACTGGTGGAGCGGGGGGGAGAGGAGGCCCGGAGGCCTAGGCCCCATCGGAAGAGCAGCAAAAGAGGGGCAAGCTGCAGATAGAGTGCAACGCGACTCCTGCCCCGAGTGGTCGGACCCTAGACCAGAGGACTGAAGGAACATCAGGGCCCCAACTCTCCCATAGCGTCTCCTGTAATACCACTCTAACCCAAGCCGCAGGCAGCAAACGAAGAGAGGCCATCAGCCCCTAACGCGGGGGACCGCCAGATAAACGGCCCTCTCCCCATAGCCACTGGTTCTACCGAGACATTGCCTACGCCACACGACAGGCAGCATACCTAGCCACTCCAAGGAGCGTGCCGTGACGATGGCCTCAGCCCGGAGGAAGGGGGAAAGGTCCCTAAAGGAGATGCTCATCAAAGGGCCCTTGACGGGGGACAAAGGCAGCAGAACGCCACCAATCACAACCACCCCTGAGGGAGCGGAGGGCCGAGATGTCCCGATCACTCGATCTTTCCTGGAATCACTGTTCAACGTCCTACGCGACGACTTCCAGACGCTCAAAAATGAAGTAGCGGGCGAAGTAAAAGAAATTCGACGTGACGTTGATGAAATAGGGGAAAGAGTTGCGGCAATCGAAGAAAACGAGCTGGCCAAAGGCGAAGAGATTGCACAGCTCCAGCAGGAGGTCATCCGCCTTCGCGACCAACAACTTGACCTACAGGCACAAGCGGAGGACCTCGAAAACCGCTCATGGCGCAATAACATCCGCGTCAGAGGGGTCCCGTCGGAGGCAGAAGGGGCAGACGTGACCCAATATCTCCAGGGTCTCTTCCGAGACATTTTGGGTGAGTCAGCAGACTTTGACATCCGTATTGACAGGGCACACCGAGTGGGTCTGCAGAGGCGGGCCCCTGCTCCACCGCCGGACATTTTGGCCTTCCTACGTGACTTCCCACTGAAGGAGCGCATTTTGCGAGCGGCACGCTCGAACCAGCCCCTTACATTCCAGGGTAACCCTTTAGCCCTTTATCAAGATTTGGCCGCCATCACTTTACAACGGAGGAAGGCCTTCAAAGCGGTAACCACACACCTGAGAGAGCAAGGAGTGGCATACTCCTGGGGGCATCCCTTTCGCCTGATTTTCAGGTGGAACGGCAAACTCCACCAGCTTCGATCCTTCCAGGAATCATGCCAGATCCTGGGCTTGGAGACCCAGAGTCCGGAGAGCTCCCCGAAACGCCCACAGAAGCTACCCGGGGAGGGATGGCAACGTGTGGGCCGCAGACGCTCACCTGGTGTGGAGATACGCCCGGATCCAAACGCCTTGGCGCAAGAAAGACAGGCAGCTATTGAAGCGGCCTTGAAGGACACTGCATCTATGACCCCTTCATGATTTTACGAGGGGAGTGATGCGGCACTGACATGGCAATGGTCGGGGCGGGGTCCGGGGGCGGGGAGTCCGGGCTACTTGGTACACACGTACACCCCGATTCTTACTTACCACGTGCCCCCATTTACGGATGACGGGCACGAGACAATGACTGAACTTGGGGACTACTTGGTTGGGGTTAGGGAGGGGGTAGGGGGGTTTGAGGGAGGGGTCACAGTGGAAAACACAGACCCCAGTTTAAGGTGGGGGGTTGTTGGGTTTGGGGGGAAGGTTCGGGTGGGGTGGGTGGGATGTCCGGTAGTTCGGGAGATTGACATCACAGATAGTGCTTCGGCGCAACACTACGACAGGGCTTTGACCATACGGCTGATTCACATTCCCAATCCGGGGATTTTGGGTTCCCCTCCATGAGCATCTGCCTCCTCCCCGCGGGTCGGGGTCCATGTTTAGGTTGGGACACGGGACATACACATGAAGACACACTAGCGCGTTGGGTCAACGTAGATCATGGCGGCTAGGGAGGTAAAGGTCCTTACCCTTAACGTTAAAGGGCTTAACAATCCAATCAAACGACGAGCTATACTGTCTTATTTGGAACATGCGGGAGCAGACGTATGTCTCCTCCAGGAGACTCACCTCCTGGTAGGGGATCAACATCGCATGCGCTCCAGGGCGTTCCCACACCAATATTTTTCATCCTCGGGGGAAAAAAAGGCAGGGGTTGCCATACTCGTTGCTAAAAGTTGCCCGGGAGCGGTGCTCGAGAAGGTGGCCGAAATAAAGGGGAGGCTACTGGTTCACACCTTGCGGATTGGCCCACATACCATGGTGATAGGTTCTCTATATGCTCCCAATACAGGACAGGAAGCCTTCCTCAAACAGGCATTAGCTGACACTGGCGTCCCAGAATCGCATGACCCTCATTGGGGGAGACTTAAACTTAGTGATGGATGCAAGCAAAGATAGAACCCAATCCACATATTCACCGAGCGGGGAGCTCTCAAGGGGAGGGAAACAATGGCTGCGGGAGATGGGTCTCGTAGACTTATGGAGGGAGGCACACCCGACCTCACACCAGTACACCTTCTTTTCTCATGCACATAAATCCTATGCTCGCATTGATTATTTTCTCGGCACGCGGGAGATTGCTAGGGCGGTGGGATCGGTGAGCATCGAGCCAGCGGCGTTATCGGATCATGAGGCAGTGGTGGCGACCATGTTATTCCCCACGGGACCCAGGCAGGTAGGCCAGTGGCGGCTCAGAGAAACGATGCTACACAAACAGGCTGTGGAGCAGCAACTCACCGAACGTATCCAGGACTACTTGTCCCTTAATGACACGCCAGAAATAGGCCCCACGACTCTTTGGGAGGCGTTGAAAACGGTCATCCGTGGTGAATTGATAGCTATAGCGGTGGCAGACAACAAAGAGCGCAAGGAACTTCGCACGACATTGACCGCGCAGATGCAGGAGCTTGAAAGAGTCCACAGTAGAACTGGGGCACCTCGCGTGTGGTGCCAACTTAAGGCCGCCAGAGCGCAATTGGCAGGACTGGACTTGGACAGGGCTGAATACGCGGCGGTCCGATTAAAACACTCTTATTACATAGGGGGCAACCGCACGGGCCGCTTACTAGCTGCTAGACTTCGGGCCCAGAGACAACGAACGCAAGTAGCCGCGCTGCGAGGCAGTGACGGGGAGGAGATAATGGGAGATCAAGACATAGCGAGGGCCTTCCGAGACTTTTATCAGAATCTATACACTGCCAATGTATCAACGGACCAGGCGACACTAGATTATCTTGACTCAGTCGAAATGTCCACACTTACGCCTGATCAGACGGCACAGTTGGACGCCCCCATTAGAATAGAAGAAGATATCACTGCAATATCACGTCTTAAGTTGCTTAAGTCTCCCGGCCCAGACGGGTTCCCAGCCCTCTATTACAAGAAATTCTGTCACTTGCTGGCCCCGCTGCTGGTCCGACTGTTTAATTCCTTTGGAGGGGAGGACGCGATTCCTAATACAATGCTGGGGGCCGCCATAGTGGTTCTGCCGAAGCCCGGCAAGGACCGGCAACAATGCGGCTCATACCGCCCAATATCACTTCTCAATGTAGATTTCAAGATATTTACTGGAATACTCGCGGCCCGGCTAAGCCCATGCATGCTCAGTTTAATTGAGCCAGATCAAGCTGGGTTTATTCAATCCCGCCAATGCGGGGACAACACCAAATGGATATTACATCTCATTGATAAAGCCAATCAGACAAAACTCGACGCGATCCTACTGACTATAGACGCCGAAAAGGCGTTTGATCGTGTAGATTGGCGCTTTATGGGACACACGATGGCTAAATTCGGTTTGGGTGAGAGATTCAGGGAATGGGTGGGTTGTTGCTACAGTGGTCCTACGGCCCACATTAGGGTGAATGGCTCAACTTCGCAGCCCTTCGCGATTCGGAGGGGGACACGGCAGGGATGTCCGTTGTCCCCCCTCCTTTTTGCATTGTACATCGAACCCCTCGCGCAAAGAGTCCGTGACAACCGCACCATCCGGGGCATTTCATTTGGGGGGGAAACTCATCCAATCAGTCTCTATGCAGACGATGTGATAGCGGCGCTTGAGGAGCCTAGGGTCTCCCTTCCGGCATTTCTGGAGGAGCTGGAGACATTCAGCGGAGTGTCCGGCTTCAAAGTTAATGTTGGGAAATTGCTCATTCTGGACCTGCACCCGGAACCGGCATTGCTCAAAAGGCGAGAGAGCGACATGTGCGACATCCAGGTAATGGATTCAATTCCGTACCTGGGGTTAGAACTAGCGCCGTCAGTGAGTCAAACGGTACATTTGAACTACTCCCGTCTGGCCCAGCAGGCAAAAAAAGACCTGAACAACTGGAGTAAACACCAGCTTTCCCTCCTCGGACGAATTGCGGCGATCAAAATGTCCTTACTGCCCAAAGCACTTTTTCTCTTCCAAACTCTCCCAGCGCTGCCACCTCCGGGGTAATAACTTCACTGCAACGCGACATCAACCGCTTCATTTGGGCGGGAGCGCGACCACGCATGGGTAAAGCGCTGGGATACCAAAGACCAGAGCAGGGCGGGTTGGGGATTCCAGATCTCCTTGGCTACTATAAAGCCGCGCAGCTGAGATATCTAGTGGAGTGGGCCCGACCGGAGTCGGAAAAACGGTGGCTTTTCCAAGATAGGGCCCTAGCCGGGGTACCACTTTGGAGGGTTCCCTTCCTGAGGAAAACACAGCGCCCACCTGGCCTCATGCGCTCCCCATCATTAAATCGATGATGTCGGTGTGGGAGGGGGTGGCGGTCCGCAGAAAGTTTACTACATATCCCTCGCCTTTGACTCCATTGTTCGGGAACAGCGATTTCACACCGGGCTGGTCCGATAAAGCGTACACAGCATGGCATGGCACGCCCTGCCGCTCAGTGGGTCATCTCTTTGATCTGTCAGGAATCATCCCCTTCACTCAGCTAAAACAAGATTATGGGATCCCAGAGGAAGAGCGGTTTCGATACATGCAATTAAGGCACTGGGTGCTTCAGCCGGACATAAAAACAGAGGGGGGCCGCATGTTAACTCACTTCGAAAAATGGCTGATCACAAAGACTACGGATAAGGGCTTGATCTCCAATATATATGACATGCTCAGACACACCACGCACCCACGGACCACACCGAGCAAGAAAAGATGGGAGAGGGAGATAGGAGGGGAGCTCACGCAGAAAGACTGGGAGGGGATCTACTCCAGGGCAAAGCACACAGGCCGCAATGTGGCTAGCATAGAGACCGCCACGAAAATCGCTACCTATTGGTACCTTACTCCGGTCCACCTACACAGGGGCAACCCGCAGCGCAGCTCTGCCTGCTGGAGGGGCTGTGGTGGAGAGGGAACGCTACTGCATATCCTATGGGGCTGCCCGCTACTCTCCTCTTACTGGACCAAGACCCTCGATGTGGTAGACGAGCTGTTCGATACACAGATCCCGAGGCTCCCGGTATACGTGGTCTTAGGGCTTCAAAATCCCATCACATATCCACTTAAGAGTGTGAGGGGATGCCAAATGGGGATGGCACTAGGGGCCGCGCTGCAAAATATACTGTCTCACTGGGGTACCTCCACTTTGCCCACTCACACGGGTTGGTTACACAGACTCTGGTTCATCCTGGGCATGGAGCGCATTTCGGCCACTCTGACTAACTCCACTACTTCATTCCAGACAGTGTGGGCCCCCTTCTTGAAACTGTTATCGTCTGAATTCAATGAGGTCACACAACCCAAATACCTACGGGTGCTCCGACTGTCAGATCTATGGAGACCCCCATAGCTCTCGTAGACACTTTAACTAACGCTATAGCAGCACTCGCTTCACATTGGCCCTTCGAGGGCGAAGGAACTACCGGACGGGGAGGGGGTGGGTGTTATTGTTATTGTTTTTAGTTTTTACAGAATGAACCTATTCAGGGCGTTGCTTTCGCAAGGGAGAGGAACACAGCATTATACAGTATGCATTACTCTTTTCGGAAATATCCTCCAGGCTATGTCTTTAACCATAAGTTACCTGATAATGCACCATGAATATTCTACTGCCATCTCTGTATGTTGTGCGTTTTTTGAAAATTCAATAAATACATTTAAACATAAAGCCATTTTGATCTGTGTGGACAACTGAGCAGACCACCACCACCAAGTAGGTAGCCAGATCCTTAGCCAGGATCTTCACTTCCAAATTGATAAGGGATATGGGATGGTAGGACCCGTAGTCCTCAGGTGGCTTGTCGGGTTTTGGGATGGCTGTGACGGTCGCCCCCCCTCAGGTAATGGGGAGGTGTACCACTGGTAAAAGCACCCTCATAGAGCACCAGCAGGTGGGGGTCGCAGTAATGGAGCAAAGCAGGAATCCGTTGGGGCCCGGAACTTTACCCGAGGGCATGGCTGATATTGCCTGCTGGATCTCATCTTCAGTGAGTGGCTCGTCAGTGAGCTTTAGAGTCTGAGGTCGACAGTGTCCTGACAGGAATGTCGTGAATTAGTAGCTGTTCTAGCTCCCGGACAGGAGGTTTGCAGGCTGCATAGAGGTTCTGGATGTTGGAGGCAAAGCACTGTGCCAACTGCCAAGCCCGCCACTCCTGTTATGACATCGCCCTCTGTGGATTTCTGCTCTGTGATGATGGTAGCGTGGCGATCGGCCGTCGCCAACCAGTAAATTAATTTGCCTGCCTTGTCACCCAACTTGTAGACGCTTCCCGAGGAGTGGAGCCGACTCACTTTCACGGAGTCCAATAATTTATTGTGGAGCTTCAGGCGCATCTGCGACAGCTTGCGTTGCTCTTCTGGAATACATGGAGCACCCATCTCACCTTCCATTGTCATGTAGTTCCTACAAATACATAGCATCTGCGCATTTAGACAACATAAACTAAGGGATTGGTGTCCAGACTGATTCCAGACACCCCCAAAGGATATGTCAGCCTTTAGACCAGCTAGCTCACAGTGCCACCATGAGCCCCCTAAGCTTACAAAGGAGCAAATAGTTTCTGGCAACTATCGAACATGACAACCCTTGATCCTTCAGGGATCATGGAAACAGTACAGTACTTTTCGCTCAGTCAATCGCGCTCACTTAGTCTCACAGATATACACAGAAGAAACAATGGGGACGTTTTCAATAAGCATTTATTGAACCAGTGTCACTCTAGTATAAAATATGTGTGCTGCGACAACCATTAGACAGAAACAGATGTATAAGATTACAAGCACCAACAGAGTAAATAAAAGGTAGAACTCTACCATGGTGCTAAAATAGTGAATCTATGCAGGCATATAGATACATGACAGTAATCAAGCGTACTACTAAGATGCAAACCCTACCTAAGTGTATCTAAATGTACCTAGCATCTATGTGGGTGTAAAGCCAAGAATCCCCTAGGAAAGAGCCAATCCCACTACATGATGGGAGAGAACGAAGGTCCCCGTCTTGGTCTCGAGTTGGAAACCCCGCAAGGGAGGTCAGACCACCGCGTGTTGTAGCTTCTGCTTGCCGGGACCTCAGCGTCTAGTGTTAGTGTGAAGCTTCTCCTCTGCCTATCCAGCCTTGCTATGGTTCTTTTATACCACAAATATAGCCTCGGGGTTCCTTACATAATAGATGTGTTGCGAATACTATTATGCAAATGAGCCTAGAACAATACCTGCGATTATGCAAAGTAGTTATTTTGCCCTAGGATGAAGATGACCATGACTTTTACACAGAATATGTTCATGCTGTTATGTACGTCATGTTCAGGGACTTTTCTAAGAATCCTCATGCATAATAAATGAGGCCAGTTTCCATGAAACTGATGGACATTTATTCAGCACATAACTGGGTAAAAGGTCAGTGCTAGAACCTTTATGCAGAGCAAGGTACACCAAATGTAGGTAAAAGGTTGTGTAGCTACCTAGGCCTAGAATGGGTACATTGGGGTACATAACACCCACTCCTCATCCGAAGGACGATAAGGTAAACTAATGCTAAAATATGCCTGTTTAAAAAAGCATAAAAACTAGTATAAAAAACATCTGAAAACATGGTATATGTTAAAAAATTATGCTATAAAAATAATAAGAATAATAAGTGTAGATTCTAGAGCACACGGCTACCTCGGATGAGGTGTCCCGGCACTGGATGAATCACGGCAGCTGGGGAACCCTTCAAGTGACAGGATAAGTTAGCAACCAAAGCATTACAGGCTCCGTGAAGCAAAATATCCTTGCAAAATAGAGATCCACTTAAAGCAGTTTCACAGTCTGAACTGCAGAGAAAAACTTCAGTGTCCCCATTCCTGCATCTAAATCTGTACTGTAATTCCCAGTACTCATGTATATATCCTTCTCCCAATGCTTCATACCTGCCTACCTGCTGGAACTGTGGACAGGATTGAAATTGGAATGTCGTGACCAGCAGTGTAATATAGCCATGGATTAACCATTCTGTGGAAGGTTACTCAGCCACGGTGAAAGGTAATTGGTCCAATTCTTCAATGTGCAGCATTGTATACTTTGCATCTCTTTGTGATGCAGCCTCACTTAGTGCGTACTGTTTCACTGGATGTTTGGGCGGCTGACCGTTGTTGGACTGCCCTGGGGTAGGGGAGTTGACCACCATAAGGGTCCTTTTGTTTGTGACAGGGCACGTGGCCAGAACTCAACGATTGTAGCATCCAGCTTAATAATAGAATGGATCGCAATTGCGATTGTCCATGTTGTAAAATAGACAAATCCTGTTCCATTATATCTATTATGGAAGACACAATGTTACCCAGTGAATAAATTCTAGATGATAGCGTGGTCATGCCATTGTCGACCACTGCCAAAGCCTTTTCTAGGTTAACCCTGTCAATCTCATGCAATCTCTCAGCAGCCTCCTGCTGGGAAATTTTCCATACCTCATTGTAAATAGCGTATAAGAAGCGCTTTTGGAGGGGGCGTGGCTTGACAGCGGAACATGGCGGACGCGTGAGCTGGGAGCTCCACACCAGCCTGCCTTTTATCCGCAGGGATTGTGAAGCCGGGGCACGAGACTTTGGTGGTCCCTGGGGGTCCCGAGTGCTGTGGGGCACCCTGTGACGAGGTCTGGAGCCTGACGACACGGGCGATCAACGCGACAGCTCGCCAGCCGCGAAGGTGCACGGACACGGCCGGTGTCGTGGAGGCTGCGTGACTCCCTGCGGGCCTGGTCTCCTCGTTCCCTGGGTCGAGCGGGCGCTTGAACCCCCGCGACCTGCTTTGTGATTGCGGCTTGGAGGGGGGCTCCCTACAGCCGAGGAGGGAGCTCCACCGGAGGAGGTTGCGGCCCGCCTGAGGGGAGGCAGAGGAGCTGCGGTGCCACCAGAAGGGGTCAGGTGAAAGGCAGCGCAGACGAGTGGCAGAGTAAGGCGGAGAGCCTGGGCTGTCGCCCGTGTTGAAAGCTCCCTGGCTGGTCCTTGGGTGTGCGCACTTCTGCTCCCAGGCGACGGCATCAGCTGCATAGTGTGAAGTGCGTCAGTGGACCTACCGGGTCCTGCATTGGTGCAGCGGCCTGTGTGTGTGGTCTGCTGGTCTGCGCTGGAGTGGGCCTGTACTGCGGGGGCCGCGGCTTCTTCCTGCTGGCCTCTGGCTGGAGCGACGCCCTTTGACAGAGCGGACTGCGCCGGGGAGCCTGTGCAGGATGGTTTAATGGCTCCATAAAGGTATTTGGTCACAATACTGGCCTAGCGGGTGGTGCCCCTCAGCCCCGGGGCCTGAAGTCGGAATGGCTGATCCACCGGTGAGACTTGGAGCGCTGGAACTTCGCGGAAGGTGGCTGTTGCGGGGGGACCATGGAGCGCTCTTTGTGTGCTTGTATTGGGGAGCAATGTCAAGTGGCACAACTGTTGGGTACCCAGGCGTGGGTGTAGTGGTGCCCCACTCGGGTGCGGGACAAATAGCTGTACACCCAGGCCTTTTGCGGTTTTGCCCCCTGCTGGAACACTGTGTGCGGGGGTGATCTGCCTAGCGAGGCGCTGCATTGCCAATGTGGACCGGACTGGGAGTACGTCGGGGATGTGCCTGGATGGCAGACGACCCCTGAGGTTCTCGGCACTCAGGACTGACGCACCTGTCCCCATACCAGCGAGTGTACGGAAAACCCCCTTGGTGGTGGGCCAGTCGCCCTGGCTAAACCTCCCTGGATTGTGGGCTTGTGGGGTTGGACAGCCTGGACTTTGTCTGGCCTAGGTCACTTGAGAGGCCGATTCCTGGGTCTATAGGCTTGGTGGGTGGACGACGGACTGGGCCCGAGACACGTGGCATGACCCTTCGATAGCCTGGTGACCTGGAGACTTTATCCACACGCAACGAGACCCCGCTGGTGGCTCCTGTGAGTGGGGGGAGCAGAGTGAGCCGGCTCTGTTGTCTGAGGTGCAGGATCCGTTGCGGGGGCTGCCCTTGCTATCCCAGATTTTCACAACTGTAGTCAGTGGGAAGCCCTGCTCCTGCATAGGGACTTCTTGCCGCCATGGGCAAGCCTAGAAATCGCCAGACTGGTGCCCCGCCGGAGGACGGTGCTCAGGAGCAGCCACAATCTGGCCCAGACGACCCAATCCAGCAGCAACTTAATAAAATCTTGGAGGCCATAGCGGATACGAAAGCAACTCTCCACCAAGATATCAGTACTGTTGCAGTGGGGCTTGGCCTGCTGCGGGAGGAACATAAAAAGTTGTCGGAGAGGGTCAAAGAGACTGAATCTAATGTAGCAGAGCTGGCGCCGGCCCAGAAGGCGTTGGAGCAGCAGATGGGGGCTCTCACGGATAGAGTGAGCCAGTTGGAACGCAGAGCAGAGGATGCCGAAGGGCGCAATAGGAGGAACAACGTTCGTATCCTGGGCCTTCCGGAAGGGATGGAGGGTAGCGACATGGTGTCCTTCCTTGAGAACTGGCTTAGGACTGTAGTAGCGCCGGTGGGCCTCTCCTCCTTTTACACGCTAGAAAGAGCCCATAGAGTGCCGGCCAGGCCGTTGGCCCCTGGGAGACCCCCGCGTCCAGTGGTGGCTCGTCTGCTCCACTTCCGTGACAGAGACCTCCTTCTGCAGAAGGCGAGAGTGGATGGCCCCTTCGCTGTGGATAATAGTAAGGTCTCTCTTTTTCCGGACTACACGCTGGAGGTACAGAGGAAACGGGCATCCTACTTGGAGGTCAAGAGGGCTTTGAGAGATGAGGGTCTTCAATACTCTCTGATGTTTCCGGCCCGGCTCCATATCCTGATGGAGGGGACCACTCATTATTTTGATTGTCCTAGAAACGCGTGGGACTGGCTGGAGGCCTACAAAGGCGGGACTCATGGGGCCGGTGGCTCTGAGGGTACCGGGCGGAGGCCCATGTAACTTGGAAAACGATAGAGACGGCGCCCCCATAGAGGGTCCTCCAAGAAACCGTCCCCATCACAGACTGAACGGGAGAGAGCCGAGGTGTTACAGGCAATGGCGGACCTAATGCGGAGTCAGAATTCGGGTCCGGAGGTGGGGGCCAGTTCTACCAGGGAGACAGACGGCAACGAAACGGACACCTCCCACAGTGATAGCGTGAAGTTGCCGGTGGTAACGCCGAACACTGCGGACGATATCATTTGATGTGACTGGTAAGCTGAGGCGGCTGTGTCGCTTAGAGGGCCAACATCTGAATGTTGCCCGTTCCTGGCCCCGAGCTGCTTCTCCCTATGGGGGGCTGGTGCGCTCTCCCTAGCAGGAGCGTTCCCTTTCTCTTTCTTTTGCTTTTCCTTGCCTAGTCAACCCCCGTTGAGTGCCAAACTGGGTTGCGGCCTCACTTAGTGCGTACTGTTTCACTGGATGTTTGGGCGGCTGACCGTTGTTGGACTGCCCTGGGGTAGGGGAGTTGACCACCATAAGGGTCCTTTTGTTGTTGTTTTTATGACCTGGTATGTTTGCAGAGGAGTGGGACGTGCTGTGTAAAGGGAGGGTGTGGTGGTGGGCCTGCTTTTAGGAATGTTACCTAGTATAGTCCAGCAGGAAGGGCAGGGGAGTCAGGGTGTTATACGGTTCCTAACGTGGAACATTAGGGGGATGGGGTCCATGGCTAAACGTCACAGCATCTACTCCTACTTGCGGCGCAGGGACATCCATATAGCGTTTTTGCAGGAAACCGACTTGAATAGTGAGGAAGCTGGGAAACTGAAACTACGTTGGAGGGGCCAGGTTTTCGCGACTACCTGTTCAGCCTTTGCCAAGGGGGTGTTGATCTGGGTGAGGCCAGGGGTCCCTTTTGCAGTTGAGAGATCGTGGCTGGACGAGGGGGGCTGATATGTTCTAGTCACTGGGAGATTGGCGGGGCGCGAGGTTACCTTTGGTAATATTTATGCCCCCAACCAGGACCAGGTTGGATTTTTGGATTCGTTTTCTGCTGTCCTGGCGGGTGGCCTGCGGGGTAATCTGGTCCTTGGGGGGGATTTTAATTGTGTTGCGGACGTTGCTGCAGATCGGTCACATCCCCCTCTAATGGGGTCCCCGAGTCGCCGCACTGCTCTGGGGTTTCGCGCTTGGATTGCACATTGGGGACTCGAAGACACCTGGAGACTGCAACATGATTGCCGTAGGGAATTCTCATTCTTTTCATCGGTGCACCAAGTGCATACGCGCCTTGATATGTTCTTGTGTTCTCCTGCCTTTAATAGCACCATTGCACATACGGAGTGCCTGGGCCGTACATTATCGGATCATAGCCCGTTAGTGATGACCCATCAACCCTTAGGGCGGTGTCCCCCAGTCCCCACTTGGAGGCTTAACCCGGCAATGCTGGATGATGACCCTTTTTGTGCCTCGCTGCATACACTCTTAGAAACATATTTCCCCATTAATAACAATACTGCATCCTCTGTCCGGGTGGAATGGGAGGCGTTCAAGGTGGTAGTGCGGGGCCACTGCCTGGGACAGGCGACCGGTGCTTATAGTGAGCTCCGTCAGGAATTACTTGACTTAGAAGGGAACATCCGCAGGTTAGATAACATTCAGGGTACAGGAGATGCAGCTCGCTTGGCACTACAGGAGGCGCGAGCAAAATATGATGAGGCCCTTGGGCGGTTGCGTTGTTACAACTACAACGAGTACCTCGATAGGGTGCAGAGAGAGGAAGGGAAGGCGTGCCGTCTTTTAGCTAAGATAATTAAGCCTGAACTGGGTGGCTCCCCCATCACACAGCTTGGATTGGATTCTGGTGAAGTATTGTATAGCCCTGAGGCGATTAACGACTCCTTCCTAACATTTTACGAACTCCTCTATGCGGCCCCGACGGTGGCCCCTTGTTCAGCGGTGAGGGAGTTTCTGGAACCATTGCCTCTGCGGGTGTTGGAAGACGAGGACCGAGAGGAATTGGGGGACCCTATCACTCTGCAGGAAATTAAGGCCGCCATCCATGCGTTGGCACCTGGTAAGACGCCTGAATTTTACCAGCGTTTCTCTGACCTCCTTGCGCCACATCTGGTCCGGTTATATGCGGACGCCTATGAGGCTGGGGAATTGCTTGGCTCCACTCGGAGTGCCCTGGTAATCCCCCTCCCGAAAATCGAGTCGCCAAGGGCGGGGGTTAAGGATTATAGGCCCCTCTCCATGCTTAACCTGGATTTTAAGATCCTGAGCAAGGTGTTGGCCGGTAGGTTGGTCCCGCATATGAAGGCGTTAATACACCCAGATCAGAATGGGTTTATCCCCGCCCGTAACACCTCATACAATCTTCGTAGGCTCTACTCCATTCTTTTTCACGCTGAGGCCCTGCTTCATCTCCGGGCCGCAGTGCTTTCCGTCGACCTGGAAAAGGCTTTCGATATGGTGGGGTGGGGATATTTGGCTGAGGTGATGCGGCGTATGGGATTGGGAGACGACTGGATTCGTTGGGTGCAGCTTTTATATGCGGCACCCACTGCCAGGGTACGAATGGGTAGGATAATATCCAGGCAGTATGGGGTGTTTCGGGGGACTCGACAGGGGTGCCCTCTTTCTCCCCTCCTCTTCGCCCTGGCGATTGAGCCCCTTGCTGAGCGACTTTGCCAGGGCGGCGATGGGATTGGGCTGGACTCTGGAGGGCGGACACATCATGTTTCCCTATACGCAGATGATCTTTTGTTGTACCTTTCGGACGCCGTAGTGGGTACCACGATGGCCTTGCAAATACTGGACGATTTTGCGGGCTTATCGGGTCTGCGGGTTAACAGAGCAAAGACGTGTCTGTTCCTGGTGGCGGGCCCTCTCCCTAGACCGGACGCTCTGGTGGCTGACATCGTGTGGGCCCAGAATACGTTCAAATACCTGGGTATACATATTTCCCACTCCCTTGATGATTTGAAAGAAGGTAACCTTGGTAGAGCGGTGCGCTCGCTACGTGCGTGTGTTCATTTTTGGCGTACATTGCAATTGCCGGTAATGTCCCGGGTTTCCCTCTCTAAAATGGTTATGCTCCCACGCTTGTTGTACTTTTTCGTCAACCTCCCGATCCTTATGCCTAGCGGTTGGTTTCGCCCCCTGAATGCTCTGTTACGGGATCTGGTGTGGGATGGTGGACGCCCTAGGGTGTCCCTTACAACGTTGCAGCATCCCGTTCCTGAGGGCGGGTTGGGAGTGCCGAACTTTGAATATTACATGTTGGCTGGTCAACTGCAGTGGCTGGCGCAATGGATAGAGGAAGTGAACGAGGACGGTACGTTCTTGTCATTCCCGGACTCCCGCCCTCGCTTAGTAACGGCACGATTATTGATACCAAAGACGCCCACCCCGTACTGTTCTTTGCTGCAGCGTACAGCCTTTCAAGCCTGGTGGAGATGCCAGGTCAGAGGACGGCAGGCCGCTAGTTACACCCCTATGTTGCCTCTTGTGGGTCTTCCCCATGGCAACCCCCAGTCTGTCTTCACAGCTGAGCAGCTGGCCTCCTGGTCGGACGCAGGGCTGGATACTGTTGGGGACTGTTTCCTAGACAAGTCCCTGCTCCCATTTGCCAACCTTATGGAGGATTGCGGTCTGCCCCCGGGCCAATTCCTGCATTATGAAGCCCTGACTCGTACTTTTGCGCAGTTATGGGGTGCTGGTAGAAACGAACCAGAGACGCACCCGGTGCTCCATGCCTTGTTCACGCTTAGGACAGCGGGGCACTTAGTGAAGTGGTTCTATGTGGCCCTTCAGGAGTCATTTGTGCGTCCCTTGGTTCAGCTGCGTGCCAAATGGGATGAGATTGGGGGCAGGGTTTTAACAGACGTGGAATGGTGGAGGGTTTTGCACTACCCCAAGAAAATTTCTCGTAACTCACGTCTTAAATATATACAGTTTAACTACACACATATGGCTTACATGACCCCACATCACCTTAATGTGACATATGGGGGGGGAGGTTCGTTCCTGTCCTTGATGCTCCCGCCCAGACGCGGACTTCGGCCATATGGTCTGGGATTGTGGAGTTCTGCGGCCTTTTTGGGAGGGGGTGCTTGGTAAGCTAGCAGCAGTACTGGGCAGAGAATTATCTTTCACACTACAGACATGTATTCTGGGTATGTTTCCCAGGCCGCCAAAGCGTAAGGTAGGGAATAGGCTTATAGACCTGGCACTGGGCTTAGCGAAACGCCGCATTGCTATGGAATGGAAATCTAATAGGGGACCACAATTCGAGACCTGGCACAGGGATGTAATTGTATGGGCTGGGGCGGAAGGTAGAGCACTTAGCTGGGAGGAATCTAAAGGTATGAGGAAGCTCCCCATTGCAGGTCAGTGGAGGGAAGTGCTGGCGACCTGGGAGAACCCGGAGGGGCAAGGGACGGGTGAGACGGGCTCGGACTCAGATTCAGGCCCTGGGCGACAACCAGATGGGATTTAGACTGCATCACTTATTGCATCTCTGCCGAGCTCAGGGAGCCGGCATTTCCTGGTGTCAAAATACTATATGGGGGATTACTTGCTGGCCACCGGCGTCCTGGATTGGGTGGATTTACCTGCAGACATGGACCCCTTCCCCGGGTGGTACTGCTTGCCTCCTTCTGTGACTCTTCTCTATATTGGGTCTCCACCACACGATTGTACTGATGTCTACGATCTGTTTCCCACCTCTGCATAAGGTCTCTCTTTGCTTTTCCTTTTTTTTATTTTTCCTTTTGTTTAAAGTTGGGTTATTTGGTTCCTTGTGTTCTCACTTTATTGGAATTGTTTTTAGACAATTGAAGTAGCAATTTGGAAATCAAAAGATGTTATACTGATACCTGGATCTGTTTAGTGGGTGCTCTCAACCTGTGTATTATTGAGCACAAAATATTGTGAAGTATGTACTGAGGAATCTGGTCTCAATCTGGAGGTGACAGATTTCTGCTGGAAAATGGGATATGCAACACTCCTCTAGGTCCAACGAACTGTATATTGTTAACTGGATTCTCCTCTTGGATCATTTCTACAGACGTTGAAAAATGTATTTTGGCTCTGTAGTGTTGTTGCCATTGAATTCTTTGAATGTACAATTGCTGTGCTTCCATTTGCGAAATGTATTACAAAACTTGTAAAATACCAATAAAGATACTTTAAAAAAAAAAGAAGCGCTTTTGACGTGGTTTCTGGGGACCTCACAAAAAATCCCTATGATTCATGTCGTCTGAGAGTAAGGACAAGTGTTGGTTCACCTGCGACAGTATTGAGGTTTTTATCCACACTAGGCATAACTTCCCAACACTGTAAGATGTCACCACCCCCGAGTATTCTGTTTGTACATAACGCTGGTCAGGCCTATGGTTACTGAACCATTCGGTGCTACCCCTGAATTGTGACTGACACTTATTTGTGTTGATAGTCCAAACCAACCACCCCTTCCAATTGGGGTCTGATGAATTATAAACACCATTGTGTATTATGGCATCTAATGTATCCTCACTGTGTTGTATGTAATTTTGCCATCCCTCAAAGTGTGTAAGTGAGGGAATTTGCTATGTTCAAATCCTTAATCTTGGCTAGCCCAAGACAGGATGTCTGTTACACTGTGTCGTTCAGGAAGATCATCTGATGTGGTATGAGGCATGCTCTAAATAAGGCCTCAGTTCCCTGAACTTGCCAATCTTTAGTCCCACAGACAGATTTTGTGTCTATAGTTCCCCTCCAAAAGTCGAAACCCTGTAAAGACAGTTGGGAAATAAAGGAAGCAGAGTATATCAGCTTTGTGTTAGTGAGCATATTTTTCTTTGCAGGTGAAGGTGCAAGCTTATAATAATAAGATGTTGGGTCTGATGTGCTAAAATAAGCAAACTTCTGTGCAAATGTAGCTGAACTACCTTTCGGTGGTGTTGGTTCAATGTTCCCATTGATGGTAAGTGAAAACATTCCATGGGATACTTGCTTTGTGCAAAAAATGATGGCCAGAGTGTTTGTAACAAGACATGGTGTCAAAATTAGATGTATCATCATACAATTCATCATTTGAAAATGCAGCAGATTGTTCTCAATCAGACAGCATAGTATTTACAGTTTCAAAGTCTCAATCATCAGAGAAATTACTGGAGGTGATGATATCACTTAGAGAAATTTTAAATAAGTGCAGTATTTTTAAAAGTTCAGTAGGACCAGATACATCATAGGAAACTCTGTCCCAAACTATTTCTTCAGGAACTGGAACTGCTGTAATGTTCACTAAGGACAGGTCTCTTTGTTCACGGTGTGATGATGCATGCGGTTTCAGGGCGAAGTTTACATTTTGTGCTGCAGAGCGTTTTGGGAGATAATGTCCATTTAGGAGCAGGGAAAAGACAGTCAGTATACCAATACAAAGGAGTAGGAACAGAAGACCAATTGCAATCCAGAGCTGTATCCAGGGAGAAACAAGGTAAGTCTTTTTCAGCCAAAGGTAAAAATCACGAATTCGTTGTTTGTGGGAAACAGGCGGTGGCGGTAACTCGGGCTCACTTGGATCCAATGAGAAAGTATTTAAATCAATGAAGTAGCCAGATGCAGTTCAATCTATCTTTGGTAGCTCAGCAGGTTTTGTGAAACTGGCAGATGTCTCCGTTTGAGACATATTCACATAGATGACAGTGTTAGGCCGAATTGAGATCTGTGTGTCATTTGTAGATTGAAATCGTTCAATTTCAACAGGTATGGCTGATAACTCCTTCACTTTGTGGAGTAGAATCTTCAAATGTGATTAATCTTTCTGTCTGAACTTCCTGTATGGTAGCGAGAGGAGGTCTGGTGCTACCCCGGAGCCCACGCGGCCTACTATTGAGTATCGGCCACATAGTGTGTTTTGATCAGATCAATCGAGACAGATCTCTTTTCTTTGTTGCCGGCAAGGGGCGTTAGAAGTGCTATTCTTGTTCCTTCGACAGCCAGGACAGGTGCTCTATAAGATGCCCCAAATTCTTTTTGTCCACTATCTTTGCCCTGAACCCTGGTCCCCAATCTTCGGGACCCAGGCAGGTTTTGCCGGTACAGCTTTCACTTCTCCAGTGGTGGTGCGATTTACTTGGACGTTGCTTTGTAATGCCCAGAATTCATTGGTTCCTGTAAAACAGCCAAATGATCATAGATGTCATATGGTTTTTCATTCGCTCTGTCACAGTCGAGGTCAGATACCCACATTATAATCCCGAACAGGACTTTCTATGGAGTACGGCCCCCCAGGGAACTTCTTGGCATGTTGTTAAGTGCCCTCTGGACCCCATATAGGTAATTGACCCAACTGCCACCTGAGCCTAATACCCTAGCTATCAAGGATTGCTTTAAGTCCCGGTTTGTTCTCTCCACAATCGATTTTCCCTCTTGATGATAAGGAGAGGAGTACTGCAATGCAACACCCAAACCTCCCATGGCTTCTTTGTAAGCCCATGAGCTAAACGCAGGGTCACAGTAGGAATGTAGTGTGCCAATTGTGTATGTCCCTATGTAGACTCGCAAATCCTTTATAACAGTTTGGGCGTCAGCCGAGCACTGAGGCCAAACCCACAGGAATTTAGAGCATGAATCCACTGCCACCAGGATGTACCTGTAAGCCTCGACAGATTGTAAAGGACCGCAGTGGTCCAAATAGACACATGCGAGAGGTCTGTCTGATATCAGTAATGGTGTTTGTGGTGGACGTGCTACGGTGGAGCCTTTCATCTGCTGACAGATGTCGCACTTAAGGGCATAACCTTTGGTCTGTTTAGTAAGACCGGGCTACCAATAACGCTGCTTCAGTAATGAAATAGTTGCAGCGATTCGTGCGTGTTCTGAACCTAGACCCTCGTGTGCAGCTAGAATTAATCCTAATCTGCGATCCATGTTTGGTATTACTGTATCCCCCACTCCTGGAATTTGAGCATAAGGAATATTTTGCGCATCTAACTTGTAGGAGTACTTGAGTGGAAAACCTTTTGGCAAGGCTGAGCTGTTGTTGCGCATAGCGTTCGCAGCTATCATTATCTGTCCATCGATTCTCATACTAGAACAAGTGATTGAAGCAACGGCAGCAGTTCTCACTGTCGCCTTGGCGGCTTCATCAGCCAGTGAGTTCCCTTCAACGTGCAAACCAACACGCTGATGACTCAATGTGTGAATTACATGAACCTGTGGCCCGCCTTTTTTCAGCTCTGTCACCTGTTCCCAAAGCAATTTATGCTTTATTGTGCAACCTTTGGAATCTCAAAACCCATTCTGGCCCCAATAGTGAAGATATTCATTGTATGACTGGACACAGTCAAATGAATCCCACACAATGAGTGTGGGGAATTCCCAATCCGTATTTTTTAGTGCCAGTATCAGGGCTTTTAGTTCTGCCAGCTGTGCCATGCAATGTCCTAGGGACTGTGTCTGTGTATTGCTAGGACGGAACTTGCCATCCCACGTACGTCCTTTCACAATTGCACATGCTGCGCTGTATTGCTGTTTACTTCCTACAGCGGGCTGGGCAGATCCGTCAGTGTAAATGATGTATTCATACTGATCTAGAGGCATTATTTTATTCAGGAGAGGATATTCTTGTTCGTACTGCAAAAATACTTGTGTTTTTAATGTAGAATCAAATTTGTAGTCTACATCTGTTGCAGTGAGAGAATTAGCCCACTGTATCCATCGTGGATGCAGTGCTTTTACATTTGGAATGCTTACTTTGGTAACAGCCTCTAAGGTTGGTACCGGAGTCACGATATTTATGTGTTTCCCCTGTGCTAGTGCTCTTTCTGTCACTACAGCAGTCTGTACCTCTGTCAGTATCTTTGCTGTGGATGCGAAACGCTTTTCAGCATTAGTGTACAAATGCAATTTGTATGCAATGGGTACAGTTTCGCCTTCATTGAAGGTGAGGTAAGTGTACCCTGATTGACCCACGACTACACAGATCACCGACTTTGTGGTTTTTACACATGTCTGTAAGTGTTTGGAAGCTATCATGTCAGCTTGTACGGAACAGAGAATTTCTGTGTGTTCCTGTGTCCAATGCTGAAATGAAAAATCAGGTCTAATTAAATCGTAGAAAGGTTTGACCTATTCTGCGTAATCCAAAATGTATGTTCTGCCAAAATTTAGGAATCCTAAAATGGATTGTAAACCTTTCAGAGTCTTTGGAGGTTGGAGCAGCACACATTTTTCAAAAAAATTAGCTGCCAGACTTTTTCCTTCACTTGATAACTCATATCCCCAAAATAGGACATTGAGGTGGGCAATTTTCGATTTTTTAAAGTAAAATTTGTAGCCCACAGTGGCAACCCCCAAAATTATGTTGTTCACCCTCTGCAAGTGATCCAATAACTCATCGTCCATCAGATAGATATCATCTACATAGGACAATGCCTCCTATTCACAATTTTGAAGTAACTCTGTTACTCTTGTTGAGAACAACCCGGGGCTATTCTTATACCCTGGGGGCAGTCTACATAATTGGCGTTGAAAGGTGAGCACTGAAAATGCTGTCAAATGTCTGATTTCAGGTGCTATATTTTGGCAGAAGAATCCATTTGAGATATCTAGTGTTGTTTTGCATTTCTTCCGCACAATGTTATTCATTAATGCGGCACTATGTGCATTTTGTACTGAAAATGTCTTTGTGCATGTGTTCAAATGCCTGTAGTCTAAAATTAGACGGTATGAATTGTTGGGTTTCTTTACGGGAAACAAAGGATTATTCATGGAAGAGGTACAATTCTCAAACACACCTTGGTATTCAAGTTGACCTGTTTCTTTGCATCATGTTTTATTGGGTACTGCCTCTGTGGTGTAGGAGTAATTTTAACTGGGATTTCATGGTGAGGTGACTCAGCATCCCACCCTACATGATTGCGGTGTAGTGCGGAAGCTAGCGCTAACGCCCACTCCTGCGCGTATGTATGTTTGAGTGACTCTGGAACGAGATCGGAGAAAGCTGGTAATATTACATGTTCCCCCTTTGAGCATTACATGATGAACTCAGGCGGCCAATCTTTCTCAGCCAAAAGGATATCGTATCCATATGTCAGGTTCTCCCAAAAGAGACCTTTCACTTTTCTGGGTATTTCCCCCTCCATCTGGAGGGTGATTTCGTATAACTGATGTGGAACACTTACCCTTGTATCAGGTATTTCCACCGTGATATGTTCATTTAACGCTGCTGTCACCAGAAATTCCATCAGGTTCTGGTGAGCTATTGTTACTTCTGCTGCACGGTCTAGCATCGTCAGAGCCCATTCCCCATTCAGTAGTAGAGTCCTCAGTAGCCTGGGCATTTCGTATTTTAAGGCCAGCTACCTTCTTCTTTTTAAATTGAGGTTTACTTTTGGGTTTATCCTCTTGTTGGATAATGTAGCCTGAAGTGCGATGTGTGTCTCTTGGCTTTGCTTGCTCTTCTGATCTGCGTTTTGACAGTCCTTCCCTCTCCAAATTTTTTGATGAACCCTGAAAGGAACGAGAGGAACGTGTATCAGCATCGTGATACCTGTCAGTTTTTTTAATATTGTCATGGTTTCTAAGATTATATTTTCTATCCGAGGGCTCCTGTTGAGGAGACCCACCCCGTGATCCTGATGCATTCTGCTTATTATTTTTTGATTGTTTGTTGTCCCATTTCTTTTTAGAAGAATCGGGTGCTTGCTTTGAGTCGTCCTTTTCAGGAATACCTGTTAATTGTGGTTTCACAGGTCTAGCTCCCAAGTTATCTCTACCCAGCGAAGCATAGGTATCTTCGATAATTTTAGGTAGTTCTCGCTCCTATTCTGCAGAAGGGCATTCCCTCAGGTGTTGGCATATAACCAGCGCTGCTGCCTCCCCTTTTATGTTAGCTAACATAATTGCTGATACCTGGCCACAATTGCCTATCAATTTCATCCTGAAGTACAGGGCAGGTTCTGCCCTGTACTCATTCTGTATTTGTTTCAATACTTCTGGTATGACTGCTATTGAGGGGGTACCATGAGTTCTGGTATAAACGGCAGTGAAAACAGTACCCCAAGTGGTACAATCCTCTATCGGGGGAGCTATTCCCATTGGCAAGCAAATTGTTAATATTCTGTGTTTTTCCTGCTGGCCCGTATGTGGAAATACGGCCTCAAGCTGTGCTATTTTCTGTGCTATCCAGAATGTCATTTGCTCATGTTTAGTGGGCATTCTTCCCATAATCGCATTCAGCGTTTGTGGGGTAATTTTTGTCTAAGTTCCTTGTGGTTGACCAGCTTGAGTAACCCTTGTAGGTTGAGTTGTAAGTGTTCGCATTAGGAAATATGTGAGGTTTCTGTGTAGTTTCACTATCTTTTTGTAAAGTGTATGCAAGTCTGCTGCTGGCAATGTATCAATCTCTGGATACGGTCAGTAAGCAGCAAGGACCGCCCAAGTGTCTCCTTCAACACTGAGCGGACCGAGTCTCACATTTGTTGTGGTGTGGGGGAGGGTGCCTTTAAACCAATTAATATGTTCTTGGTAAGTTAACGGGACTTCTATGTCCTCGTATGGAGAGTATTCTTCAGGTGTCTGATCTGGAGCGTAAGTATGAAACACCTTAGTGTGTGCATCTGTAGGTGGAAATTTGATCCATGAATAGAATACCTCTGTCCTGAATGCCTTGTGTGCCTCAATCATGAAGGTAACATGTTCACCCATTGCTGGGAGGCCATAATCTATTAATTTCATAGTGATTGCATGTCTGCAGTTTTCTGTAATGTTAAGAGCACCTTCCTGCTCAGCTTCCTCTGCACTAGCACCACTAGTATCAGCGTCTCCATTTTCAGACATTATGGGTGGAAGTATTTATAAAAATAAGGTTTTACACAATGCGTGGGACTATAATCCTTCAAGGTTGAACAAACCTACAGCCAATACATAGGATATACCTAGTCAGCTGTGGCAGATTTTTCCCTTCCCACTCCAGACGTCTCTGGTTAAATATGAGTAGGGGTCTCTGAGAAAGCACGACTGAACTACTCAGATTTGACCGTTAAATAAGAACCAAACAAACGTTGGCGGCGCCATGTCATGTAGTTCCTACAAATACATAGGAGCTGCGTGTTTAGACAACATAAACTAAGGGATTGGTGTCCAGACTGATTCCAGACACCCCCAAAGGATATGCCAACCTTTAGACCAGCTAGCTCACAGTGCCACCATAATCCCCCTAACCTTACCAAGGAGCGAATATTTTCTGGCAACTATCGAACATGAAAACTCTTGATCCTTCAGGGATCGTGGAAACAGTACAGTACTTTTCACTCAGTCAATCGTGCTCACTTAGTCTCAGAGATATACACAGAATAAACGATGGGGACATTTTCAATAAACATTTATTGAATCAGCATCACTCTAGTATAAAACATGTGTGCTGTGACAACCATTGGACGCAAACAGATATATAAAAAGGTAGAATTCTACCATGGTGCTAAAACAGTGAATATATGCAGGCATATAGATACATGACAGTAATCAAGCGTACTCCTAAGATGCAAACTCTACCTAAGTGTACCTAAGTGTACCTAGCATGTATGTGGGTGTAAAGCCAAGAATCCCCTAGGAAAGAGCCAACTCCATTACCTGATGGGAGAGAACAAAGGATCCTGTCTTGGTCTTGAGTTGGACACCCCGCAAGGGATGTCAGACCGCTGCGTGCTGTAGCTTCTGAAGGCCGGAACCTCAGCGTCTAGTGTCAGCGTGAAGCTTCTCCTCTGCCTAGCTAGTCTTGGTATGGTTCTTTTATACCACAAAGATAGCCTCGGGGTTCCTTACATAATCGATGTGTTGTGAATACGATTATGCAAAGGAGCCTAGAACAATACCTGCAATTATGCAAAGTAGTTATTTCGCCCTAGGATGAAGATGACCATGACTTTTACACAGAATGTGTTCATGCTGTTATGTACGTCATGTGGAGGGACTTTTCTAAGAATTCTCATGCAGAATAAATGAGGCCAGTTTCCAGGAAACTGATCGACATTTATTCACCACATAACTGGGTAAATGGTCAGTGCTAGAACTGTTATGCAGAACAAGGTAGACCAAATGTAGGTAAGAGGTTGTGTAGCTACCTACGCCTAGAATGGGGTACATTGGGGTACATAACACCATGTCCCTAATTTCACCTTCCAGGTGCAGCACCTCCACCTTGCTGCGACACTGAAGACACCCAGCAACGGAGAAAGCCGGGCCCCTGAGAACCTTTTCAAACACCTCCCACAATGACACGGGGGAGTCCAAGGAGCCGTTATTAATTTGGAAGTAGTCTGTTATGATCACTCTGATCTCTTCAGTGAAATCCTCGTCCCTCAGCCACAACACATTCAGTTGTCCCAGTTCCCATTCAACCTGGGCGCCTCCGCCCACCGTCAGATAGTGCCCAGGGGTGGCAATTTTAATTTGTTATGCTATGTTATGGAGATCTGTTTAGTATGGAACTGCTATAAATCTGGCCTTGTAGCACTGTCAGAGTTCTGGTACCTTCATGCCCTGGCCTTGAGGATTCTGTCACAGACTGAAGTCTTTTCAGTGATTGTTGGAGCTGAATCATCAGTCTCATAAGACTATGAATATGCTAATTTCATGTTTTTTGGTTGAATATGTATTGTGGCTATTGTCATGTAGCTGGCTGGAGGCCAGCCCCTGCGGCTAACCCTAGAACACATGGTTGATGGTCATAAGCAACCGCTACAGGAAGCCAGTTGATGTTGGGGCACAGGGCCTGGATGTAGGACTGGCACTGCCACCCAACCCTATTGTACATGGCCAAAGGCTGTGTTCAGCTGTGGTCATGCTCCCATGGAGGGTGGGATGCAGAAACTAGCCGCAAGGCCTTCCCATCCTATTGCAAAAGCTGGGTCTGAAGGTACAGAAGCAATATAACTTTTATTATTTACTAAAGCTATTGAGGCTATGTCAAGTTTAACCAATGCCGTAACTTGCAATAAATAATTCAACAAATGCTATACTCAAATAGATATTACAGCATGGCCCTGTATATTCATATGAGGATAGCATTCCTTAATGGAACTAAGTGTAGCTGACAGAGTGAATGAGGGGATATTATGGAATCTGTAGTTTGAGTACTACTTATTGTTTGCTCAAGTTACTCATTTTATTACATTACTGTCCGGGATATGGGATTTATGTAGAGAATTGAGATATCTCAAGCACAGAACTTTTTAAGACAGGTGTTCACAGTGTGAGTATTCAATGAGTGGGAAGTCATAGAGTAATATGTCATAGTGGTGTATGCTCTAGTCATATATTTATCTAGTTTTCCAAATCTGTGAACTTAGCAAAGCTCTAATGTAGGTACACTAACCATGGGACTAGAACTTCCCAACTTCGTGACACAAATAGCTAGTGATACATCCATCAACATAGCAGGGTTTGTCTGCTTGCGGAAGCTGAGGTGAAGGGCCTGGCCAGAGTTCAGGCCTGCAGCACTTGCCTGCTGCACACAGCTGCAGTGTGAGCACCTCATGGGTTGCCCGTCTATGGAGGGTAGGTTGCTTCTGAGACACACCTACATTACACATAGCTGAATGTTGTGGAGGTGACTCCCTGTGGACTACCCACACTGAGCTCGCCCGAAGGTCATGAACAGCGGGGCTCAGCTGCCTCTAGAGGGTGGGTCTCTTCTGCAGCACACCACCATTGCACCTAACTGATGGTCATGAAGGCCAGTCTCTGTGGACAAACCCAGCTGCCCATGTCCAAATGTCATGTGCAGTGGAGTTGTCTGACCATGGAGGGTGGGGCGCAGTGCCTGGCAAGAGGCCATGCCCTGCGGCTAACACCTGCTGCACAAGACTGGCTGCTGTGCAAAGCAGAGGTTGGCTTCCTGTGTGAAGTAGGTTGTTTTTGCAGCACACCCCACCTACCCCAGAACTGAAGGTCATGAAGTCTTGTCCATGTTCCCTGTAATGTTTTGTACAGCCACAGACCATGCATAGAGGTGGTTTGGACACCCATTGGGCTTGGTTGCTCCTGCAGCTCATCCCTGCTGAGCACTGCTGAAGGCCATGTGCAAAGCAGGTTGTCGTTCTGCGGAGGGTGGGATGCAGGACATGGCAGGAGGCCAGGCTGTGTGACCACCCACACTGCACATGACTGCAGGCCATGCACAGTGGGCTAGGCCTTGTGTCTAACCTCTGCTGTGCATGGCCTCAGGCTGTCCGCAGCAAGGTTGGCCACTCATGGAGGGCGTGTTGCTCCTGCAGCAAACCTCCATTTGATCACCCATGGAGGAAGGTGTGCAGGGTCTGGCGTTAGGCAAGACCCTGCGGGGAACACTTGTTCCACATGTTCAAACACCATGCGCAGTATGGGTTACCTGCAACACCAGGCCAAAGATCAGGCCTTGCTGACATGCATACTGCTTATAACCTAAGGCCTTGTGCTCCAGAATATATCTGCACACAGGGGCTGGCCTGGCATTGCCTGCTGGCACTACCATAGCGTTCATGGGATTTATTTAGAATACTCTGTTCTATTGCTTTTGATATATATTTTTAACTGCAAGAATTATTGATAAACTCACCAGAAAGATATTATTCAAATGTCTTTTATCTAAGAAATATTTTTGTTCCTTGTGAGGACATAAGAACCAATGAACCAATCACAAAACAATAAATATTCAAAACACGGGTATATATAGAAAAAAGTTTTATCTTTTGAAATTTATCAAGGGTACTACACAGTTATACAAACAATGTAACAAGAGGAAAATAAATACAATTGTATAATCCTTCAATGTCACTATTGTAAACACTTCTTCTCATTGTACATTATTTTCAGAAGAGAGTGTGAGTGTCGACGTTTCGGTCTCTATGCATTTGTCCATGAGACCATCTTCAGGACTATCATAAATGTAACAGTTGACCCCTGAATAGTGTTTCCAAAGATTCAAGAATTATAGAATACAATTGATACATATATGTCAAATCGATCGTCGTTCTGTAACTTTTGTTTAAGGTGAATAATCGTCAAAAGATGCAGGTAAGTGAACTCTGGTGCTTTTTGGACGGTGTAATTAAATTTCCAGTCCCCAGCAACTTCTCAATTGAAGGAGTTTATTCTGTTAAGCTTTGTAGCACAGCGAAAATTCGGCAGTCTGCAGTCGGATTAAGACTAAATAATAAAGATTTCTTTAAACCCTAAAAATTGGTTCAGAAAAGAAGCATTCATTGTGATTTTTCATTTTTTCTAGTTTTTGTGTTTTAAAGACTTATTTTTTGTGGTTTTTTTTTCATTTTTGGAGAAAACAAAACTACAATATGAACTCTGGGAAGGAAAAACTGTGGTAAAGAAAGGAAAAATATTTTCTACAAGTCTGGTACAGAACCACATGCTTTTTTTCATTCTATTGCGTTTTACTCACCCCATGAGATTACAGTGTGGCATACTAAACAGTGTAAGACCATGGTTGCATAACAGGGATCCATTTCGTCCTGTTCCCGATGCACAATATCTTCTGATAACTGTCCATCATAATGGATGATGTCTCGCAAAGCAGCAGCAGGTGTGTATGCCTTTTCAGCATCCCTTTTCATCTTTTGGGCCTATAATTTTCGCTCGGGCAATGCGTTCAGTTCTTTCTACATGGATGACATACCAAAGCTATATTTGCCTCGACTGTACCTGCACAGTTTGTTGCACAAGGTGCATATGCAATACTTTTACATGTTTTTCTCCCGGCCTGGAATGGAGAAAAACATCCACACAATTGATTCAAGTGGTGATTTCGATCAGTCTACGAGTTGTTCTCCTTCTTCCCCATCAAAGACCTCTGGGTTTCTCACGTTCTCTTCCTGTCCTAAGGCCATTGTTTTGCTGGAAAAATAAATTGTTTTTCCAAAAACTGAAGAGAGAGCAAACAAAAATGTAAACTCTTTTTTGTTAGAGAACTCTCCTATCAAAGGGAGTATAATGATAGGTGCAAAAACATCAAGAACTACTTGAAAGTTGTACTGTGCAATTACAAGGAATCCATTAACTCTCTTCAGTGCTTTGCAAGGATTCACAGATCTTTCTCGGCACCAGGGACAGACCTTGGATATGTGGTTTCAGTTTCTGGTTCCGTGACTCCAAAAAGGCTTAAAACCTGGAACTTTTGAAATGTCCCTGTAAACCTGTTGATTTTAAGCTTCATTTTACAAAACCCTCTCCTCAAACAATACAAATGAATCAGCTTTCTTCTAACACTCGACTTTTATGGAATTTTTGAACGCAGTTTTGGGATTTGCAGAACCTGGAAAGCTATTTCCACCTTCGAGATCTCGCAAAGGGGCGGCAGCCTCATAGCATTCTTTCTATTGGAGCCTCAAATTATTAGCAAATCCTAAAAGCTCCAAAAATAAAAGGGGCCATCTGATTGGCTAAACAATGCATTTAGCAAACCCCTACCCTCAAACAATACAAATGAATTCGTTTTCTTATAAAAACTCAACCTTTTCAGAATTTGCGGAAACGGTTTGGGGTTTGTGAAACCTGGAATGCAATTTCCTCCTTCCCGATCTCGCGAAAGAGATTTCTATTTTCTATTTCTATTGGAGCCTCAATTTATTTGCAAATCCTAAAAACTCCAAAAGTGAAAAGCGCCATCTGAGGGGCTAAACAATTATGCATATGATCTATAAAGCAAGCCCACAGCCTCTAGAGACAAGGAGTCACTATTTTGTCTTTTTCTCGCGAGTGAAGGTAGATTTTCTGTTCTCATTATAGCTTTCCAGCAGTGTGGACAAAACCAGGAGGCACCCAGAAGTACAGTCTGCTGCTGAGACCCTGCAGGATGAAGTTGTGGAGGTTGCTACGTTATCAAGAGCTGCTGCTGCTGCTGCATCTCACGCTGAAAGAGAATCTTTGGTGTGGCAATGTTTACTCACTGCAGAATTGAAAAAAGTAAATGCCCGCAAGGTTACATATTGTTTATGTGGCCCAGTTGGAGGGCATCGAGGGGTGTTCTAATTTCAAACTAGCAGCATGCTCTCTGCCATGCACCCAGGAGTGCAACGAAACTTGAGGGGGCCCACCTACAAACTACATGGAGGGGCCCCCCTTCTGAACTCAGTCAGGAGCTCTCGTGCCAGGGCACTGTGCTGAGGGGGCCCCCTGGAGCTCAGAGTCCCCCTTCACCGCAGGGGGTCTGGGGGCCTATGTTACGCCACTGCATGCACCCAAATAAGTTCTCTAGGAAGGAGAAACAGAGTCAAGGGGTGAGAAAGGAGGGTAAGAATCCCTCTCCCCAGATGTCCTCCAACAAGTGGAAGAGGAAGGAGATCGCTGTCTGCAATTCTTCCCCAGTGCATGGAACCAGTGGATGAAGGTCATTTTATGGGAGGAGATGAACAAGACCATAATCTCCCAGTCAATGAATCAGCACCGTAAAAAACACCACAAGGACCTAGGTTTCAGAAAGTGAAAGCTAATATAAATGATTAGCAAAATAGTTTGACGAAAATCATGAAAAAGCGTCTAACAAAAATACAAATAAGGGCTACAAAATAAGAACATTTAAAAAAACAACAACAATGAAACAATTAGTTGCCTTTATTGAGTTGTCTTCAGGACTACCTGCATTCTGGACCCCGCACTGCCTGCAGAGGATGGGAATCTATCTATCTATCTATCTATCTATCTATCTATCTATCTTACTACATTATATATATATATATATATATATATATATATATATATATATATATATCACTAATGCAGTATGATGCTTTATTTAAACATAGTATTGTTTTGCAAATATACAGTTATGTAATGGTGCAGACATTCTCATGATATTGTTCTCACAATCTCACAATATGTCAGCGTCATGAGGACATCTTATCACGCTCTTTGTGCAATTTTATAGAACACCGAGCCCTGTATGAGGCAGATAAGCATTAAATAGTTCATGGAATACTCATCGATACAAGAACATCTGGCTGGCACAGACTGTTACAGACAGTAGGATGGGTTAGCTGAGGGCACCTTGACCTTGGCAACAGGTATGTGACTTCTGTATTCCACATCTCATAATGGTAGACTTTTTAGCTATTAATGATTAGTAGTGAATGCTCTGCAGGTCGAAGAAATACCAACTAATATATTAGCTTCTTGTTCAGAATTCAGGAGAAAGGGTAGAGGAACTCATCTCTAACCTCTCTGTCCATCCAAAGTAGGATTGTTGGCTCTTGAGAGATGGATTCGTTTTCAGGTGAGTCATGGGGCAGTGTTCATGGGACGGCTCGCTGTTTTCTCTGTACAGTTGTTTGCTATTCGTGTCCTACCTGGGGAAAAGAGTGACAAAGACACCTTAGCAAGGTAAACAAGGTGTAGTTGGGGTCACCAGACTATAGGTGTTACTTGTGTTGGCCTTCATTTCTGCTCTGTATGCTACTACACAAATGCTAATGCTGATGTGATATGTCTCGATGCCAAGGGAGTTGTCATCCAGGAGTGTTTAGCATGTGCCTGTGCGTCTCCGTCATTGTACCATCGGAAGGATGCTCCAGCCACTGCACAAAATATGTGTATTTGTATGACTATTTTATTGTTATTTGTTAACGTGCAGCTGTTGTAGTGCCCGCACTGATTTGCGGATTGTCACATATGGCATTTATTGGTATGGTATCTGCCTTTGGAAAGTCTTCGATGTTATATATTATGGTCGCCAACCCTGTAATCCTCATAAGAAGCGGTGCACTTGTTAAAGCAAAATGTTGCTTTTCTGAAGCGGTTGTGCCCAGACTGTCACAGCGGACACACGTGAGTAGTGTTTGCTTGAGCAGTTGCTGACAAATGGGGTGACAGTCCTACTGCTGGCCTTAGATGTTCGCTCATCAGCACTGATATGGCTGCCATAGATTTAGCCCATGGTATCCCTTGCATCCCCCATAATTTGTCGTACAAGAGGTCCATTGCACTCTACAGTTCTGCATTGACACACCCATCTGATTACTGCAATGGGCCTGTAACTCTGGTAGTAGCTGGCCACATCGAAGTGACAATGTCAGTCGTTTTGTGTCTTCATGGTGGTGCGTTGTTTTCTCATGGTTATGGCGGTGAAGCATTGATTTCATCCATTGAAATGACTACATGTGTTTGTGTGGTAGTTAAGCAGACTTGATATGGTACATGAAGTGCGTTTTGTTGGTATGGTGTGTTTGCAGTCGTGCTTTCCAAATGTTACCTTTTGCTATGGGCAGGAGGATCTAGGTGGTAATTCTTCATGCCCGTCTGATTTATCTGCATTTTGAGATGCCAGAAAAACATGTTTTCACATGTGATTATACTGCGTGTGCTATTCCACCTGGTATTTGCCAACTGTAGCACTGCACACTGCTGTACCAGGTGAAATTCCACATGCAGGAAAATCTCTTGTGTGAAAAAATTGGTCTGAAAGGAGTTAAGGCATTAAAACATGCGTAATTTCACGTCACTCTGGGGCATATTAGCAAGACCGGCGATAGAATTATCGCCGCTTTAGCGGCAGGAAACTGCCGCTAAAACGGCGATAATGGGCTTGCTAATAAGCGTTATAGAATTCCAATAGAAGCCCAGGTTAGATGTGCAGGACATCTAACCTGGGCTTCTATTGAATTCTATAACGCATATTAGCAAGCTCATTATCGCCGTTTTAGCGGCAGTTTCCTGCCGCTAAAACGGCGATAATTGTATCGCAGGTCTTGCTAATATGCCCCTCTGTTCGTAAGAAGAGCCATAATGTCCTCTTTCAATAAAAAAATATTGCGATTCCAAATAAGTCTTTTGATATATTATTCACTTACAAACCAGCCTTTCGCTGTCTATATATTCACAACTATTTAAATAGAATTAAGAAAAACATTTTCGAAAATTCTGACAAAGTAATTCCTCAAAGTGTTTTATTCAGAAAGGTACTATTTAACAGGAACCCCGGCGTTTATATTTCATGGAAAAAAATGCCTGTTCCAAACGCATTTCGTTATACTAAATTCAGAAAACTATGTTGAAAAGCTACACAAATATTCGACTGAGTTCAATGAATGCATCTGAACTTGTCACGCATTAGTTGTCGGGCTGCTAAAGCCATTATCATATTTACAGTCTTTACAATAAAGTAGCGCTCTTCTTTGATCACTTTATAAATTAATTGATCTAGCTTATCTATTGCCCTATTTTCAGTAATTTTAATTGAGGATATTAACCGCTGTAATGGTGACGGCCAAAACATTTATTAAAATCTGACATTCAAACCAGCAATGTGATTTCCATAATCTGCTTCTTTATAAGAACATTACATTTAACAACATTTACATATACTTTACCTGAAGCCATAAATAATTTTCTATTACTTGAAGTCTTTAGAGACACTAGGGGCACTGAGAAAAACTGTAAAAAATCATTCCAGCAATGTAAATTTTTAAATTATTCTTTTAGATCAGATATACTCCCCGAAGTGTATCGTCTGTAATTAAGTAGAAATTAAAAGTGTGTGCGTGGTGTGAGTGTGTGTGGGTGTCTGTGTGTGTCTGCCTGTCTGTGTATATGTGTGTCATACACCATGAGCCATAAGGCCGAGTTGTCTCTACATTTCACCAAAACACCGAACTTGGATAAAAGGGCCATACCAAATATATGTTAGATGCTATTTTCATTGCACTAGTGTTTATTTTGGGTCACATCTTGAAACAGGTGTTTTTTTCAAACAGTCAAATGTTTATTGAACACAATAAATGAAATATTGAACTATACAGTTTGATTGGCGGAAGTGAAAAGAATAAATTGTCTTATTTAAGGTGAGAAAAAACACTATTTGCCTTATGTTATGTTATAGGGCATTTATAAAGTGCAGCATTCTTGTTTGAATGAATGAATGAATAATTTTATTGTGTCAATTAACAAAAATTGTTACAAAAGCATTCACCCGAGGGTCTCTTGGCGCGATCGGATCGGGAAAGTAGCACTAAAGCCGAAAAAGAGATACACCTATTTATCAAAAGCCCCCTCAAAAAGCCAGATCTTTAAAGCTTTCCTAACCAGGGACAATTAGACCTCCATTCCTTTGGGGCCAGTTCCAATCTGTTTGCTGATGAAATTGTTGAAGGTGGTATTTGCAAAAAAATTAGGCACTGATTGAAGTTAGAATTTCAGGTTTTGTCTCCCTTTCAAGAATAAAATATTAATTAAACAATGAACAATGGTAAAGCCCTGCAGGGGGTTTGGGACAGTCATGATGCTGGGAACCATATTTCACAGTGGCCCATAATTTTTCCACATCTGTACATTTGAAGGAAATACAGTATACCCAACACTGTTCAGCCAACCCTCACTGCAGACGTTTTGTGACAATGGGCAGTGGGGGTTGGCATCCCATTGCTTGGCCTGTGGCAGAACCGTGCACCCAACCTCCCATGTAGCCAACACTGTCTGTGTAGAGCTTTTGACCTAGAACAGCTAGGGTTAGCAGACGGATTGGACTTGAGCTTTGGTACAGAGCTGGTCCTCACAATACTGCCAAAACATGCAATTGATTAACCCTACAAATCCTGCTGATACATTTTTGCAATGTAAATGTTTAAAAAACTACTGAATGATATACATCAAATGATAGAAAGGACCTATTATAAGCAAAGCTCTATATTCCGTGCCATATTTGGTGTAGTTCTATTTAGCAGCTTTTGCTGTAGTGGAGAACAATTTTTGCTATGAGAGTTTGAATGCGAAACGGAATCCCCCACCTTTTAAAGTAGACCCTAAATGAATATGTAAGATACGTGATATACCAAAATGTAGCCACATAAACTAGCAGTCTGCCAATTTTCTTATAGGTTCTTCAAGCAGCACCAAACTTATTAACTTATTAACAATTGAAAAATGCCTTTTTGAGGAAAACTGAGTTTTAACTATAATTGCACTGTCATCATGGTCAAAAGAAAGAGTGTGAGTGAGAGAGAGAGAGAGAGAGAGAGAGAGAGAGAGAGAGAGAGATGCGCAGAATAGAAAAATGGATGGATAGATAGCTAGATGAACCAATGCGTATTTTCAACTGTCTGCCACCATCCCAGGAGAATGCTTCCTTATATCTCATACAAAGGTGAATACAAAAAGACGTGTATGGGAGAAATATGGTCAAAAGCTGAAAGGTGCTTTTTAAAATTGGGTCTTGAGCCTGTAATAATGTAAGACTTACAGGTTACATATGAGCAAATGGGAGTAAGATTCAAACTTCTGAACCACTACTCAACAATACATGTCTACCAGGAGATAAATCAAATTGAGTACGTGTGATGTTTCAGACAACTTTGTGAACCCAAGACAGACCTGAGTGTCCATGGAAGTGAGTGAACTGTACTCAAGAATGTATGTTCACCTACAGTTGGAGGCACTCCCTTGATTTTGAGAAGATGTAATCCTTCCATAAGGGCTATACTCTGCAGCAGTTGGTCTTCTCTTATGTCACTATGGTTCTTAAATCTGCTGAGTTGTATTGATCACTAATACCTACTAACTACTTTAATGAGGTGTGGCAGATTACACGTTAACAGTGCATAGTGCCTCTGGAGGTACAAAGCAATCATGCACTCAGGGCATTTATATAGTCAAATCGTGTCAACACAAAAGCGTGGACTAGTAATATCAGATCTGGACCAAACACTAGTGGTCACTGGCATCTAAGTGGACTTTATTTTATTTATTTTCCATAAAAACAACTTAGTGCTGACTACAGTAGCCACTTGGGTAACATGCATTTCAATCCTGGTCACAGAGCAAACTATTATGCTTGCACAAGTCACTGAGAATAGACCAATGTCATTGGAGAAGAACAGCTCAGATACCTGTGGATTTGATGTAAAGTTGCTCTCTAATTGCATAATCATTTGCACTTGCCTGGAACGATCATCCTCCAGTGTTCATGCTGCTAGTCGGCTGAAGCTGAATGGCCATTTTCAAAACGTAAATCTGTCTTATCAACATTTAGATGATACCATGATCCACACTTCTGGTTGATGTGTTCTTGTGATCCAGCATGGGCACTGTAGGAAGGGGTAACAGCGCAGAGACTCAGGAAACCAAAAATTCATTTGATCCACAAGGAGCACATGACAGTTTTCTAGTATTTACATTGCAGGAATGAAGTGATCAATTATAAGACAAATCCCCACTCCCCACATTTGTTCAGGTGGTCTGACTCAACACTGCTTCAGAACTGACCTTAATTTCAGTAGCGGCTCGTGGAGGGAGTGCCGCGGGGCGGTGGGGCGGGGCGGGGCGGGGAGGAGCAGGGTGGGGTAGTAACTACGGCATACGGTCGAACAGAGGTAAGTAAACAAATAAATAAATAAAACAATTCGTTGCGCGCGCTGCATCGCATTTGGCAATGCAGCGCGCGCAATGAAATTCGTTTTATTTATTTATTTGTTTACTTACCTCTGTTCGCCCGTATGCCGTAGTTTACTACCCCCCACCCTGCTCCTCCCCCCGCCCCGCCGCACCGCCCCGCGGCACTCCCTCCACGAGCCGCTACTGCTTAATTGTTTAGAAAGGCTGAAATATCAAAAGCAGATATACTCCAAAATCCAAAGCTAAAATCAAATCATCTTCACACAGATTTGTCACAATCCATCCTGTGATTAGATCTATAGTGAAGCAGTGTGTTATCAATGAAAACATTCCAATTGACGGTGCTCTTCAGTATGGAAAAGGGCCCATTCTTCTATACTTGACCCAATCGGAGCAAGAACATCACTTAAATATCAGCACTGCTTTCTGCTACAGAAAATAACACATTACTTTATTCATTAATGGATTACCCATATCACACTTAAAAGGAGCTGCTGATGATCTAGAAATCAATTGGTTTTTTCCCGAAATGTTTACTTAAAGATCACAAAGGCATGTAGAAAATCACAGGTGCTACAGGCCATCCAAGTTATGAATCCCACAAGGACTGACCTGAAATTTAGGGCAAAGTCTTTCAGTCCACAATATTTCTGGAATAAGCTGGTAGCCAGATGGCAGCATGGTATATTGAGGACTACTCAGTAGGATGTATGGTTATGCATTCACCACCTGAAATAAGAGTGAACAACAAGGTCTGCAAGACACTTTTTCTGATTGAATCCTAAGGGTACTTAGGGTGAAGTATATGATAATGTGACAACACATGGGCCCTTATGCCTAAATTACCTATGCTTAGAACGAGGGTATGTGGCTCTGAAAAAAATAGGTCTAAAAGCTCAAGCCGTGCCTCATTTTCTTTTGCCACATGGTATCAGCACTTGCCCGACAAAGTACACAACAAAGGCCAAATAGGGGATAAGCAGATTAGTCTTATATTTCATCCAGGAATATTTGGTCAAAGCCATAACGAGCACACAGTCATCTTAAGCACCAATGGAATGTAGTGTATGACTCATCCGGCATTCAACAGTAGAGATAAAAGTAGGTACCTAAATTAGAATCCTAAGCTCTTGGAACATATGTCCCAGTGCTAAATATTTGAGGTGTGACATACAGGACACCTTGCAGGAATGATTTGATGGCCCTGAGTGTGAATGCCTTGGTTTATTACAACATGACAGGAACCCCCGCTATCATTTTGGAAATTGCAAGTTTCCTGGCAAACACCATACGCCTTCAATTTCGCTTAGTTAAAATTTAAATTTGGCCCCTGAATTACTTATATTCTAAGGGAGTCAAACTCAATACATATTCTGAAGACCTAGCAGCTCATCTTCATGCGTTCTACCAATGAGGTCTCTCCATGATATCCTTCTGCAGCCCTAAATCCTCTCACAGATGTGCTAACCACAGTGCTTTAGTGGTCCACTCTATTTCTTTTTTTATTTAATCTGTGAAAGAGCTAGCTTCATATCACAAGACACTCTTTCAACAAATGGAACCTATTAACCTGACTTGAGGTCATGGGCCCTCCACCACCCATGACCTCTAGACATCTGTATTGATGCTAAAGTCTCTTTGGAGCATCAAGTAATGACAATTCTGAGTGCCTGCTTCTGGAAAACTCCTGAGGAAGATTTTATCTATATAGATGCACAACATCACATACCTTTAGGCAATCCTTATTGAAATGTTGACTTAGTTTTAGCAACTCTATCTATCTGAGTTTACCAGATAGACTGCGCAAAAGACTTTAATTGGTGTAGAATGCTGCAGCCAGGCTTATTACAGGTTACAGACGTTGCAGGCATATCTCACCTATTCTCACATCACTACCATGGCTCACAGTCAGAAGAATATTATTTAAATCCTTGGCAGTGGTGCACCATGTAATTAACAGCACCTTTCCCTCTGTTATGTCTGCCAACTTCCAGAGTTATTATCCTCAATGTTATCTTCGCTCCTCTACTCAGTCCCATCTAAAATTCTCCAGGTCCAACTCTGTCTCGTTCAGGGATAGTCTTTCTCTGTGCCTCCCATCAGAGATGTACTTCCTCAACCATCTACCTTTTTGGAGAAAAAAACATACTTTTCAATCAATAAGTGTAGCTTTTAGTTATATTTTCTGCCATTCTCACTGTGCATTGGGAGGTCCCCTTTCTAATAGTTTGAAGAGCTCCTCTGTTCACTCTGCAAATGCCAACAACATAACATAAAGTAACAACACAACATTAACCAGATTAAGGAGCTTTTCATTTAGCTTAGTGATCAAGCACCAAAATGTGATGGCAAATAATATCAAGACATCTTTGTAGATTTTGAAGCAGCGGCATTGAGAAGCGCTTTAATGTTTGTAGGGAACATACATTATTTCAGGGTTCAAGATCTAGGGTGCTCCAATACGTTATTGAAAAACAAATAAGAGTTGCATGTTTGCATGGAAAGGCAAATGATTGCTTAGCCAAGGGAGTCCACTGGGTTGAGGACAACCACATGAGCTTACAAAAATAATTTTCACAACCCATCCTCTCCAAGAGAGGCCAGAACAATGTGCAGATGATGTGGGAGGTAATACAAAGAATACTGCCTCTGAAACCTAGTAGTGGTAGAGTGGGAGAACCTGGCTGTGAAAGATAGTCATCAAGCTGATCATGGACTTTAGCTGTGATGAGGAACAGATCTAGGGAAGCACAGGCCAACATCGGTCATTCTCCCCCATGTGGAGAGAGACCAGAAAGAGTACTTTCGCTCTAAGTTTAAACACCACTGCAGTGGTGTTTAAACATAGAGGTACTGCTCCCTCTTCCCACCCTGTTCAGAGATCACTACAGTGCATACCCCTCAGTGCCCTTACATACTGTGCATTAAACACTGCAGAGTATGTAAGGATGCAAAGAGATATGCACTGCACAGTGGTATGCAGTGGTTTCTAAAAATTGAAACCACTGCTTATCGCTCGGTGGTGGTGCCCTTACATACACTGCAGTAGAATCAGGGCCACTGGAATTATGCAGCAGGAGAGGGCCAAATTATGCCTCAGGGCTGAGTAAATTATGCGTCAATAAGAGGCAAATTATGCAGCATAATGCGGCACATTTTGTAATAGTATTACTTCATTATTTCATCATTTTTAAACTTGGTAACACTGTCTAGGCATTAGTTTACACCTCATTAGCATCAGTTTAACACCCAAATATAGCAATAAGCAACAAAAAGGTGACAAGTCCAGCCTTGCAAAGGGCCATTCACAGAGTGTTGCAAATGATGGATTATGTGGCAAATGTGGCAAATCTATAATTATGCAAAAATTGCCGCACAATTGCAGTAGCCCTGGGTATAATCACTGTAGGGTATGTAAGGGCACCAAGTGTTGTTTGGCCACGCTATTATCTTAGCACAAAGTGCATTCTCGCATCTATTTTTGGTTGGGAAGGTGCATTTTGCACTAAGAAAATAGTGCCAAATGCCCACTCCTCTCCATCGTGGAATTCCATGGAATCTCGCAGAGTTTTAATGTAATTCTGTGGAATTCTGCCGAATCAGTCTCTGCCAATTCCACCCACCCCTAGTACTGATGGCATACTACAAAATTATATTCACAAACGTTTTAGTAGTAAATATTAGAGTGGCTGGACAAAGGGGAATACTTACTACTAAAAGGGAGGTGTTTGAGAGGAGTAAGGAGGTGTTAATGGAAGGTTAGAGAAGGGTATAAGGACGTACATGCATCCGCCCACAAAAGCGTAAGACCATTGCTATTTTCAAAATGCACTTCTATATTTACTACAGCCAAAAGGACCCACAATAGCAGTAAATGTACTCCAACTCAGAGCTGGGGTAAGTTCAGCACCACAGATGGTTAACCACTGGTACTGCAACACCCTCCTATAGATCATAGTTATGATGGAGACTTAAAACAATGAATTAATTCTATAAATAACTTTAATTAATTTTTGCAATATAATAAATAAATATAAATTGTATGTTTTAGGAGTGATTTTGTGATGTAAATCATAAGATTTTTTAAATTTAATTTAATATATAGATTTAGTTACAAATTAAGTCAGGAACGCCATAGCATTTAATTGTTCAACATACATATTTAAAACTAATTTATATTAATATCTAATGGAAAAATATGTTTACAATTTTTTTTACATTTAATAAACATTTAAACTTTTTCCACAATGGGGATATTACTGCCACGGTGGCAGAGGCCTCTTCCTTCGTGTGAAAAGTTCATGTAACAACTCTAGATTCATAAATTAGTCTCCAACCCCTGACTTCAGTGGGTGGGGACATGTAAGTCTACATTTCTGAGTAACTTTACAACCATAAATGGTGAATTGCCAAAAGCAGTAAAGTTACTCAAAAGTGTAAGAGTAAACTGACACATGTAGATTTATGCATGTGTCATTTTACCGTTGTGAATAGTCCTCATGTAAGTTTACCTTTGTGAGTAGCACCCTTCATTTCCATAGGCACAAATACACTTATTGGAGCCTGAGAAAGTATTTTGCTGAAACCCTAGCATTAATTCTATTGAATTACAACCTTATGTAATGGCACAGATGCCCTGCAGGGGAAACATGCACAAAATACTTTCCACAACATACTATTGCTGTCTGAAATTGCTTATACATTCATTGGTTGGCCTGTATTTCTGTAGGTCAGCGAAAGCTACAATGATTCATTGAATTTTTGAATCCATGGATTGGTAGGTGCATGGATGAATGAATAAATGGCAGAATGGACTTACCATACATAGAAAAGAGCAAATTAGAGCACTCTAATTAAAAAAGGCCAGATCTATTGACCTTGCCAGTGTTTGTTCAATACATGCATATAAGATTAAGAAACCATTTGCCCAATTTTCCATCAGATTTCAAATAAATAACAGTTAATATTTGCAATAATTTAGGGTTTCTACATGCAGGCTCTTTAGTCACATCCACAAGCCCAATATTAGGAAAATTATAATATATTTGACCACATATTTGACCACAGAGCATATATTCAAATGGTTCCTGGATTTCCAACACATGTAAAAAAGCAAGTAGAAGTTAAATTCGCCTTGCAAAAACTCACACGTTTCTTTCTTTTGTCATAAAGACGAATCACAAAAGCTTTTTACTTTTCTTTAGTCAGTTGGAATATTTTCAAAGGGTAACTTAAGCCTGGTAAAATCTTGACACTCAAGCAGACAATCTTTTCTATGCCCTTCCAATAATTTCTAATAATTTTCATTGTTAGTATTATAGTCAGAAATCTGTGCCAGGTATTAGGGATAACCATAGTGTGCTCTGCTACAATATATATACAATCATTGACCACCTTAGCACCACATTACATTTGATTTAATTTCTTATCTTTTCCCAAAACCGCGCCCAAAAATCACAGATGCAAGCACAATCAAATATCATGTGTTGGCTGGCAAAAACTACTCTTTATCAGAGTCATGCTTTCAGATTACAGGTGGTTTCCTGAAAGCATTCTTGAGATCCCACTACTGACCTTGTGATACCATGTTTGCAAAATATTGGGTCTGATTCATAACATTAAATCACGGGCAGAAATGTATGTACACTTAGGGGTATATTTATCAATCTTTCACGCAGTGCAATGCAGCAAGCCACCTTGTAGCGCTGCGTTAAAGGGAAAGGACTGGAATGCACCGTATTTACTATTATATGGTGCATTCCTGTCCTTTCCTAGTGCTCGCACACTTTTGGTTGCCTAGCGCCAACGCAGGCACCCTTGTGTCATGTTCCAAGAGTGCCTGGTTTGTAGGCAGGATTGTTTTTGTCCAGGAAGGGACACCTTACTGCACAAAAACAATCCTTAAAGGCATTTCCTCTTTGTATGTGTGCTGTGAAATGCAGCACACATAGAAAGAGGCCTCACCTGGGGAGATGCAGCATTTTTATGCATTCCCAGGTCTAACACTAATGGTAAATCTTGGAATGCACCAAAATCTAAGGGTGGATGAGTGGGAACACCCACGACCCACCCATGGAATGCCTCTCTGTCGCAGAATAATGCAAAGCAGAGATTTGCGCTGTCTTGCGTTTCTCTCGATGTTTCAAGCCATGCTGGGGCACGCAAGGTGGCCTTGTGTAGCTTGATAAATCTCACTTAGGTTATGTGTCACCATTGCGCCCCCTTGTGTGCCCCTTAGATGCATCCTTATTTCTATGATTAAATCCCCAGCTAAATGCAATTCAGCTCCACCAGGCAGAGACTTGTGTCTAGTCATAGTAGCATGTGCCCCTAGCCCAGAGGTCTTCAAACTTTTTTACTCTGAGCCCCCCTAAGCAAAATGTTTTGAGTTAGGGCCCCCCTTCAAAACTTTATGGCAAGGATTGGGGGAAAGGGAGGGATGAGGGTGCATGCAGGGATCGGGGCTTATGAGATGATTTCAGGAATACTTTTTCTATAGCTTATGAACTGCACTAAATATGAGACTTATAAAACAGCAAATGCATCAAACAAAAACAGATATTATCCCAAACAAACTGCTCCCCATAATTGAGGTGTTGTAAGCCCCTTACACTCTTTGACCCCAATGCAACTACACCTTCTGCACTAATGATAACTGCAGTCCTGAGTAGCAGGCTATCTCCTCTGCATCTTTTATCTCTTTTATCTCCCCACCATGACGGATCATCACCTCGGTCCTAATGCTTGAAAGGAAAATAAGCTCTGATGTCCCTTTTTTAAAGATAGACAGTCATAACTGTGATTCAGTGGGCCCCTCAAATCCCTGGGCCCCAGTCCTGCTGCATCTGCTTCCTTAATGATAGCCGGCAGTGGCCACTTACACACTTGGCAGCAGTACCAGCTTCACTAATGAATGTCCCTTTAAAAAAAAAAGAAAAAGCAAACACTTATATTGTCCCCTTCTTTGGGGTATCTCTCTGAAGAAGCTGTCTCTGGCCATTTGTAAACATAAAAATGAGTCCCCATACAGTGCTCCCTATTCTGGGCCTTCTCTTTGACAATATCTGCATCTGAATGCAACCCTGCTGGCCTTCTACCTGCCACCCCATGGACTCAGCTTTCACACAAAAACTGCCCCTGAATGGTTAATACTGACTTTGAGGTGCCTCTGCCTGAAAGCGAAGGGTGTGGTGGTAGTGCAGAAAGTTCAAAAAGAAACCATCCTTCTTACCAGCCATCAATTGATTGAGTCACTTAAAGCCAGGGCCCTTGGTATTATGAGTTTCTGCAGCAGCAGCGTTTTCCACATAATTATCAGTTTACTGCATTTGCTACATAATCTGCAGATTTCAACAACAAAAAACTTGATTCTAGCTCAAATGGATCAAAAGTTACGTAAAGCATGACAAAGTGTTCCGGAGCAGTGGAAAGCCCTTTGCAAAGATTGACTGGTAATCTTGTATTTGCTTACTGCTGTATTTGGGTGTTAAATTGGTACTAATGAGGTGAAATATTTCCCCTGACAGCGTTACCTTGAGTTAAAATGACAAAGTAATGAAGTAATGCTAACCACAAAATGTGGCGCATTGTGCCACATAATTTACCTTTTCCTATTGCATAATTTAGTCAAACCTGCTGCATAATGTGGTCCTCTTCTACTGAAAAATTCCAGTGGCTCTGCTTAAAGCTTCATGGTGGCAAAGATTTATTCTTTTTGAGATGTAATGTAAGGGTGTTATCAGCTGAGATCTGGAATAGTGGAGCCACTTACAAAAATGTCTCATTAAATACAGTTTGATTACTTATTACTAAAAAGTATATTTTGTAAGAACTTGTTTTATCTCAATCACTGCATCATTTTGCAGCAGCCTAGCTTAGAGTATGTAAATACTATTTTAAAATAATGACTTACATATTCACAGTGCTTTCTGCCTCAGGCTGGGACCTCATAGCACTATAAACAGGGCCACTGAAATTATGCGGCAGGAGAAGGCCAAATTATGCAGCAGGGTTGACTAAATTCTGCAGCAAGCAAAGGTGAATTATGCTGCATAATGGTGCATATTTTGTGATAGCATTACTGCATTATTTTGCCATTTTTACACTTGTTAGCACTGTCCTGGCTTTTATTGCCCCTCCTAACTACCACATTAACACCCACATATAGCAATAAGCAACAGAAAGGTGACCAGTCAACCTTTAGAAAGGGCCTTTAACTGCGAGGTAACATGTGTTGCTGCATTTTTTGTAACTTTTGAACCGTATGAGCTAGAAATACGTTTTTTTTAAAACAAATCTGCAAATTATGCAGCAGATGATCGATTATGTGGCAAATGCGGGAAATCCATAACTATGCGCAAAATGCCAAAACTGAACAATTGCATAATTCCAGTGGCCCTGATTATAAATACAAAGGTCACTATTCCTCTGCACCAACTAGGGTTCAATTATGTGTTCCTCAGCTTTAACACATACAGACATCTGCAGTGATGGTTGTCGCTAACTGAGGTTTCATAACCTAAAAGAGTGCATTTATCACCAGTTAGTTTAACTTGCATTTGTTATCCAATTAAGCTGTTATTGCATTATTTTATACACACTTGCATGACTGTAAAAACACAAAACACTTAGGCTTTTAATTTTTTTTTTAGCAACCTCTTTGACCCTGCCAGCACACCTAGACCCGAACTTCAGGGGGCCTAACACCCTGAGCCAGGGCTGGCCCTAGCACTGGTCACACACGGTGCAACAGTCTTTTTTGGCGCCCCCTCCCCCATTTCCTCCTTCTCCATGAATTCCCTCACTACCACTCACCAACAATGCACCTCATCTCTCTATAGCACCTTTCAGACAAACATTTCATTTTTTTATAGCGCTACTCATAGTTTACTCACACTCAGTTCTGTGATCTGCATGGTGCACGTTCTTTGTAGCAGGCACATAAACCCTCTGCGCTGTGTGGGTGGCAGGAGTGCCCATGTGAGTGCACGGTGAGCGATGTGGCAGTGTGAGGGTAGGGTAAGAGGAGTGACTGCAGTGTGAGTGAGGTGGCCATATGATTTTGGGTGTGGATGTAAGTGCAGAGTGGGACGAATGAATGCATGGTTAGTGATGGGCTTGTTTGAGTGAGATTGCAGATTGAGCAGTGAGGGGGACAGGTGAGTAAACTGTCACAAGAGTGCAGGGTGACTAGTGAGCTCATGTGACTGCAGGGTGAGGTACAGGGTGAACAGCACAAGTGCATTGTGAGTGCAGAGTGATCGCTGTGAGTGCAGGGTGAGCGTGAAAGTGAAGGTCGAGAATGAGGAGTGAGTTGTCTGAATGCAGGGTGCATTCCCAGACACTTGAAGTAAATCAGCATGTTATTGACGGCGGCGTAGGGTTTCAGATATAAGTTAAACTATTGCTATTATGGCATTAATCAGGGATCGAGGGTGGAGGAAATAAATAATGTGCTGATCCTGCAACACACTTCCAGTCTTATGATTAGGGTTGCCAGCTCATTATTTTGATGTCACAGACGATACAAAAAAAAAACAGTCACCTAAAGCCGTATTTTCAGCACTTATCTGTGCGTAGTTCGAACAGCAAATATAAATAGAAAGCACTTTTAATTGTGTTCTAGGGCGGCCTGAATGATTCATGACTGATAATTAAAGGAAACAAAGACAGAAAAGTCACATTACAAATGAATACATACTTTTGTATTTATAACCCTGTTTAGTGTCAAGACAAGGTCTTTGCAGGCTCTTTAAACAACACATGGCTGGCATTTTTCTTTTGGCAACCCTACTTTATATTCCTTTTCATGAAATGCATTCTCACACTAGTAAATGTAAAATACAAATGTAAGGAATAGGCAGAGTGGGGGCCCAGGGGGTACTGGAACCAGAAAAAAAACTAAGCCTCGGTAACCAGTTTACAAATGTATGTAAATATGCAAATGGTCTTTAAAGACCTGTGAAATACTGGGGCGTGCCGGAGATAAGACTCCAGACACTGCCCAGCCAAGCCCACAGCAGCGCACTCACTGACCTCTGGCCACACGGCACTCTGATCTCACTTCAAGGGCTTCGGAGTGAATGAAGACAGCCTGGAAATGCAGCAAATAAACATCGTCGCACTTCCAGGCCATCTTAATTTACATGTACTTGCAGAGGCATTTGCGCCCCCCTGAACCCATCTACGCCCCCCCAGGGGGGCGTGCCCCACAGTTTGAAGACCTCTGCGGGCCTAGCCCCTAACAGTGGGGTACAACTCAAAATACGACCATAAATTGACTATTAGTAACTATGTTCGTATTTGGGCATAAATATGCCAAATTGAATTCTACATTGCATAGCCCGAGATCTCTGCTAAAGCTATGTAGAACTATGAATTGAAAAGGCTAGAGAAAGTAATACAATAATGGACTCTGCCATCTACCACTTGTGGCGATGTTGTGAAGAACAGACGTCAGGCACAGTTTTGCTGTGTGTCATTGTGTGAATGTGCATGTGGCTGTGTTTGGAACATTCACTGTGTTATGATATAGCTTTGAATGCATGTAAAGAAGTGTTAGAATATTGTTAAATATGAGATAAATCATGTGTTTTTATATAAATCATTAGAAATATATATATTTGTAATTTTCTCTGCGGATCTCTTATATCTGCATTTTATAATGGGATTTGTATAGGTGTCTGGAATATATTCAGCTATGCAACTATTTCTTGCATTAATTTTATTTATTTTCATATCTTATGTTCTTTTTGATTTTTTACAAATTTACAGTGGAATTTGCATGGGTGTTTGCAATGTAAAAAATTATATGTCTTTTTTAAAAGAAATTCTATTTTCTTTATTTTTTATGTCAATGCAATGTGGTTTGCATAGGTGTCTGCAATATCTAATTATATAAGACATTTTTCAATTTATTATTTGTTATTTTTTTGGGGGGGTGGGTGTAGGTCGTTGTGGTGGTAGTGTTATTCCCCACTTAAATTAATTTGTGTGTGATTTACTTGCAGTAACTGTTTGTGAACCTGTGTTGTGTGTGAGTCCAAGGCTTGACTTGGTTAGATTTGAGCCTGTTTGGACTGCAGTACAATTGGAGTAGATGTGTATGTAATTTAAGTGAATTGCAACTGGCCTAATCTTTTGTAGAAGCTTTTGGACTTACATGCTCCTTTCTGTGCCTCTCTTTGGGGTTCCCTTCTTTCCTCCCACTTTGTAGTAGATATTCCTCATTTCTCAGCCACTCCCCTTGCCTCCCACATTTACACTTAAAATATAGAACTAAGTGTGAGGAATTATATGGACTCGTGGAGAATTCAACACATGAAGGATAAGAGAGATATAAGAATAGATCTGTGTATTAAACTATGTAAACTGCATCTTTGAGTATGTGAAGTAGTGCTACAAGAGCCTTGTGTGAATGGTAACCATTCAGTTTAATATCAGGCTTCTTTATTCTGTATCTGCAAAGTTTGGGTGCAAAATTATAGTGGCTGGACAACTGTGTTGGATTGGTGGGAATAGAAGGTTTTGTTCATAACAATTGATCAGAAGTGGTTGGGAGCCATTAATAAATAGTCTGCTTAACTTAATAGATGTTATGGCATGAAGACCCCAATCTATACATCACTTGTTCAGTGGCACTTGTTGATTAGTCTCAGATTATATCTAAACATTTTTTTCTAAAATGTTTTACATTGCGATCTGTTGGTATTCCTATACCTATGTGTTAGACCTGACAGCCTTAGGGTGGTCTTCCCCAAAGTTTTGCCTGCTTACCTCCACTTTAAGCTGTATTCTTTTTGGTGGTCGTAGGAGTCTGAGCACTTTACCACTGCTAACCAGTGCTAAAGTGCATGTGCTTCTCCCCTAAACATGGTTTGATTGACTTATCCACAATTGGTATATTTAATTTATCTGTAAGTCCCTAGTAGAGTGCACTATATCTGCCCAGGGCCTGTAAATTAAATGCCACTAGTGGGCCTGCAGCACCGATTGTGCCACACACACACGTAGTCCTTTAAACATGTCTCAGGCCTGCCACTGCAGAGCTTGTGTGTGCAGTGTATACTGCCATGTTGACTTGGCATTTAAACCCCCTGCCAAGCCTTAAACTCCCCTTTGATTACATATAAGTCACCCCTAAGGTAGACCCTAGGCCCATAGGGCAGGGTGCTGTGTAAGTAAAGGATGGGACATGTAGTTTGAGGTTTGGCATGTCCTGGTAGTAAAAGACACCCAAGTTTGATTTTCACTACATTGTGAATTCCTTATTACACATATAGGCTGTAATTCCTGATTGAGAAGGAGTGGCTCTGTCATGTTTAATATCAATGGAATGGTAATGATAAATCCTCTTTGCTGGTAAAGTTGGATTTAACATTACTATTTTAGAAATGTCACTTTTAGAAAGGTGGCATTTCTCTGCTCTTAGCTCTGTGTGCCAGTAGCCTGTCTCCAATACACTTCTGGTGTGGGTGACAGCTGCACGTTGTGCATTCCCTCTAGACAGCCACACACAAAGGAAGAGGTTAGGTGTGACTGAGAGTCCATCTGCATCCTGGTGGGTCATTCTGGGCAGGATGGGAGGGAGAAGCTGACACACCTCATTTGGCAGTGTCCTGTCCTCACGCAAATGGTTGCATACCCCCTTATATTGAGTCTGGAGCCAGGGCTGGGAAGAGAGGACCTCTGTGCACTTCAAAGTTCCTTTTTGAAGTTGCTTCCACTTCAAAGGCACAACTGGGTATAAGTACTGGGTCTCTGACCTGTAAAGAAACTCTGCCAGGAAGAAGAACTGCTGTGCTGCTACAAGGCCTGCCACTTTGCTGGACTGCTCCTCTTAAGGAACTGATTTTCTGCTGTTCGCACTGCTGCCTGCTACCCTCTGCCCCTGCTGAGGAAGAACTGGACTCTTGCTAGAATCAAGAATGATCTCCAATGGAATGCTGGCTTGCCTCCTGTTTTGAGACTTAGGGATATCAAAGTCTCACCTCCTACTCCTGTGCCTGGTCCATTGGAAGTGGACCCAGATGCTTTCTCCAGTGGAATTGACGCATCGTTTGCTGCATGAAGCAGAATCGGTGCATCACTGCTGTTGCCGTAGCAGAACCGGCACATCGCACTCAGAACCAGCGCATTGTCACCAGAACCGACACATTGGAACCGCTGCCTGCAGTGAGAGAAGATCAACGCTTCCCCTCGACTGCATTGAGAAAACCGGTGCATCAGCTTCAGAACCAATGCAGCTCAGCTCCGGCGCTTCGTCTTCGGAACAGGCGCATTGCCATCATTGCGTGGAGAAAATCGACACATCACCTCGACTGCAGGATAGACAACGACACATCACTCAGCTGCATCCCGCATCTCGCTGACCAGGATCAAAGTACTTTGTGCTCCATCATGGTCGGCCTGAACTCTTGACTTCGCCCCAGTCCAGGGCTACCAGATAACCGCAATAGGTGCTTATTGATTCTAAGTGCTATTGACACTATTATTCTTTAAAAATTCATATCTCGACTTCTACTTATTAGATCTTTGTCATTTTGGTCCTGTTTTATTTATAAAATCATAACCTATTTTTCCAAACTGGTGTGGATTCTTTTTTGTGGCATTTTCACTGTGTTAAAAGTTTGAAATGTTGCACAAATACTATACACATTGCTTCTTAAGTTAAGCCTGATTGCTCCATGTCAAGCTACCAGAGGGTGAGCACAGGTTAATTTATAGTGTGTATCTGAATTACCCTAACTAGGATTGTGATTCCTGCTTGGACACCGTGCATACCACTGCCAACCAGAAACTCAATTTCTAACATTATGGAAAGAGGAATCTATACATTTATGACCCCCTTTTTTATATAAACTGATTATATTGTATATGAAGGCTGATTTTCACTAATGTTCTGATTTTAATTGTCGCATATCTGGGGTGACAGAAAAAAACAATGGCAATGTAATTTATTAGTTGAAAGAGAGGCATATGATAGGGAGGTACTTCAGAGTGGGATAAAGGAACACAATCTGGGAGAGGCATTTATTTTCCCAACCAATTCCACATTGATTGAAAACCTGAAAATGTTCATTACCAGAGAGAAAAGCCACAGTTCAGTGGCGGCTGGTGTGGGGATGGAGTGGCAGGGCGGGGGGGACGATGGGGAGGTGGGGAGGAGGGGGGAACATACAACACACATAAATAAGAAAAATACAAAGAACTTACCTGCTGCCCAACGCTCATTTTCGTGTGCTCGCTGTCGCAGGCTCTAGATGTGGTCTCCTTCCTCCTCGTTCTCCTTGGCTGACTCGGGCGGAAAGGGAAGGACTTCCGCCCTAGGACAACGCAAAACCAGCCAATCCTGGAGCTGCTGGCTGGAGCAGGCTAACCCAGCGCTCATTTTGAGGCTGGGGGCCTGCGGCAGCAATCCCTCAGCTGTTTCTCAGCCTTGGGATTGCAGGCTCTGTAGAGCGCAGGGTCAGATTGGTCGGCTGTAGGCAGCCGGCCAATCTGACCTGCGCACTGGCAGGGGGCTGCATTACTAGTGCAATTGCACTGATCAGCCTGACCCCCTGCCATCGCGCTGTAAGAGCGTGAGCCTTAAACACATTAATAAAATGGTATTTATTACCATTTTATTAATGTGTGTACCTGCTGCGCTGGCAGCAGGCGGGGTGACGCTCCTCCGCCATAATGGAGGAGCCGCCGGAAAGTCAATGTGGAGGGGTGTGTATTTGGAAATCAAATTCCATTCCTATTTTACGGCCAGGCTAGGATTGTGTGATGGACCATCACTACAGAAACAATTACTTGAAACCCCAAATTTGGTAGATTTTAAAAATAAATAGAAAGATATTTTCATGAAAATCATATGGGATTTTTTCTAGAAATTAAACTACACCAATTTGAAAATGGAAGAGAAACTAAAATAAAGCGCCAAGAGACACAAGATGAACACGTCTTAACTTGTCAAACCCTAAGAGTGGGAATATCACTGGCCCAGCAACTGCAACAAACACTGTACTGTAGCCTACTCAAAGATGGCCTTTCGCAAGGCCCTAACAGTCTGGACTAGTGAAAAATTTGAATAATCTGTATTGTTAAGTACAGCAGCGTATGCTCAAGTTCTGAGATCAGATGAGTCGAAAGAGTCCCTAATGATGTGCATCTACCAAATTAAGGCTACCTTTATCTGATATTTAGGAGCACAAAATTTCAATGTGACCCACTGTGCTTCCCATTCTTTAAGGATATTTCAGTGTTCATGATGACTGAAAAACAAGCTATGTTAAACTAACTGTTAAACTAACTTTCCCGACAGCAACGGCCCCTTTGATAACTCCATTTGCAACCGGCTGTGAAATGGGAAGGGAAGAGGTTACCCAATATCATTAAGAGGATTAAAGTCAGCACCAGAAGAATATCACATCAGTACTGATGCAACACATTTTTAGAGGTGTTTCTGACACAGAGAATAAAAACAGTTACTACAACAATCCAACCTGTGTTAATATCCATACAGGAATTATCATAATCTAGGCAAATAGTGCCATTCATACCTGAGCAACACGATAACAAGGAGTGTGCTCCTACTAATCCTGCCCCACAGATTATGCCATGTCAGGGCCCAAAAACAAATGTAGAGTGTGGATTTTCATTCTGCAGGAACAGTCCAGCCCAGCCAGCAGTGTCCCATCTGAACAGGAAAACAACCAACTACAGACTGGTTTTGACCTTTTGAGCCACCTCGGTGAGATCTAGAAAGAGCATGGAACCCACATCTGGGCATTTCTCTGAACATATCACATCTGCACATCTAGTTGCGCTAAATGAAAAAGGGCAATATGGGCTAAAAGTGCATGTTGTGTGTGTTTCCATTCAGAGGGGTGTGACATTGTAATGTGGGCTGAATTCGTTCAAATGGAGAAAGGACTAAGGCTCATTTGCATATAGTTGGTCCCTAACTTTAGTGTCCCAGTGATCAGAAAGTTGATGAGTAACTACTAGTGGTTGAGGTTAATTCAGACCTTCCACTTATCTCATTTGACTTTTTATCAGTGAGGTGCCCTAAGTGTGAAGTATTTGCCAGACTTGGAAACCTTGGTCAGTGCGACATTGGACCAAAGCTAGCTCTCATTGAGAAGATAACTTGAGGCTGAAACCAGGCTAACGTTGCTTTTGTTCTTTTTCCTAAGGGTAAGTAGCCTAGCGCCTCGAGATGGACTGCTCATATTGTAGACAGAACATGACTAAATTACATATGGTTTGCTGCTGCCCCTTGTGGCACAGTCAGCAAACAAATGTACTGGAGTGAGGCTTTTTGTATTTCTTGATGATAATGCAGGACAGGGTTGGATTATGCAAAAAATGCCCATTACATATGACTGCGTCCATCATTTCTAGTACTGAGGAGCAATGACAGTTCTGCATAGGCAATTTCTGTGTGGTGCTCTATTCCTTGATGAGTGGGCAGTGTGAGCTTGGGACCTCTGACACTCTCATGAATCTCAGCAAAACCCATTGTTAAATACTTACCTTATTGAGCAAATGTGACTCAATCACCAAATGTCAGAGAGAAAGAGAGCTATTAAAATGCAATTATGGATTTTTTAATACAAGAACATTATTGGCTTGTAGGTAAGTGAGTACATAGTTGTAAGTTTCCTGACTCACAACTTTATTATTTTTTTAACCTTGCCTCCTTGGCAAAATGAAAGGCTGAAACGTTTTTTAAGGCTCACTTTATCAGACTTTTGTGGCAAAGGGAAAATCATTTCTGCTACCATAAAGGTCTGTGGTGGACTAGACCTGTTTGGAACCTGTCCCCCAGACCCATACCTCTTGGCAAAGTCATCATTCCTGATCCCTGGTGCTCTTACCCCAAGCACTGCCCCTTCCTTGCTATACCTCATGCATTCCCCTGTAAGGAGCTTCACCCGCTGCCCCACACTGCCCTAGTACCTCCTAGGAGGGAGAGGTAAGAAATTGTGGGCTCATGATTCCTTCCTGAAGGCTATCACTTCCACAGGCCATCCTGCAGCAGGAAACTGTCACTGATGCGAGGGCAGGAACTGGAAACTTCTCTCTGATAAAAGTGAATTCTGGAAACTTCCACCAACTTCTCCAAGGGGGAAGTTCCTCACTTTGCCCAGTTTTGTGGGTGAAGTAAATACTTCACCCAGCCCTACGTGTGGGGACAGATATTACTTGACACGTGATGCGTCTGCAAACAGTATTAAATAAAGTTCACACCCTTTTTCCAACGCTTTGTACACCGTTTTGCAGAAGGGAGTGGGGGCAGATGCATGCTGTGTGCAAATCTTTGCTGACAGCAGCAGATACTGCTACGACCCTCCTATGGAATACTTGTTTTATAGCCGAAGCCCGATTCTTTAAATCTGGAATCCGTAAAGCAATCATACTTCCATATATTGTTTCTTATTTTCATGCCAAAGTAAAACTATTTTATTCCAATTTAACAGGGGAGAAAGGCTGTAACCCCACCAACTGTGTTCTTCAATGTTAAATGCATTTTGGCTTGATGATAAGAAATGTAATTCAAAGTGCAATTTTTTAAAGAATTTCAATCTGAAGCAAACTTAACCTATAAAATAATATCTAAGAAGTTGCTGGAGCACAAATCATGCCAGCGGTGATCAGAGCCTCATGTATCATACTGCATAAAGCGATCAACACTGCAATTACTGATGTTTCCAAACATTTGTTCACAGCAGGTTCCTCGGCCTGTATATTTCTATACTGTACTGAGAAAATTACGTGTAAACTGAAGCAGTACTCCGCTTTTGCCAGCTATTATTTCAAATGATTCACTATCTTTACAAGGAAACTGCAAGAATTCCTATATCTATGATTGCACTACTGAATATCGACCATAGGAATATTGTGATACAAGAATCTCATTGACAAATAACGAAGGCCAAAATATAGTAAGGTAAGTGCATATAGAGGAAGTATAGTAAATATTCCTAACTCCACGTCTATGTTCCTTGAAGATATATATATATATTGTCAAAGTACATTTATGTTGAATTAGTTATAGAAAGTCTATACTTAACTTTCGATATTTTGGTTTCGATATTTTGTCCTTGATAGTTCCATATCATAATATTCTGTCTTCAGTATTGAAGGGGCACACCTATATCTATAAATTATTGCTCTTTCTCATGTCTATATTTTCACACAGCGATGTGAGATCAATATCTATAGCTCCTATTTAGATGCTCTGAATTGTCTTTTAGTCTACTTGTTAGTTTTTCTTTTTTTTATCTAATGAAATACTTGAAAACACAATGGCAGCACTTGCAGCTCTCATTTTTATATATTTTAAAAACAGAAGACACACAAATTCAGGACCCCAGTAACAATACCGGCCCCTATGGGCACAAAACCGCCCCCACCCCTCCGGCCCACCGGGGAAAATGCCAGGTGCCCATTACGGCCAGTCTGGCCCTGTACCGATGCCTCTTTAATCCACCAGAAGACACTCCTTGCCTTTTATCTCACAACTGCAGGCCCTATCCCTGCTTTGTCCCTTTGTCACTATTTTTCTGTCTTACCCCTTCTATCCCTCTTTTCTGTTTTTTTCTCTCTTGCTCTGGATCAAAGTCTGTCGAGGAAAAATAAACACCAGTCCTCAAACATGAGTGCCAGTGGACCCCCACCTGCAACCGCCCGTTCAATGTAAATACTGCATTGATTATTTAGAAAACGTGACAGTTTGCTCCCAGGGTTCTATATTATGTTTACTGTTTTCTAGAATGTCAAAAGATGGATAATATTAAGATTTTTTCATGCAGACCACCAGGTGATAAAATCCCAGAATAATTTATGTTTTCTAAGTAGCGGGTGAAAAGATCATCAATTTTATACACTAAACACACACACTACACTCACAGCCAGTGGAAGAGCAATACTTTGAAAAGTTTCTCTAAACTAGATTTTCTCTAACATGGGTTCTGGTTCCGGTGATTGCAAGCTGATGTTAGTTTCTCAGAAGACAATTTATAGAATACATGCATGACAAGGCGTTACTTGCTAATTTGATCACAGCTAGGGAGAAGAGCACAGTGTTGGACTAGTAGTTAACAACATAGCTAGGCTAATTACAGAGTACAGGCTACGAGAAATATTTTGTGTATCCTGTGCAATTTGACATTAAATTCAGAAGAGGTAAAATGTCTGCTTCGGTAAAATAAAATGTGACAATGCACTTGGTGCATACCGCTTTTGAGTTTTCCCTCATTTACTTATCATGTTCAACTTAGTAATGCTGCAAGGCCTGTGATACACATCAAGATGGCAAACATATATTTTGGGGAAAGAGCTACAGCCTTTTATCTAGACCTCATGTACAGAGGCGTTGTAGAGTAGGAGTCTTAACAGTGGGGTCATCCTAAGCAGGGGTGTAACTATCAATAATGCAGCATGGGCACGGCACCGGGGCCCAGGGTTCTTAGAGACCAATTGAACACCAGAAAAGATTGTCTTTTACTACCCAACTAGCAAATAGGAGTCCATTTTCTTTGCTTGCGCCAAGGCCGATGGAAGTCTTGCAACACAACTGATCTCAGGTAGCCTACAAGAGCTCAGACCAAGCAGCAGGCCCCTCAAAAGAGAGCAATTACAGAATGCATTAGCCCTAGTGGAAAATGATTTCCCCTGCCAAAGGTAACCTGGTATTGCACTAGACACCACTATGGAGCAGTGGTTAGGGAATCTACTCTATCTCTGTGCGCCCATCGACCGTCCTGCCTTTCTAGTGAAGCCCACAGTAGTGAATGTTGGAGCTAATGTTTGGCAGACACAGCCCCTTGAAGATGTGTTCCTACCCACAGCTTATGGTTTTAATTATGAAATACAAAGCTGTCCATAATACTAGAATGAAATGTGATCCACGGGGCATTATTAGCCATAGTGATCTATGGAGCAATATTATCAGATAGAATGACCCAACCTAAACCAGAGACACTTAGAAGTGTGAGAGAAAGAGAAGAACTATAGAAGACGGTTCACATTTGGAGGATATTCAGTGATGGTGCAGACCAATGATGTTCAAGGAAATCATGGGATATTGTGACATGGGAAACTGAGGCCCTGATAATGGCTCTGAGTGGTGATGGAGAAATTAGCTTTGTCATCTATACAGCACTTTTAATGGTTAGAATCCAATTCCATACCGTAATGTATTTCTGCCATAACGACTCGTAAAGATTTTGCCAACGTGTTACTGTCCATTATTATTGCAATATAATTTATGACGAGCCCTTTGCTTTATAGTAGGCCCGTATACAGTATAGGGCTTCATAGTCTGCATAAGGCTTTGTGGGCAGTAAATCCTAGGCGTTCTCCTTTGCTCTGGCCATGTGTCACTTTCTGAAAACAAAGTGTAAAAAAATATTTCAAGTTCAATGCAGTCTAAAAAGCCATAGCACATTTTCTGTCCTTCTTTGACCACTCTCTAACTGGTTTTGGATATAAGGGTTTTTACATTTCCACTATAAAACAGCAAAGTATGTTCCCTTTTTTCTAGTTTTGTTTTACTGTCTCTTTTCACTGTTTCTTGAAAAACACATGGGAATATTCTTATTTTCATGTTTAATATTGGTTCTTTACATATTGTATCCTCTCAGCCCCTGCGGGCTTGTCTTTCTTTCTCTGCACTGCAAAGAGAACATTGGTGGTGTGCGCGGGGGCTATGGAAATCGAAGAACCTACACAGCTGAATGCCTGGGGTTGTGTGTATTTATTCTGAGCTGTAATTACCATCCCAGAAATTGTTTTGTCTTGCGATCTTCCATAACATTTCTCAGCCTATAAGTAGTTTGTCTCAGGCTGGACAAAAGTGCTCCATATAATTTGACTTTGAAATAATAAGAAGCGCAGATATAAATTTCAACATTTATTGGAGTCACTCTAACCACATAAAGATAGTAACATGCTGATGTGTACATTGTTGAACTGTCTGCCGCCAAAAAAATAACGCCGAAGCTGTATTTGTGGTTGGGTATGTACATAGCACTCTAATGAAAGGAGAACATTTTGATGCCTGTATAGACATACTTTGGACGATTTTGAAGTTATGGTAGCTCTTGGAATGTCACTTAATGAAAACTGTAAATATTTCATTTGAGTTCCCGTAAAACTTTAGCTTACATTCTACTGGGGACAGGGCATATATATACACAAGCCCACTGGTACTGTTTTTTGGACTGTGCTAATTTGCAAGAGGGTCTGCTAGTTTATATGACATATTTGTCGGAGGTATGATATGTAGTTCTTTTTCATTTCACTGTAGAGGGTGCTGTTTTGAAGCTGCAAGAGTCACTGATTCTATTGTATCTTGAAGACACGTGACCAGTGGCGTTCAACTTAGCGATTTTCTGCATCTAGATCCTTGTAATATCTGTCTCAACTTCTCAACACTGAATTTCACCATTTCCTCCCATGCATTCAGTCATGAAACCCTTCAGTCACCGCACGTTTGTAAGCCAGAGTTTATGTTTATTCAGAATGCCTTTCTGAACTAGATAGAACAAACATTGGCAATGCCAAGAGGTCTGGCTTTAAAGGAATTTTGTATGTTAATGATAAGCATTGCAAGAAAATAGCAAGGGAATGGATATGCATTTGTTTGGAAGCAAAGAACTGTCGAATAATATTGGTGTAGGTTACAAGGTCAGACACCAGTTGCACTTTCATGCAGAATAAACATCCATGTAGGGGAATTACTGCCCTCCTCCCGTCTGTGCTGCTGGTAGAGAAAAAATACCAGAAGTTGTTATCTAAGACACTTTAATGGCAATCAAATGTCACAGGTATGCCCCTGAAAGTTCAAGCTCAAGCAGCTGGCTAAATAAACAAAATGATCACAGCTGTGTGGAGGGTAAGCACTTTTTCTCTCGGTTTCGCCTGCACAGCGCTTGCGCTGTGCTTGAGAAATCTATTGTTTTAATATAAACTTAAAAGGGACTTACATTCTGCCTCCTCGTTTTTCTGGCTTCTCATTTGTTCCTGTGCGTGCCACTTACCTTTCCTCCATTTCTATTGGCTGTAGCATATTTTCCTGCATTTACCAATGCTTGTTCCTCGTCTGTTACTCTTATCAGTTTTCCCATGCTGAAATACTGTAAAAATCCGCTTTGGTGGAACTATATTTTCATAAAGTTTTGCCTTTGACTCTTGCAGCATATTTATAACAATTTATCACCCGGAGAGATTAAGTGATTTGCATAGAATCACAGGATGTTGGCAGCGCCGCTGAGACTCGGACCTGGTTCCCCAGCTGTCGAGTCAGCTCTGGCCACTGCACCACATCCTCTCCACTCCTGTGTTATCTGTAAGGGAGCTCTTTCCTTCTCCCGGACGATGATTGATGAAAACAGCCCTTTATTCATTACATAGGCGAAACCGATGCATTACCAATGCTTGTTTTTTAACGGAAGCACACAACTTCTGCCCAATCAAAACATGTACTCCTGGCTCCCAACATGTGGGTGGAGCCAAAGTTCCTCTCTAGTGATGCTCACATAATTGTCTTGCAACAGCTGCGTTGTCAAGCCAGACCATAAAAAGCCGATATGGGTAACTAATTATTCTGCCTTCCTTTTCACTGGACGGAGCACAGGAACGAGTCCTGCAAATCTGACATCAGTCTGCAGAAGCTAGGAACACCTGATCTGTGAAGACCAGAACCACCAATTTAGAAGTTGTCAATGATATTTCTCAGTACTTGTTCAAACCCAGATGTTCTGTCATGCCTTGGCATTACATAGACAGCGTTTCTGATCTATCTTATCCTTCCTCTTGGCAATAATCAATAATATTTGTAGAAAATGTAAACTCTTTACTTCCTACAGGTGGTCACGGTTTAGAGTGATACAAAATTGTAGGCAATTTTTCTCAATTCCATATTTAGAACGTCCATTCACAAAATAGGTGCATTTGGTAATAGTTTAACAAATATCCGTGTGTTGCCCCTAGCTGTCCTATAAAGAATATTGCATAGTGAACCACCATCTGTATTTTCAAAAAAGAGTATTATGAAAAAGAGTCAGTACATCAAGGTTGCACTCTAAGTGGTCAGCTGAGGTGGTGTACATGTTACAATATTTCATAGTAAATCCTTTTGACAAAGTGTGAGTGTATCCATTGCAGCTATAAGACAGCTAATGCGCACACATGTATTAGTGAATAAAGAGGTGTAAGGCAAATTGTATGGTATCATAAAAGCAAAGGAAAACATATTAATGTACAAGAGGGATTATTGACTCTCACTGAGTCTTTATAACAGGCTAAGCATCCAAACAGATATCACTTCCTAAACAGAAAAGCCTTAAACTACCAATCAAAATATGGTTGTGTGTGCAGAGTAAATATTTCAAAAACACACTCTGACTCAATTACAAGCTACATGTCATTTCACATCTGAATTCTAATAAAAGGTCTACTTGAGAGACCATAACCAAAACATAATGGTAACACAAATGGGACAATGCACCCCCCATGAAACACTATGGGGTCGATTCCGATTCGGGCCGGAAATTTCTCCGACCGAGCCGGACCCGGAGAGATTTCCGACCGAATCGGACCCGTGCAGTCCGACCGAACGAGTACGATGCGTCCGTATGTTATCGGACTCGAGTCGAGTCGGACTCCCATTGAAGTCAATGGGAGCCGGTCGTACAACGCGTACGCGGGCTCCCATTGACTCAATGGGTGCGAGTCGGACAAGTGCGCCCCCTACAGCGGGTACGCGGCGAAGCGATTCGCGCCGTACACGCACAGGTAGGGGGACCCATGGGTCCCCCTGTGTGCGACTCGCGCGGCTACGCGTACAGGGGGTCCGACACGGACCCCCAAAGTACGGCTCCGACAGCTCTTACGAGCCGGACGGCGCGGCTCGGTCGGACTGCTCGCGGCGCGCATCGTACTTACCCGGCCGGGAAACGTCTCCATTGCGCGGTGCGAGTCCGAGTCCGAGCGAGTCGGTCGGAGCGGTTCGAGCCGGGAGCGAGTCGGTCGGAGCGGTCGGGATGCCCGGACGAGTCGGTCGGCGATTTCGCATCGTACTCGCTCGGCCGGACCCGCGTACGGTTCGGTCGGGAAACAGGGCTCCGAATCGGATCCGGTAAAGCCGAATCCGATTCGGAGCCCTACCGGCCGAGATCGGAATCGGCCCCTTTGCCTTTGAAGGACAATCAATCCAAGCAAAGGCCAACCATGAAAACATATCAAAGGCAAAGGCTGAACTGGTTTCTACTGAAATCCCACTCTCTCTAGTTCATACCACACTTTTTTGTAGACTTAATGACTTGAGGTCTTACAGACTTTTAAAGATACCTTTAGTCAGCCATAGATATTTAGCTGAGGTACTTCGTAGTGGCCTTACAAGGCTGCCATTTCTCCAATGAAAGCTTGAGCCTCTGGTTTATTTAGTCAGTCAAAAACATTTGCAACTACAATGTATGCTTGACCAAGGTTTGTGTAAGCTTCACAAAGTTTATGAGCCTCTGAATCATGGATGTGGCCCCAGAGATGATTTGCTATATAGGCTGAGAGTTTTAGAAAAAAATTAAATTCATACTTTTTGCAGAATGGTTGGACCTGATTTTTCTTTTAGTTTTCTTTCTATTAGCTTTGGTTTTCTTTCCGTGTATCCTCTTTGAAGGTGCATGACCTCACTTATTCTATTTTCCATTTTGTGATTTTAGTCATTTTATCTGGCAGTTTTAATTCTTCTTGCCAATGGCTGCTCCCCTAGACCCCTATTACCTGCCTTGCACCTCCTTCAAAATGGTGCCCCCAACATGGTGTGAGCAGTGGACGCATGCAGCGGGCACACCAATGACGCACCAAAGGCAAACCTGCCAGTGCCCATCAGTGCTTGGACCACGCCATGTGCCACAACCTCTGGTTCTATTCACTCAAATCCAGGGCACATCTTTCCGACACAGCAGAAGCAATCTTCAACCTCAAGCCCTCAGGTAACCCCTCTTGCATACTTTGCCTCCTTTAAGCTACATAGGTCTCCTTACTTGCCACAGCTGCCACACTTCACTAAATGTACTAACCCTTCTATTAAGGGCCTCACCCCAGTCCATATGCATCCCATACACCCTCCTCAAAAATATCCTGCTACTTAATTAACATTAGATTCCTGTGCAGGAACAGTCTTGACCTATTAGATTTCCTATAGTCACACTAGCCAAATAATATTTCTGTACTTCAGTCCTTTCTCAATCCTAAGGTCAGCAGTAGTAAAATCATAACCTCTCCTGATCTTTGTACTAATCTGGCAACTTTGTTCCAAGACAAAATTGCTAACGTTTATGACAACTTCAATGCCCCTCCTTTGCTTGATGACTCCTTGGACACTGATTCTCTGCTCTACTCTTGCTCTGGGTTTTCTTTTGCATCCCTTGAACCTATCTCCCTCAAAGCCACCACTGAGTTAAGTAACTAATCAGATTTGTCTCCCCTCTTGACTTTTGCTCTCCTGCTATCTTCAAGCTAGCTTCACCCTCTATATCCCCTTTCCTGACCAAACTCACCAACATTTCTATTCAATTATCTACAGTTCATGAGAACTGGAAACAGGCTACCTTCATCCCCTTTCTCAAGAACCCACCCTAGACCCTAAAATCCCATCCAACTATCGTCTTATCACTTTTCTTCCTTTCCCTGCCAAAATCCTTTTTTTTATTGGAAGAGCAGAGAATAAAATATATCATCTAAACATTCATTTTCACAAGAAGGTCAAGAAAAAACAAATAAATAAATAAATTATTCAAACATTTCATCTAGTCACATATCACCAATTATCATAAATACTTCACAATTGATAAATAAATAATATACCATAGATATTATATTTCTCATCTTTCCAGGTCCAGTTTTTACGTTAAACTAATTTTTTTTCATTCCAGAACCCCCCACAGACTGCAAAACTTCTCATATGAGCCCGACCTCAGAGCATATCTTATTTCCAACTCTTTAACTCTATGTACTTTTCATTGCCGCTGTCGAAATGTTGGGATTATTTGCGATCTCCAATTTTGCAGAATAATTGATTTCACAATCAAAACAAAAATATATGTTGTTTTTCTTTATATAAGGCTCATTTTTATATCAAATGAATAGCCCATAAGTGCAGTCTGAGTCTCTATAGAGTGATGCAGTTCTAAAACGTGGAGGCAATATGTTTCTATCTCATTCCAGAATGTTCTAATACCCTGACAAAATCCTTGAGAAGCATGTCAACACTTAGCTCATTCATTATCTCAATTCTGTCTTCTTAATCCCTATCAGTCCCCCGCCTTTCTGCACCAAGACTGCCCTCATTGCTGTGCTAGACAACTTAAGAACCACTCTTGATTAAGCAGGATCAGCACTGCGGATCCTCCTTGACCTTGCTAAGGCTTTTTATTTTTGCCTGCCATCAAATTCTTCTCAAGCGTAACTGAATTTAAATAGTTTGCCTTGTTTCTTGACTCCAGATCCTACAATGTTGCTCTCAAGTTATGTTCCTCTGAACCACCTTTTTCCTCAGAACCTCTTTCCCTGCAGTATGGTGTGTCCAAGGACTCCTCCCACAGTCCCAACCTTTTCAACCTTTTAAAGTCCTCACTGGTTGAGCTGATCTGTCCCTTTGACACTAAAATGATTTTATATGCCAATGGCATTCAGCTCACGGGTACTATTTCAAACATGCAGAACAATTTATAGAATGTATGAAGGCAGTAGAGACCTAGATATCTACTAACTACCACATACTCAACAGGGACAAGACTAAAGTTTTGCTCTTCAGCTCTGCCTCTCCACCTGGTTCAGTGGTGGGGGCTAGCCAAAGTCAGCACACCTCTAATCCCAATTTCCTTGGTAAATACTTTGGCATCTATATTGATTAAAAACTCTCCTTCACAATCCAGATTGCCAAAATAGCATCCTACTGCTTTAGCCTGCTAGAATCCTTAAATAATATTTTGTATTCCTATCTCCATCTTCTCACAAAACTGTGACCCATGCTGTGGTCCCTTCCTGCTTAGACTACAGAAGCATTCAACTTCTGGGCCCCTCCAAAGTGCTCATCCACAAGCTCCAAGAAGAGTCTAACTCAGCAGCAAACACTTCAACATTCCCAGACGGTGCCCCATCTCCAGGCAACTGTTGGACCTTCACTGGCTCCCCATCAAAAAACAATCTAATTTCAAGACTCTCTGGGGCATATTTAAAAGGCCTCTGCGCCACCGGAGTGTCACTTTTATTTGACGCTACGGTGGCACACAATACTGAGCAATATTTACAAGTCCATGAAAAAGCACCCTGCATGGCTTTTCATGGCCTTGTAAATATGGCCTTCTTTCACGCATTACTCTGCGTGAAAGGGGCATTCCATTGGTGTTGGTATGGGTGTTCCCACACAACGCCCATGGATTCTGAAGCATTCCCAGATTTGCAAGGTTTCGTAAACCTAGAGATGCGTCAGATACTATCGCCTCCCCTGGGGAGGCATTAAAGTGGTGCAACAGGGAGATGTACCTTTATTTCTCCTCATTTTTTTGCTCTTTCTATGTGTTTTTTTAAAAATTTTGTCCTCATATCACCATGTCATTCTGCAAGTCTTGGACCATTTTCTGGCACCCTTGTTTCTTTCATGATCCATTGCATTTACTCGCCCGAGTCTCTTAAAGACTTATATCGCTTCCGGGGGGGATTAACCTCCCAAGCTACCATGATCTGGTGTAATCATAGGACTATGGAAAGATTCATTTCATTTCGACTTGGCCCTATTTTGTATCTCAATACTGACTTGCCCACTTTATAAAGTCCTGCCAAATTTCCCTCGACCTTCGTGTATTACATTCAATATCCATTTTGCTACTCCACTTAGCCACTTTTAACCATCCCGTAGGATGTGGAGGCTCAGGATCTGTACAATATTTACATATCTCATGTCTGGCCAAAAGCAACAGATAGAATATCAGGCCCCTTTGCTTTCTATTCAAAGTAATTTTCAGATCATGATCCACCCGTAGAAGTACTAAGGCCGCTGTCAAAATTATGGGTTCCACTAAGATGTCTCTTATGATAGTTTCTACAGCCTTCCAATACTCTTTTATTGCGGGGCATGTAAAAAAAATATGTACATCATTGGCTTTTGGCAGATTACATCTGTTTCATCTGGGGACAGGCTGTAGCACAAACTTGGTGATTCTTTGAAGAGTCCAGTAAAACCTATTTATTACAAAAAAGTGGTATTTTAAAATTTGCAGGTGTGACTATTGAGTATAATAGTTTTAGTGAGTCCATCCATAACAAATGTAGATTCTCTTCCTGGAATATATCCCGCCAAATCACATATGGGGTCTCTAATTTCATTTCCTCTGCTTCCAGGAATTGCCCATACCACTTTGAGACTTCTTTGCTTTTTACCCTTACATCCTGAATGGCGATCTCAAAGTCCCATAACCCGCCTGTCTCCTGTAAGTTTGTTGAAAACCATGACATGAGCTGGACGTATTTAAATCTAGATAATTTATCGCCACTTTTTGCACTCAACACTTCCCAGGGCAACAATTCACCTGCTAATATCAGGTCCCCCCACTTGGACAGCCCTGCTTGCTTCAGAGGAAGAGATAATCCATCCTTCAGGCATTTCGGTGTCCCTGGGGAATCCCAGATCGGTGCAAATTCCGAATAATATCCTATATTTAGCCTCTTCCTTACTGCACACCAAAGAATTAATGCTGCTTTTAGGACCTTCAACCTTACTTTTTTAAAGTACTTTTGCGCACCAAACTTATATAGAAAGGCTGCTGTCCCAAACTCATTAGTCATTTCCCCTAATCGGGCTCCCCAAGTGGAAGAATCGGGCTCCCCAATAAGCATTCGGAGGTTTTTTAATTGAAATGCCATACAGTAAAGATTAAGGTCTGGGAGTGCCAACCACCCTTCTGGAGACGACGCCTTAGCTTTTTCCAAGCAAGCCGTACTCCGTGGGAAGCCCAGTAAAACTAATTATTTTTCCCTGTATTTTGTTGATTATTTGCTTGGGGAATTTCAGAGGAATACAGTTAAATAAATATGTCAATTTTGGCAAAATGGACATTTTTACTAAATTTACCGTCCCGTAGATAGTTAATGGGAGGTTCTTCCACCTGGACAAAGACCAATCAATCTCCTTGGCCACCCTATTTAGATTCCGCAATGGAATCTCATCTATTTGATTGACTATGATAATCCCTAAATATTCTATCTCATCACACACTCTGACTCCCCAACCCTCCAGATTCCAACTCATCACCTCTGTCTTAGCAATATTCACTAAATATCCGGAAACCTCCCCAAATTCTTACGTTAGCTGCTCCACCCTTGATAGTGCTTGGGCCGGGTCTGAGGTGTAAATTATCAGGTCATCCGCATATAGTGCTATTTTGCTACAAGAGGGGAGTGAGTGAATAGAGATTATCTGATGGTCTTTCCTCAAGAGATGCACCAAAGGTTCGATATAGATGTCAAAAAGGAGAGGGGACAACGAGCAACCCTGCCTCGTACCTCTTAAAATATTAAAACTCTTCGTCAGGGAGCCATTCACGAGGATTTTAGCCATAGGACAATCATATAATTTTTTAAGTGCCATAATATAACCTGTGCCAAAGCCCATTGATCCCAGAACTGACCAGAGGAAAGCCCAGCTAACACGAACGAATGCCTTGGCGGCATCGATGGTAATTACTGCCAGGGGAATTGAGCGCGCAATTGCAAAATCTATAGTCCCAATCAGAGACAGCGTTAATTCTTGAACTTGTCTTTTCAGGACAAACCCCTTCTGGTCTACACGTATAATTGAGGGGCCACCTTTGCCGTTCTCCCTGCCAAAATGCTGGTATAGATTTTATAATCTACATTTAACAGGGAGATGGGCCGATATGAATCGGCTCTCCTCGGGTCCTTTATGGGTTTTAAGATCAATGCTATTGTAGCTTCCCTCCATGAACTTGGAATCTGCTCTTTACCCTTGTAGATTGAATTAAACAGTAATTTCATTTCCGGAACTATTTCATCAGTAATTCATCTATACAGCTCAACCAGCAATGAATCCGGTCCTGCTGCCTTCCCGTTCTTTAAATGCAAAAGCTGCTCTCTTATCTCTCCCTCAGTGATTAGAGCATCCATTATCTTCCTCCCCTCCACTGCAAGCACTGGAAGTCCTAACTTATCTAACCACAGCTTTAAAGCCCCTTCATCTGATCGTACTTCCTCCGTATATAGGGGTGGATTAGGATGGCGGGCGGAGGCACATCCGCGGTGCTGGCGGGGGCGGAAAATGCCCTTTTCCGCACTCCAGCAGCGGTCCTCCTGCCCGCCATATTACGATGGGCAAACATAGCCCATTTTCCGTCCGCTGCGTAGTCAGGTGAGCCGCCAGATTTTTGCGCCCGCCACCGCGGCGGAGTGAGCCAATAGGGACTCACCGCCGTGCGGAATGACGTTCCGTCCGCCGTACAAATCACGATGCCGCAAACAGCCCATCACACCGCAGCGGATAATCCACCCACCCAGAGACGGCGGAAGCACGACAGCGGAGCGCGAAACCAGACTCCCGGTCCCCTTCACCCGGTCCTGATCGCAATGGATCCAGCACTCCAAGCCCTTCCGGTGCTGTACCTCCTCCACTACCAGCAAATAATGCACTGTCGTGGACAACGACGCAGGTACGCAAATACACAACTCCGCACACAACCACAACACACAACTCTCGTGCCGACACACGGTTCCTGTCCACATCAGACACTCTGGTGGGGACAGGAACATATCCCCCAGTGTACTCACACATGTCCTGCCTGCTAGAAATCCACACCTCCTCATCCGGGTCACCCATCAACCGCGAAATCACAGCAATGTCCCGGTCACGTCACCGCAGCGGTGAAGACGCGGGAAAACCTGCGCACAATGTAGTAGGCAGGGCCTTCGCCAGGCATGGGCAGTCCCCAAAGATTCACAAGGCCCCACCTTCACCCTTCCCACACTACTCATCCCACAACCATTTGAGAACATGCTGTGTGCCCCTCCTGTGCCCCCCATGCACAATTAATCTGCCTGGTGCAGCCAGACCTTGCACCTCACACATCAAAGGACAAGGGAGATTGACTGGGAAGGTGGGGGTGAAGAGGAACACCCTGCACAGAAGCACAGGGGCAGGACAACCCTCCTCCTCACACCAACCTTCCACCCCTGTGAAGCTAACTGAGTATGACCACAAAATGAAGACTCACACTGCCTATGAACATCCAATGAACTGTTCACACTGCCTGTCAAGTCACTCACAAACACCCCACACTGACACCCAGCCACATACCCATACCATAGGCCACCAGAGGACAACAAATGGAGGACAACAAATGTGCCAGCCAAAAGTGAAGTGGACAGTGCTGGAAAACCATGGAACAAGCCACATAGCATCTGTACATCACATGCAAGAGAAGGAACATATCACACCACCCTTAGGCCATCAAATCAGACATGGCTGGCACAGTGAGTTAAATTAAGCCAAAGTGACCTCTGTGCAACAACTCAGGGAGACATCAAGGCAGGCCATGCATTGGCACACGAATGATAGGAAGTGTTTGAAGTCATACAGTGACCAGCCACACATCAGTCTCCACTTACTTGACATGTGTATGTCATCAGCACAACTCACATGGCACATTGTCACACTCCTTGACTGTCCAACACAAGTAGGACCTTCACACATACCCCTCCTCTACCCACCTCACACCTGCAGCACACAACACCTATGAGAAACACACAGAATGGTCCAAATGATGGCCTGTGAGTCCAATGACAACCAATCACACTCCCTGTGGTGCATCCACAAATGTCACACCCGCATTCAGGGATGCCTGAACCAATGCTGACACAAAAACAATAGCCAAACACAAATCTCACAAACAACATCCACAGAAATCCAACAAGCCCAGACATGTGCAGCCAAATAGTGGAAAGGCAATGTGACCACAGACAGAACAGGAGTATACAACATTGTCACTCAGGGCCAATGCCCAGACACCATACCCCAACACAAACAAGAATTGCATCATCCAAAAACAAACATGAACAATAACTGGGATCAATGGGACAATCAGCTGACACAGACTGAGACACCACACCACTCATCCAGTGAACATGGCATCACAGTGTACCACAAGCATGCACATGCACTGTCTCTTACAATCCTGACAGGTGACAGGTCAAAAATAGGAGGAGAAACCACCAATGTGCACCCAAAACAAGCTCAGGAACAAGAATCCACCTTGCTGCATGTGCCAGACACACAAGTAATACACACTACACTTGCAACACACATCTGCATGTATCACACAGCAACAACTACTCACACACAATCCCATGCAAATAGAACATCACACACACATAGCATCTGTCAGTAGAAAGAGCCAACACAGGCCAAACACTGCATACATCCACCACAAAAACACAACAGATGCACATACCAATCCATCACATAGCAAACTCAGTTGGACATCAGGGGGATGCACACCAGGCAAGTACAAGGCAACACACACTGACAGCACTGCAAGCACACCAAGCATTGTGTGCACACCAACCAAACTAGTAGCACATATATCTGAGTGCCACACCATGAACTCCCACAACACAAATCATCACAGCACACAGAGAACATCACACTCAGGAAGGGTAGCAGTACCTCAGCAAACACACATACAGCTTAACCATCACCCACAGATGCACAACTAAGGGAAACCCAGGGGCAAACAACATGATTAGAGGACTGTGCTGCTCAAACATGTGCACTGCACAGGAGCAACCATGAATGCAAAACAGTCAAAGAAAACAACACATAACTAATTTGGGCAACTGTCCTGAGTGGCACATTGGCCCTGTACACATTTCAGCCACACACAGCATAGTGTCACACTATGAAGTGGTGGGGAGGCTCACACACTGGCAAGCCATGGGGTGGAAGACATGAGATTGAAGTGGTGTGTACATCAGTAGTGGACAGGTGAGGAGTGTACAGTACACAAACACATAGAGGAGTTACTCACAATGTGTAGGCATCAGAAGCACATATAGGGGATGGCATGACTCCACATGCCACATACCATAATGGAGCCAAAAATGGGTCAAGTGACAGCAATGCATGAGAAAAATCACAAATAATGTCAGTGAGTGTGGCTGAGCAGGTCTGCACAGTGAGCACAAACAGTAACAAGACACATGGCTGAGCAACAAAACACAGACTTGGCAGGCACACACACTGCATACTCACAACTGGCAGCGACAACAAGTAGGTGTCCCCCAGGAGTGCAAGGACACAACAACACACTGCACAGTGCCCAACCTACAACACCTACATGTGCCCACTATCTGAAGCACATGTCAGACAATTGAAACAAACAGGCACTCATTACCTGGATCATACATGTGTGCAGTTGGCATTGCAGGGGCACACACATATCAACACTACTGACAATGACAGCCCATTCACACTGTATGACCACTGAAGTTCACATATACAAATGTACCCCGTGTAACTAGGTAGACAGGCCTACACAAAATGACCACACATCAACATTGCTGTTCACACATCAAGAAAGATCACACAGATATAATGGACCCTGGCCACCCCGCAAGTAATCCTGTGGATAGAAATCACCCCTGTTGTGGCATTGCATCATAACATGACATGTGTACAAAGTAGCAAACCTGACCATAGAGTGATTTGGATAAGAGTAGATCATCACAAACAACCATCATTGCACCCTCAGGCCTCACAGTCTTGAAGAACTAAAGTGCCTGTCACCTCTGCCAAACTCTGAAAAAGTAAAACAACCAATTGGCAATGTTGAAGTGGCATACAGCGCATGTGTCACATGAAACCATACCCATACATAAAACCTCTTATTTAGCAAGGACACAGACAAAGCAGACAACAGGAGTAACTGTCTTTATTACATATTACTCAGATAGGCACCAAAAGTAGAAAACAGCAAGGCCATTGGCCAGTCCATAGTTCAGTATGTACATGTGTGCATGAGAACCTGCACAGGGAATGGGCATCCAAAGTGATAAACAGCAAGGCCATTGGCCAATCCATAGTTCAAAGCAGGCACATGTGTGCATGAGAAGCTGCACAGGGAATGGGCATCCAAAGTGACAAACAGCAAGGCCACTGGCCAGTCCATAGTTCAAAGTAGGCCCATGTGTGCATGAGAAGCTGCACAGGGAATGGGCATCCAAAGTGACAAACAGGAAGGCCATTGGCCAGTCCATAGTTCAAAGTAGGCACACGTGTGCATGAGAAGCTGCACAGGGAATGGACATCCAAAGTGACAAACAGTAAGGCCATTGGCCAGTCCATAGTTCAAAGTAGGTACATGTGTGCATGAGAAGCTGCACAGGGAATGGGCATCCAAAGTGACAAACAGCAAGGCCATTGGTCAGTCCATAGTTCAAAGTAGGCACATGTGTGCATGAGAAACTGCACAGGAAATGGGTAACACCGTACACTGCCATGGGAATCAGCACAGCTCTGGGGATACAAATGGGCAGTCCAGGCACCGCTGTGTGAGCGATGGGTTTGGGAGGGGGACTTAGCCTCACACTTGGCTGTCAGTTGAACTGGGAGGTGGCTGATTGTCAAGGCCAGTTGGAGGACTGGACCTGGGAGAGAGAGGACCAGCTGAGGTAGAGGCATCAGTGGCTTTGTGAGCCGGAGGGCTGCTTGGGCCGGGTGGCAGCATGGCACGGGGAGGCGGAGACATGCTGTCGTGAGACACAGTGTGTGAGGGAGAATGTGGAGGGCTGCCTTTCCACTTTTTAGGGATTCGATAGGTAAGAATTGTCTTGGTAGGAGTGGGAAGTGGGGCGGGCACAACAGCCTCACTCACAACCAAAGGTGCATCAGGTGCAGGTGGCTCTCTCTGTGGGGATTTGCTGGATCTGGTGTTACGCTTGGGCTGGCCTTGCCTTTTCCCCTCCATCCCCTGTTGACCACGTGAACCCCCCACATTGCTCTCCTGTCCCAGCTTCACAGGGGAGTGGGTGGGAGTTGAGGTTGTGGGTGAATCTGCCTTAGAGAGCTGTTTCTGCGGACTCTTTGCAGGCACCAGCTTCACAGCAGGCAGGGCAACTGTTTGTCTGCCTTTGGGAGCAGGTTTGGGGACGGGAGTGTCCTTGGATGGGGATAATGTGGATGCATGTGAGCCTGAGACCTGCTTCTTGGCCTGATGCCCCTGATTGTCACCAGAAGGGCTTTTCCCTTTGTGCTCCTGGGGGATGGTGTCTGTGCTCTGGGACGCTTGGAGTGCTGCTGTTGTGTGCTGCGTGTTGAGTACTTGGAGCCTGAGGGCTGTGCTGTGAGCTCACCCTCGTCAGATGTTGCCACTGGCAGGGTGTTTGCCGAATGGACTGGAACTGGACTCTGAGCCTGTGACAGCTGAATGGCTGCCGTCACTGTGGAGGACAAAGACTGGACAGTCCTGTGCAGCCCACCCATGTCAGAATGAATGCCCTCCATGAAGGCAACTACCTGTGCCAACTTCCTGTCATGATCCTGGAAGGCATTCAGGAGAGTAGTCTGACCCACACACAGCTGGTGCAAAAGGTCCACCGCCTCAACACTGAGGGCAGCAGGGGAGACAGGGGCAGGGGCAGCGGTGCCTGGGGGGAAGGACACTCTACCATTTTTACTGCTGCAGGAATGGGCAGCACTAGTGGTAGTAGCCGGGAGGGTGGGCACAGGACGATGTGTGGTGGAAGAAGAGGCAGATTTGCCCGCCAACATCAAGGAGTCACCGCTAGAGTCAGATGATGTTGAGGTCGGTGTTTCTGGGCGTGAGTCTTCCAGGACACTCCTGTCCCCCTCCGAGGCACTGGTCACATCAGTGTCAGTGAGCTCATGTGTAGCAGTCATGCCAGATGCCTCACCACTGGTGTCCGTCCCCTGTCCTTCTGTGCCCTCGGTAGATGCTGCAAGAGAAAGAGACGTAGGTTCAGTACAGTGCCCTACTCACAAACATCATATGCAACCAAAGCAAACAACTAGAATATGATACCCCCATGTAGCACACCACCCTGTGCAGTCTGCATGTGCAAGCTTCATGCAAAAGTCAGAAGATGCATGGAAACATGCATAGTTGGCATTAATGACCCATGTGACGTTCACACTGCCAAATAGCTGGCCCGTGCCTCCCAGTTACCTGACATACTGATTCCTGTAAGCATACCTACTTGCCTGTAGGTGAGATAGCTGTACATCTCAACATGTTGTCACAGTCACATACGGAGTCACTTTAAGGGGACAACACAGATACTGACTCCAGAATGTCCTCATTCCATGGCCATGAGCTACTGATGTCCACCATGTTGTGCTTTGAAGTGCAACGACCCTTGCACATTGTCGGCAGATGTGTAGTTCTCACAATTCCAAAGTCAGGCACTGCACACATCGACGTAAGCACACTAAGATGAGGAACACAGCTGTTCACTCCCCGGTGATGTCTATGACACCCATAATGCAGCAGATGGCATGAGGCCACATCTTATCTTGCAATGTCAAGGGCCATTATTTTAAACACATGAGAAAGTACATGTAGCAAAAATGCATGTCAGCTGCACTCAACACAGAGGCCACTTACAAGCCATTGCATCACTCTGGAAACATCACAGAGCTCAACACTGGCGCAGGGTTGGGATACATGGAGTCCCTCACACCCAAAGTCACCCACGCAGAATACTCACCCCCAACTTGCTGCTGATGGGCCCTCAAACGTCCATCCAGCTCTGGCTGTGTCACAGCCAAGATGCGGGCCATTAGTGGTGTCATGCTCCTGCGCGACAAGCTTCCAGTCCGAGGGAGTAGCCCCAGCGTCATCTCTGCCACGTTTTTGCTCATCCGGCAGATGTCATCCCACCTCTTGTGACAGTGTGTGTGCTGTCGGTTGCAGACACCCAGAGCCCGCACCTTGCGTGCAATGGCCCTCCATAAGGCCTTACGCTGGCGGACTTTAAGCTGCAGGCATGGGAGACAAGAAGAGGCAGTTTCATGGACACTGGGCCATGTTCCACTGTGTCTCAGGACAGGAGCATGCACACACTTAGCACAGCTGTACAGAAACCTTGATCAGAGGCCATACAACATGACACGTAGTACATTTGCATCAGATAATCGGATTGAAATGCATTTAGGTATGAGGGTGGACACAGGACCTGGCCATCTCACACACATGCAGAATGGCAGCACACAAAGCAATGTGAAGAAGGCCCTCATCTGTGATGCAGTATGTGAGGGAGCAAGACATACATCATGTTGGAAATGATATGTTGGGGAAGACTCACTGTGTCCAACACTACACACCCCTCAATGTCCTTGGCCTGTGAGTGGCTCACTGTGTCCTGGATGTCACATCAAGGGACATGATCTTACATTCTCACACCCTTCTCACAAGGTCTGTCTTGTGCAATCATCATGACTAAGATAGCTCATTGAGTGACAGGGTGGCAGACAACACATATGTCGCACTCTGTCCATTTACTGATGGGTCCCTTACAAATTGGGCTGTATGTGTGCAGGCCAGGGGGACTCACACTGAGGACAAACCTGGCCCATCGGAACAATCACATGCATGTAGAATAGGAGAGGCCAAACAGTGCCTACACATGCGAGTCAGTACACATCATGAAATCAATGGAAGGAGAATATTTCAAAAGTACATCACTCTGATGTGTCATAGGCGATTTTCCACAAAGAGTGTCACCCTCAGGCATTTCGATCTTGTGCGTAATGCTCACATATCCATGGTGACAATATGAAAGGTGTACACACATCCTTCAGTACCCTCTGGACGAAACACATTTGAAATGTCCCAAATGAGCATGTGAAAGGCGAATGGACTCTGACATCCATTAGCACAGGCAGTGTTTGTTCTGACTTCCACTCTCCAAACCAGAAGTGTTACTGTATGTCTGCAAAGACACTGCATGTCCCTCCCATCCTTCAATGCAGCCATGGATCTGTGGTGATAAGGCTGCACACCCCATTGACATGGAGTCAGAATGCTAGGCAGTGTATCACACTAACTTGCACTCACAGGCACATACTACAGCAGAGCTACATCATGTGAGCACTCCTTGCACTCCCCATATTTCACTCTCAAACACGCACCATAACATCAGGAGCACCATATAGCCTCCCGTAGTGTGTAAGCACCTCGTCCACCAGGACCTCCAGCTCCTCTGTGGTGAAGGGATGGGCCCTGATGTTCTCAATTCTCGCCATCACTGGGTCCAGGAGACAGGAACAGCAGCAGTTGGGGATGAAGAATGGCAGGCAGCAGTGTCTGGATGCAGTGGATATGTGTGGCTCCCTCACAGACCTATATAGCCCCCTGGAGTTGTTTCAGTGGTACTCAGCTGCTGCAATTGGTGTTCCAGATCAGCTTTGTTCAAAAGTAACCAATGACCGGCCCCGCGGTAGCGGAGCACGCCTACCGCGATTTTCAAAAGTGTATTCCACTAGCGCGATTGCGGTTCCCATTGGCTGAATGGGCATGGGCAATGGCGGTGTCACACCGCGGTGCCAGGCGGTCACTACCGCAATCGTGCATCTTACAATTGTATCCAATGACCGGCCCCGCGGTAGCGGAGCACGCCTACCGCGATTTTCAAAAGTGTATTCCACTAGCACGATTGCGGTTCCCATTGGCTGAATGGGCATGGGCAATGGCGGTGTCACACCGCGGAGCCCAGGCGGTCGCTACCGCGATTTGGCATCTTTACATTGGTGCGAATGACCGTGATTGCGGTGGCGGTGCACGTTTAGGGCACCTATGGACACATCATGCTGTAGCAATGGCAATGGCCAGTTCTCATCATTGAACACTACACACTTACAATGGGGAAACAGCGTTTACAACGCTGGTTATACCACGCGGGTAGGTTACAACGCGGACGTTACATCGTCCGCGTTGTTACCATGCATGGCATTACATCGCAAGTCATTTCTACGACTTGCGCTAGATGGCGCGCAACACCAGGGAATGTGTTGGATTTTAAATCCAACACATTCCTCTGCTGTTGCGCTAACTGGAGTAGGAATAGTAATTTATACTATTCCTAAGTCCACGCTGCCGTCTAGCGCAAGTCGTAGAAACAACTTGCGATGTAAAGCCATGCGTGGTAACAACGCGGACGAAGTAACGTCCGCGTTGTAACCTACTGCGGGGTAATGGATGGCGTAGAAACGTCATACATTCTTACAATGAATCATGCCACCAGATAGTTAAATTGAATGCTAGTGTGACATTCTACTCACTGATGTCTACACATGCCATGTCAGTGCACTGGAATACATGCATTGGCATGTAGTCCCTCACATGTCACTGATGATGTTGTTGTGCATGTACACAGATCTGTTGTGTGATGGACTCTCAAATATGGAAACATGTCAATGTGTGAGATGGCTAAGCAACACACAGTAATGATGGACTGAGTACTTAATGTGCCTACTTCACTGTGTAGATTGCTGAACTCATGTTGATACTTGATCTTTATGCACACACTGTGCCCATTGTGTCGTTAATGTGTGCCCTGTCCGACTCACGCAGGAAGGTGTGGCAGGTACAGCAGCTACGTAGGAGACAGCAGTGTTGGTGTTTCAGACATGTGCTGTGTCAAGTACTCTCAGGGCTGGTGACACAAGATGTCGGAATGTCCCATTTCACATTCACATAGTCTGAATCTGTCTTGGGTGTACTCAGTTTGTACATACTGATCATGTGTACAACTACTTGGGGTCAAGTTGTCTCTGCATGTGACTTGTGCTGGAAGCTGTTGTGTCAGGCCAGTCATTGTTGGCGCTGTGTCAGTCAAACTGTTAGATGTTGGCCACATCTCATGGGTGATTTGATTTGACAAGTGTCCCCTTTTATCTTATGTAGGAGGCAACCAAATGTGCATCGGCCATTCACCTTGCTGGCGGACATGGAGGATGTGGACATCATCCGTAAGTTCCGTTTGGATCGGCAAAACCTCCAAGACCTATGTGCTCAGTTGGAGCCCCATCTGAGGCCTCGCAGGACATATCCAACTGCTGTGTCAACAACATGTAAGGTGATGGCGGCCCTGCATTTCCTTGCAACTGGCTTGTTCCAGTACACGGTGGCCAGCACAGGTGGGATGTCGCAGGCAATGTTCAGCATGATGCTACGGGATGTCCTGTCCACTATGATGGTATACAAGGACACTTACATCCATTTTCCACGAAGACAGGAATTGGCAGCTGTGAAGGCTGATTTTTATGCCCTTGCCCACATCCCTAATGTTGTTGGTGCCATTGACTGTACCCATGTTGGACTGGTTCCGCCACAGGCACAGGAGCACATCTACAGGAATAGGAAGCATTCCCATTCCATTAATGTGCAGGTTGTATGCCAGGCAGATATGATCATCTCACATGTCTGTGCCAGATTCCCTGGTTCAGCCCACGACTCCTACATCCTGCATAACAGCATCGTACCACAGATTATGGCAAATCTGCATCCTGACCGTGCGTGGCTTGTAGGTGAGTTAGCTGAGTCAAGTATTGTGCTGTATGTGTGACATGCTGTCCGCAGCTACAGTCATATTACAAAATTGTTCTGTGTATCTGGCACCTAGGTAACTCTGCATATCCTAACCGGCCTTGGTTGCTGAGCCCACTGCGGAATCCCAGGACCCAGGGGGAAGTCAGCTACAATGAGGCCCATGGGAGGACACATCGTGTGGTGGAGCGTACTTTTGGGCTTCTGAAGTCTCGGTTTCGGTGCCTGGACAGGACTGGAGGCGCACTGATGTACTCTCCCCAAAAGGTGTGCCAGATAATTGTTGCATGCTGCATGCTCCACAACCTGGCCTTGCGCAAGGAGATCCCCCTGCTCCTGGACGATGATGCGCCGCAGATGCCCCCCCCTGCAAGCCCACACGTGTCCAGTGACGAGGATAGTGGAGAGGAGGAAGGTGTCGACCTACGCCTACAGCTCATCAACCGCTACTTCCGTTGAGTGTGAGTAACATTGTACAACAGTGCCATTGTCTGCTGTCTTTGATGGTGGTGATGAGGCCGAGAGGAGCTTTTTGACTGCTGCCTGTTGTTGGCTCTGTGCTGATGGCTGATGTGTGTGGCACAGTGTAGTACTGACCAGCTACATGATGTCTATGTTGAGATTGTTTCTCCTTGTGATGTGTGCTGGTTTGTGTACCTTGATGACTAGTGTTGTGTACTGGCTGTGATGCCAACACCTGACGAGTAAATGTCGTTCTCTTGTGTCTCTCTAGGTCCCTTCAGACTCTCAATGCCTCGTCACGATCTGAGCCACTGGTACATTGTGTTCTGACTCAACATTGTACATATTGTGATAAACATGGAGCTGACACAAAGACATAGGTGTGTAAAGAGTGTTTATTTACATTGAGTGGTTGTGACAGACAAGTGATGTTTCAAGAAATGGTGCTAAGTGAATCAATGAGTTGTCAGTGATGGCAAACAAGACAATCGAGTAGTCACGACATTGATGAGGTGACACAGTCCAACAGACACCTGCCATCAACATGGCAGTGTGGGTAAGGATAGTCAACAAAGTCAATGTCAAGGTGTACAGAGGTGCTATCATGGACGTCTCTTTGACTTGCGTTTGGCTGGTGCTTTGACACTTGATCCTCCCGTGGTGTTTCTCGGACGGCCCCTCGTTTTCCAGGGGGGGCTCCTGCTGCGGGGTCAGCGGTGTCTGAGGAGTCATCCTGTTGCTGCTCACCCCTCTCTGTGGCCGCAGCTGGGCTGGTGGGGGGATCACCCTGCGGGCCACTGGAGGGGGGTTGAGCCGTAGTTTGGCCCACAGGTCTGTCCCTCAGAACACCCACGAGCTGACCCAAGAGGTCCACGATTTGGCCCATACGCGTGTCTATGGACCTCAGCAGCAGGCGGAGCTCACGCGATTCTTCCAGAGCCTGGCCCGTGTGTCCCTGGGCTTGTTCGTAGGCCCCAAGGACTCTGGCAATGTTGTCCAGGGCTTCGGTCCCAGTGTCCTCTCGATTTTGTCCTGCAGTTGCCCTCCCACCTGCCCTGCTGCCCCGGACCTGTGGCTTTGCCACTCGACACACCCGCAGACTCTCCCTGCCCTCCTCTGATTGTGTGATGGGGTTGGTAACCACTGAGGCAGGGCGAGTGTTGCAAGCAGCGGTGGTGGTGGTTGAGGCCACACAGGTCGTTGCAGCAGGGGTCAGTGCAGTTGTTGTTGCTGGGGTGGTGGTGGTGGTGGGGACAGTGGGGGCCAGGGATGTGGTGCGCCCTAGCAGTCCAGATGGGCCAGGTCGGTGCTCCTCATCCGAGAAACTTAGGGAGTCTGCATCCGAGAGTCCATGTTCCAAGTGTGGAGACTGGCTCTGCAGGTTGGTGTTGTCTTCTGCAGCAGTGAGTTGTTGATCTCCTGTTGAACAGAGGTGAAATGGTCATTAAAGTGCACCCCACAAGCATGGTGTTAGATGTTTGGATGTTACATGTGTTACACCACAAAGTTTACATTGTTTTCACTTTGTATGGCTGCAAGGTACTGCACATCATGCCATGATGTGTGGGTACATACATTACTTGTCCATGGTGTGACATGTAAATAGGTACCATGTTCCACGTACAGATTGTGTGATTACAAGAACATGTTGTCATCTACCGACTTGCAGCCCATCAACTTTATGTGATTTGTCTATTTTGTTTGCTCTGCAATGAAGACGTTACATCTGAGCAAGAACTAGCCATTGTAATCTTCTGCATACCTTTGTGATATCATGTACTTTACTTTCTTTCAACAACTGACCATGCATATTTTGTGATCATATGGGCCTTCATGCTCTGCCACCATGGCACTTGCACATAGCATTCCGTGCTGGACATGATTGTGCCCTGAATTTCTTCACAATGTGGCTTGCTGGCTTGACGTTACGTTTCAGCAACAAATACATACACTTTGCTGTCTGCACACAGGAAGTGACTATTGGATGTATGCAATGTTGGGTGACATGTGAGGGGTGGGGTGGTCATATGGCTCCATGCTTTTTGAGAGGATTGGCAGGGTGCATGCACTGTGTACCTACCTGTACTGTGACACAATTGAGGGGAATTGCTGCCATATGATTGTGGGTGTGGGGAGTGCTCCGTCCTGGTGTGCTTTGGGACAAGGGGACCTGGTGGGAGTTGTAGTGCAGGTTTCCCAAACACAATCACCCCCTCCCTGTTAAGATGGCTACCTACCTGTTAGTTTGATGAGGGGAATGCAATGTCTGCCACTTGCTTCTGGGTGGGGTGGGAGGAGTGCTCCATCCTGGTGTGCTTTGGGACAAGGGGGCCTGGTGTGAGTTGTTGTGCAGGCTTCCCAAACACAGCCACCCCTCCCTGTTAAGATGGCTACCTACATGTTAGGTGAAGGTGGGGAATGCAATGTCTGCCACTTGCTTCTGGGTGGGGTGGGGAAGTGCTCCATCCTGGTGAGCTCTGGGACAAGGGGGCCTGGTGGGAGTTGTGGTGCTGGCTGCCTGTACACCTGCCCCCATGGTAATGTTGCTAGCTACCTTTGGGGTGAATCAGAGGGAGTGGATGTTGGAACTGTGAGACATGTGTTGGGGAGAGTGTGGTGCACATGCATGCATTTTAACCTAGGAGGTGTAGCTTTGTAGTTGTGCAAGACAGTACATAGCAGTGTGATGGTAAACATTTGTTGGTACTTACCAGCCTCCACTTCCCTGGGTATTCCTGTGAGACTCTCTGGATGCAGTATGCCAAGCACCTTCTCCTCCCATGCCGTGAATGTTCGTAGTGGAATGGGAGGACCACCGCCAGTCCTCTGAGCCAGCTCACGGTTCTTGTTGTTCTTCTCTTTCACCTTGCTCTTGAGGTCATGCCACCGCCCCATGATCTCCTTCTTGGTGCGCGGGATGGTCCCAACTGCATTGACCCTGCTGACTATCCTTGCCCACATTTGCGTTCTGGTGGCTAATGGCGTCTGTTGGACCAGGTTTCCAAACAAATGTGGTTCTACTCTGATTATCTCATCTACCATCACTGACAACTCATTGTCAGTGAATTTGGGCATTTTCGTCTGTGACATGGTGTTTGATGTGCAAATGGGTTAATGGTGCAGGTGTGGAGGTGGTGGTGGTGATGTGTGTGGTGTGTGTGTTGTTGTGTTGGTGTGATGTGTGCAGATTTGCCTATCCTTTGTGCTGTGGGGTTGGACCCTTCAGTTGTGGATTAGTGCAAAGGATTGTGGTCAGGGAAGGGGCTGGTTTTATACTCTGCAATGTGGGTGGGTCAAAATGGTGTATTCCTGTCAGGTGTGTTGTGTGGGTTGATCTGGGATTTGTATTTTTTTGTTGCCATGGGGATGTGTCATTGGGGTGTGTTAGGTGTTTTTTTATGCTGAGCCAGGTTAATTGCCACACTTGGTAGCCTTGTTGTGTGTTTTGTTGTCGTCCGCCATTGCTATTCCGGAGCGAGCACGGCGGTGGGTATACAACCGCTCTTCTGCCGGATCTCCCATTCATCGATGCTTGCGATCGTGCCGGTCGGAATGCAACGGCCCTTCCGCCGGCTCTCCCATTCACCAATGGTTGTGATCGCGGTGGTCGGAAAAGAGCTGATCGTTCCGCTGTCGCCGCAATGGTATCCTAATTCAACATGCGGTCACTACGCTGGCCGTGCGGCGGTTTCGGGTGTTTCCGTTGCAGGACAGACCGCCGCGGATGGATTTTTGCCTACTCCGCATGCTCCCGGCGGTTTTTCGTGATTTCCGACCGCCGCGGTCGGATTTTTCTGGCGGTTCATCGTAATCTGACCACCGATTTTCCCGCGGTACTTTAATTTCCGCTACCACGGCGGTCAGGGAGCTTTCCAACCGCCATCGTAATCGGCCCCATAGTTCAGAGAAAAGTGAGACCAGGCTAGCCTGCATCTCCTCTTCCTTATTTGAGATCTCGCCCTGGGGGTTAATAATTAATTCCCTAATATAGTTACGTGATCTCTCAGCCCTTGACTTCCATGCTAACAATGCTCCTGCCTTCTCTCCATATTCAAATTGTTGCATGCGTCCCACTGCCCACTTTTCACGACACTTTGCCTCTAGATTGATCTTATAATTTAAATTTGCCTCTTCCAGCTGTTTTGTTATGTTCTCTGCATCTTGATTAGACCCTGACATTTGCTGTAATTTACCCTCTAACATCCCCACTTTTTCCTCCAAACTTTTCGATTCTGCTCTATCAAGCTTTTTCTTATAGGTGGCCTGGCTTTGTAAAACCCCTCGTGTATATGCCTTAAAGGTATCCCAGATTACTCCTAGGGGGGCTGAGTAGGCGTTATCTAAAAAAAAATCCTTTATTCTTTTTCTCAAGAGAGTAGACACCTCTAAGCCCAATAAAATGGATCTTTTCAAAGTCCATCTCACGTTATGGCTTGCTCTTAACCCAGTTAATGTTACACAAACCGCAGCGTGATCTGATATATGTCCCGGCAGTATATTAACCTCTTTCAATCTCCCGGCCCAGACTCTATCCACTAATAAGTAATCTAGCCTGGAGAAATGGTTGTATTTTTTGCTGTGGAAGGTATATCCTCGTTTTTGCCCCCTTAGATATCTCCATGTGTCGACCAAGCCCATATCGTATAGCATGTGTTTCAAAGCCTGCCTTGTCCTTGGTGCTTGAGCCTGGCCCCCCTCCTACTAGTGGATCTATCTAAAGTTGGATCTAATAAAGTGTTGAAATCACCCCCAATAATTATGGGGGTGGTTACCCCAGCAAGTGTCAGTTGTAAATCTACTATATGCTGAGGGTCATCCACATTGGGGCCTTAGAAAGCCACACAGGCAAATTCTGTACCCGAACACCTAAGAGTCGCTAAAACCCACCTCCCAGAACTATCTGTTTTAGAAGAGATCCGCTCGATTCCCTATCCCCTTCTAATCAATACCGCCACCCCTTTACAATATTCTATTTGTTCGGAGGCAGCGTAACTCTCGATCCATCTTACTTTTGTAAAAAGTTCTCTACTTTCACTTGCGGTCAAATGGGTCTCTTCTAAGATGACTACCTGGACTTTAAAATCATCTAAATATTTCAACGTCAACCTCTGCCTGCTTTTTGATCTAAGACCATTTACGTTCCAGGTCAGCACCTGTAATATATTATCATTCCCTCCCATCTCTATAGAACTTATTTCCAGTGATGGCCCAAGACCGAAAAGATATTAATACAGATACTGAGGACTTATTTTTTAAAAATTGTCCCCACTGCTTCCCACCCTGTCACCTGTCCCCCACCTCTATCCACCCTCTCCCACCCATGGGAACCCTCCCTTGACTTTCAGGCATATACATGCCTATAAGACCACCAGAGAGGAGGAGGAATCTCCATAGAACCATAGCTTAATAAACAGTGCTTCTCCTGCCCCCCCACCCCTCACCCCCACCTCGCCCCCCACCAACATCCCTGTGTTTCCGTAATTCCTTAACCTATAGCATTTCTTAATTCGGGGACAATACCCTTCAGGATACTCCCCTCTTCTTTATAGTGTCGATTAGGCTGTCTGCTTCTTCCACTGTCCGGAAATTACGCATCTGATTGTACCACATGACACGCAGCATTGCCGGAAATTTCAGTTGGGCTTTAGCTCCAAGTTTATTTTGCTCATCCATCCTTTTGTCTAGCTCCCATTATTTCTGATCTGTAGGTTGGCATGCATCTGACCTAATAGAGAAAGTAAAATTTTGGGCTGTATATGGTCCATTCCTCAAGGCAGCTGTCAGAATTGTTTCTTTAACCGTATATGAGAGAAAATTTACAAGAATTTTCCTCGGCTTCTGTTTCTGCATATTTTGTTTGAAAGGGTCCCGATGGACTCGTTGTATCTCACCATCCAAGTTGATGTCTGGCCTATCTTTCAAGATGGTCTCCTTTAACAATTTAATTATAAAGGCCTTAATGTTGGTCCCTTCTTCAGCTTCCGGAATATTCAAGACTCTCAGGTTATTTCTCCTGGAATGGTTCTCGACTCTTTCCAGATCTTCCCTGAGTCCTATATTTTCCTTGACCAGTGCTCCCAGCCCATCGATATTTTTTGTGATGTCCTTTCTCGTCAGCCCTACTTCTTCCAATGCGCCCGTCCGTGCCACGACATCATCTAGTTTCTGTGCCAAAGCCGTACAGGAGGCTTGTATGTCTACTTGATTGGCTTCTGATGTTATAAACCTACTTCTGATCTCCTCTTTTAAGCCCAAGAGGATGGAGGCCAGCGGGGTTTCGGAATGTAAGTTCAGTCCCTCTGTCTCTGCAACAAGATGGTCTTCCTGTCTAAGTCCTCCTTCACCATCAACCTCATCTCTTGCTTCCAGAGCGCTAAACCTATTCTGTGTTGATATCTGGAATGCCCCCCCAGCTACTACTGCACATCCGCCAGTATCCTCAACACCACCTGTGGCCACCCAGGTTGTATTAACCTCTGCTGGAATGGCATGGACCTCTCCTATCTCAGCCTCCCTTTGAGACATAGTCGCCGATTTTCCACCGTCTATCCCTAAAGTTGTTGTATGGGTCAAAACTTTTTCAAATGTTTTGAGGGAGGGGGTGACCCTAACCTGGGGGGGTGAGATTTGTTTTCCCCTTCCACGAGGACTCTTTCCCAATTGCCTCACTGACTTCCCTGTTTTAACCAGTTTCGTTGGGGCTAGTCCGGCTTTATTGACACCTGTCTCGCCTTGAGCCTCTGAGACTAAAGGTAATTGTAGATCCGAACTTACCCCAACCGATTTCCTGACCGCACGGGTACGCAGAGTATACCTGGATATCATGTCTGGGAGGATGCCTGTTTTTGCCAGCGATGATATACTCTTCTCCATAGGAGCACTCTGCTGTGCTTGCAAACCTCCTTTTCCTCTTATACAGCCCCACTGACCTTCATTCATATAGTGGGAGGCTGCAGTATAGCTTACATCCAGCGCTGTCTTTACACTGCCCTTTCCAGCTTTTTCACCTTTTCCATCATCCAGACAGCTTGTGCTGCCTCTGCCCCTATGGGAAAGGACCCGCGCCGCCCATGAGCGTCGCTGCCTCTCTGCAGCTCTCTCCCACATCAGAGCCGCTCTCCCAGGCTCTAAGCGGCTCCAGCAATCCCCGTTGCTCCCCGGCCGACACTGCATCAATCCGCATTAATTTTCAAAATTTGCCGATGCAGGGTGAGTTACTTTGCATTAGTTGCGCATATTGGTGCGGAGGGGGGGGGGAAGCCATACTCCTACCCACCCGTCCTCCGGCGGTCTACGACCGTTTACCTTGTGGCCGCTATGTTCCCGGTTTCCATGCATTCTGCAGCACATATAAAAGGAGAAAAACACCATCAATGATTGTTTTTGTGTAGGAAGCTCCATTCCTGCCCAAAAAACAATCATCCCTGCAATGCAGGCCCTCTTGTGTTGGTGCTAGGCAGCCAATTCTGCGCCGGCACAGAGGAAAGCACAGGGATGCATCATATTGCTGTAAATACAACGCATCCCTGCACTTACCTAATGACACAGCTCGGCGCAGCAAGATGACTTGCAGCGCAGAGCTGCGTCATTTTTTTGTAAATATGCCCCTCTGTGTCTTTTTAATGGCCTTTCACTGCAATATCCCCAAATTACTCTGAAGGCTGGCCACTTTATATCAACCTGTGCAAAAGCTACACTCGGTCAACAACGTTTTTGAGGTGATTTCTAGGATATAAAAATCAAGTCTGGGTGCCCTTTCTTTTAGCTTCTTGGCACCTGTACTCAGGAGCTCCCTGCCCCTTGAAATCTGCACATTCCAAACTGAAATCCATAAGGTAACATAACATCATAACATATTAATAGCTAATAAGATCAATTTCGCAAGTTGAGTACACAGGCAGTAGTTTGTTGAACCTCCCTGCTCTAGCAGAGGAAGGAATGTTGAAAGAAAGGAAGGATGGAAGGAAAAAAGGTGAAAAAAGTGTGAATTGCAAGAAGGAAAGGTAAAAAGATGGAAGGTGAATGGGTTATGGGATGGGCAGATAAAAGGATTAAATGATGAATAGATGGAAGAATGAAAAAATGTATTGAAGGGTGAATGAATAGATGCTTAAAAGAGTGGATACATTATTGAGAAGTGAAAGGGTGGATGGAAGGTTGGATCAATGGATTGATGAATGTGAATACATGGATGATTGTATGGATGGTTAAAAAAGGATGAATGGAAGAGTCAGTGGATCCATTGCTTGAAACGAATAGGTGATAGATGAATGCTTGGGTGGATGGAATGGAAGGACGGTCAAAGGATGGATGGGTGGGTGAATTGATGATTGGCTGCAGAAAGAGCTGATGGGTAGAAGGGCAAAAGGGTGGTTGGCCAGGGCAATTGTTATGAAGCAAAGATGGAAAGTAAAAGGGTAATATTTTAAGGAAAGTTGAGCTTACTTGCTTGGCTCTCTTGGTGCCATTACAGGGGTGGTTTAAATTGGAGGGATACATTTAAATTTGCTATCTACTCTCTTGACATAGAAAAAGCAATTTCCTGCCATATAGGCAAGGGTATCATACACCATGATGGTGTACTGAACTGGTACACGTTACTTGTTCAGTTTGTAGACATCAACAAAGTTGTATATGCCCATCATTCTTGCACTCCACCACTATGAAGAATATGTCAGAACTGTGTAATACAGTAATGCTGTCAACAGCATTAAGTCCTTCAGACTATCGTCTGAAGTCCTCAACATCTTTGGGAAATCTATCTTGATCTTTCTCTGAGCAATTTGTTGTTCTTGAAATGCATCACTTTTCTGGTTTCTTCTATGATCACTTCCCACACAAAAGGCTGTAGAGGGGCCCACTTTGTCCCATCATAGATAGAGATGACCAAGGCAGATACCTCAAGACTAATTGGGAGGATATTCTGAAAAACATGTCTAGAAACTGTGACAGAGTCTTTGTTTTTTGTAGGCCGTAGTAAGATGTTCATTACAACAATGTATTCTCACATAATATCTTTTTATACAAAATTCCTGCAATTACACCATTATGCCTCATAACGTAATTAAAGACCTTTCATGCAAAAATCCATTCTTGGGAGCATTAAAACAACATTAACGACCAGGACCAGAACACAAGTGACTGTTGTAAGTAGCACTTGTGTTTTTTGCAGTGTTTGGACAAAATATCGTGTTAAAAACATCGGAAGACAGAAATATCAGAATTTAAATATCGTGGCACACAAATATCGTGATGAACAAATATTGTTGACAAGAATATCGTTTATTGAGGTAAGCAATATCGGTGTAAATAATGTTGATATTTTAAAAATAGTTTTCAGTAAAATAGTTGTTAAAAATATTGTTTTTTAATTATTTTAATGTGTTTTGGTTGAGATATTAATTTTATGTGTTGCTATTGTTTAATTAAATGTTCTGAAAAAATAACATGTAACTTGAGTGATTTAGAATGTATTATTTAATTTTAATAGTAATTTATAGTGCCATAACAAATTATTGGGTTTGTAGGGAGTTAGGGTGAGAAGTTAATTAGGTAATAATTAATTATGAAATATTTAATGCATTTTATTTGACTATATGATTGATATTTCTTATGTATATTATGTAATGCTGATTTATTTTTGTTAAATGTTATTTGCGGGCTGTTAAGTTTGTAGGAGTATGGGGTGGAAAGTTAATTCATTATTAAATAACAATTAATTATTAATTGTCAAATACATATTTAACTGATTTGTAAATATGGAATTTATGGAATTCTTATTTATTTTTCTTATATTTAGTTGCAAACTGCTAGGTTTGTGGTGGTCTAGTGTGGGAAGCTAATTAGTTAAAAATTAATTAACCATTAATCATTATTTGTCAATTAATTATTTAATTGAATCTTAAATATGTAAATTATAAAATACTTATTTATTTTAAATATATTTTATTTGTGGGCTGCTAGTCTTTTAAGGGTCTAGGGTGGGAATTTAAATAAATAATAATGAAGTAATAATTAGGTATTACATTTGTATTAATTATTTAATTGATTTTAAATATGTAAATCATGAAATACTAATTTTTTCTAGTAATATTTTAAGTGTGTGCTTCTAGACCTGTAGTGGTATCTAGTGGAAATGTAATTAATTAATGATTGAATGACAAATATTTATTAATTGGTAATTAATTATTTCATTGAATTGTAGATTGATTATAATTTTTTTAATACATATGTATGTTTCATGTTCAGTAATATTTTTTATATTAATAGTTTAATATTGTTTCTACATACAGGGTTACTCATATATGGAATGTGTTTAGAGTGAACCACTTTTCCTACTCTTCCTTAGACTGAGGTAGGAATAGTAAAATTAACCTCTTTTCAGTTCAACACTTTCCCTAATGTTGCTCTGTTTGGAGGGGGAATAGTCAATCAATTTTACCCCACTGAAGTCCAAACCTTTCCCTACTGTTCCGATGTTTGAGTGGTAAAAGTAAATTTAACTAATTCAGAGTCAAAAGCTTTCTCTACTGTTGCGCTGTTTGGAGTGGGAATAGTAAGTTTTTCCCAGCCGAAGTCCAACGCTTTCCCTACTATTGCATTGTTTGGAGTGGGAATATTAAACTTTACCCCTCCGAAATCCAACGCTTTCCCTTCTATTGCATTGTCTTGAGTGGGAATAGTACATTTAACCCCTCTGAAGTCCAACACTTTCCCTACTCTTGTTTAGACTGGAGTAGGAACAGTAAATTTCACCCCTCAAAAGTCCAATGCTGTCCCCATTGTTGCTTAGACAGGAGTGGGAATAGTAAATTTAATCCCTCCAAAGTTCAATGATTTCCCTACTTTTGCACTGAATGGAGCAGGAAAAGACAATGTAACCCCTCCGAAGTCCAACACTTTACATACTGTTGCAAAAACTAGAGTGGGAAAAATATATTTGGTATTCTTAGACTCCAGTAGTTTTCATAATATTGATTACATAGATGTTATACCATCAACTGTTTATGGTTTTTATATTTTATATTATCTGTTTTATTTTAAAATGTATTTGAATGTTTATACTATTTTAGTAAATGTGTTTTTTGGGGTTTTACATTTTTTATATTTTGTTGTCTACATTAATTTATTTTTGTGAATTTTCTCTCTCTCTCTCTGTATATATATATTCACTGAAAAAACCATAGGTTTCAGGGACGTTATAGTTATAAATTAGCATAAAAAAACCTTAGATATTCACTGAAAAAAACAGAGGTTTCAGGGACATTATAGTTAGTTGGATATTTCACTCGTACAAAACCAGAGAAATTTGACCGTTATAGTTAGTTGAGCTAACTATAACTTGCGCCCCCGCAATGCACTTCTGATGACGTCACATATTACATCACTCATGACATGGTCAGTGACATCACTCATGACATCACTGATGACATCTCAAATGACATCACTGATGACATCATCCAGTGACTGAGTGTTTTCTAAAAAGTTTGAGAATGTTATATATATATATATATTTATATATATACGCCAAGGTGTATTGAAGAATGAGTGGGTGCATGAGTGGCTGAATGGATGATTTAGTGGGTGCGTGACTGACTGTATAAGTGAGTGATTAAACGTGTGTAAGTGAATGCATGGGTGAATTACTAATCTGTGTGAAAGTCTGTATCAGTCTGTCAGTTGTTGTGTAAGTGGCTGCATATGTTGGTGAGTAGCTACATGAGTGTCGACATGGCTTAATGGTTGGTTGTCTGAGTAGCTGTATGGGTGCCTGAGTGTCTGTGTGGGTGGTTGGGGGTGTATGACTCCCTGCATGGATGTGTGAGTGGGTGATTCACTGGGTGTATGAGTTCATGAGTGCATCTGTGAGGGGCTGTATGGGTGAGTGAGTATGCATATGGCTGTGTTGGTGAGTGAATGGATGTCTCAGTGGTATATGTGTGAGTAACTAAATATGGGAAAGGCAGTATATGTGAGTGTTGGAGTATATAAGTGACTATATGTGAGAGTGAGTGATTGTGAGAGTGGCTGTATGGATGAGTGTGTGCTTGTGTCAGTGATTGTATAAGAGAGTAAGTATGTGTTAGTATTTGTATGAATAAGTGAGGTGGTGTGTGTATAACTGTATAAGTGAGTAAATGGCAGTGTGATTAATTCTTTGGGTGACTGACTAGGTGTGTGAGTAACTCAATGGGTGAGTGGCGGTGTGTGAGTATCTGTATAGGTGTATGCGTGCATATATCAGTGGCTGTATTGATAAGTGGCTGCGTGAATGAGCGACTGTATGGATGAGTGAATGTGTGTGTAGACCTATGAATCAGTGAGTGGGTTTGTACTAACTGGTATTGGTGAGCCTATGGTTTCGAAAATGGTAGTCTGTATTTTAGAGTGGGTGTATGAAAGGTTATATTAGGGTGTGAGGAGGTGCATCAGATATTAAGTGGACGATGTCATCAGTGATGTAATTTGAGATGTCATCAGTGATGTCATTTGAGATGTCATCAGTGATGTCACTGACCATGTCATGAGTGATGTAATATGTGACGTCATCAGCAGTGCATTGCGGGTGCATGAGGTATAGTTAGATCAGCTAACTATAACGTCTGAATTTCTCTGGTTTGTATGAGTGAAATGTCAGCCTAACTATAACGTCCCTGAAACCTGTGGTTTTTCAGTGAATTTCTACGGTTTTTAAAAATGCAAATTCCTAAATATAACGTCCCTGAAACCTGTGGTTTTTTGTCAGCAAATTTCTAAGGTTTTTAAAATGCAAATTCCTAACTACAATGTCCCTGAAACCTGTGTTTTTTTCATGGAATTTCTAAGAATTTTTAAAATATAAATTCCTAACTATAACATCCCTGAAACCTCTGTTTTTCAGTGAATTTCTTAGGCTTTTTAAATGCTAATTTCTAACTATAATGTCCCTGAAACCTGTTGCTTTTTCAGTGAATTTCTAAGGTTTTTTAAATGCTAATTCCTAACTTTAACGTCCCTGAAACCTGTGGTTTTTTCAGTGACTTTCTAAGGTTTTTAAACCATTTTATTTATGAAAAGATGTTTGTAACTATTTTTTTGCCATGATTTTTTATGTATTTTTATAAACTTTTAAAATAATTATAATAACTTTTTTTAAATATATATGACATAGCTGATCAAAGATTTATAGTGTTATTTATTTGAATTAACTTTGTTTTCTTGATTGTAATTTTGTACAGTGTGATATTATATAACAGAATTTTGAATTAAAAAAAGAAAATTTATATATAATATTTTAGCATATTTTTGTACTATTTTTTGCTAAATTGAATTTTGTATGATTGCTTTTAATAGTATGAAAGATGTTATGTTCTTTTCTTATAATAACTATCTTCTTTATATATATATACTTTTTTTTTTTTTACAAAAAAGGGTTGCGCACCGTACAGGAATCTACGCGGTGGGATCGCGGATCCGTTATACGAATATCACTCTAAAATACATATTTAGAACAAATTAATATTTGTTTTTGTCGTAGAGGTTTATTACTGAGTACATAAAAATTGTAATAAAGAAGTTATAAATTTGTTTAAAAATTTTTTTGTAACATATGTTTGTGGACTCAGTGGTATTGCATACCGGTCATGGATCTACACGTTGGGTGCGCGAATCCGTTACACGAATGTAACCCTAAAATACATACTTACACTGAAATAATATATTTTTTCAACAGAGGTTTATTAATCAATCCAAAAAATTACTATTAGTGTTCTTGTGCAATATTTTTAAGATGTTTAAAACACATGTATGTATGCTGCACCATCGTGCACCGGAAGCATATGGGTCACAAATCCTGCCAGCACGTATTTCTGGGATCGCATAGGGGTCACGACTCCGGCATAAATTTTAAAAGTACGAAATATGAATGTTTGAAGTGTAAATATCTGTTTTGCATAAAGACTTTCCATTGAAATACTTTGAAACACAATAGCCTAATAGTAATTTACAGTTTTATATTACATTTAGTACATTTTACGGGTGCGCAACGCATCCGCGATGGGTGTGCGACCCGTACGCGACTCCATGTGACATCGAAAGAAAGCTTCTCATTGGTTAAAGAGCTTTTCATTTTCTTGGTGGGTGGAACCAACACCTGTTCCAGTCCTTTCATTTTGGGTGTGTCTGCTTTTAAGACTACCTTTTTTGTAGGCTCTGTTAATTCTTTATTTTCTTTGGTGTTACTCATTTTTGAATATACAACATGGCATCAGCTTTTCCAGCAGAGGAGCAGCATGAGGATATGGAAGAGGTGGAGGAGCCACTAAAGAAAAGAAAGGGAAGCATAGTGTGGGCTTTTTTTACTGTCCCTAAAGGCGAAAAAAAATTCAATGCTCGCAAGGTGACCTGTACGATCTGCAAAAAAGTCATCTGCAGAGGTTCTGACAGAAGTACTCATGCTGTACTTCTTCAATGAAGAAGCACCTGGAAACCCTCCACCATGTTAATCTCGCACGAGAGATGATGGAGCACCAAAAGAGAGAGCAAGCAGCCACTGATGATGGAAGTCAACCATCTACATCTGCAGGGGTTGAATTGACCACACCGCAACCTCTAATCGTTCCCAAGTTGGCTGATGCAGGTATTCATTGTCGCGAATGCTTGACAACTCTTTATGTTGGAGAGCTCTCCATTGATGCCATCAAGGCTCTCCTGAGAGCACATAAGTGCTATTTTTTTTTTTTTAGTTTTGTTGTTTCTGTTTCTTCGTTTAAAAGAAACATCACAGTTGGACTCTTTAACTTCTATTTTTTATTTTTAAAAATTGAAAAACACCCAAAAAATAAAACAAAATAAGAAAATACAAAAAAATATAACATTGTTCTGAAAAGAAAAACGGTTCTCATGGAACCTATAATGGTTAACAATAGAAAAATTGTATGTAGTGAAAGTGATTGCTTGTATGAATGTGTGTATGATCAATTTTAGAGTTGTGCATAAGTAGTGTCTCAGTGAGTAGATGAGTGCATGCATAATACGGAAGTGAATGAATGACTGAAAGAATAGTGCTTGGGTGATTTAATATGTGCATAATTAGTGGCAGAGCGAATGGATGACTGTATGCATAGTACCTGAGCGAATGGTTGAGTGTAAGAGTAGTGTTTGAATGATTGCATGAGTGCATTCGTAGTGCCTGAGTCATTGTATGAGTATATGTGTAGTGTCTGAGTAATTTCATGAATGCCTGGGTACTGCCGGATTGAAAGAATGAGTGCAACAGTACTGCCTGAGTCTTTCTATGAGTGCAGGTGAATTGCCTGGATGATTGGATGAGTGCTTGGGTAGTACCTGAGTGAATGGAAGAGTGCATGGGTAGTGCTTGAGGGAATGGATGAGTGCAAGGGAAGTGCCTGAGTGAATGGTTTAGTGCAAGAGTAGTGCCTGGGTGATTGCATGACTGCGTAGGTAATGCCTGATTGATTGGGTGTGTGTATAGGTAGTGCTTCCTTGATTGCATGAGTGCATGGGTAGTGCCTGAGTGAATGGATGAGTGCATGGGTACTGCCTGAGTGAATGGCTGAGTGCAAGAGTAGTGACTGAGTGATTGCATGAGTGCATGGGCAGTGCCTGGGCGATTGCATGAGTGCAGGGGTAGTGCCTGCGTGATTGGATGAGTGCATGGGTAGTGCCTGAGTGGAAGGATGGGTGCAAGGGTAATGCCTGGGTCATTTGACTAGTGCAAGGGAAGTGCCTGAGTGAATGGATGACTCCATGGGTAGTGCCTGAGTAAATGCTTGACTGCAAGAGTAGTGCTTGACCTTTGTATGAGTGCATGGGTAGTGCCTGGATGAATGCATAAGTGCAGAGGTACTGTCTGGGGGATTGGATGAGTGCATGGGTAGTGCCTGAGTGAATGGTTGAGTGCAAGGGTAGTGCCTGGGCGATTGCACGATTGCATAGGTAATGCCTGATTGATTGGATGTGTGTATAGGTAGTGCCTCCTTGATTGCATGAGTGTATGGGTAGTGCCTGAGTGAGTGGATGAGTGCATGGGTACTGCCTGAGTGAATGGTTGAGTGCAAGATTAGTACCTGACTGATTGCATGAGTGTATAGGTAGTGCCTGTGTGATTGCATGAGTGCAGGGGTAACGCCTGGGTGATTGTATGAGTGCAAGGGAAGTACCCGAGTGAAAGTATGAGTGCAAGGCTGATGCCTGGGTCATTGGATGAGTGCATGCGTAGTGCTTGAGAGAATGGATAAGTGCATGGGTAGTGTCTGAGTGAATGATTGAGTGCAAGAGTAGTGCCTGAGTGATTGCATGAATGCATGGGTAGTGCCTGGGTGATTGCATGACTGCAGGGGTAGTGCCTGGGTTATTGTATGAGTGCATGGGAAGTACCTGAGTGAAAGTATGAGCGCAAGGCTAATGCCTGGGTCATTGCATGAGCGCATGGGTAGTGCTTGAGGGAATGGATGAGTACATGGGTAGTACCTGAGTGAATGGATTGGTGCAACTGTAGTGCTTGGGTCATTGGATGAGTGCATGGGTAGTGCCTGAATGAATGGATGAGTGCATGGGTACTGCCTGAGTGAATGGAGTAGTGCAAAGGTATTGAATAGGTGACTGGATGAGTGTATGGGTAGTGCCTGAGTGAATGGATTAGTGCAACTGTAGTGCCTGGGTCATTGGATGAGTGCATGGATAGTGCCTGCGAGAATGGATAAGTGCATGGGTAGTACTTGAGTGATTGCATGAGTGCATGGGTAATGCCTGGGTGATTGCATAAGTGCAGGAGTACTGCCTGAGTGATTGGATGAGTGCATGGGTAGTGCCTGAGTGACTTCATGAGTGCAAGGGTAAACTCTGGGTGCTTAGATCAGTGCATGGGTAGTGCCTGAGTAAAAGGATGACTGCAAGAGTAATCCCTAGGTCATTGGATGAGTACATGGGCAGTTCCTGAGAGAATGGATGAGTCTGAGCGAATGGTTGAGTGCAAGAGTAGTGCCTGAGTGATTGCATGAGTACATGGGCAGTGCCTGGGTGATTGCATGAGTGCAGGGGTAGTGCCTGGGTGATTGGATGAGTGTATGAGAAGTACCTGAGTGAAAGTAGGAGTGCAAGGGTAATGCCTGGGTTATTGCATGAATGCATGGGTAGTGCCTGAGTGAATGGATGCGTGCTTGGGTAATGCCTGAGTGAATGGTTGAGTGGAAGAGTAGTGCCTGGGTGGTTGCATATGTGCATGGGTAATACCTGAGTGATTAGATGTGTGTATAGGTAGTGCCTTCTTGATTGCATGAGTGCATAGGTAGTACCTGAGTAAATCGTTGAGTGCAAGAATAGTGCCTCAGTGATTGCATGAGTACATGGGCAGTGCCTGGGTGATTGGATAAGTGCATGGGTAGTGCTTGAGTGACTTCATGAGTGCAATAGTAATGTCTGGGTGCTTAGATCAGTGCATGGGTAGTGCCTGAGTAAAAGGATGATTGCAACAGTAATCCCTGGGTCATTGTATGAGTGCATGAGTAGTACCTAAGGGAATGGATGAGTGCCTGGATAGTGCCTGAGTAAATGGTTGAGTGCAAGAGTAGTGCCTGGGTGATTGCATGATTGCATAGGTAATGCCTGATTGATTGGATATGATATAGGTAGTGCCTCCTTGATTGCATGAGTGCATGGGTAGTACCTGAGTGAGTGGATCAGTGCATGGGTACTGCCTGAGTGAATTGTAGAGTGCAAGATTAGTACCTGACTGATTGCATGAGTGCATAGGTAGTGCCTGTGTGACTCCATGAGTGCATGGGTAATGCCTGGGTGATTGTATGAGTGCATGGGAAGTACCTCAGTGAAAGTATGAGTGCAAGGCTAATGCCTGGTTCATCGGATGAGTGCATGCGTAGTGCTTGAGAGAATGGATAAGTGCATGGGTAGTGTCTGAGTGAATGGTTGAGAGCAAGAGTAGTGCCTGAGTGATTGCATGAATGCATGGGTAGTGCCAGGGTGAATGCATAAGTGCAGAGGTACTGTCTGGGTGATTAGTTGAGTGCATAAGTAGTGCCTGAGTGACTTCATGAGTGCAAGGGTAATGTCTGGGTGCTTAGATCAGTGCATAGATAGTGCCTGAGTAAAAGGATGACTACAAGAGTAATGCCTGGGTCATTGGATGAGTGCATGAGTAGTGCGTGAGAGAATGGATGAGTGCATGGGTAGTGCCTGAGTGAATAGTTGAGTGCAAGAGTAGTGCCTGAGTGATTGCATGAGTACATGGGTAGTGCCTGTGTGATTTCATGAGTGCAGGGGTAGTGCCTGGGATATTGTATGAGTGCATGGGAAGTACCTGAGTGAAAGTATGAGTGCAAAGCTAATGCCTGGGTCATTGCATGAGTTCATGGGTAGTGCTTGAGGGAATGGATGAGTGCATGGGTAGTGCCTAAGTGAATGGATTGGTGCAACTGTAGTGCCTGGGTCATTGGATGAGCGCATGGATAGTTCCTGAATGAATGGATGAGTCCATGGGTACTGCCTGAGTGAATGGATTAGTGCAAAGTTATTGAATGGGTGACTGGATGAGTGCATGGGTAGTGCCTGAGTGAATGGAGTAGCGTAACCGCAGCGCCTGGGTCATTGGATGAGTGCATGGGTAGTGCCTCTGAGAATGGATAAGTGCATGGGTAGTACCTGAGTGATTGCATGAGTGCATGGATAGTGCCTGGGTGATTGCATAAGTGCAGGAGTACTGCCTGAGTGATTGGATGAGTGCATGGGTAGTGCCTGAGTGACTTCATGAGTGCAAGGGTAAACTCTGGGTGCTTAGATCAGTGCATGGGTAGTGCCTGAGCAAAAGGATGACTGCAAGAGTAATCCCTAGGTCATTGGATGAGTACATGGGTAGTTCCTGAGAGAATGGATGAGTGCATGGGTAGTACCTGAGCAAATGGTTGAGTGCAAGAGTAGTGCCTGAGTGATTGCATGAGTACGTGGGTAGTGCCTGGGTGATTGCATGAGTGCAGGGGTAGTGCCTGGGTGATTGGATGAGTGTATGAGAAGTACCTGAGTGAAAGTATGAGTGCAAGGGTAATGCCTGGGTCATTGCATGAGTGCATGGGTAGTGCCTGAGTGAATGGATGGGTGCTTGGGTAGTGCCTGAGTAGATGGTTGAGTGGAAGAGTAGTGCCTGTGTGATTGCATGAGTGCATGGGTAATGCCTGAGTGATTATATATGTGTATAGGTAGTGCCTCCTTGATTGCATGAGTGCATGGGTAGTGCCTGAGTGAATGGTTGAGTGCAAGAATAGTGCCTCAGTGATTGCATGAGTACATGGGCAGTGCCTGGGTGATTGCATAAGTGCAGAGGTACTGCTTGGGTGATTGATAAGTGCATGGGTAGTGCCTGAGTGACTGCATGAGTTCAAGAGTAATGTTTGGGTGCTTAGATCAGTGCATGGGTAGTGCCTGAGTAAAAGGATGACTGGAAGAGTAATCCCTGGGTCATTGGATGAGTGCATGGGTAGTACCTGTGTGAATGGCTGAGTGCAAGAGTAGTGCCTGAGTGGTTGTATGAGTACATGGGTAGTACGTGTGTGATTGCATGAGTGCAGGGGTAGTGCCTGGGTAATTGCATGAGTGCATGGGTTGTGCCTGTGTGAAAGGAAGAATGCAAGGATAATGCCTGGGTTATCCTATTACTGCAAGAGTTGCGCTAGAGAGAATAGATGAGAGCATGGGTAGTGTTTGCGTGAAAGGATGACTGCCTGGCTGATTACATCAGCAACATGATGATAGTTTTCAAATAGTGTAAAGGATCAACATTATTTATATTAGAAACAAATAACATATAAATAAACTTTAAACATTTTTTCATGTTATCATGCATATTATATTATGTATTCCTACCTTTCAAGTAATTTAGATACATTACTCAGTAGAAGTATTTTAGAGTAGTATTGTCTTAAACAGCATTAAAACTCTTTTCAAACTTCACCAGTAGCTACTATAAAGATGAAGAAGAAAAACTGTTATTTAATGTAATATATTACAGAAATTATAATATTATATTTTTAAGAACACAACATAAATTTAGAATTACATAACATTTTCAGTTTCCCTTTTTTGCTGTTCTCAGATTCCACTTAACTTCACCATACACAGTGATTTCAATGTAGTATCATCATTGAACAGTGGGGAAAAAAAACAATCAATTTGATTGTAGAAAAAAAAACAAATCAGCGTAGAGCATAATTTCAATATGTGTAGCTATGTGTTTTCCTATCTACACTTTGTTAATTACTTCCTTCATCTACATTAACTCTATTATTTATCTCAAATACATTTGCCAAAATGTGGGCTCTCATTTACATCTGGTAGAATATAGACAACAAATATATAAACTATTTCCTTTTAAACACAATTTTGCAAATGAAATATCAATTAGCGCAGATAATATTCCAAAGACTAATTATAAATACTAATAGTTTGCACTCCTGTCTACTTTCAGTTCACATCTTCCCAATAGGCCGAATGATGTACTCAAAACTTTGGCTGCAGAAATAGCAAATATGAATTTGGTTATTCATAACGCAATCTAGGTTTGAATTCCAAGTGGGCATCATTGCAATGTGTCCATCCTTTATTACACTTTAAATAGACAGTATAGGTTCCAGATGTTGTAGTAGGTTCATCATGGAAAATAATAGCCACTGCTATAAAAGTTCTTCCTGAAATAGATATTTGACTTGTAATACAATTTTTAATTTTGGTTTCCAATTTTCTTCCATTTGCTCTACAACGTTGTAGCATTAAAATGAGATATTTTCCAAATCTGTCTATATGTAATGTAGACAGCATCTCTGATCTACAATGCGAAGATTTCATATTCTGATTGGCTGTTTTTATCAATTTGTTAAAAGGTACTGATTTGCAGTCTGGTATTGTCACGTATATGAATCGTTCTGTTTGTATTTCAGTGGTAGAAGTAAATGAACACTCTTCACATTTATGATCCCATCTGTAACTTAGTCCAAATAAGTTTTCAATCTGTATTCCTTCATGTTCTAATACTCCAAGCATAAGCATTAGAATTTATTGTGCATCTTGTTGTATATTAAGAGTAAATGTCAAAGAACCAGTACATATATCCAAAAGATGCCGAATGCCAGAAGCAGTATGGATTTTACTTCTGTCAGTTACCAACTGTTGAAATACATGATGTAGTAAAGAACAGAATCTTTTTTCACAATTTCCCATGATTTCATGATGAAGATCTTGTAGATAAAACACAACATTCAGAATCACATAAGCATAACAGTTGATACCTAAACTATTTTTGAACTGGTATCCTACAATGTCATCAACAGTTTCCATTTTCTTTTTCTTTACGCCTTCAAGTTTCTATTCAATTGTTTTCTTTTCTTGAACCTCAGTTGAATGTTTGACATATTTCCATTTTGGACACACTACAAGTTTCTCATATAGGGGATATTCACCTAAATCAGGTGTATAAAGTCTTCTTGAACGATTATACTCTCTTACACAATTTGCATCAGCATTAACCTATTTCTCATTGAAATCTATCAAATAAAAGCCAGACAATGCAACGTATGCCATTCCCTCTTTGAACACTGTACTTCCAATATTTACAAAAGCACTGTCTATACTTAAACCTTGAGATTTATGAATAGTTACTGCATATGCTAATGACAGAGGAAACTGTTTTCTGCGAACATACAAATCTTTTACAAGCAAAAAACGTACAACACAATGCCCAATCTGTCTTACCTCTTTAATCTGATCAAATTTTATAATCAAAAATTCTATTCCATCTCTGTTCTGAAATTTTACAAAATCAACAACTTTTCCCATTGCTCCATTTACTAAACCTTCTTCTACATTCAAATCACGCCATAAAATTACCCGACAGTTTATACATACATGTAAAGTCTTTTCTAAGCCTGCAGTTTTAGCTGGAGACTTTTCCAAAGAATGCAATTTAGCCTGCAGTTTCTCTGTAAGAAGAATAGTCACCCCCTGCTGTTCACTTTTATCAATAGCTTCAATTTCCACTATTTGTTGTTTTTCCAGTTTCAAAAGTTCTTGATTAAATGTAGAACACTCTTGCAGTGGAGACATTAGGCAAACTGTAGACTTCTTTTCTCCAAGCTTATTGTACATTACTTCAGCCGCTGTGTTTCCAGTCGTAAACAAGTTCCTAGTAGCTGACTTTCTAAAGCTTGTTTACCATGTTTCGTTAAGACACCAATTCTTATGTCTTGAAGAATATTTCGATAATCTTCATCACTTGCTTGTCGCATATTCTTAATAAGTTCTTTATATTCAAAATGTAACTAAATGTTCACATTTTCAATTCTTCCCAAAGATTTCCTAGTGTCTTCATGGACAAGTGTTTTAATAACAGGTTGTCCTTTTACAGGAGTTAGTTGTAGTAGATCTCCGAATACAATTAAATGTTTTCCTTCAAACAGAACATCCTAATCTGTTTTTTAAATCTATTGCATTCTCAAGTGTACAAAGGCAAGCATTAAGTTTGAGACCATGCTCACCTCATCAATATTAAAAGTTTCATTTTCTTCAGTACTCTTGACACTTCATAACAAGCTTCTTCAGATAGCTTCTGATATTCCAATTTATTATCATGTTCAACTGGTAGTATAAAAAATCTATGTAAAGTAATCCCTTTAATGTTGTGTGCTGCTAATCCAGTTGGAGCTGTTACAACACAAGATAAATGTGATTCTGTAGTTTTATGTAGATAACTGGTCAAAACTTTAATTAAGAAACTTTTTCCTGTTCCAGCTTGACCACTGATGTACGTTAGAATAGGTTTAAATGATGAACATTGGCATTCTTTTATTCATGCAGCAAACCATGTTGTATCTGTTGTGTCACTTGTAGATATATTTCTTTTTGTTCAATATTTAGTTGTTCTTCTAATTTTTCCAATTGAATAATATCCTGTTGTGCTTGTTGCATTGCAGTTTCTACCTCATTCATGGCTATTGCTGCTTCATTTTTGATAATTGGTTGTCCCAGTGGATCTCTTGACTCAGTGGACCAGAACTTTGACTATCTTGAGAACTTTCTCTAGCAATTTTAAGCTGCAATAGTAGTTTCTTGTTCATTCTCATCATTTAAAATTTGTAGATATGTAGAGAAAATTGTGCACCGAATACTATCTTTACTTGCATTAAAAGAATCTTCATATCAGTCGAAATCTCCAAGTAATTCCGTTTCATTACGCCAAGTCTTGAACAGTTGCAGAAGTGCTAAATAGAAAAATTCCCTCTTATCTGGACTTTCGCAACTCAGTTTTCTGTGATTAATAAGATTTCCTTTGGCATGTTTTACCAAACATCCGTCATATCAAATTACTGCATATTTTTAATCTTTTATATTTTCTGTTACTTTTCTTTTAAAGCTGTAATGTTGAAGTATTTCATACAGAGATAGGTTTTCGAGATGTGGACTCCTTTTGGGATAGTATGTATCCAACATATTAGTTTTAACAATATCTGTACCTTCTGGTTCATTCTGTGCTAAGTATTCAATTTCTTGTAAAGATTTCAATACTCTATTTCGTGTGGAGGCAAGACCTAAACTTGCCCAAATGATTCCTCTTGACTTTGAATATAAACGGGCAGAGCTCAAGCGATCCGAACATTCATAGGATCCCATCTCTCGATGGGAAAGCATTTTCAAGCTAAAGCTATGCAATTTCTTACTAAGACTCTTCTCTTGTGAAATTTCTTCCCACATTTCCTTCATCTCTGTCTTTTCAGATTTAGGTTATATATGATGTAACATAGCGAGCAACAGCATTTGAATTATCTGCAACATATTGAATATCCATGTTTGCATTCCACATTTTCAAAATAACTGGATTGTAGTCATTAATGTACTTTGAATCTTCGGTTCTTTTTAAGTTATATGTATTCTTCAGAGATTTCTGAGTTATTGTATGCCTTACTGTTGACAAAAAACTATTTACTCTTCCTTTAGAAATTATTGGACATGGGAATCCAAAACGACATTTTGTATAAAATTTCCCATTACACTTGTATTTTCGTCGACAGTATTTCCCACATCGATGACTTTGAAACCGCAAAACTTGTTGTCTCAAACTCTTTTCTCCTCCTTGTCTTGGAATGGCACATGTAACATACTGTTCGATGAAAGACAAAACAGTTTCATCAGTATCAGTTCCAAATTTTGGAGCATTCTTTATCCATAATAGCATGTGTAAATGAGGAGCACCTCTGACTTGGTACTCTTTTCACCAAAAGAAATCAGTAACTTCTCCAAGAAGTGGAATATTTTTATTGCAGATAAATGACATCATACTTTAAAACCTATGGTTAAAATACCTGCAGACATTTACAGGATCCAAGGAACCGAGTTCTCCAGGTGTCTTCAATTCAATATTTTTAACATTTGAATTTGCTTCTCATAGAAATTCAAGTAAATCGTCCCACGCATATTAAGCACAGTTAAGTGTTACAAACCATGTAGGGGTACCTAACTTTCTTAACATACATTTAAGTTCACCATGACGACAAAACCAATATTCATTAGTACCACGTTGACATGCCATCAAATTAATTAACTGTGATTCAAAATTTTCATCTCTTTGTTGAACTTTGTCCATGAATTGTTTTGCAGAAACATGTGGAAGATGAACTCCTGTTTTTAATATGTGGTTCACTGCATATGAAAGTGCAGACAAATCAATTTTAAAAAGAAGATGAAATATATATGGAATGCACTGTCGAAATCTTGGATCTTCAGAGTACAATCTTATCGAGTAGTATTCTGAAGCTGGAATCTGCACAGCTCGCTCATCAAATCGTCCACCTTTTCCAGTGGGGAACAGCTGTGGAAAACAACGAGCTTCTAAACATTTTTCCCATACACTCATGGGAGTTTCCTTTGCTTCTTTCATTTGAAATAATTCAATACTGTTTCCTAACACTTCTTTTGAATGCAGAGGATGTATAGTAAAATGTTCATAAATCTCTTCACTCCTGGACTTGTCCACTTTTTCAATTTGGCCACTTGAAATTTCTGTTTCATCTTCTAAGCATATTACCTGTTCAGCAACATTTACATTCTTATAATAAATATTATTTTGTATCAGATATAATGTAGCCTTTTGAAGTTTATTAACATCTACAAACTCTTGCCATATTTTTTGACTCTTTGTTGGTACACGATTTACTAGAATAACTACTGGCTCATTTTCTTCCCTGTCTACACCAACAGTTTCAATATTTTTCTTAAAATCTAAAGGTAAGTACACAACTCTTCCTTTTAGACCTCTTTGTAAATCTGTTGGTGGCAGCTTACCTGTTTTAGGCTCCATACGAATTATGGCTTGCAAATGGGTGTACAGATTGAATAAGAATGGACTCATATGCATTCAAATCTACCAGTTCCTGAGGAATAGCTACCAACTCTAAGTTGTTATGTACTGCTCTAGCTGGCATTTTGTTCTTTTCTAATTTGTTGTAACTATATTTACAAATAACTTGATTGGCAGCCAACTCAAACTGACCTTCTACCAACAAATAAGCACCAAATTGCTGCCACTTATTTTCCTTTTCACTTATTAAATATAAATCAACATCCCTAGTTTGACTTCTATAGTGAGTACATCGACAACAAATACAAACATAGGTTGGTTTTTCACATGAAACTGTCTTAAACTTTGTAATTTCGTCTTTAAACTCATCAATGCTAATGTCTTTCCCATGTTCTTCAACACCTACACTTATCAAGCTCTCACTTTCTCCACACTCCTCTTGTGAACCAAAAAACGAAACTGTATATCATCACAAACTTTTTGTACATCTGATACTGAACCGTGCAAAAGAGCTGTGTTCATTTCACTTAAACATAATGCAGGAGTATTTACATAGTAGAGTCTCCTTACTAACTTCCGCATTTCTGAGTGCTGTACTGCTAACATTCTTAAATGATGAAAATTACTTTTACACACATTTCTTGAAAGACAAGCCAGAGAATGACCCTGCAACTTAGTATATTTATTTATTTTACGTGGATCTACTCCTTGTAACATCTTAGGGGTCGATTCCGATTCGGGCCGGAAAACGTACCGACCGACTCGGAGCCGGAATTCAATCCGACCGATACGTACCGGTGCAGCCCGACCCGCAAAGTACGATGAGAAGCGTGCAAAACCCGACCGTCTCGTACGGAACACAAGCCGAACGACCGAGCCGCGCGGAAAACAGCAATCCGGCCGGAAAAACACGCGAATCGAACCGACCGACATGTACCCGGAACAATCCCGAACGAAACGTACCCGCGAACTCCTACCCGCCAAGTACGATGCAACGCGTGGAAAACACGACCGAGTCGCACGGAGGACAAGCCGTACGACCGACACGCATACAAAACTGCGAGCCGAAACAATCCAAAACACCGCGACCGACGCGTACACAGCATAGAAAACAGCACAAACACAGCGTGAACGACTCGGAGAAGCTCGTACGAGACAACTGCAGGGTCCGACTCGGTCACAAGAACGTCTCCTACATGCACAAAAAGTACAAAGGGAAAATACACAAAAAAGGCCAAACAAGCAATTACAAAGCCAATAAATACTGGGGGGAGGGAACAAAGACACACCCACAACTCCACCCATATAAAGGACACAAATCCCTACCATGATCCTTTGCAAATTCAAATTACCTGCCAGCACTCAACAGACAGCAACCACACACCCACAGCTCATCCATCACACAAGCCACACACCATCAGCACCTCAACAAATAGCACCCTCACATACACCCAGCAAAACACACACTCACACACCTTCACCTGCACACCAACACACACATCACTCACCATCACCACCCATCACCATGCCCCCAAAGAAGAATCATAAGTTCCTAGATAGTGAATTGGAAGTCCTGGTAGATGAGATCCTCAGGGTAGAGCCACAGCTGTTTGGTACACTGGTCCAACAGACACCCATGGCGCAGAAAACCAAGATGTGGGAGAGGATCGTCGACAGGGTGAACGCACAATCACCATGTTTGCGCACAAAGGGAGACATCCAGAACAGGTGGTATGACGTGCGCAGGAGGGTCAGGGAGCTGTTGAAGAAGGACTACCTATTGAGCCAACACACCGGCAGTGGCCCTCCTGCCAAACCAGTATACCTCAGGCCCTGGGAGGAGAAGGTGCGGGCCATCCTACCACCAGTCAGCGTATATGGACTAGAAAACATCCCAGAGCCTGCTGAGTACACAACAAATGTACACAATAATGTGCCACAATACACACACATCACTGTCAAGGGAGAGTCAAACCATGCACCCTTAGCAAATACACACCAACCAGAACAGAATCATCCCAAAATGTGTATGTCAGTCAGATAAACACAACACATGCCATCTCATAGTGATATGTAACTGTGTCATCACATGTACAAACACAACTACAACAACAGCTAGGCAGTGGCACAAATATAACTAACAAACACATCCAGACATGTAGCCACCACTACAACACCACCTCACAGTGAAGCCCACTCAAAGGAAGGAATTCTGTGTATGCTGGGCAAGTCAGTGTAGCCAACAGCATCATGGGAGTCGTAGTCACAGATATTGCCCACCCTCACAATGCGCACATCAACACCACCATGAACCATGCCCACATCACAGGGAGTGGAAAACAACTGACAAGATGGCTGACACTGGCTACTGCTGTGGGGAGCACAAGGCCCTGCCGGGAACTGTGCACCAACCAACAGCAGGACACCACTGACTGACATCCTGAAAGACAACTTGCACTCCCTGCAATAGAAGCACGTTCCATGGTGGGATATCTGGCTGGGTGGGAAGGTGGACTCACAGCCCTGACCATAGTTACCAGCAGCTCCACTCACACACACCCCTAACTCAAACGCCACACAACTCACCTGGGAGAATGCATTGCCTCACACTCCAATCAAATATCCCACAAAGAACCACAACCCTGGGTCATGCTGAGTGAAGCACAGGGACACACATGGGACTTGTAGCAAAACTAACACCAGGATAACACTGTCAGCCATCTTGTCAGCACAGGCACACAACCCCACAGGGAAGCAGAGTCAAAAGGAAGGAAGCATGGGCATGCTGGGAAGGGGGGTGGAGGCAATAGCATGATGGGAGTGGTAGTCACAGCCCAACATCCCCCACCCACATGGCCCAGCAAGCTCACACCCAAGCATGCACACCTCACAGGGAGTGAAAAGCCACTTCAAAGATGTCTGACAATGGTGCTCTGTTGTGGGGAGCACAAGGCCCTGCTGGGAACTGTGCACCAACCAACAGCAGGACACCACTGACTGACATCCTGAAAGCCAACTTGCACTCCCTGCAATGGAAGCACGTTCCATGGTGGGATATCTGGCTGGGTGGGAAGGAGGACTCACAGCACTGACCATAGTTACAAGCAGTTCTCCTCACACACACCCTCAACACTAACTCCACATAACCCACCTGGGAGAATGCAATGCCTCACACCCTAATTGAATATCCCACAAAGAACCACCACCCTGGGTGATGCTGTGTGAAGCACAGGGACACACATGGGACTCGTAGCAAAACTAACACCAGGATAACACTGTCAGCCATCTTGTCAGCACAGGCACACAACCCCACAGGGAAGCAGAGTCAAAGGAAGGAAGCATGGGCATGCTGGGAAGGGGGTGGAGGCAATAGCATGATGGGAGTGGTAGTCACAGCCCAACATCCCCCACCCACATGGCCCAGCAAGCTCACACCCAAGCATGCACACCTCACAGGGAGTCAAAGGCCACTTGTTTGTTTGTTTGAAAAGTTTTATATAGCGCTGGCTAGACCCGGAGGTATCAGAGCGCTTTACCTGAGGCTACATATAGTTACAAAGTTACATCCGGTACAAGTACATCTGTTACTAGAACATTCAATAGAATAGAGAACGAGGCTAGTGGAGCATAGAGGGTGAGAGAGATAAGTAAGAGGGGCAACGAATGCAGATCAGGACACAGCTGACCGGCCACCAAAGGTCAGAGTCAAACAAGCGGGTAGGGATCCAGTAATCAGCACATCCAGAGCCGGCTATTCTTCACAGAGTCAAGTCCCAGAAATTAGGGAATGAAAAGGTCCGAGGGAGGGGACAAAAGGGTGCCTCACCATGATCATTGAGATAAGAGAAGGGTGAAGGAGGCTCCAGGGGGGTCGAGTAAGGGTGAAAGTCAAAAAGGTGGAACGATGCGCAGACCAGCTGCAAGAATCAGGCTGAGGGTATGCCGAGTGCATAAAATGGAGGACTCCGATTCAAGGACCCCAGGTACCTTGCATCAAAATGGCGGGATTGCGGGCGAGCACAAGTCTGGTAAAAAAGACAAAAAGGAAAAAAACCTACCCCAAGGCAGGGCTGAATGGGGGGCTGTCACCATATCTGGAGGTCTTCGAATGCTCAACGAGTCATCAGAATCCAGGAAAAGTGGGATAAACACGGGAGATCAGGCAGCAGCCTCGGAGAGGAAAGGCAGCTACGGGGTGATAACACTGAAGAGGGAAACAAAACTCGGTGATCTCGAGGCGGCTCAGTCGGTAGAAGAAAAAAAGATCCTCGTGTCTCCGTCGAAGCCCCAGAAGGGAGCCAGCAGGACATCAGGCATTTACGGCACAGGACCAGCATGATGACGAAGGCAATATCTCTAAGCTGCATTCTCGATGAATAATTCGTTACTGAGCGGAGAGATGTCCAGCACCCGCGTCTCGGGTCCGGAAGGAAGACGAGCGGCCGGAGGAGAGATCCCCCGCCATCTCACCAGCAGCGACTCCGGAAGAGACGGCCGAGGGGGGAGATCCCCCTCCATTATCCAGCAGCTACCCAGGAAGAAAGAAATAGTCATCGGTGGTTTCGTCAGGAAGGCAGGAGAGGAGGGAGAGCACGGCAGAGAGTCGAGGAGATCCATGCCAGATGTCCGGCTGGGTAGGAGACGGCCTCGGCGAGAAACCGGAGCCAATCTCCCCTATAGCTGGCTGTGCAGCTCCACCGGGCATCGGCCATGGTTGTTCAGTCACTGCGGAAGAAAGCAACGATCCTTTTTCTCCGCAAATCTTGAGCCCACAAGCGGGAGATTGGAGCGATGAGGACCGCAGACAAAACAGGACCTCAGGTGAGTAAGGGGGTCCAGGGATTTAAGCCAAAAAGGGAATCCCAAGCCGGGAGCTCCCGGCCGGAGCTCCTCACCTGTCGGCCATCTTGGTGCAAAGATGGCTGACACTGGTGCTCATTTGTGGGGAGCACATGGCCCTGCTGGGAACTGGGCACCAACCAACAGCAGGACACCACTGTCAGCCATCTTGCCATTGCTCTCACACTCACACACAGTGAAGTCCACCCAAAAGCAAGTAAGTATGGGCATGCTGGGAAGTGGGGTGGAGGCAATAGCATGATGGGAGTGGCAGTCACAGCCCAACATCCCCCACCCACATGGCCCAGCAAGCTCACACCCAAGCATGCACACCTCACAGGGAGTCAAAAGCCACTTCAAAGATGGCTGACACTGGTGCTCATTTGTGGGGAGCACATGGCCCTGCTGGGAACTGGGCACCAACCAACAGCAGGACACCACTGTCAGCCATCTTGCCATTGCCCTCACACTCACACACAGTGAAGTCCACCCAAAAGCAAGTAAGTATGGGCATGCTGGGAAGTGGGGCGGATGCAATAGCATGATGGGAGTGGTAGTCACAGCCCAACATCCCCCACCCACATGGCCCAGCAAGATCACACTCAAGCATGCACACCTCACAGGGAGTGAAAAGCCACTTCAAAGATGTCTGACAATGGTGCTCTGTTGTGGGGAGCACAAGGCCCTGCTGGGAACTGGGCACCAACCAACAGCAGGACACCACTGACTGACATCCTGAAAGCCAACTTGCACTCCCTGCAATGGAAGCACGTTCCATGGTGGGATATCTGGCTGGGTGGGAAGGAGGGCCGGATGTCAACCAAATACAACCAATGCAGACCATGTACACACCCCAACATTCACATAGAAATGCCCAAATAATGCAGGACAATGTGCTACACCAATATCAACCTCTGACTGTGACAACTTAGGACAATGCAATGTACAGGCCCGCATCCAGAGGCACAGTCACAACTGTCAGGTGTGTCAACCATTGATGCCTGCAGAAACATAACATACAATGTGTGTGTCTCCCAAAACAGGTGATGATGGGGACACAGCAGCAGACGCTGAGGATTCCCCATCCCAGGCTCAAGAGGATACGGAGCTCACTGGTGTGGAACAGCCTCTGCCCTCCTCGGATGAAGAAGACCCACCTGGCACCTCCCGGAGCAAGTCATCATGCAGCACCAGCAGGACCACCAGCTGCACCCCCTGCACCCACCCCTCCAACGACTGTCAACACACATACCACCCCTGCCGACATGGACAGACCAAGGAGCACCACCACCACCAGCACAGGGACCCTGGACCAACGTGGGGCCATGGACACCAACACCACCAACAACCCCCAAGGGGGCCCAGGGTCACCTGTGCGTGCCACCTCAGGTACTGCACGTGTCGCCAGGGGTGGTGGGAGGGGTGGGAGACATAGGTCGCTGATCGCAGAGTGGTCTGGACTGCATGATGACCCACAACTGGCACGCATAGCCGATGCGTACCAGTCCAGCACCGGAGAGCTCAGCCAGGTAGTGGGGCTCCTCAGGGACATTAAACAGCAGCAGGCTGCCCATCATGCCCGCTTGGACTCACACATGTCCCGCGTGGAGTCCAAGTGGGACACACTGCAAGAGATGACGGCGGTGCATAGGGATATATTACAATGTCTCCGCCAGAGGAGCAGCAACCAGTCAACACCTCCCTGTGTGCCCACAACATCTGGTGCTGAAACAACTGCAACTGCCACAGGGAGGGAGGATGACTCTGTCGGAGAGTCCCCTGCACCGCAGCAGCCTGCACTTGAGGGTCCCCCCAAAGAAGAGGGGCCGTCCGAGGAGGGGCAACTGAGAGGCCGATGGCCATGTGCAACCCCAGGAAGCCAAAACCTGTTCTGGATAATCACCTTTGTGCGCAAACTGTTCACCCTGTTGACTGCAACACAACTCCCCACATGACATGGGGAGTACAAGTCGGACCAATGTTTCAGATGACTGTGGACTTGATACAGGACATTTCTGCTGCCAGGACTTCCAATTCATCTAGGAACTTTTGATTGCAATCAAAATGTACAGCACTCACCATCCTGTGCACTATTCACACACATGTATGACAATAAACACACTAATACACCATACCTGCCTCTGTCGTGATTCCAACGTGGTTTCTGTCATGGAGATGATGACCAGCGAAATTACACTGTGCATTCTAACTGCTACAGCTAGTACAACACAGGCATGTGAGTCATGGCAATGTGACACACATGAGGGAGACACACCACCAGGGCTACACAACAATTACACACCTAGGCCATCTTACTCATTGCCTACACTGATGTTGCCAGGAAATACGGTGCAATGCACAGACACAACACCTATTCACAGTCTTTGTCAACTAGCCCACTGGTGCAGTAAGCAAATGTCAGTCAAATGTGTGACCACAGACAACGCACATCACAAAGTGAAGCACAGGTTTATTACACATTTGCTACATGTTGTAACCACTACAGATGCAAGGTAATCCCACCTGGCAGCAGGCACACAGTCAACAAGTGTAGAAGGAAGTAAGTCCATGGGTGTGGCGCACATCACCTGTAGGGACACGACAGCTACCACCCTGGAAGTCGAATCACGGTGTCGGGGATCACAGTTGACCAAACGACTCTGAAAGTACCCTGTGAAGGACAGAAATGACACACAGTCAAAAGCACTGAAGAACAGGACAGAACTGCAATACTCATGCCCAATACATGTCACAAGATACCCACCCAGAACCAAGTTAGCATGTCATCACTGTTGGGGAGTACAGACTACCTGTAAGGACACATCGCTACACGCATACAGTCATGTAGCACATGGACACACTCAAACAGCACCAGAGCACCACCAACACATATCATGCAAACTCACATCATTGACATGACATCTCTGGATACTCACATTCAGCTGAAGAAGTTGGTGATGAGCTGTGTGCGGACATCACCATCACCATCATCATCATCATCACTGGCATCGTGGTCCAGGCCAGGATCCTCCACAGGTGTCGGATGTTGGTCATCGTCATCCAGGATGAGAGGCAACTCCTTCCGCACTGCCAGGTTGTGTAGCATGCATCAGACAATGACAATCTTGCACACCTTTGCTGGGGCATATGGGAGGGCCCCTCCTGTCTTGTCCAGGCAGCGGAAGCGGCTCTTCAGGAGACCAAATGTCCGCTCAATCACTCTCCTTGTCCGACCATGTGCCTCATTGTAGCGCATCTGGGCTGGTGTCACAGGGTTCCTGAGGGCGTCAGCAACCACGGCATGTTGGGGTATCCGGAGTCACCTACATACAGACAATTGCACATTAGCTGAGTTGGAAAAGAGGGTGGAACACTACATTGCAGAACACACACAATGGTACAAAGTCAGTACACACCAACAAGCCAGGCACGCTGGTTCGGCATCTGTGACATCATCCTCGGGATGCGACTACTCCTCATCACGTAGGCATTGTGTGCAGAACCGGGGAAACGGGCACACACGTGTGAGATGCTCATATCTGCAAGACAGACCACCAGTGCATTGACCGAGTGGTAGTGTTTGCGGTTCCTGTATGCCTGCTCTTGGGCCTGTGGTGGAACCAAAGCCACATGTGTCCCATCAATGGAGCCAATGACATGCGGCATCCTCCCCAGGGCATAGAATTCACTCTTCACGTCAGTGAGTTGTTGGAGTCTAGGGAAATAGATGTACTGGTTCAGGTATATCAACATAGCCTCCAAACGGAGCACACGGCTGAACATGGTCTGTGACATCCCACCAGCAGTCGCCAGAGTGTGTTGAAAGGTACCGGTGGCAAAGAAGTGTAGGGCTGTCATCACCTTCACCTTGGGGGTCAGCGCTGTAGGGTACGGCCGGCCAGGTTGCAAATGTGGTGCCAAGCGCACTGCCAAATCCTCAATCAGCTGCCTGGTGAAGCGGTACCGTCGGATGCTGTCACGTTCCACCATCGTTGCCAGGTCAGGGAATGGTCTATGGACAGCTGGTGCCCTGCAGTGCATAGGTGAAGAAAGAAAGATTGTCCATCACCCCACATATGTGGCATTGAACACACTAAATTTCACATGATACATCATTATGAGGCACAAGTACATGATGTGTGCAGTTCCGTAAGGACATGTATGGCACATACATGGCCAACATCTAACATCACAGTTCAACAAGTGGCATCAATAAGTCCCAGGTTGTGCCATTGGATATCATGAGGCCGTGTCACAGTTCCCATCTCCTGCTGCCACGTTACAAACACACCCCACAGTGACATGTGAGGACAGATGTGCCCCAGCCATCACAGCTCAACGACAGGTAGATTCCCAGGGACCCTGTATTGCCACATGGACACTGGCATGACATGGTGTATCATGTATACACCACAGCAAAACAACCATGAACCCCACAGGTAGTGGTCCCTGTTGCCTCGGCAGGACAGACATGGACGTCTGTGACACACACACGCACAACATCAAAGTCCATGCACAAACAACGTGGATGTGGAGACTGTCTCCCATTGTGCACATGAAATCAGAGACATTGTAAACACAACATGCACACAGACTGTGGAGGACCATCACTATTGTGCCAATGGGTCACCCTGGGTTAAACATACCGTCCCACATGGGACTCAGGGGGTATGTGACATGACATACACATACACCACCGTGAAATGTGACCATGCCACATGCTCAGATATGAACAGTTGCACTTCACAGTGGTCATGTACACGAAACACCAAGGATTCTGTCCCCATGAACACGTGCACAGCCTGGGGGTGGCTGCCCCCAAGTGACACCCACAGAACAACATGTTCACCCCCATACACGGAATAGGTAATGCAGTCTTACATGCCTTAGGATACAGTTTGGACAGGCTGTGGTGTTGTAGGTGTGCCCCTCACTCCCTGGGAAGTATATGTGGCTGGCATATGTTCACCTGTGACAGGCATGGTGACATATGCCAGTGACTTGTACAGGGACGCGTTAGACAGCAATGGACCGATCGGTGCGCACACATTGGCCATTGCATTCAATGTGTGCTGGTACGCGTTGTATTCGCAATACGCGTTGGACTGCAATGGACCGATCGGTGCGCACACATTGGCCATTGCATTCAATGTGTGCTGGTACGCGTTGTATTCGCAATACGCGTTGGACAGCAATGGACCGATCGGGTGCGCACACATTGGCCATTGCATTCAATGTGTGCTGGTACGCGTTGTATTCGCAATACGCGTTGGACAGCAATGGACCGATCGGTGTGCCCGGCCGGCCCATTGCATTCAATGTGTGCGGATGCAGCGTTGTATCCTGGGTGCAGCGTTGAGCAGCAATGAACCGATCGGTGTGCCCGGCCGGCCCATTGCATTCAATGTGTGCGGGTACGCGTTGTATGCGCAATACGCGTTGGACAGCAATGGACCGATCGGTGTGCCCGGCCGGCCCATTGCATTCAATGTGTGCGGGTACGCGTTGTATCCTGGGTACGCGTTGAGCAGCAATGGACCGATCGGTGTGCCCGGCCGGCCCATTGCATTCAATGTGTCTTGGTGCACGCGTTGTATCCTGGAGTACGCGTTGAGCAGCAATGGACCGATCGGTGTGCCCGGCCGGCCCATTGCATTCAATGTGTGCGAGTGCAGCGTTGTATACGCAATACGCGTTGGACAGCAATGGACCGATCGGTGTGCCCGGCCAGCCCATTGCATTCAATGTGTGCGGTGCACGCGTTGTATACGCAATACGTGTTGGACAGCAATGGACCGATCGGTGTGCCTGGCCGGCCCATTGCATTCAATGTGTGCGGGTACGCGTTGTATACGCAATACGCGTTGGACAGCAATGGACCGATCGGTGCGCACCCATTGGCTATGGCCTGGCCTGGCAATGGACACGTTTTCAAATTTTGAACGAGTCTGATGCTGTAAATTCAGTTGGTCACCCACAACAATGTTGCAAATTCATGGGTGTCATGAAGTTGAACTTTTGAAGGATGCTGTGGGCGTGTGTAAGTGGTGCAATTCCATGGATTGGCCAGATTCAGAAGATGCAAACGACTTGGACCTATCACTTTGGACACATGGGACAGTATTTGCCTCTGCAGCACACATATAATGCTGGCTGTTCCCCTGAGAGCTCACTTGCCTGCACTACATGCTCCAGGACGACATCTGCCACCACCACTGCTGGACCCTGCAATGGCACGTACTGTGGAGAGAGCCCCAGCCTTCAGCACTGAGGAGAACCAGGCCCTGCTGGACAGCCTCCTTCCACAGTACAGCAAGCTGTATGGGAAAGCAGGGGAGCAGGTGAGTGTTCTGTCCACTGCCTTTCTAAATGTGCATGTTGTCTGACTAGCAAGGCTAACAGTCTGCACGCCACTGGCTAGCAGGCTCACTGAGTAGTTGTCACCCCCCATAGTGTGTAGTTACATGCACTGGACAGGTATAGTGCAGTGACAGTGCATTTAGATAAGGTTTTACTTCCCAGGCAATGATACCATGTAGTAACTTCTGGCATACTGTCCATGGCCATCGTTGCACTGCCTGTGTACATCATGTGCCCCTGTGATTGAGACATGTATATCCAACTGTGTAATGCACGGATATGTTGCATGTGTAGTAATGGCATTCTCACTTTGTCATCCTCACAGGTTGATGCCCACCAGAAGCAGAAGATATGGCTGACCATCGTCCGGGCAGTGAGATCCGTGGGGGTCTACAAGCGCCGGATCCGCAACTGCCAGAAGAGGTGGCAGGACCTTCGGGCTGGACCCGGAGGATCGCCCGGGTCCAGCTGAAGCTGTCGCCTCCTCGCAGGAGGGGCGGACACCGGACCTTGACCCCCACATGCTCAGGATCCTGGCGGTGGTCTTCCCTGATCTGGATGGGCAGCTGAAGGCCAGAGAGCAGCAAGGAGGGGTGAGTCCATGACTGCATTGTGAACTTTGTCTGCCATGCTATGTGCCCTCCTCTGCCTGGTTGAACTTCCACAGTACATCAGTCATGTGGTCCAGGACCCATGTCCCTCTATTGTGCACTGCCCACTCCTCATCTGATACCCAGGTGTGGCCCTTACAGTCAGGGAATTGTGTCACTTGGGTACTGTGTCCTTGCGGTTTGCTTGACTCAAGGTGGGGGACAGCATCTGTTTCCCTGACTCTGTGGTGGGCATCATGGGTGGGTCCATTGCTTACACAATGCCTGTGTTCTGACATGTAATCTGCGTGTTACTTTGATATGTGGTCCAATTGCTGAGCTGACCCACCACATGTGCCTGGGGTATCTGGCACACACCCATGCTGCGGGTGGGAACAATGTTTGGGCCCCAGGAGTGTGTATATTATGTGTGTCACACATACTTAGCCAGCTGCCTACTGTTCAGGGCTCATCCCTCATTCATGTGGGGAAGGACAGTCATGCCTACTCCAGGCCATACAATACACTCTGTACTCCCACTCCCGTGTATCAGCTGACACGTTGTGCTCAGTGATATGTCCCCTCAGGTGACTGCCTCTGTGTCAGTGTGCTGTGGCTTCGTTGTCAGGACTGCTGGGGTGTTTCCCGGTTTGGGCTCAGCATGCCACCGGAGATGTGACCATAGGAGACGATACTTGTGTGACACATAGGTGTTTGATCACCTGACCGTGCAGACTGGGGTATGTGAATGTGAAGTTCAGGCAGCTGTTTCCCATTCACAGCAGATTGTGAGGTGCTCAGGTTCAGAGGGTTGTGTTACAGGTCTCCCATATGTCCAATCGGTATGACCTGGACAGATAAGGGTTCAGATGATGTGGTCTGTGGGGGATGTACATGTGCACTTGTTCAGCTCCAGGACTTGCATTCCCCATGACCTACTATTGTGACACAGTGCAGAGTGTTGTTGTCTGGCTGCCCTGCCCATGTGACTGGAGAGAGTGATGTATGACTTAGCAGGCATGCCTGTGCCATGGCATGTGACTTCCTATGAGTGATCCTGCAGGGGAGTGACGTGCTACATGCACACCATTGTGGCAATGGCTATCAGGACATGGGTGCATCATGGTGTCTGTCGCTGGTATGCATCACATGCATTTCCTATTTGACTCTGGGCATCCCTTTCATCCGGACACCTGTACTGACTCAGTGGCAAGAGTCGTGATGTGTGCATGTTCACCTGCTTCACCGTGTTCTCTGCACTGTCCAACTACTGTGTAGGTGGTGCATGTGTCCACACTGGGGTATTGCCATCCAACAGACACCAGACAGATGGGTGCAAGGCCAGGTGGGATGTGAGTGCCATGGTTGACCATCAGACTGACAATTGGCTTCTCCTGTTCTGTTTGGGCACTTTTAGCAATGTCCAACTAAGGATGCCAGGTCTTGCTCTGTGATGTGCTGTACTTACTGTGGTGTGTGCGTTCGGTGCAGGTGACTGATGTCTGTCTGTTTCCCTATTGATTGCAGATACATCCACGGCCACAGGAGGGGACAGCTCCATGGACCAGGAGGAGCCGCAGAGCCAGACTGGGTCAGCAGCCGAGGAGTGGTCGGAGGGACCCAGTGGCACGGAGGGCGAGGGGAGCCACACCGAGGAGTCCTCAGCACCATCCACCTCAGCTGAGGACCACAGCAGCTCGGAGGATGACTCCCTTATGGAGGCGGGTGTCAGCAGCCACCACACCCCAGCTAGTGTTGCTGTCCCCGCCACCACCACCACCGCCCTCCCATCGGCTCCCATTCCCGAGGTCCGTGGAGGCTCCCATGTTCGGGAGCGTGTCTCCTTCGGGCCAGGCACCGCACCCCCTGCCCCTGTGTCCCCTGCTGCCCTGAGTGAGGAGTCTGTGTACCTCCTTCGCCAGCTCCATGTAGGGCAGACAGCGATGCTGAGTGTACTCCATGCACACACCACTCTGTTGACTCAGCTGGTGTTGTTCATGGAGGGCATCTCATCGGGCATGTCTGCCCTACAGAGGGGCAATAGGTCCATGGACTCCTCCCTGACGGCAGCAGTGTCCCTCCTCCGACAGTCCCTCACCCCTCCTGCCTCTGCCCCATCCACACTCCCCAGCACCTTACCTGTCCCAAGCACACACACACCGGCACAGGCACACACCAGCACAGACACGAGCAGCACACAGACACACACGCCACAAACAAGACGCACGTGCACGCACAGTCAGGGGACTGAAACCACACTCACAGGGGATGGGGCCCAGGCACACACACACGCATCCACGAGCACTGCGCAGTCCTCAGTTGCCTCTCCCTCCAAAGCCCCCTCCCTTGCCTCACCTGCAACCCCAAAGACACAGCGGCTCTTCCTCAGTGACCCCGGCCTCTTCCCCTCCGATCCAGCTGATACAGCATTCAGGGGGAAGAGGAAGCCCACTCACACGGAGCGGAGTGCCCTCGCCCCGGACACCCTCCCCCAGGCGCAGACCGACTGACGCCCCCACCCGCAAGTCCCCCGGACCCGGAAGAGCAAGACCCAGCCGCTGCCCTGCAGCTCAGGCACCAAGTCCCCTTCCTCCATCCCTCAGGCCCCCACTCCACAGGTGCCCCCACCACACCCTGCCCCAGGTTCCCCACCCACAGATACACCATCCCCAAAAGGATCAGGCCTTCTCCCCCTGCCACTTGCTCTTCCGGCCCCACACCCCCGCTGCGCTTGTCTGTGCCACTGGTGTGGTGAGGGTGTCCTCCCCCTCTGTCCTGCCCACCTTACCTGATCCCCATTCTCCTCCCCTGGAGGTAGGCACTGCAGTGGAGTCCACTACCACCCTGTCTGACTTGGGCACTGCAGTGGCGAACCTGTCCACTCCATCTGCACGGTCCACTGCAGTTGTGCAGGTACCCACACCATCTGAGTCATGCCCCCCAGTTGTGCCGGCACACACCATGTCAGACACCTCCACTGCAGTTGTCAGTGGCTCTCCAGCACCCACCACCCCTTCCCTGCCTCCTTCTGGTGAGCCCGGATCCTGTCCCTGCGGTGCCTGGCCTGCCTCCCCGTATGCCCCTCCGAGGGGATTGTCCCTGGTGTTTATCAGTGCAGGCATGCGTAGGGTGACATCTGCCACTGTCACCCTGTTTTGACTTTCAGGATGGACTGGTCATTGGCCTTTGTTTCTTTTTTACTGGACTTCAACTCTTGAACCCACATATGCTGAATAAAGCAACTTTCTGTTCTCTAGTGGTTTTGCTTCTGATGTACATGATGTTTGTTAGAAATGGGATCTCTGGTTGGCTAAGGCTTGCGCCAAAGCCAGGCAGAGACCACCACTCTAGTCAGGGCAAGGGAGTTACACGCCGACGATAACCCCTGCTCACCCCCTTGGTAGCTTGGCACGAGCAGTCAGGCTTATCCCGGAGGCAATGTGTAAAGCGTTTGCGCAGCACACTCACACAGCAGCAACACACTAGGCACACCACAAAAGGAACTCCACACAAGGTTATATAAAAAATAGCCTTTGTATTGTCATAAATACATTAGAAACATAACCACATAATATACAGTGTGCCAACTGGCACTAGGCAATATTCACAGGGGAATTATATACAGGACCAGGCCAATCGGGCCACGGTCAGAACCATCAGAACAGGTAAGTAAAATGCAAACTACAACCAGTAATTACCGGTAAAGTTAGGAACTTAGCACGAGATCCTGTAACATAAAAGATGGGACACCTAAATCACATTAGGCATAAATCTCGTTAGCATAAACACATTACGCAAAGGGCCTCCCTAGCATAAATCATTGTAGGCATCACATTATACATACGCCATCAGCATAAATGACATGGGGCAATAAATCACATTAGGGCTCGGCGCCCTAACAACCATAAACTGGCCCCAGGCCAACTGGCCTCTCACAGGGGGGCTCAAGAACCCAATGTCCTGAATGTCCAAAATGTTAGGGCGCTAAATTGTAGGGCCTTCTACTGGCCCTCTGGCTGTCTTGGCAGTAAAATCACTGTGCGCCAAGCTGGGTGAATCTCACCCCTTCCTGGAGGTAAAAATAAACATGCCCCCTTGTTGCAGCTGCCCGCGCTCTCGCGGTGCAGCTGTGTGCAAAATTTGCAATGGCACTAACAATGCCCGAGGAGCCCCAATCACCGGGCTCCTCCTGGTGCCCCAACGCAATGCCCCCTTTGCTGTAGCTGACCGCACTCTCGCGGTGCAGCCAGCTTCTTCCAAAATCGGCACCAACTGTGCCTCCTGAGCCCCACTGGGACTCTAAGAGTAATATTGCCCCAATGTTGCAGCTGCCCACTGTCCAGCGGGGCAGCTGTGAAGCAACATTAGCCCGGGCACCACTGTGCCCTTGAAGCCCCACTCCGGGACTTCCTGAATACCAAATTGCCCCCACGTTGGAGCGGCCCGCTCTCCTGCGGGACCGCTCAGGAAAACAGGCACCGACAATGTGCCTCGAAAGGGGCTCCACTCACCGGGTTCTCCTGGTGCAGCTTCCCATGTGGCCCCCACTCACCGGGGCCCTTCGGGACTCCTCCGGTCTGCGCGGGCAGATCCCCAGGCACCGACAATGTGCCTTGACAGGTCGCGCTCTTGGGACCTCTCCTGACTTCGCCCGGTCCCTCTCCTGGGACGCGGGACTTCGGAGGGGAGCCCGCGAGGCTCCGGACTGCTTCCCCAACACAGAGGCAGGCGGAAAATGGAGCCCGCGAGGCTCTCTTCCTCTCAGCAGGCCCCGCCTACGGTCAGGCGTGGACGCCTGACTTCCGTTTTCAGCGCTCCGGCTCCTCTCTCCTTAGAAGTGCGGGGTGGGCTCCCGCCTGCAAATAAAACCAAGTGCGGGGTGGGCTCCTGCTTGCCAGATGCACAAAACGCGGGGTAGGCTCCCGCTAGATAGCACAAATGCAGGGTGGGCTCCCGCTTGCCCCACCGCAGCACGGGGTGTCCCCACGCCGGGATTCCCCCAGCAGTTTCCGCAGCAGCACGCTGCCAGGCACCAGCGCACCTCTTGGGCTGGCAATACAAAGATAGCGCTCATGAGGCGCTGAGTCCAAAGGTCCAGGGGGCAAAGGCTGGGCCCAGGCAGGCCAGCACACAGGGCCCTCCAGCAGGGAGGCAGTCCCTCGTGGCGGTTCCTCCTGGAGCCCAGCAACAGCAACAAGCCCCCAGTCACAAGAACAGCAGAACTGAACATTTTCATGGGGTCACAGCCCCTTCTTTTATACACCTTTTCCTTTGTCTAAAGGTGCAGGGTTTAGGGAAAACCAGATGCAACTGGTTTGGGGGAGCTTTGGAGCACTTTGTTTTGCTCAGCTCCTCTCTCCTTTCACAGGACAGGCTAGGGACATCAGACGCACCACAGGGGGTGGAGCCAGCATTGTGGAGGGAAGGCCCAGCCCTATTCAGGTCCCAGGTGCAACTCCTCCCTCCCATCTAGATGCAGATCTCTCTATTCAGCCACTGCGCTGACTCACCCTGCCCCTCCTGGAGCCACACACACCTCCCAGCCCCTGTCACTCACAAAGCCAGACATGCAATTCACATCAGGCAGGCAGACACAGAGCACACATACATGCCAACTTCTAAAAGTGGCACTTCTCCACTAGTCACAATAAATCGGCGCACACCACTGCGCAGCATTTATTCTCACGAGTTCGCACATACTAAACTCGCCCCTGCCCTACTCTCACACCAGGAATTACCATGGACACACACATCCCCCATGCATTCCTATGGGAGGGCAGGCCAATCTCACCACACGCACTCAGAGTGCGCACGCACTTTACACTGGGACACAGGGCTAAAGTGCGCAGAGGCCTAAAACCACCAACACTACACAGAAAAAAGGCCGGAGACAGGCAAAAAGTTTAGGGGTGAACCTGCTAAAAGGGCCAAGTCCAACACAACCCCTTCCAGCCAAAACGCAGGGCAGACCAATCACCACCGTGATGGGCTTCCCTGCTTGGGGCGATAGAACACGGACGCGGGCCCGCAACTGCAGGGACACCCTCATGTTCTACGCCACGGTGAACCCATGTGGTTCCTTCTGAAAAAGCTGTCTGGACCAACTGGGCTACCCCACTGGTACTCCCTAGCTGTCCGCGGCCAGGACCAGGCCCTAGGCCATCCAGATGCCACTGGTCCTTGCCCATTCACAGAGTGGGGGTAGTAACCCCTGGCACATAGTAGCCATTCTCCACTCTTCCCCTCATCAGGGCAGGTCTAGACTGCCACTGATCCTCCAACCTAGGGTCTGCACCCTCAGGCGGACCAGAAGTCACGGGTGAGGCTCTCCTCCCCCTACCTCTTCTTCTAGGGCTCCGCACTCTCCTCCTTGGAGAGGCACCCTCAGAACACAACTCTCCCACCAGTTCAGGACCTCTCTCCAAAAACTGGTCTCCCAACCTAGGGTCTAAACCCTCAGGTTGCACCGGAGTCAGAGGCGAGGACTCCCTCCCTCTGCACCCCCTTCCAGAGTTCTGCACCCTCCCAACTGGAGCGGTACCCCTGGAAGATGAACCGGTCAGGACACTGGTTACAGATGTCCCTTCCTCCAGATCAGGCGGATCCTGAACCTGGCCTCCCAACCTTGGGGCTGAACCCCACGGCTGAGCATTTGCCTGGCACACCAGGACTTCCGGGGGCGCACTCAGCAGCCCCCGAGGGTAACACATGACTCATGTGTTGCGTGACAGTCTGCGTGGCGCAGACCTCCCGACCCCTGTCCATCTGACAGTGCGCAGAGATCCCCCACGACAGAAGTGGTGTCACCATGGTCACTTCTAGGAGACTCAGCCCTTCTGGCTGGCCCCTGACCCACTGGTTCTTCCACTGGGGAACACATCCCCCTCTCACCCCTCAATCCGGACTTCTGTACCCTCCCAACTGGAGCGGCACTGCCAGACACCAGAACCACTGGAGCTCTATTTACAGACGCTCCAGGTTCTCCAGACACTAGGAGATCCTCCTCAAATGGACTAACAGGACAGCCTAGGCTCCCAACCTGGTGTTCCCTGAAGAAACCATCCAGGTTCTGAGACTGGGTTTCGGGCACCTGGGGACACTCAGTCCCACACTCACTCCTACTCCACTGAGACAGGACGTGAGCCCCTACACCCCTCCCACTACACTGGGACCTAGCTGGGCTACACTGAACCTCTTCCTCAATACAGGACTGGAAGATACCTGAACCATTACTTTCAGAATCACTCCCCAATGCCTCATCAGAACCTTGGGCCTCCACCCAGAGGTCTGCCTCTCGTGTAAACTCCCATAGTTCAGAAAACCCACCCTCCAACAGGTGTTGGCGCAACCCCGGCAAACAACAACTGAGCAGGTGCTCTCTGAGAACCAGATCGAACAGTCCTTCAAAATCCTGTTCCGTGTTAACCGTTACCCAATCAGCCAGTGCATCATTACATTCATCCGAAAAATCCACCCAAGACTGGTGAGACAGTTTCCTACTGCCCCTGAACTTCAACCTGTACTCCTCTTCTCTGGAACAAGGTACCATATTTTGGGAACTGGGACTTCCTGCACTGGACTGTATATTGCTGCCACCACTGGACTCCACCCTCACTGGGGAATCCAGAAAACTACAACTGCACTCAGGGGATAATCTACCCTCCCGAGCTAATTTCTCTCTGGCGAAGGCCCTCTCAGCCTCCGCCATCCTCTCCTGCGCTAAGACCCTCTCGGTCTCTAGCTTTGTCTCCTCCACACTCAGCTGCGCTATCTCCCTGGTATGCTCTAACCTGAGCTTCTCCAAAGCCAGCTGATGCTCCCTTTCTTCCCTCCTATCCACCCACTCCTCTGGGGACAGGGAAAGGGATGGGGCACTGCCCCCGACACTGGACCCAGCAAGGGACTCCCTATCTATGGGGTCCTCACTATCTACTGGCGTCCCTGTCCTGTCACTTTCTTCCTCCTCTTCAGACTCCTCAGGGCCCCCTCAGACCCACCACCCTCTTGGCGTGCGGCCAGGGCCCTCTTCTCCTCATTGCGCTCACAGTCCCATTCATCCTTTTGCCATTGGATCAGGTTGTCCCTCAGTTTTGACTGGGTGTCTGACCCACTCACTGCTATGTCTCTCTCCTTACAGAAGTCCACCAACTCCCACATGCTGTATCTAAACAGACCACAAAAATTAAAAGCAGACTCCATTTTGGCAGGACGCTCAGGGACACGTGCAACACAGGAGACCTAGGTTTCTGAGCTGAAGCAAGAGTATACACTTTACAAATGACACTTTTAGGAGAAGAATTAAAACAAAACTCAGAACAATAATCCCCACACACGTGATTATCTAAATGTAGAGTTTGTAGTGCAACCAGTTGTCGCTGTGGTACTGCGCAAACGCAAGTCCTATCCTCACCGCTGACAACCAATGTTAGAAATGGGATCTCTGGTTGGCTAAGGCTTGCGCCAAAGCCAGGCAGAGACCACCACTCTAGTCAGGGCAAGGGAGTTACACGCCGACGATAACCCCTGCTCACCCCTTGGTAGCTTGGCACGAGCAGTCAGGCTTATCCCGGAGGCAATGTGTAAAGCGTTTGCGCAGCACACTCACACAGCAGCAACACACTAGGCACACCACAAAAGGAACTCCACACAAGGTTATATAAAAAATAGCCTTTGTATTGTCATAAATACATTAGAAACATAACCACATAATATACAGTGTGCCAACTGGCACTAGGCAATATTCACAGGGGAATTATATACAGGACCAGGCCAATCGGGCCACGGTCAGAACCATCAGAACAGGTAAGTAAAATGCAAACTACAACCAGTAATTACCGGTAAAGTTAGGAACTTAGCACGAGATCCTGTAACATAAAAGATGGGACACCTAAATCACATTAGGCATAAATCTCGTTAGCATAAACACATTACGCAAAGGGCCTCCCTAGCATAAATCATTGTAGGCATCACATTATACATACGCCATCAGCATAAATGACATGGGGCAATAAATCACATTAGGGCTCGGCGCCCTAACAACCATAAACTGGCCCCAGGCCAACTGGCCTCTCACAGGGGGCTCAAGAACCCAATGTCCTGAATGTCCAAAATGTTAGGGCGCTAAATTGTAGGGCCTTCTACTGGCCCTCTGGCTGTCTTGGCAGTAAAATCACTGTGCGCCAAGCTGGGTGAATCTCACCCCTTCCTGGAGGTAAAAATAAACATGCCCCCTTGTTGCAGCTGCCCGCGCTCTCGCGGTGCAGCTGTGTGCAAAATTTGCAATGGCACTAACAATGCCCGAGGAGCCCCAATCACCGGGCTCCTCCTGGTGCCCCAACGCAATGCCCCCTTTGCTGTAGCTGACCGCACTCTCGCGGTGCAGCCAGCTTCTTCCAAAATCGGCACCAACTGTGCCTCCTGAGCCCCACTGGGACTCTAAGAGTAATATTGCCCCAATGTTGCAGCTGCCCACTGTCCAGCGGGGCAGCTGTGAAGCAACATTAGCCCGGGCACCACTGTGCCCTTGAAGCCCCACTCCGGGACTTCCTGAATACCAAATTGCCCCCACGTTGGAGCGGCCCGCTCTCCTGCGGGACCGCTCAGGAAAACAGGCACCGACAATGTGCCTCGAAAGGGGCTCCACTCACCGGGTTCTCCTGGTGCAGCTTCCCATGTGGCCCCCACTCACCGGGGCCCTTCGGGACTCCTCCGGTCTGCGCGGGCAGATCCCCAGGCACCGACAATGTGCCTTGACAGGTCGCGCTCTTGGGACCTCTCCTGACTTCGCCCGGTCCCTCTCCTGGGACGCGGGACTTCGGAGGGAGCCCGCGAGGCTCCGGACTGCTTCCCCAACACAGAGGCAGGCGGAAAATGGAGCCCGCGAGGCTCTCTTCCTCTCAGCAGGCCCCGCCTACGGTCAGGCGTGGACGCCTGACTTCCGTTTTCAGCGCTCCGGCTCCTCTCTCCTTAGAAGTGCGGGGTGGGCTCCCGCCTGCAAATAAAACCAAGTGCGGGGTGGGCTCCTGCTTGCCAGATGCACAAAACGCGGGGTAGGCTCCCGCTAGATAGCACAAATGCAGGGTGGGCTCCCGCTTGCCCCACCGCAGCACGGGGTGTCCCCACGCCGGGATTCCCCCAGCAGTTTCCGCAGCAGCACGCTGCCAGGCACCAGCGCACCTCTTGGGCTGGCAATACAAAGATAGCGCTCATGAGGCGCTGAGTCCAAAGGTCCAGGGGGCAAAGGCTGGGCCCAGGCAGGCCAGCACACAGGGCCCTCCAGCAGGGAGGCAGTCCCTCGTGGCGGTTCCTCCTGGAGCCCAGCAACAGCAACAAGCCCCCAGTCACAAGAACAGCAGAACTGAACATTTTCATGGGGTCACAGCCCCTTCTTTTATACACCTTTTCCTTTGTCTAAAGGTGCAGGGTTTAGGGAAAACCAGATGCAACTGGTTTGGGGGAGCTTTGGAGCACTTTGTTTTGCTCAGCTCCTCTCTCCTTTCACAGGACAGGCTAGGGACATCAGACGCACCACAGGGGTGGAGCCAGCATTGTGGAGGGAAGGCACAGCCCTATTCAGGTCCCAGGTGCAACTCCTCCCTCCCATCTAGATGCAGATCTCCCTATTCAGCCACTGCGCTGACTCACCCTGCCCCTCCTGGAGCCACACACACCTCCCAGCCCCTGTCACTCACAAAGCCAGACATGCAATTCACATCAGGCAGGCAGACACAGAGCACACATAAATGCCAACTTCTAAAAGTGGCACTTCTCCACTAGTCACAATAAATCTGCGCACACCACTGCGCAGCATTTATTCTCACGAGTTCGCACATACTAAACTCGCCCCTGCCCTACTCTCACACCAGGAATTACCATGGACACACACATCCCCCATGCATTCCTATGGGAGGGCAGGCCAATCTCACCACACGCACTCAGAGTGCGCACGCACTTTACACTGGGACACAGGGCTAAAGTGCGCAGAGGCCTAAAACCACCAACACTACACAGAAAAAAGGCCGGAGACAGGCAAAAAGTTTAGGGGTGAACCTGCTAAAAGGGCCAAGTCCAACAATGTTGATGATGCTAACCATGCCCTTGCTGCAGTGATGGTGATATTTGGTCTCATGAAAATGAAGTGTTACTGTGCAGGAACCCATGTGGTCCAGGCGGAATGTGTCCTATCCTGTAGTGTATCCATGTCATCCTTAGCAGCATCTGAGGGTGTCATGTTTTCAATGTTTGGCAATGGGATTTCCTACTTACATTAGCAATGTCACATCTGTGGCTTCCACCCCTGCACATCTGTTGTGCTTGCCAGTGTTCAATTAGTCTACTTCCCTGACCGTGTGGCCATCTCCACTGGACAAGCAGGTTTGGGCATCAATGGGGAAGGACTCATCTGTGTTGTCAGTGCAACTTGCTATACATGTGTGTTGGATCTGTGCTGATGATTTCGTTGACACTCCCATGACCAGGCTGATGTGACGGGAGCCTTCATTTGGTGCTAATTGTTGACTGTGTGACCAAGTGTTCTGCTGACATGATGGAGCCCTACTGAGGCAACATGTGGCACAGCTTTCCTCACACAGGAGTGGAGTCCCCTCATGGCAGTGTGTACTCCTGTGACATTGCCTGCGCCCAAGGTGTGTGTTGTGTGAGCATGTCTGTGTGTTCACTTCCATTTTGCTGTGCATGCTGGGATCCCTAGTGATGTTCCTGTTTGTGATGCTTGCTGAGTTGACCTATGTTCCCCCAAAGTCTTCTCCCTGGGTTCTCTGTGATGTGGGTGCATGGCACGTTACTGGTCATCAGGGTGTCACCCATAGGTGTGTTTGCTGTCAGGGCTGAGTTTGTGGGCAGACGCAGATGGGACACAGTCAGGATTCCCCTTGGCACTTGTTGTTTACACCTGTCATGTAATTTCCAGTTTGTGTTAGCTTACAGTGATTGTGACACGTTGTGTGTGTGACTGCTGGCACTCCTCAGGGTCAGGGCTGCAATGTTGGTAGTTGTCTATGTGTGTTCTTTGTGGGTGACCTTGGCTTCTTCATTGGTGTGGGACTGTGGCTGGGATCCCATTGGTTGGTGTTGTATTGCCGTCATGTCCATGTACGGCATAGTGTGCAGTGTGTCAGACATTCAGGTGTCTTGTTGAGTGGCCATGTGTGATGTGTTTCTGCACCTTGGTTCCCACCACCACCCATGGGATTGTCATGGGTGCATGTGCAATGTCACCAGTGCATGTGAGCTTCACTGCTGCACATTGTTGGAGGTCGAGGTGTGTGGTGTTGAGTGTGTGCAGATGAGAGTTGTTGCCCGGCTAGACCCCTGCCTCCATGTTGGCTTTGGCTTACTGGCCGTGCTGATTGATTTGTGCTTGTGTAGGTGTGATGGTAGTTTGTTGCTCAGGACACATGACTGTGGTTCACAGTGTGAACGACATCTAGCTTTGTCATCACAGTGGGATTGTCATGCAGCCCAGGGTCACCACATTGTGGGGACCCTGGGGGTAGTGCTGTGGTGTGTCTGTGTCTTGCTGTGTCAGTTGCTGTTCCTACATGCTTGTGTGACATGTGTGATTTGTGCTCCCTCTCATCTAACAATGCCTGATTGCCCACATAGGGGATTTGGATCCATGAGTTACTTTTGTGTGGCACTGTATGCGCATCTGTGTAATTGGTATTCAGGCCTCATCATGTGTTGTGTGGTTGCCTGGGGACACTGGCACCCCCCACCCTGTTGTGTTTGATGTGCAGTGTGGGTCTGCCTGTTTGTGTTTGTGCATCTGCACCACTGCATTGGCATATCTTTAGTGTGCCATTGGCTGTATGTTGTTTGGTGTGTTTCCCCTGCTGTCCCTGGGACTCCTAGGTCATCAGTCAGCACAATGATCATTGTTTGTGTGTCCCATTGCTGCCATGGTATGGTATCTGTTCACCTCACATCTACAGTCTCCACAGGGTATCTGCATTTGTGTGCCCATTGGTGCAAATATGTGGGTCTGCATTCTGATGGTCACTTCTGTCATTGTGTCATTGATGAATGTTGACAGTGTCAGCCCCCATGGGTGATGTTTGTCTGAACATGGCCAAAGGTATGTCTTATTTGCACTGCACTGTTTGCCTCACACAATCTATGTTGCTATGGGACACAAGCACTACTTTGCCACTGATGTGTTTGTTGTTCTGTGACCAGGAATCATCCATGCAGTTTGGCAGTTGCAGCTTTTTCAATGTCAACACTTACATTTTGGTCACTGTGATGATGGGGGTTTGGACCCCATTGCCACAATGTTCAAGATGTGCTTCAGCTATGGGCCCCACACTTACCTTTTGGTCACTGTGATGATGGGGGTTTAGACCCCATTGCCACAATGTTCAAGATGTGCTTCAGCTATGGGCCCCACACTTACCTTTTGGTCACTGTGATGATGGGGGTTTAGACCCCATTGCCACAATGTTCAAAATGTGTTTCAGCTATGGGCCCCACACTTACATTTTGGTCACTGTGATGATGGGGGTTTAGACCCCATTGCCACAATGTTCAAAATGTGCTTCAGCTATGGACCCCACACTTACCTTTTGGTCACTGTGATGATGGGGGTTTAGACCCCATTGCCACAATGTTCAAGATGTGCTTCAGCTATGGGCCCCACACTTACCTTTTGGTCACTGTGATGATGGGGGTTTAGACCCCATTGCCACAATGTTCAAAATGTGCTTTAGCTATGGGCCCCACACTTACATTTTGGTCACTGTGATGATGGGGGTTTAGACCCCATTGCCACAATGTTCAAAATGTGCTTCAGCTATGGACCCCACACTTACCTTTTGGTCACTGTGATGATGGGGGTTGGACCCCATTGCCACAGTGGTCATGGTCTGCTTGCATTGTGGGGGCCACACACATTATGTGTGACACATGTGATAGGGGGTCACATTGTATGTTCAAAGTCATGTTCAGTGTTGTAGGCATTTGACACAGTCTACACACGCTTGTCATGGTGTTGGGGGGGGTGTCTTTTTGTTGCATTCTTTATGTTGGTGTGTGCTTGTTGTGTCATGCATTAGCCATCCTATGAGTGGGGGGATGTTGTTGGTGGTAGGCATCCAGCCCCCCATGGGTAGAGGTGGTAGTAGTGACAGGCATCCAGACCCCCTGGGTAAGGGTGGTAGTAGTGGTAGGCATCTGGCACCCCCTGGGTAGTGGTGTTAGTAGTGGTAGGCATCTGGCACCCCCTGGGTAAGGGTGGTAGTATTGGTAGGCATCCAGCCCCCCATGGGTAGAGGTGGTAGTAGAGGTGGGCATCTGGCACCCCCTGGGTAGTGGTGGTAGTAGTGGTAGGCATCTGGCACACCCTGGGTGAGGGTGGTAGTAGTGGTAGGCATCTGGCACCCCCTGGGTAAGGGTGGTAGTAGTGGTAGGCATCTGGCACCCCCTGGGTTGTGGTGGTAGTAGTGGTAGGCATCTGGCACCCCCTGGGTGAGGGTGGCAGTAGTGGTAGGCATCTGGCACCCCCTGGGTAAGGGTGGTAGTAGTGGTAGGCATCTGGCACCCCCTGGGTGAGGGTGGTAGTAGTGGTAGGCATCTGGCACCCCCTGGGTAAGGGTGGTAGTAGTGGTAGGCATCCAGCCCCCCATGGGTAAAGGTGGTAGTAGTGGTAGGCATCTGGCACCCCCTGGGTAGTGGTGTTAGTAGTGGTAGGCATCTGGCACCCCTGGGTAAGGGTGGTAGTAGTGGTAGGCATGCAGCCCCCCATGGGTAAGGGTGGTAGTAGTGGTAGGCATCTGGCACCCCCTGGGTAGTGGTGTTAGTAGTGGTAGGCATCTGGCACCCCCTGGGTAAGGGTGTTAGTAGTGGTAGGCATCTGGCACCCCCTGGGTGAGGGTGGTAGTAGTGGTAGGCATCTGGCATGCCCTGGGTAAGGGTGGTAGTAGTGGTAGGCATCTGGCACCCCCTGGGTAGTGGTGGTAGTAGTGGTAGGCATCTGGCACACCCTGGGTGAGGGTGGTAGTAGTGGTAGGCATCTGGCACCCCTGGGTAAGGGTGGTAGTAGTGGTAGGCATCTGGCACCCCCTGGGTAAGGGTGGTAGTAGTGGTAGGCATCTGGCACCCCTGGGTAAGGGTGGTAGTAGTGGTAGGCATCTGGCACCCCCTGGGTAAGGGTGGTAGTATTGGTAGGCATCCAGCCCCCATGGGTAAGGGTGGTAGTAGTGGTAGGCATCTGGCACCCCCTGGGTAGTGGTGTTAGTAGTGGTAGGCATCTGGCACCCCCTGGGTAAGGGTGGTAGTAGTGGTAGGCATCCAGCCCCCATGGGTAAGGGTGGTAGTAGTGGTAGGCATCTGGCACCCCCTGGGTAGTGGTGTTAGTAGTGGTAGGCATCTGGCACCCCTGGGTAGGGGTGCTGGTAGTGGTAAGCATCTGGCACCCCCTCGGTGAGGGTGGTAGTAGTGGTAGGCATCTGGCACCCCCTGGGTAAGGGTGGTAGTATTGGTAGGCATCCAGCCCCCCATGGGTAGAGGTGGTAGTAGTGGTGGGCATCTGGCACCCCCTGGGTAGTGGTGGTAGTAGTGGTAGGCATCTGGCACCCCCTGGGTAAGGGTGATAGTAGTGGTAGGCATCCAGCCCCCATGGGTAAGGGTGGTAGTAGTGGTAGGCATCTGGCACCCCCTGGGTGGTGGTGTTAGTAGTGGTAGGCATCTGGCAACCCCTGGGTAAGGGTGGTAGTAGTGGTAGGCATCTGGCACCCCTGGGTGAGGGTGGTAGTAGTGGTAGGCATCTGGCACCCCCTGGGTAAGGGTGGTAGTATTGGTAGGCATCCAGCCCTCCATGGGTAGAGGTGGTAGTAGTGGTGGGCATCTGGCACCCCCTTGGGAGTGGTGTTAGTAGTGGTAGGCATCTGGCACCCCCTGGGTAAGGGTGGTAGTATTGGTAGGCATCCAGCCCGCCATGGGTAGGGGTGGTAGTAGTGACAGGCATCCAGCCCCCCATGGGTAGAGGTGGTAGTGGTGGTAGGCATCCAGCCCCCCATGGGTAGAGGTGGTAGTAGTGACAGGCATCCAGCCCCCTGGGTAAGGGGTGGTAGTAGTGGTAGGCATCTGGCACCCCTGGGTATTGGTGGTAGTAGTGGTAGGCATCTGGCACCCCCTGGGTGAGGGTGGTAGTAGTGGTAGGCATCTGGCACCCCCTGGGTAGGGTGGTAGTAGTGGTAGGCATCTGGCACCCCCTGGGTAAGGGTGGTAGTAGTGACAGGCATCCAGCCCCCATGGGTAGAGGTGGTAGTGGTGGTAGGCATCCAGCCCCCCTGGGTAAGGGTGGTAGTAGTGGTAGGCATCTGGCACCCCCTGGGTAGTGGTGTTAGTAGTGGTAGGCATCTGGCACCCCCTGGGTAAGGGTGGTAGTAGTGGTAGGCATCTGGCACCCCCTGGGTGAGGGTGGTAGTAGTGGTAGGCATCTGGCACCCCCTGGGTAAGGGTGGTAGTAGTGGTAGGCATCTGGCACCCCCTGGGTAAGGGTGGTAGTAGTGACAGGCATCCAGCCCCCCATGGGTAGAGATGGTAGTGGTGGTAGGCATCCAGCCCCCCATGGGTAGAGGTGGTAGTAGTGACAGGCATCCAGCCCCCCTGGGTAAGGGTGGTAGTAGTGGTAGGCATCTGGCACCCCCTGGGTAGGGGTGGTAGTGGTGGTGGGCATCCGGGCCCCTATGTGTAAATGTGGCATTGGTGATGGCCATCCCGCCCGTATGGTGCTGCTGTTGCTGGTGTAAGTAATTTCTGCATCACTCAGTGTGTGTGTGATATGTCGGGTATGTGTAGTTTGTATTTTGTGGTTGGTGTCTGACTTACCTTCTGCGCCGTACGCGTCCGTGCCTGTTCCGGTAGTAGATGTAGAATATTGGTAGGATCGGCACGAAGGGATTCATGGTTGGTTCGTCTCGTTCGTCTTTCTCGTTGCTTCGCCTCGTCCTCGTCGCTGGCGTGTTCGTCTCGTAGCCGTGGATCGTGTTGTGGCGCGAATCGGAGCTTATGTGCGCCTCTCCCGGATGCTTTGACGTGCCGTGCGTAGCGACGGGTTCGGCGCGTACGGGAAGCGCATCGTGCTTGTCCAGCCGGACGGGGCTGCATTTTGGCTTCCGTGCGACTCGATTCTGCGTTTACGGATCCGGCTCGGTCGGGGAACGGGACCTGGATTGGGTGAGTACGACTGGGTCGGAGTCTATGCTGTTGTGCACATCGTACTTCCTCATTCGGAATGATGTGCGGATTGGTCGGGTAACAGGCATTCGCATGGCTTTTTTCCCGACCGAATGGTGTTAGGTGCTCCTCCGACCGAGATCGGAATCGGCCCCTTAATCTTCTGTTTAAGACTTTTTTTTGCATACTCTCGTAAATAATTCGCAATATGTCAATAGATTCCTGTTGAATACTGCAAATACTGCTACCATCCCACTTATATACAGTAGCTTGTGTACGCTTCCTTGAACTTCTTCAGCTATTACTTCTTCCACACTCCTAACAACCATATTTTCTTTTGGAATGGGACAACCATCTTTCATCTCATAGCATCGACCACTAGTATTGACTGCATGTACTAATGTGTTCTGTTGAAAGTAGCTTTCTTCATTAAAGAAAGGCTCAGTACTAGAAGTGTGCTTCCATTCACCAGCAAAAGTTTTACAAAAGTTACTTCTATTAACAAGACTTTTTCTTTTGCTTTTCTCTTTCATAAACACCATTGTTTTATCCAATGTTCTCATTCTCTTCAATATTAATATAAAAAAAATGTGTTTCCATTCAAAAGCAGTATCTACTACACTTTCAATGTGTTGCTTCTTCTTATACGCTACTGATCTTCTTTTATACTTTTTATGTTTTAATAAATTTTGAATTACTCTACTTCGAAACATTCGTATACGTATCTCTTTAAATAGTTTTTGTCTTCTTATAACATGTGTTGTTTTTCCAAAAACGAATGTTTTTTACTATTAAAAATCTTCTTCTCCATGTGCTTTGTTGTAAAGCTTTTCTTTTTCCTTTCATTATTATTGGGATTCTTTAATCTCTCTGCAACTGTTTTAAGAAACTGTTTAGTCTCTTCCCAGAACAGACTTTATCCTTAGTAACATTTTGGTCTTTTTCTAATGCACTCTTTTTAATTTTCTTTAAGTAGTTCTGTTTTTTTTTGTCTTCTCTTTTCATGTCTTCTTGCCATCTTCAATTTGTGATCCAAACAAAATAATTTTCTAAAAAGCAAAGAACTGTTTCAATAGTTTGTTACATGAATTAACAATTTTAAATTAATTACATACCAATATTCATATTAACTAGTAAGCAATTACTTACAATTACATTGCTATTCTCTTTATTGCAAAAAAAAAACAAAAGTGTAGAAACACGCAAGAGAACTGCAGAAAGAGGAAAAAAGGTGCTGAAAGAGAAAGAAAGGGACATAAAGAAAAAAAAGGTTTAGAAACCGAAAAGAAATACACAAAGAATAACACAGCTATAAAAAAAATTAGGAAATACAGAAAGAGGCAACACAGGTGCACAAAGAGACAATAGGGGTGCACAAAGAAACAACAGAGGTGCACAAACATGCAAGAGAAGTGCACAAAGAGGCAAGAGAGATTCAGAAAGAGGCAAGAGAAGTGTGAAACAGGGAAGACAGGTGCACAAAAAGGCAAGAGGGGTGCAAAAAGAAGCAAGACAGGTACAGAAAGAGGCAAGTGAGATGCGCAAAGAGGCAAGAGAGGTGCAGAAAGAGGGATGCAGAAAGAGGCAACACAGGCGCAAAAAGAGGCAAGATGAGTGCCAAAAGAACCAAGAGAGGTGCAGAAAGAGGCAAGACAAGTGCAGAAAGAAGCAACAGACGTGCACAAAGAGGCAAGAGGGGTGCATAAAGAATCAAGAGATGCGCAGAAAGGAAAGCGAGGTGCAGAAAGACGGAAGAGAAGTACAGAAGCATACAAGAGAGGTGTAGAAAGAGGCAAGAGAGCTGCAGAAAGGGGAAAGAGGGCTGCAGAAAGAAGCAAAAGAGGTGCAGAAAGAAACAAGAGAAGTGCAGAAAGAAGCAAGAGGTGCAGAAACAGACAAGAAGGATTCAGAAAGAGACAAGAGAAGTGCAGAAAGAAGCAACAGAGGTGCAGAAGTCAAGAGCAGTGCAGAAAGAAGCGAGAACTCCAGAAATTCAACACAGCAATCTTTGCAATGTTACTGTTGTAAGTCTCACCAAATTCCTGAAAACATGCATGCATGCGTCTCTACCTTTTACTGGAAGCATCATACATAAAGGAAACATACAAATAGTTGTATGACTGTGTTACACACGTGTAGCATCTTCAGATGCATAACACATATGAGAATAATTCTGCAAGTAGAGACATACCTCAGGCACAAGACCATGCAGACCTTTAAACTTGACAAACTGCACTTTCCATTCCAAGCAAACACCTAAAACTATATGGCATACTCCAATGGTACCTTTCCACAGACTCATACAAAGTAGCTTAATCACTAATCCCTCTGCCAGCAAGTCTTAAAACTCACTTTTCTCTTGCAGATTCACTATTCAGCGATTACTAAGAGTGTTAGGCCTAGCCAAATATAAAGCAGCAACCCTTTGCATGTCACTGTTGTAAGTCTCACTATATTCCTGAAAACATGCATGCATGTGTCTGTGCCTTTTGTTAGTGGCATCATACATAAAAGAAGCATACAAATAGATGTATACCTGTGTTTTATAGGTCTACCATCTACAGATGCATAACACGTGTGAAAATACATGTACAAGTAGAGACATACCTCAGTCACAAGACCATGCAGTCCTTTCAACTTGACAGACTGCACTTCCCATTTCAAGCACACACCTAAATTTATCCATCGTACTTCAAGTGTACCTTTCCACAGACTCATACGAAGTAGCCTAATCACTAATCCCTCTCCCAGCATGTCTTAAACCTCACTTTTCTATTGCAACTTCACTATTCAGCGACTACTCAGAGTATTGGGCCTAGCCGAATATAAAGCAGCAACCCTTCGCATGTCACTGTTATAAGTCTCACCATTTTCCTGAAAGCATACATGCATATGTCTGTGCCTTTTGCTAGTGGCATCATACATAAAAGAAACATACAAATAGATGTATACCTGTATTTTATAGTTCTAGCATCTTCAGATGCATACCATGTACAAGTAGAGACATACCTCAGTCACAAGACCATGCAGTCCTTTCAACTTGACAGACTGCACTTCTCATTTCAAGCAGACACCTAAATTTACACGGCGTACTTCAACTATACCTTTCCAGAGACTCATACGAAGTACCATAATCACTAATCCATCTTCCAAGCCATACATATTACAATGCACAACATATTTCAATCTTCATTTGAGTACAATAAATCAAACAACAATACACATTTGTATATTTTGTAACATATTTCAAACACCACACTTCTCTAATAATTTTAAAACTTAAAAAAAAATGCTTTTCAAAGTTAAAAATATCACTACAAAGACTGAAGCACTGCTACACAATACATAACACATCTTGCAAATTTGTAACTCACCTCTGTAATAGCATTGCAGAATATGAAATATCAGAAACTCATAAAAAAAATTCTTTCTCACACAATAAATGTAATGCACCACTCTCAACAAGGTAAAACCAGTAATGGCAAACTTTCCCTCTCTTTCTGCACACAAATAAATGTAAGTTACAAATCAAAATGCTTCCTTCATTATTTCAAATTCTGAAACACATTTCTTTTGGATAGACATATTAACCCTTTTTTAGTGTCTTCTAAAAGTGCCCAAACTGGTTCTGTAATTTTCTGGAGTCACGACTCCACTGCGGTGCTGCAGTGTAGCACCGCGATGGAGCCGCGAACCCTTACAGGAGTTCAAAAACCTATTTCCAATAATACTAGTATTATGTTTTAACAATACACTACTTCTAAACATACTACTGATTTGGGAAAACTAACTTTAATAGCATATCACTTATATTTAAATTAGCATTTCATATTTTAATACCACAGTTAAGTTTAAACCCATCCCCAACTCTGCTTAATGCCAGTTTCCATAGTAACAGTTTCTGCAACATTCAACTGCACTGGCAGGTCCCAAGTTCACTATATTTTCAAGTTCAGCACAGTAGCTTCCAAATGCAAATAGCAGGTGTGGTTGACTTTTGCAAAATATTACCTTATCCTATCTACTGTACCTTTCAAAAAAAAATTAATAACCAATCAGAAATATGCTTCTTCAGGAAAGTAACATGCATCCTATGTTTGAGTGCACAATGTTGATGATCAGCCAATCAGTTATCGGTTTTCTCAAAAACAGCATGTTCTCCACCATTTTAGATACCTCTCATTCTACCAACTGACTACCTCAGCTACAGACATCTTTTGATTCCTTCCAGACATCCCTTCAAAATGCTTACAGTATGGATTGTAGGGAACAGCTATGTTTTCTGGTGCAAAGAGTATGCTGAACACAGAAGTATTAACAAAGACCTAGGTTTGCAAAATGTGGATATTGAATGGTTTGCACAGAGAGGATTAAAGTGGCACCAATTGATGCCTTTGCTTAAAACCTTTTTGCATTTCCAACCCCCTGACCTCATGATTGTGCACTGCTGTGTCAATGACCTAGGCATATTGACTGGGGTTGGGCTGGAACTGCTAATGAAGGATACCTTTGCACAATTGATGTTGCTTTTGCCTCAAACTGTTTTTTTATACTCTAATATGTGCAAAAGACAAAAATGGAAGAGGTCAAATCAATTCTGTCCACAGACTGACAAAGCTAGGAAGAATGTCAATAAAGTTGTTTCTGCTCACCTCAGAGACCATACGATGGGTTCCATCTATAACAACAGTCTACGTTTTGATATGAATTACATCTACAGAAGTGATGGAGTTCCTTTCACAGATGAAGGAAACAGAGTTTTTCTCAACAACCTTAAGCTGTGCATCCGCACTTACATGTGGCTCCAACAAAGTCATAATGAAAACAACGGCACTTTTTAGAGCCACCCTATAACCCAACAGTGAATCTTATTTATTTTTTAAAATACATACTCTTTTTAAATATTTTAGGGATTTGCGAACCCGTCGTGACTCCCAAAAAAAAGCTCAAATTCAATGTACTACAACACAATACACTTTTCAAATTTAACTTTTAATTTTCATTTTTTTATATTATGTCTAACTCTATCAAATGTGATGTGATTATTAACTTCAATCTCACTAGCTCTATAAAAAAAGTTCACAAATGTAACACTACCTTCTGAATTATATACTGTTAAATTATTTATTTAAGGCGGATCCGCGAATCCACTCTGACGTTACACGGGGGGCTGCGCTAAGAGCTGCGTTGGAGTCACAAAAACCACGAAAGACAAAAAAATGAATACCCCCTAGTTACATTTCCTGATATCGGCCCGGGGACCCCATCCCCGGGGCCCGGCCATTCTTGAAAATAAAAATAAAAAAGGGACAGGAGGGCCGCATAGCCCCCCCTCCCGGGCCATTTTTGGCCCGGGGACCCCATCCCCCAAGGCTTGCCTAATTCTTTTTTTTTTTTTAAAGAATAGGCCCTACCAGGGCAATTTTCGGCCCCAGGGACCCCATCCCCTGGGCTCTGACCTCTACTTTTTTTTTTTTTTTACATTTTGGAGGGGGGCCGTGCAGCCCCCCTCCTGAGGCCTATATAGCCCCGAGGACCCGATCCCACAGGGCATGGCCAATACTTAAAAATAATAATAATGGGTAGGGGGGCCTGCACGGCCCCCCTACCCGGGCCATTTTGAGCCCCGGGGACCCCATTCCCCGGGGCTTGGCCTCATGTTGGGGACCAATGCCCCCGCGGTCCCTGCCAGCTCCCCGCCTCCTGAGGGAGCCGGCATTGCTTTTGGACAAAGGGAGCTGCAAACATGCAGCTCCCTTTGCCCAAAAGCAAATCTGCTTTGCTTCACGGAAGCGAGAGCAGTTTTCCTGCTCTCGCTTCCATGAAGCGAAGCAGAAGTTTGCTATGACAGGGCGGGAGCAGTGCTCCTGCCCTGCCATTGCAAACTGCAATGTCCCGGGGTGGGCACCCCGGGACATTACTGGAGCCGGCCCTGGGGGGTGGTGGTGCCCAGGGCCATCTAGGGCTCCAGGAGGGGGTCAGCGCGGCCCCCCACCCAACAGATGTAAAGCCCCAGGTGGTGGTCCCCGGGGCAGTGTGGGGTGGCAGGAGCCCCCCACACCTTATGTAGTTAGAAAAAGCCCCGGGGAGGTGGTGGTCCACCGCATATAAATATTAAAGCCCGGGGAGGTGCCAGTCCACAGGGCAGCATGGGGGCAGGCAGGAGCCCCCCCCCATGCATTTTATTCTAAAGAAAGCCCCGGGAAGGTGGCGGTCTCCGGGGCTGCAGGGGGCTACATGCCCCCCGCATATTATAAATAAAGCACCAGGGAGGTGGCGGTCCCCAGGGCTGCAGGGGCCCCCATGGGCCCCCGCACCAAATTTTGACATTGCCCCCGGGACCTGGCCCACCCGGGGGCTTAATTAAACAAAGCGCTTTATTTTTATTTTATTTTTTGGGCGGGATTCATGGACCCTACGCAAATCCCACCAAAAATATAAAGAAAATGCTTTTTTGGTCCTCGGGGTCCCTGTGGGACCCCCTGAGCAGGCCTAGGGGGTCAGGGTGTTTCTACCCTGCCCCTTTTCTTCTTTTTTTGCCTTTTTTTCTTGTGACTCGGTTCAACCGAGTCACAAGATGGCTGCCAACACTTCCTGGTTTGAAGTGTTGGCAGCCAATCAGAGTCAAGCTCGTGATCAGGAGGGTTCGCGGATCCAACACGGTCACCAGGTATCAATATTTTTAAATATGAATTTCTCAGGAACTACTGAATGGATTTAAACCATGTAACCAAAAGAGTGCTTTCTGGACAAAAAGCTACATTTTTGCCAAATTTGGTGTAATTCCGTTCAGCAGTTCGGGCTATAGCCGCGGCTAAAGTTTCCTATGGAAATTAACATGAAGAAAACGCGTTTTGGGATCCCCCTTTTTTCTTGGCCCCCGCTTGACGAATCATCCCCAAAACTTGCAAGACAGGAGCTGACCAGAGCGCCCCATTAGTTTTGAAAATTTCGTGAAGATTCGTCAAACAATGCCAAAGATATTGGCAAAAGAAAAAAAAAGAAAAACTGCTAATTGAAAACAGACTTGCCACCGTGATCAAGGCCGTAATGGCAAATACTCATAGGTGGAATATTAATTAAATGAATCTGGAACCTGAAGCACACAAGAGTGCAGCGTCCATTTTTCGTTGCTTTACAATTACCTGGGGGCACTGGTCATGTCCCAAACGCTGGCACCAACAGTAAGAGTGCGCCGCTTCGACCACTTTGTGATGTGGAAATTATCTAGCGGCTGCACCCGGTATGAGGAGACGATGAAACAGCGGAAGTCCATGACAGAGAGAAAACAGGGGACACTATGTCCCTGCACATGTACTCAACACTTGAAGACTATGTCAGCCCAAAGGGCAACAACTTCAAAGAGTGCCTTGGTGTTTGTCTCTGCTACGGAAAAGATGCCAAGGACAGCCTCACAGGAGACGGTGAAGGCATATCCTTGGCAACAATATCTCTGATATCGATGTGACCCTGCCAATTGACAAGGGTTCATGAGCTTCGTGAGAACCAGGGCTGGTCAAAGAAGTCAATTGGGAACTGCCCAATAGAAGAAACTGGTAACTTGTAAATGGAAATAATTTAAATGATGGCACAGAAAGTATAAATCAATATGGACTGTGTTTTATTTATAACAGATATATTCAAGGTCAAATGTAAGTGACACTACAAGTACCAGAATTCCCACTCAGGGACACATAAAAGGGAAGTAATCAACTGCTAATTGTAAACAGACTTGACACCGTGATCAAGGCCGTAATGGCCAAAACGCTTAGGTGGAATAGTAATTAAATGAATCCGGAACCTGAAGCACACGAGAGTGCAGCACTGAAATTTACCCTTTATAATTAACTGAAGTAATGACTTGCGCACTGTTTGCACTGTTCATGACCTCACATATTACATCACTCATGACATGTTCTATGACATCATTTATACCATCACTGACATCTGAAATGACATCATTAATGATATCACTGTGCATGACCTGCCTGTCAAGTTTCTCTTTGTAGTGAAGAGAGCCACTAATACAGTGGCTTCCTTCAGAGCATTGCAGGTTTCCACAGCAGGTGCCATCTTAAAGCACATGCTCTGTACACTTTTTGTTTAGAGATCCTAAACCCTGAAGCGGAAACTTATTTTCTTTAAACTAATAAAACAATGTCCCCCATGTGCATGGAGTTTTCTTCCGGTGCAACAGGGGGATTACACTTTTTCTCTGCTCGCCTCCACTGTGCGTTGCATGACAGAAATGGAAAATCACTATTGGTCACCCCAGCCTCATTGTGATGGAATGACCATTACTGTGACCCAAAGATCCTGTGAAGACAGACCGCCCTATCAAGTTAACCTTGGTGGAGCTAGCAAAGGCTCCACCAATGGTAAGTCAGTCATTCTCGCACCTATAGATGAGGCAGGGGAAATGCTAGTTTGGTAGTACAGGAGGACCGCCTCTTTATGTCATTCCTCCCACTTCACCAACCCCAAATGAGGCTCTTTACGTAAGGGTTAGATTGGTAAATCATTGTACACATTTCAGATATCTCATGAGCCAAATATAGAAATGCCCTTTAAAATCCTCAAGGGCTTTACCAGCTCCGCTAAGGGCTTCCCTTCATGCACATTCCATCCTTACAATAGGCATGAAACAAGGTGCTCCTATTTTAAAAGATTTCCACCAACGACCTCTGTAGATCAGAAAAGAATTCAAAGTAGCATACCTTAAACTCAGAGACATTCGCAGTTCCCCTCTCATAGCATGACAAATATACTTACAATGTGAGAATACACAGGAGCTTTGGGGAGCAAACGCACCATGAGACTATAAATCCTGAATCTGAGACCTAAGCAACCACAATCATCCACAGGTTCAGCCATTATGGAATGAGACTCTCAAGTGCCTACCAACCACTCTGCAGCCAGAATCATTACTGTCAGCTTTCACAAGTCACTTCAAGACCATTGTCGTCTCCAACCACTGGAAATGTTTAAACCATTATCTACACTTCTTTCTCTGTTTCTCTTGCTCGTTTCTCCTTTGTCCTGAGCCCAACACATCCTTGTGATGCCCTTGCCTCATTTTATGATTTTTAGGTATATTCTTAGAAGGGTTCTCTCTTCCGGATCCATTTGGTGTTATGTTTGAGGCTAATGGATCATGTCCAAATCTACCTACAGACTGATTTCCTACACAGATCGTACCACACAGGCTACTTTTCCATCGAAACACGCGTAAGATCTAGCCTGCTGCCCCTCCAAAAGCAGAGACGTTTTAAGAAATGGGCAAATTGGGCAATTGCCAAGGGCCCCCACCTTTGAAAGGTCTCCGCTGGGAAAGTGACTTTTCTTTCTCTCTCTCTCAACCTTTTTCCTTTATGTCTACCTCTATCTTTCTATGTCCAATGTCATCTAAATGATTTTGGGTCCCTTTGTGTCCCTACATTTCTGAAAGTTTGTGTGCCATTATGCAGTCTTGAATTATCAGAAAATGGGTAATAATCAGGGCCACTATAATCATGCGATTTCGCAGCCATGGCTTTTTTGCATAATTATGAATTTGGCGCATTTGCCACTTAATCCATCATCTGCTGCATAATCTGATGACTGTAACAAAATAAATTTTGTTTCTAGCTCAAACAGATCAAAAGTGACAGAAAACATGGCAGTGTGAGTTTGCGCTGCAGTGGAATGACCTTTGCAAAGGTTAACTGGTCATCTTTCGGTTGTCTTTTTCTGTATTCATATGTTAAACTGCTACTAATGAGGTGAAATCTTTGCCCAGATAGTATTACCATGTGCAAAAATGACAAAATAATGAAGTAATAGAGTCAGGAATGTGCAGCTATTTTCTTGCTGCATAATTTAGTCAACTCCACCACATAAATTGGTTCTCCCGTGAAACATAATTCCAGTGGCCCTGGTAAAAATATTTAAAGTTGTTCCGAACAGGGGCTCCCAAAATATGTTTTACCCGGGGCCCCGAAAATCCGTAAAATGATACTTTCCGCAAGTACGCTTCTTCACCATTTCAGCAGTATGACATGATAGGTACATTCAACTACAATACACATGTTAGCATACATATCTGTGGTGGCCATACACCCATTTGCGAAAAGCGTATCCATCTACAAATAGAACCACTGTCTTATAAATTAATCTATATATTACTGATCCAACCAATTAAGATTGATTATAACATTGGTTTCATACTTCTCAGCCAAATTCTAGGCATGCTCGTCTCCTATAAATCATATCAATTGAAAATGGCATTTAATTTTTCATTTCCAAGCTATGACAAACCCGGATGGAATGTGACTACTTCAGACATTTCCAGATTTTTTTATTTTTTTTACGAAAGACTTGACAGGAATAGGTAATTAGTCCCCCTACCGTGCACTAATCTTTTATTAACTTGAACAGGGGTGCTGTGATTAAGGGGCATTCCGCGACAGTGACACCCATTCCTAACAGGTGGAGTGACACCCTGATGTAGGCGTCAGACACACTAAGGCTGCTGCAGTCACGATTTAAATGTATCCATCGCTATAAAATCAAAGCGCCACTACAAAGACGAGCTCCTTGGATCTCCTTCCATAAGGCAGCCTCTCGCAGGATAATAAGTTTGCCTCTTGATGTACAGTGCTCGTCACAAAGGAGAGAAGCGGGTGGGTGTAGTGCACAGCTTGTCAAGACGCCATCTTAATTGGTCATTATAAGGCTTGATTGTCACGAGTGCAGGTTTACAGGGCCATCATTATTAAAAGGGGTTCCAGCAGCAAGTGCTATCGTTTAGTTCAAAGCGGAGATATACCACAATGCAGCTGTTAGCAGTCTGCTCTCGCGTTCGGATTAAGCCGTGCAATGCAACGAGGGACCGGATGGAATAAGGAAGGGGTAGGCTTACAGCCCCGGTCTGTGTTTAAGTGAAGTACTGCACTCCGTCCGCAGTGTAATTCCATTTGTGCTATTACATAATTAAATTGAGGCTTGAATCATGCTTTTTAAAAGATTACTAGTCCATATATAGATGGAACGAGTGCCAAGGTTTCAAATAGTGCTAGTTTCGTGATTTCTTTCCATTAGCTTTCTTGAGGATTGGGGGGAAACTGTGCCATGCCAGCAGTTAATGAATTGCTCGGATCAAAGCTCAAAGCGCATTTCTGTAGGACTCAGAGTTGTTGAGCAAATAAAAGCCCAGATAATGTGATGTAGGAAACATGCAATTTAATTCTTTCTTAATAACAAAGCAAACTAAAATGTGAAAATCATCCTATACAAAGTGCACCTTTTGGGAGGTTAAAAAAATATATTTTTGGAGGTACTTCGAATAAGCTGGATCTAGCGCTAATTAGCAGCAGACAACTTTATAGGACAAATTATTTCTATAGCCCAATCTTTTCGAACAGGATATTTTATACAAACAACTGTATGCTTTGTGGTGTTCAGCTGAGACCAGTTCACCGAAAATTGGATGTGATTGGGAGTGATACAGCCTTTTCTGGGCCCATTTGCTTACTATTGGTCCTCCGACAGACCTTTTTATCCGACTGAGGTGATGGGAGTTAGCATTAACATCTAACAAATTCAATTAACAGTGCAACCCATTTGGCTTCACAATGAGGGCCAGGGATCAGTAGCTTGGATTAAGAAGATTTATTACAAATTCAAGATGAAGTTCAAATCCACCACTCTTAACACCATGCTGTAAAGATACAGAATAACAACTGAGAAACCTAGCCTCCTAAAGAAGTATAGGCATATCAGAATTAAACAAACAAGGAATTCGGTAACTGCTATGCAGAAAATCAATAAAAGCAATTGATGCTCAGAGAATCGTCTCAGACTTTGTTGTCTATGCATAGGTAAATCTAGCATCACAGAAATGAATGTCCATCCAAAGAGGATGATTCAGTTAACCTAAAGAACCTCAAAAATCAAGGAATTCCATAAAGGGAAATCAGTGTCGAGCAAGGTAAATTTAGTTTAGAAGGTGTCAGCATCGCAGAAGCTTGATCAAGTGTCTTCTATGGGTCAGAGAGAATGTGTTACCATAAGCCACACTTAGGAACGGATCAAATAGGCATTGAGGTCTAAACATCTCAAGGTCCAAAGTAAAAGATGGCCCCTAAAGGGGCAGAGAAGGTTCAGAAGAGACCTCCCACAGCATCAATGGAATAAAGGGTTCTGAAGTATGATGGGGTGAACACTATATTATAACACAAAATGTCAACTAGGTAACACTCCCTTTGTACGCATCATCAGGGGTCCATTGATTCAGTCAGATTCTCAGGTGGTAGAATGTAACATTGAGGAAAAGTCACTCACTGGACATGGGAACATGAGGTTCACACGTACACATCAGTTTGCTACATTTGCTCAATAGGCCTTTCAGTTGACTCTCCGGTTCCCCATGTTCCTTCATCAAGATCTTCTCAGGCTCTTTCTCTAGTACTGTAATGTATCTATTCTATAACTAACAATGCATGTGAATACCTAAAAGAAATGTAGAGTTAGCAGAAAATTAAATCAGCTTTAGGAAGCATGGTGAAATACAGGCCTACATAATACAACTTAAATGTTAGTTCAATAGTGCACATTTACTATGCAGGTGCACATTTAAACACAAATAAATATAGGTTTCTAATGCATTATGTTTCATATTACATATAACATTCAGTAAGTCGTTAAAAATAATCATTTGTAAGTATGGCTAGGAACTACATTTAAATGCACATATGTGTAACATTAGTGCACACATTACATAAACTTTATCGTTTTAAGTGAAATCATATTCTACATAGGTGAATATGGTTTCTATTTAGTTTGCAAATCAATACATGTTATTCCCATATTAGAGCACACATTTATGAAAATAGAATTTCGCCTTTATAGTAAGTACATTATCTATTAAATGAGGATGGTTTTAATCTATTAAGACTTTAATTAATAGGACAGTCAGTTACAGTAAAACATATAACATGAGTAAATTCTCTAATCCTACAGTGAAAACACTCTTTAATAATTATGTAAAGTGCAACACTTTCATTAGTTCATTAAACCATACAAGATACATGTGCTAAGTGCACGTTAATGTCACGTATCTGTTAAGTATCTGTGATGTATTTGTGATGTGTAAAGGGTGGGTAAACTTGCGCTGCACCAATAGGGAGGCTGAGAAGATGCAGTTGGAGAGTACTAATTAGCACATTATAGCTTTTCCCACCCATTCCCATTTAACATTTGAGGTTAGAGACAGATTAAGTGATTTTCACGGAAGTACAAGCTTTTTTGGAATAAGTGCCAAAGTACCGATTAGAACCCAAGATTTGTATTACGTTACCTTCATTGGGTGAACGTACCACAGACTGGGACCATGCACAAAACAATTGTGCTCTTTCCCCTGCATGTGCTATCTTTCTGAATAAGCACATGTTCAGGTCACGCTCAGATGCCACCATGTGCCACCATCTAGGTGACATACATTTTCTGCATTTGCGCATAGCCCAGTAATATCAAAATGTAAACCCTTGTTCAGCATATTAAGCCTGTAAAGCGTGTAAAGCGGGTGCAAATGCCTGCTGTTCTACTAGACCACATTCATAATCCAGTGGCAGGACTCTTCGCTCCAAGGTCAGCAACATGACCTCCAGATATTTCTTCTTACCTCTTAGACCTGGCATCCTGGGTGTGGTTTCCCCTGATGTTTTCCCTTCTGGTCTGCTATTTTTGCTGGCCTTAGGAATCTGAGCACTTTACCTCTGCTAAAGTGCATGTGCACATTACTTTAAACATGGTAACATTGGTTTTATCCACAATTGGCATATTTGATTTACTTATAAGTTCCTAGTAAAGTACACTACCTGTGCCCAGGGCCTGTAAATCAAAAGCTACTGGTGGACTTGCTGCATTGATTGTGTGATTGTGCCACCTACTTAAGTAGCCGTTTAACCATGTCTCAGGCCTGCCACTGCAGAACCTGGCCGCACAGTTTTAAACTGCCATTTCGACCTGGCAACTTAACCTATTTGCCAGGCCCAACCCTTCCCTTTTATTACATATAGGTTACCCTGAGGTAGGCCCTGGACAGCCCATGGGCAGGGTGCAGTATATTTAAAAAGTAGGACATGCACTTTTAATGTTTACATGTCCTGGTAATGAACTACTCTTAAATTCATTTTTCAGTACTGGAAGGCCTTTCTCTCCCAGATGTTAACACTTGGATTGCATTATTACATTTTATTAGTGTAATGACCAATTGGGAAGCAATGGTAAGGCCAAATCTGGACTCACAATTTAAAAACACAACTGATGGTGAAGTCAGTTTTTAAACTGCAGTTCTGAAAATCCCACCTTTATATAGTTGGCATTTTCTTACTTAAACCATTTAGTGCCTTCTACCTGTCTCTGGAATACATGTCTGGGGTGGGTGACAGATTGCTTCATGCATTCCCTCTAGACAGCCACACACAAAGGAAGGGTAGGTGTGACTGAGTAGCCATCTCCATGTTGATGGGTCAGTTCGGTTAAAATATTTATTCAGCTTAAGCCATAAAAGGCATAAAATACACAAAATGTAAAATATGACAAGATATTAAAAAGTTACATAACATTTTTCAAACTAGTCATCAGAGATGAAAACCATCAAATTCATATGAAAGCAGGTAAACGGAATAAGATCATACATGATACTCTTCATAACATTTCCTGATTAAAATTTAACACAGAATGACAGTTGTCTATTGTGCAAGGTTGCTGTAAGAATACCATTCCTTTCTGAAGCTGTCTGAGGTTGGACCTATGCAAGACTGGGACCAGGAAGGAGAAATGACATGCTGAATATAATGAACAAAACAATATCAAGTAACTTGTGCTTTGTTTCGGTATATTATTACAGCGGCACAGGTTATTAAAAAGTTATATAACATTTTCAAACTAGTCATCAGGGGTGAAAACCATAAATTCATATGAAAACATAGAAACAGAATAAGATCATATGTGTAACTCTTCATATCGTTTTCTAATTCCCACGGCCTTTCTGATAAAATTTAACACTACATAACAGTTGTCTAAGGTGCAAAGTTGCTTCAGGAATACCTATCCTTTCTGATGCTGTCTCGGGTTTGACCTACACAAGATAGGGACCAGGAAAAATGACAGAGGTGCTGAATATAATGAACAAAACAATATAACGTGACTTGTGCTTTGTTTAAAAATATTATTATAGCGACACAGGGAAAATTGTGATGCCAAAGACTTTGTAAAGGGAAAGCAACCTTAAAATGCACTATATTTAGTCTAAAAATGGTATGGTAAGAACTGTGGGTGGGGCTTACAAACCAGCATAAATATGGTTCCAGGCTCCTTGTGGCTGATACCAGTGAGTATCTTACTACTGTAACCATGGCCTGAACCTTCATCAACCTTGTTTCCATACAATGCCTGAGGTAATGCTGCTTCACTACCTCTTTACAGTTATAAGAAATCTTTTGGGGGTTAATATACAAATCAGTGAGATCCAATATCTTAAACGTTTTATTCAAGTATGCAAGCCAGGGGATTCGATCCACCTTATCCAAAGATAAACAATCAGGAATACAAGTTCTGCCTAATGCTACCTCAGGGTTTCCCCAGCTCTTAATCCACAATATAAGTGGGAAAAGTCGAATCAAATCCACCACATAAGGTAACCCTAGTTCTTAATGGCATGTTGATGGGTCATGCTGGACAGGATGGGAGGGAGGAGTTGACACTCTACAACTGAAAGGGCTGTGTCCTGTCCCCACACAAAGAATTCATACCCTCCTGGAATGAGTCTGGAGCAAGGGCAGGAAAGGCAGGGTCTTGTGCACTTCAAAGCATCTCTTTCAAGTCTCCCTACTTGAAAGGCCCAACTGGGTATAAGTACTGGGCCCCTGATACCAACAGATCAGAACACTTCTGGAACTGAGGATATTCTACCAGGAAGAAGGACTTCTGTGCTGCCAGGATTGACTGCCACTTTGCTGAACTGCTTTGATGTGTTGGCCTGCTGCCTGCTGCTTCTTGCCTGGGAGTGCGAAGGACTGGACCTGCATCTCTACATCCCAGAACCTAAGTACTCTCCAAAGGCTTATTGGCTTGCCTCCTGTTTCTAAAGTCTCATGGATATCAAAGACTTAACCTACAACTTCAACTCAGCACCTGGACTTCACTTGCTGTAAGCCTTGCTCTGCCAAGCAGTGCCAATCCCGTCCAGGACCATTGGAAGTGAGTTTAAAGTGGTGCACTTGTCAGAACCTGCACATCTATGTCGTTGTACCAATTGGAACCAACGCATCTCCTGCTGCAAGATCAGGATCAACGCATCACCCCAATTGCAGGGACGAGGTCGGTGCATTCCACTCTGAACTGCCGCATTGCCTCCGTAACCACCAATTCAGAACCAACGCAGCACCGCCATTGTGTGGAGAAGATCAACACATCGCCCCTCCAGCATAGATTGACCAGCCGCATCGCATTTAGAACTGCCGCCCTCGGTACCAGCACTTCACTCAATGGAACTGATGCATCTCCGCAGTTGCATGGAGAAATCCGGCTCAACATCCCAACTGCATGGGGATCATCGATGTATCTCGTGCTGAGACAAGGATTAAGGTACTTTTTCTCAGCGGGCACTGCATGGGTTCTGTAGCCGGCCTGCGCTCCATCACGGGTGGCCTGAACTCTTGACTTTGTCCCAGTCCAGCGCAACCAATTGACTCTTTGAGCACTATTTGCTTCTAAGCTCTATTTTTGCATTTAATCTTTAAAATGAATATCTCAACTTCTACTGATTGGATTTGTGTTGTTTTGGTCTTGTTTTATTTAACTGTTCTATATTTTTCTAAACTAGTGTGGAGTCTTTTTGTGGTGTTTTCCCTGTGTTGCTCTGTGTTGTGTGCACAAATACTTTACACATTGTCTCTTATATTAAGCCTGATTGCTCTTTGGCCAGCTACTATTGGGTGAGCATAGGTTAAAATATAGTGTGTTTCTGTCTTACTCTGAATTGGATTGTGTTCCCTACTTGGACAGGGTGCATACCTCTGCCAAAAAAGAAACCCAATTTCTAACAATACCTGGATAAAAAACTTGTAATTCAAGAGTACATGATTGTAATCTGGCAAGAGAAGAATTAACCATTGTGGAAATTGAAAATATTGTACTTCAAACTCTCAGAAAAATGAATAGGTAGTCACATTTACATTTTTTATTTAATGGGGCAATAATTTTATAATGATGTGATTTGTAGACCTCATGGCTACTCCTTGCCAAGTGTCCCAGCGCTGTGATACTGACTTCGGGAAGAGAAACAGGTTGCCCTTACAGCTGAAGAGGTTTTAACCAGATCCAAAGAGCCAGATCTTTTATTTCTTCCTGAAAAGAGTTTGGAGGAGTCTTCCAGCCCGGAGAGAGTTCCAGATTCTTGGTGCAAGATTACTGAAGACGCTGACTCCAGTTCTGGCTCTTGTGAAGTTGGGTATAAATGCTTGTTTTGCACTGGCCAATCTTAGGTTCCTAATCGGAACATAAGGGGTGATCAATGACTGCAGGTACGTGGGGCCTTGAGAGGCAAGAGCCCTATAGCAAAAGCATAGAGCCTTGAACGTAACTTTGGCAGCCAGTGCAGTTTTCTCAAAGCGGTGCTGACGGAAGCATGCTTGAGGAGTCTGAGCAGTGTCCTGGCAGTCACGTTCTGGACCCATTGAAGCCTGTTCAAACGGGACTGGGATAAGCCCAAGTAGAGGACATTACAGTAGTTCAGCCTGGATATGACCAGTGCCTGGACTACAGTTTTTGGGGCAGGTTCAGATAAGAGATGGAGAACTTTCTTCAGGGATCTTAATATCCCGAAACATTTTCCTGAGAGAGCATCGATCTGGGCATTAAAGGAGAGTTTATCATCAAGCCAGACGCCCACATTTTTGGCCTTGGGCTTAGGAGGTGGTAAAGGACAAGGCTGTTAAGCCTAGGCCTGGGCGTAGTCCGCGAGTGGCATAGCACAGTGCGAACTGCAGTTTGTGCTGGTATTCCTGCCGCTCGGGTAGTAATTCTACCCAAGTAGCAGCTCGCGCTCGCGAACTTACCGTTCGCGATCGCGAGCGGGGAAAAAACCCTGCTGCACATCGCGAAGCGGAGTTTTCTGCACTCCGCGAGCTCCGGAGTGCGGAGTGCAGAAAACTCCACAAACTCCGCGAACGGAGCGAAGTTCACTGCCCAGGCCTAGTTAAGCCACCATGCGTTGGACCAGATATTGATGTGCTTGCCCAGGACCAATACCTCCATCTTTCCTGCATTCAGCTTCAAGCATTTTAGGTCCATCCAGGCAGTGACCTCTGACAGACAAGAGCTAAGGGAAGAGGCCATGAGATCACTGTTCTGAGATATGGTGATGACAAGTTGTGTGTCATCAGCGTGTGAAATAATGGTAAAACTATTTTGCTCAATGGCGTCTGCCAGGGAGCGGACATAGACATTGAAAAGTTTTGGGCTCAGTGAGGCACCCTGCAGCACTCCTTGCTGCAGAGTGCACATTTGAGTGAAATGGCTTTTGTGAGACCTGAAAGGTGCATTCTTGTAGAAATTATGTCAGACAGAGCAGTGCCTTGCCACCAATGCCGCAGTCCCAGAGCCGCTTGATCAGGATTTTATGGGACACAGTATCGAAAGCAACCTTGAGGTCCAGCATAAGAATTACCTCAGTGTCGCCCTCATCCATAATCCACTGTGCAGACACAGAAGCAAGCAGCAAGGCAGACTCTGTGCCATAAGAAAGGCGAAAGCCTGATTGTGTCCTGTGCAGGAGCTGATTCTCCTCCAGGAAGTTCGAGAGCTGCTTGTTCACATGTTTTTATGCTATCTTGGAAAAGAGATGCAGCAATCATATATGCTAGTAGTTTTCAGGTTTGGATGGGTCAAGTAATGGTTTTTAGGTCTCGCCTAGGCAGTGCATGCGCTGCCTCTTCGAGACATGCTGTATCTAAATATGAACTTCAAGCACCGCCCACCTTTTTCCTTGTTTCCTACCACTGTCCTTTGTAAATGTCAGCTTCTGTTTGGTGAATAGGTTTTGTCATCCCTCCTTTTGGACTTTTGTATCCTCCAATGAAGACTGCCCCTGTTACATGTGCTCTTACACTTCATGCTATTTGGTATACTTTGAGAGCAATCTTTTTTTTATTGTCCTGCCTGCTTGTGTTCTTGGATTGTAGTGAGAAGTGTTTGTGTTTTGTTTACTTCATGCCCCGGCTTGATGAAAGGTTCGCCTTTCCATTTGCCGTGCTTGATCTTTCCTCACAGCCACTGTGCTCTCTTGTTGTTTTCTTTAGGTGCCTTGTTAATATTTCAATTCAATCTTTTCCCACTTGTTTTTCCTCTGTTACTGCTTTCCCTTCATTCCAACCCACTGTTTCTCCATGTGCTATCCTCTTCACCCCATCCCCATCCTTGCTTGTTAAGTTATGTTGCTCTTCTAGGCGCATATACAGTTAGTTCCCTGTGAACTGCCCACAGGCTTCCCTCAGTCTTCGGAGGATCCCGCCCACTTCTCAAGAACTGATCTATATCAAAAGGTGGATGAGGAAGGGGGTTGCATCATGGAGATATTATTTGTTTAAACTTTTGTTTGGGGGAATCGGTCCCATTGTGGTGTACAGAGCGTTGTTTATGTTAACTTTTTGGAGGGGGAAGATGAGGAGTAAAGCACGAGCTTGTATATTGAGGATAATGCCCTCCCCACTAGGCTCTTTCCATTGTCCTGTCTTACAGATTCCTGGCATTCCCAGACTTCGGAGAAACATACCAAGACCGGAAGTGAAAACTTCTTGTAACAGTACACCTTCCCCTCTGTTTATAGTGGTGCTTCAGCCCCACCTTGCTCTGGGCCTGGAGCTTTGTGAGCTGTTCTCTCTCTGGACAGACTCCCCATCCACTCTGTCCATCCAAGTACTGTTGTACTCCGCAACTTCCATTCCCTGTGCACGGGAGCGTATCCACGCTATCACACCCGATGTCACCCCCTCCCAAACCATGCAGATGGTGTTTAACCTTCCCTCTTCCCTGCACAAACTGGCCCATTATGCCCCTACCTCTCTAAAATACCGCCCGCCATGAGCACTGATCTCCATCATTCACTCTGCACACCGCACACCTCTTCACTCCCTGCGCAGCAATACCTTCACTCAGTCACATCTGCACAATGAGTCGACCCTTCCTCGGCACCCCCACCCTGTCTCATGACCCCGGTGTCTTTTTTTCCATACACACTACTCCCACCCTTCCGCTGCACTCTGCACCCTCCTTTTACACTGCTCCACCTCAGCCTCCATACACCCTACTTGTCTTAAATTACTGTGTCTCAATTGCAGGCGAATGTTTTCACCCCTTTTGGATCCTCACATTTCAAGGAGACATGTTTCCGTTTCTAAAATATCAGTTTCTGGAGGTAATTTTTCTGGCGAGAATGGCACATGTGTCATTAAAAGATGGTGTGAGAAGGATTCAAAACGCAAGACCACTTAAAGTTACTTTTCTGAAGACTGAATAGAAGACTGGTCTTTGTCCAGGGACACACACATATTGCTGAGGGCTGACATGGGAGACACTCTAGGGTTCACAAACTAGCTTATGATGTTGCTGAATGTGCTGGTATAGATCAAATAAACTTTGTCCTCGTGCAGTGACATTTTGTAACAACACTTGTCCCGTCCGAGCAGTACGTATTAAAAACATGTTTCAGTTGGTAGGTAGAAATGTTAACTTTATTGGAACATTTTTTAAGTTTGGCTCTTGGACTCTGGGGATGCATGTCACCTGTTTGTCCCCTTTCCTCTCTTTTCAGAGGTCAATAGGTGTAGAAAAATGGGATGAGAGAGACAGAATGTGTTTCTTCTATAGCATGATGTGTTCACATTTATGAAGTATGTATAGCTCTGGTAGTGTTTCTATATGACAAGTTACATATGGTTCCTGCTTGATGTGGTTCCCTTTATGGGTTTGTGGACATGTGTCAAGTGATTTAAAACCACAGTCAATTCTACTGATGTTAGTCATTGTGCTGCTCCCTCCCTCACTCTCCATCATCTTCCTGACCCCCTTCCCAGCTCTTCGTCATCTTGCTGACTCCTCCCTGCCCCTCTCCCTACTTCACCCATATCTAGTTGACCCCTTCTATTCTCCTCCCGCTGTCCCTCATTTCATTTGATAGTTCACCCATTGCACTATGCATGCTTGTTTATTATTAAGTTCTTGCTGTACAGCATGAAGTAAAGGCATCGGCAGAGCCAATAGGTTGCAAAGGCGAGTGCTATTGACTTTGCCAATGCTTGCTTTTACTAGCCTACCAAGGAATGTTCTCACCACACTTCTGAGTGTAAAGAATGGTGGAGCCCGGCTTATAATTTTGCTGACCGTCTGTCCATGAAAGAAGACATTCCAAGGCTCCATGCGTTACCTATATGGTAATCCAAAAATTAACCTCAGATTACTTCTGTGAGGTCTCCAGCCTTATCACACCCCTCCCTGAAATCTGCCACTCAAAACAAACTTGCCATCAACCCAGCCTGACTCAAGAATCACAAAGGCAGATTCCGCTGTGTGCAGGGCTCGCTACTTTGGAACACCTAACTACCTGCTCATCTAAGGCTTGTCATTGTGACTTTGGAACACCTATCTACCTTCTCATCTAAGACCTGTCCTCCGTCGCCTCTTACACCCCTCCCAATCAACCCCAGCCAGATCACCTCACAGCCAAACACACTTTATTTAATCAATCTACAAAGTATATATTTTTGCTCACCCCACCTCAGGGACCTGCAAGCACTTCTCCTTTCATTCCTTTTTATTTTTTGCATTTTTATATAGCACGAATGAAGGTATCAAAGCACGTTACATGAGCAATAGTTGCATTACAGAAATTTGCCCAGTGGGGACAATGTGCTCCATGGCTAAACACATAAAAGGTCCCAAACGTGAGACCTATTGGCTATGCCAATCCTTGTTTTAGGAGGGGGACCACCATGGCATATTTCTACTGCTGAGGGACATGGCCAGAGGACAGAAAAATTAATAGGTAATCACATATACTTTTTTTATTTGATGGGCCAGCCAGGATAATACATTAATAATGAACTTTGAAGTGTAAAAATACTTCAATACTATCTCCATATATTTCAGCCACTAAATCTACTCTTTCTTTCCTCGTCATATCTTTCATTCATTAATAGGTGTTGGTGAAATGAAGTGGATGAATCATTTTCTTTTCAAATCACTGATTGAGAAATTTTCAAAGACGATTGAACACCAATTAATTTACGAATGTATGGGATACATGCTAGTGTCACCCAAGTTTAGTATTTACCATACACACACTAACATGGAACTACAGTTACACTCATAAGAGACAATGGCATACAGAAAATGCTAGAACTGAAGTAAAGAAGAGATTTGTGTACAATAAGCATGGCAGTCCATAAATAAAAAGAAAGATAAAGGGAACACAATGGGAAACGTATTACAAAATGAATCAAAACAGAGCAACAGTGAGCAAATCCATAATATAAGTTGGTAGTGCAAAAGATAAAACAATGAAAACTAAAAACCACAGAAGATAAATCAACTTTAACATTCTTGAAATCAATATTTGTGAGTAAACGTCACAGTCTATGATGTGTAATTTTGTATGGAGAGCTTTATATTCACAACACCATATTTCTAATGGTTTTGATCCACTAGGAGACTGAAACGTCAACCTTTTCCACCACATGAAACTTTACAATTTAGATAAAAATACCACATGTACTCTAGTCCAAGAGTCTTTTGTGATTTGGTTAAGCGGTTGTTCTCAATAAACCAAGGTCTATTCTCAGAAACACTCATGGAAATACTTTATGACATTGTTGTGCAACAAATGTCTATGTGACCTTACTAGGAAATTGTATTCATCTGTTCGATAAGATTTGTGATTTTTCTACTGAAAAAATATAATTGGAAAAATACTGTTAGTGATTTTGATTAATATTCGTTATTGGCTTTTAAAGAGTGTACCCTTACATTATTGTATAAAATTACTTTTATTGGAATCCCAGCATTGAGTATGCCTCTAACTGTTTTCTAATATTCTTTTTTTTATTTGATTGATTCCCTTGATTGGATCTAATCGACTAATCATCTAATGTATGTTTGAAAGGTTTTCTAAAACTTCAGAAGTTTCTGTGTTGTTTGCATATGAGAGTGACAGCAATGGCTGCATAATCAATGTATTTTTGTGACAGCATCTATTTGCAGACTGGATTATTGTGTTACTGAAGTTTTACATCTGCACTTTATATGTGTGGAGATTTCTATTATTTGTGAGGGTAAATGCAGCCAGCAAGATTCCTAGCTAAGACTTTTAGAAATCTCCTACCCAGAGAAGTGCACCTTTTTTACACTTTCTTTTTAGGCAACTACCTCAGTATTTGCAGAATGAATTTTACAACAACTTAAAAAAACGCACAGGAAACTCATTGACCTCTGTGCATACACCAGATTTAGTGTAACTTTGTCAATAAAGTTTTCCTGTACATGTGAGAATAGTTTCCTCATGAGAATTAAAACAGGAAAGTTATGTTTTTGGATCCTAACTTTACTCCTTTGAACAATTGGCTCAAAACCTAAAAATATCAAACTTTTTGTACAGTTGAAATAGACTTGTTAAACAGGGCAAATGATATTTGGAAAGCAAAAACAGTATTTTTCTTTGTAAATTAAGACAACAGTATATTATTAGAAAATGATTTTTTATGTGGTCATGTTTACTTAGATTTGTTGCCAATCAATACAACAAAAAAGTAAACAGTTAAAATAATTGTAGGATTGTGATCCAAAACCTGCTATAAACCAGCTATTGTTATCAATTAGCATTTATATTGTACATGGTGAGGTATACAACTTTAAATCTATCAAATACTTTTTCACACCATGTAGGGAAAGATATTTCAAAAGATATCCTCAGTTATATCAGATTTTGACTGTAGTGGAATGCTGCATTACCACTGTCAGCATACGAATATTTTTGCAACAGGGCTGAATTTCCAATGACAGAAAAGTAATGTAAAAAAAAAGCACTTTTTCACTGCAGTGCTGCTATAAATTATGCCAACAGATATGTGATACATTATATAACAAGTGATATCAGTGTGTATGTGATTTGTGAATTTTTCAGTGTGCTTGTTCCTTTCTATAGATAATAAAGCCATCTGCTCACTAGCGATACGTATTATCAAAGAATGTAATTGCCATTCAAAGGCTGCACTGATAATGTAAAAATATAGATGTCCTCAGAGAGGTGTTGATAGGAAGAACGCATTTTCACCACAGTCAGCAAAAAACTGCAGAACAGAATACTGGATGGATGATGTCAATACTAAAGCGATATGTGATGTTGTCAATTATATAATGTCTCATGCCACCTGTGTGCAAAAAGATGTATGTAGAATCAATAATTTCTATCCATCATCATAAAACAAATATTGAAAGCATAATCATTTGCGACTTCAGCAATGTCATCTATGGGTGAAAAGTTATGTGCGATGAGAGGTATTTGATATGATTTTTTTATATTGAGTACTTGGTATACAGAAACTTGGTTTTGAATACACACTTTTCTGAATAGGTTGATATTATATGTGTTACGTCCTATCAAAAGTAGCAGAAATATGTTGTTCTATGCTTGTTTGAGCTCTCCACTGTTTGTGAAATGTACATTATCTTTACACTCAGAATGTTATCATGGATTTTAACAATGATTTTTGGTTTATAATCTGAAATGACAATGAATTGCCCTGAGTCAATTGTGTTGGTGAAGACATGAAAGAAATTTCAGTTGGGAAAGATTATGTAAGATTTTGGATATAATGCTGTTATCTATTATAACAAAGTGTTTGGCTGTGGCACTAGCTAAAGTATAAAATGAATACGTGTCAATACATTGCTCCAATGCTTGACTTATGGAAGGGTTTGTGTTGCTCCATCCAATACAATTTTTATAGTGTGAGGCAATTTTTCAAACAGTGTAAAAGAGAAGTCTTGTTTTTGTTCTGGAAATAACCATTGAATTTCAGAAGTTTTACATTTTTGTGCTGTCACAGAATTCAGTACAAATAAGAAGAGGAATCTTAAATACTAAGGGCCTGATTTAGATCTTGGCGGACAGGTTACTCCATCACAACTATGATGGATATCTGGTCCGCCCAAATATAAATCCCATAGGATAATATGGGATTTATATTTCGGCGGATGGGATATCTGTAATTGCTGTGATGGAGTAACCCATCCGCCAAAATCTAAATCTAACTAAAACTAAAACGTTTGGCAGAAGGGTACTCACAATTTTGACGGATATCCTATCCAAAGTATTGGAAGTGCATTAAGATATAATGCACTTGTAATAAGGCAGAAAGGATGACAGTCACATTTGAGATGGAGTATCTGTCCACCAAACTGTAAATCAGGCTCTAAGGCTTTGTGCCTGTGCATGTGTGACACAAACAACATAAAATGGTGCATGTTATTTACTTTTGAGTGCAAAAGGTGTTTTGCGCAGGAAAAGTTCATCTTTCCCTGTACAAATACTGACTTGCACTGCTTTGGCTGAAGGGGGAGGTACTGGGGTGGATCAATGCAAAATGCCTATAGGTTTTGAGGAAAAAGCCAATCTACCAAAATAGCGAGACCAGGCTTTGCATCAAAAACTAACGCCTACATGTAGCATGTTCAATCATGGGGAAATATATTGATGTCTCAAAAAAACGGACATATTACTTGTGCGCTGTAGTAGACAGCACACATCCAGTGTGTGGGAATGTTCTGAGTTTGTCTACGCATAGAAATGTTTACTGGGAGAATATGCCTCCAGAACAAATCCTATGCTAGACAGCATACACTCGCCTCTGCACCATGGTGTTAGGCTCTGCATCACACAAGACAGCATGTTTGTGCACCAGCAGAGGGTGCGGCATCAGCAGAAGTCTAATTTTAGTAGATGGAACTCTGTGTTGTGTTTTCCCCTTATTGTAATGCAGCACAGCACATTTGAATTCTGCACTTTGTTACATTTAAAAAGTAAATCTGAGCCCTTGAGATATACACATGTGAGAATAGTTCCAAAAGTTTACAGCATTTTTTGACACACTACATTTATGATATGTTCTTGTTATGTGCATATCAGACAAATGTACCAGCACTTGCACAGGCACAGAAAGACATACACACAGACATACACGCACGCACCTACGCACATACACAAACACATACACACACACTTACAGTGGCTCAGAGCTCTGAACGCCAATAACTGAATAACTGATATTGAGCACCACTGCACACAGAAGGTCTAGGAGGAAGTGTTTAGGGTGAGGCTAACCATGAGTTCAGTCAGTGTAGAGGGGGCATGGAGAGAGGCTAGCTCTCTAGAGGGTAGCTTATCCCAACTAGCAACAATCAATAGATTTCCAGAATGTAATGTCGATGTACTAAACATCAGTACTAGAAAGGCAAATACTAGTACACCATTGTCAGTCAAAATTTCTTTATTCGGCTAAAAATGCCATAAAAGTAAGACATCACATAAAAGCATGAAAAATACAATTAAAATATAATATAAATATATAAAATAACAGATCTCCACCAACAGGAAAAAAGTCAGACCATTTGTCCGCTCTATGCCTATTAGACACGGTGATGATTAAGCTGACCAATAGCAAGAAACAAACATAATATATCATAAAAACATTTAAAAAGTGTAAGATTTGAAATGGAAGGCAACATTCCCCAAACTATTCAATGGATATTTAAAATTATGCGAAAATATATATCGGTCAAATCTTTTTAAATTGTAACTCCAAATCTTTATCTAAGTGTTAAATACCATCTTATATAATTAATCACTGCTGTACACTAAGCATACCAATTAATATTTGCTGCTCAAAAAATAGGGGCTAAGAAGTGGGAACGCCAAGATCTGTACTATGTGCAAAAAAGCATAAAGTGGGTAGGGCTATGAGGGGATGAATTGTCACAAAGGCAATTTGGAAGAACTGGGAACCACGCACCCTGTTGTGGAACAGCTAAGAAACAATTGATGGACGGAATGCAGAACAAATCAAAACATTCACCCCCAGTCAAGAGATCTGGGTTAAATCCATCATTCTTTTGCTCACCACACCACCCCAGTTTGGACCCAGCCATATGCAAATCAGTCTTGACCCTGTTCCTTGTGGGAACAGTCCAGCCCGAACTGCCAAGCCAGGTCCTCTCTGGACCGGAAACAAGCATCCGGGGACCGGTTTCAGAGAATGAGCATTGTGCATTGTGCCTAGGCGTAAACACGTTCAGTGTAATCTATATTGCGTTTATTGTGTAAAACTAAGATAGTACTCCTAGCTATATTTGTGAAACAGGGCATTAGCATTTCCCTCAAAGACTCTGGATTGGAAAAAACTCAGGGGCACCCAGCCTCGTAAAAGCATGTTATCATAAGCAAGCCAAGGGATATTTGTTATTTTGTCTACTGTAATCTTCATTACTCCGATTCTTCCTTCTTCTTCCCAATACATATGACATATGACCATTCCTCCCACCCTTTTTGTAGCCTTCATCACTAATCTGATAAGAGGGCTTGATACCACAGTAAGTTAGTGTGAAGGGCAGTACAGTGTATACTGTGGGCAGGATTGTTGTGATCCATAGACAGAGAAGAAAACTTTTGGAAGGGTTGACCAGTTTAGAATACATAAATAATCTAACAGTAGTTAGTTCTGGGGTGAGGAAGGAAAAATTGGAGTAATGAAGATTACCAGTAAGCAATTCCGGCATTATCATTTATCACATCTATGCAAAACACCACATCCTAGAACACTTTGCCCTGTAACCAAATTCATGTCAATGAAATAAAAACAGGCATAGACGTGTGCTATTCTGACACAAAAATGACATATATGTAAAATGAAACCTATATAAAATGATAAGACAGTTTAATAGTCAACAGAGCAGGTTAATAGTTCCACCGCATAACCCAGAAAACATCACTGTGCATAATTCAAAGCGATCAGCTTTTTGCCTTTAAACAGGGTTATAGCCGAACAATATGTTCATATCCTCAACGTGAATTAACTTGAGGGTCTGGGCTTCTCGAAAGCCCACAGTTCCCCTGGGTGTACAACATTACCATTAAACTCATTGCCTGTGTCAGAGATTCATTCATGGGCTTGTTCCTCTTACACCGTAATGTTCATAATTTTCAAGCACAGTGCATACTTAAAGCGTGCATTCTGATGAAATTAGTGTGACATCATTGTTACACTTTGCACTGGACTGCATTCCCTAGGATACAACATGCCGAGTATGCTCTCACTAAACAAATTAATTTTCTTTCCTATATGTTTTGCAGTGGGGTAATTTGATCTGCGTACAATGTCCTCTGTAAAGAATACGCACAGCGCCTAGATGTGAGTTTGGCAAGCACTGATACTCTATCTTAGAGTGTGCACAACACTAAATCCCCATACTTCCTGCTCAACAATATTAGTTTACAAACCCTGATAGGAATTTACGAATGAATCAACCTTTCTTCTAGTTCTAGTTCTATATTTATATTTTGTATCAAAATGTTTATTAAATGTTCCAAGCTTAGATGCAGTGACACACTAAGGGGCCGATTCCGATCTCGGCCGGTAGGGCACCGAATCGGATTCGGCCTTAACCGGATCCGATTCGGAGGCCTAGTTCCCGACCGATTCGGAGGCCTAGTTCCCGACCGATTCGTACGGGCGTCCGCGCGAGCAAGTACGATGCGAGCGCACGCGAAATCACCGACCGACTCGTTCCCGGGTCCGAACCACTCCGACCGACTCGTACGGACACGGCTCGCACTACGCATTGGAGACGTTACCCGACCGAGCCAGTACGATGCGCGCCTCGAACAGCCCGACCGACTCGTAGCGTCCGGCTCAGAAGAGCTGTCGGAGCCGGACTTGGGGGGTCCGTGTCGGACCCCCCTGCACGCGTAGCCGCGTGAGTCGCACACAGGGGGGACCCAAGGGTCCCCCCTACACATGCATGTGCGGTGTGAGTCGCACCAACGCGTACCCACTGTAGGGGGCCCCCTGTTCGCGGCGTGCCCATTCAGTCAATGGGAGCCCGTGTACGCGTTGTGCGACCGGCTCCCATTGACTTCAATGGGAGCCCGACCGAGTCGAGTCCGGCAGCATGCGGCCGCATCGTACTCGCTCGGTCGGACTGCTGGAGTCCGGCTCGGTCGGAAAACTCACCGGATCCGGCTCGGTCGGTGAGTTTTCCGGCCCAGATCGGAATCGGCCCCTAAATATTTGTACATTGAGTATAATGTGTGCAGGTGATATGTGGGTGAAGTTTCTGACACCGCACATTCCAATTTATAAAGAGGAGTGACAAACAGTGAGCACAGGTGCTGTGCTCACATTTTTGACCAGGCTCACGAAGCATGACAAGGCAGAGGGCAAGTATTTGCTGCTTTAATATGCATTTGGAAAGACAAAATACTGACACTAATCAGGGACATCTGAAGGATTTTGGGGGCCCTGGATCAAATATGTTTTTGGGGCCCCTGTCCGGAACATCTTTGAATTTATGATTCAATTTCAGCTCCTTCATACCCTCTTTGGCCAGGTCAATGACAGTGCACAGGCGCACTAGTTCAAATTCAAAATTTGTTTACATCTAATATTCAGGGATAGTGATGTGTTTTAAATATTATAACACAGCAGCAGCTCACTAACATTACTGCAAATAATCTCTGTAACACCCTCCCATTTCTCATATGTGAGGTCCTATTGTCACCTAAAAGAAACTTTTTTTATGGATGTTACTTGAAACATAAACACATTTCTCTGCAAAATGTCTGTAACAGACTCTCACCCATCACCCACATTAAAAATACATTAAAGGAAAATGGTATTTAAAACAATCTGTTTAAGAATTATCCAAGGTCAACAGGGCAAGACTCTGTGTGCAACAGAGCTTTCTCTATCAGGGGGGCCCCTGAAAGGCAGGGGCCCTGGGCCAGAGCCCACTTTGCCCATGCCTTAAAACGTCTCTGACACTAATTTCTGGAAATGACCACTTTATTCAGAAGCAAGGAGATCTCACAGTAACACATCCTTTGGTCAAGCCGGACATGCTAAATGTCCTTAAAATTGTGCAAACCAATGAACTATAATCTATTCCCCTACCCCAAAACATTGCCTTCCCCTTAATGTTGAAGCTTCCTTCTCTTCATTAATGTCAAACCATTATTACTGATATATCTAATTAATCGTCCTACTCCTGCAGGATAAATCTCAATCAACTTCCTTTCCAGCTTACCTGCACCAGTCCTAAGCAGTCTCCATCTTTGTTGATGTTGATGTTCTTTGTCCATAGTTCTCTGCTGTTAAACCTCCCATGCTCTCCACTTGCTTTAGCCTGAGCTCTCTCTTCTGTTTACTTCCAGTGACAAACATATATGCCAACATACACACTGTTCCCTCTTTTTGCCCTTTCTGCTTCCAATAAAGCCACTCTTTATTGTCCAAAGAGTGGGAGGTAGGATGTCACATGCGCTGAGGGACTGAATAGTTCCTGTGCGCATGTGTGAACATGGCGATGACGCAGCGTCCACACAACCACCAACATCACTTGCTGTCCCATCCCTGTCATACTTCCCAGTGCTCCCATGTAGTGAAGTCCAACCACCCCACCGCATGGGGCCCACCTTGGGAAAGGCAGACTGCCAATATTGTTTGATTTGTGAATAAGGCATCCTTTTTCAGAAGCACACAGAGATTGCAGTTACACATCCTTTGACTATTACATCAACACTAAATTTCACAAAAGGTGTTCTTACAAATGATCTCTACCCCCTCCCCCTCACCTAAACATTATTCTCCACTCACTGTATAACCTCCCTGACCTTCATTAACCCAAACCCTTAACACTGGTATAAATAGAAAAACGTATATTCCTCAAGCAGAAATCAATTTTCTTTTCAGCCGGCCCACACGAAATCCAGGCTGTCTCAGTTTTCCATGTTGTTGATGTTCTTTCCCCCTATTTCTCAGCTCTTAAATCTTCCCTCCACTCCCTTTGCCTTAACATGAGCTCTCTCTCTTTATTAACTGAAAGATTCCAAATCTTGGTGTTCTTTCTCTCCATACCCTTCACTTGGCTGCCTTCTGTCCCTTCGAGATCTCCAAAACCTCCATCCTTTTACCAGGTACATCCTGGCTCCACGAAGGGAGGAACAAGTGTACCCTACCTTGACTGAACAACACTGGCGATTTGTACTCAAATATCCTCATTACAAAGTGCACCCATATTCATATCTTTACAAAAATATAACTCTCCCTATTAACTTATTTGTGCATCCTTTTTAAGGTCACTGGCTTGCGAGTCCCATGCCTACCCTCCTAGTTAGCAACTGGATCCAAAATATACTCATACGCTCCCATTTATCCAGCATCTCTTTCAGGTCCCTTTTCATCAACTTCAATAGCTCCAGTCCATTTAGCTGTAGCATGTATTTGCCCCCTGGTCAATCAATATCATGTGTGGCCGCAGTCCATTCTCACCCAGCTTACATAGTGTGGGTAACAATTGCTCTCAACACATGACTTCTCTGTGCTGCATGAATGCCACTTTCTTGACATCCAAAACAGCTGCTGGCCATAAACTTACTGTTTCGGATGGTCCCCTGCCCACTTCAATATGGAGTGACTACTATTCCAGATCAGTTTCTTCTGATCCTCGCTATTACCACATATTGCCAATAGACAAGGCCCCCATTAGCAATCCCCTCTTCGTTAACCTCCTAGCTGTACATACCCTTAAACCTTGGCCGACCTCCACCTGCCCAAACTCATCAGTCAGTCTTCCCCAATCCCAGTTCATGTCCTGTTGCCACACTACCCTCAATTAGTACATCCCATACTGATCCAGAGGGAAACCCCTCCCTGCAAACATTTCCTCAACACCCCTAACATCTGCTTGACCGGCGACCCACTTCCATTTTCAGGCATTAAAATGTGCCCTAACTCTGCACCCCTCAATTCTACATATTCACTATACACTATAAACTCTTTCCTGCACGATTTCCCCAAATACATTTGATTGGCTTTCCCTTGTGGTTCATCTTACTTCTACGTACTTAAATTTACAGATCATTCTCTTCATGCGCTACTTCCCCATGTCTCATTCCTTTACAATTGCTTGACTCCACTACCTCAGACACCCTCATGGTGCCAAGAATTAAGATAGAGAAAATGTCTTGGAATATCTTTGCTTCGAGGAGGACGCACACACAATTCCCATCTGATACCTAATGTCCTCTAGAATGTCTACTCTTAAGTCCCTTCCTCCCATCCTTTTTCCTATCCCTCGCTTTATCCCTCCACTCCACAATGAGCTTCAAAAATTCACCACCATTCGGTTCGTTACCCCAGAAGCATTTTCCAAAGATGGCTAGCCCAGCCAGCTTCCCTTAGATAGTCACTGGTAACAACTGTTTCTCAATCATCTCCATTAAAAAGTTCACCATGTTGCCTTTCCATGTTGCGAAGGCTATCTCAAATGTACCTCTGCTCTTTGCTCTACTGTTGAAAAACTACTGGCATGCTTTCCGTTATATACTTTAGCTGTAAAATCGTGTCAGCCTCTATGTCTTTTCTGTACTGCTTCTCTCGTTTGTCAGATTTAGGTGGCAGCTCATGGAACTTCAACCACTGAAACCAAGAAAGTGCGTCATCAATGCTGTTCTCCAGCTATGGCATGTTTTGAGAACGGAACGCAATGTACCAGTGTAGACACACAACACAGGTCTCTTAGCAGTCTCAGGACACAATGATTGATAGCTGACTGCCTATTGATCAGCCCTACTACTGCTTCGTTGTCTATGACAAAGGTCACCGTCGTGTTCGCTATCCTCTTGTGCCACAATCTCACTGCCAAGAGCAGGGAGGGGGGGAATTCCAAAAAGGCAATGGTGTGTTTTTGCTCTTGCCTATCCTCCGGCCACCTTTCCGTACACTAATGTCCCTTGCATTAAAGTTTAAAACTGCCCAAATGTGACATGTCAGAGAAAATCAACGTTTAGGTTAATTAGTCAGTCTGTAGCCTCATAGTCATTGCATTATAACTCTCCAGAAATCTGCACAAAATCAACGTGTCTTGCCTCATCCATCTGCTATTATGATCCTTTCGTGAAGGTTCGATGCCCCTCTCAGGGCCAAGGCTATGTGATTTCAAAAAATTCTTCCTTGGGCCAGCACCTTACATACAAAGTTCAGAAGACCCAGAACTTGCTGCATTTTTTATGGTCACACTTTCTCTTTGCTACCACCTCACGCAACAGGATTCTCAATGTCACGGGTTTGTCTCTCAGTAAGCGTGCCACCTTGACCACTGAGTCTAGTTTAATGTCCAAAAGTGTTATCCTTGTGGACAGTTCTTTATTTTTTTTAGAGGCCAATGGCACCCCAAACATGTCAATGGCTCTCTCTGATGTCCTCATCAACATCTACTTTCTCTGTGCTGTTCCTACAAAAAGTCATCAAGGTAGTGCAGCACTTGATCTGACTGACCTACCTCCACTTTCACCCATACTAAAAAGGTACTGAAAGGCTCAAATACTGCACATGTGGCAGAGCAGCCATCAACATTGCCTTGTCAATAAATATCTGGCCATCACACTGAATCCTCAAGAGGGGAAAATCATCCTAGTGAACTAGTAGTAACTGAAACCCCAGTTTCACATTTGCTTTGCTCATTTCTGTGCCAACCCTTCACTGAACATTCAGTCTGTTAAATGTAGTCATTTATGGACTTTCCTTCTGCCCAAGATAAATGATGAATCGCCAATCACAGGGATCACACCCAGTGGTAATATGATAAGGTCCTGTATCAGAAGCCCCCAGAATGGCCCCGCAGTGCACCCTGCTTGAACGGTAATTGGTAACATGCCCCTTTGTTGAGGACTCAGCACTCCCTGATTATCTCTGTTACTTGTCCACAAACCTCCCCCCAGGGTCGGTCTGCTTGAAATGGATGTATGTAGCAAAATCCAACTCCCATGTGCACGATTGGGATGGACCCAGTTGGGGTCATCCACTGGACCCAGCACTCATTATCTACTTCCCCTCATGATTTTGATGACTCTAGCCCCTCCTTGCCCTGAATTCCTCATCATATTTTAGCTACGCCAATCCCCCAAAGCTGATGCTGGCTGTTGTAATTTGTCTAGGTGTTTGCAGAGTGGTACAGTGGTCTGTGGAGAAAAGAAAGTGTTGGCATACATGGTCAATGCTGTCATCCACCTATCTGTGTTAGTAGGCACCCTCAGTAGCTTCACTAGATTGCTTCCCTCGCCCTACAATCCTTCCTTACTGATCGGTGGGATGGATTACAGGTGGTTACCCTTCTTCGCTCCCAAAGCCGGGAAAGACTGCCGTATTTGGGTAAAGTAAATTCGCCTATAGAAATACCAATAAGATGCGGTGCATTCTTTCCCCAGCATGGTTATACTCCCTCATTGCGAGTGATGCAATTCTGAGCAGGGGATAGTGTGGTAATAAGGCCCTTATTCCCTCATTAACAGCTGGAAGACTCAACATTTTGCTTTCTCCCTTCGTAAAAGTATTTCCTGGCAAAATGTGTGTTGGAAAAAAAACTCCTGGTCACTACAAAATCTACATTCAACCTGTAGACTTAAATCAGCCGCTAAAACCTATTGGTGCCCAATTCGATTTTCCGGTCCACAATGCTTTGCGTTTGATGGTTGTATTTCTCCAGCGGCAGGTGTACAAGCGCAAGACGAAAAAATCCCCCAGGCCCAAATCAGTATGTCTGATGCCACGCAAGACAAAAAAAGCATAATGCATACAATTATAATACTGCTAATGACATTGACTGAGCAGTTATCTAAGCAACACGCTATGCAGTAACTATATAAGTGCATAGGTGGCCTTGCTAAGTAACGCCAGAAAGAATATACATCATTAGACTAAGACATTGTTTACGATAATTAGGTTCATATTGTTTTTACGCATCATTATTATCCGAGGGGTCCCCATCAATTCTCCTTTGTTTCCAATGATTCTACAGAGGTCGGAGAGGGGTTGGTTTATGAGCGCACACTGCGATGTATCACCACAGGCCGAACAACAGAGCAGCAGGATAGATAGGCAGCTCTCACCTCTCCATTTATCGCTCTTGTCAACGTGAAGAGGCTTTTTTTACCCTGTGAAAGGCCCATCAGCCATGAATCAGTGAAGTGAAGACGACAGTTGATTTGTGAATTCAGATTATATAAAGTGACTAGGCTTCACTGGACTGTGTAGATAAAGCAACTGTCATGATAAGATGGCATGTGCAATTCCACAAAACCAAATTTATTGTGCATTTGAAGAAATTGTCCTATTTTAAAATGCCATAAATTGTGGCTGGGATATTACTCACTGCCATGAATTTTGATTTATATTTTGAATATTGTTTAATGGGATGCTAAATAGCTTAGATACAGTGCCGTGAGAGTTTGCTGGGATTTCTTGAGGGGCATTTGAATGCACTCCCTATTTGCATGTCTCTGTGTAATGAGCCTATACTGCAGAAAACGTTATACTGGGGGTAAACATAAACATCCTTCATTTTGTACAAACAGGAATATTATGCTTCAATTTATATCACAATATGATATTAAAATCAGATACTTCGATAGATCTCAATACCCATCAATTAAAAACGTTTCAAATTTAAGTGTTAATCTTTTATTCCTATGATATATTGTAAAATCAATTTAAATATTATGGGGCATATTATCAAGAAACGGCGTTAAAATTATCGCCGGTTTAGCGGCAGAAAACTGCCGCTAAAGCGGCGATAATGGGCTTGATAATATGCCTAAGAACTCAATAGAAGCCCATGTTCTGGTGTCAACATGGGCTTCTATTGAATTCTCCATGGCATATTATCAAGCCCATTATCGCCGCTTTAGCGTCAGTTTTCTGCCGCTAAACCGGCGATAATTTTAACGCCGTGCTTGATAATATGCCCCTATATTTCATAACGAGTATTGGTAAAGCTATTAAGTCTGGCTTTAATGTTCCAATGCTCACAAACACAGGCATACACAAATATGCATAGATTATCTCTTTATGTGCTTCCTATGTTAACGTCCTATTTTTATTCCCCAATCTTTTGATTATGTTGATTTTTATTTTCTAACCTTGCAGTGCGGTTGCCATACAGAGAAGTAAGCCTGGGAAAATGAAAGCAGGACAGAGCCACTGGAGGCACAAAACAAGGCGAGCTACACAGAGGTACATCGGAAACCGTCTTTTCACATTAGTGCATCTCTGCGCATATACTAATACATTAAAGCTGGGCCTGGATGAAAGTAAAATTGTCGAGACAAAATTTGCATCATTTCTCAAAATTCCACATCATTCAGTTTCATGTAATGTTTGTCCACGGGAGACTGTCCAGATAATGTCGATGATAGACCTCACCTGTCTCCCGACAATAATTTGCATGACTGTGTTTATTACATGAGATATGGTCTCAAGTCGAAAAGTCATGTGAGATACCGGCAAATCACATTTCTTACTATACGTCTAATTTTGCATATTTTCGCAAAAATTAAAGCCATACTGATTTTCTTTGCCATTTCTAAGTAAAGGAGCACTTTGAAAATTTAAGCACACTATTTGCATAAAGCATAGCTTATTTTGGACACTCAGACAAGGTCTTAAAACACATCTCTGTATTCAATCGGCACATTTGAAGGTGTAAACTACCTGGTTTGATATAGTGCACCCTGTTTCAGAGAGACTCAGATTCTCAAAGGTTTAGCGTCGGGTTAGCGTTACTTTTGTAATGCTAAACCAATGCTAAATCTTTTTGGGCATTCACAAACCAACGCAAATTGGTATTTGTGTTGGTTTGTATGGAAAAGTAACGCACAGCAGCGCAAAACGCTGCTTTGCATTACTTTGCGTCAAGAGGCGTACATTGGTGGTACTACCACCCATGCTTTTTGATGCTAAACCCTATACTTAAACATCAGTAGAAAGGGTTTAGCGCCACAAATTAATGCCGCTGAAAAGCAGGCAGTAAATGGAGTAATGTTTTTATTACTCTGTCCTTTTCCGACTTTGCATGAGTGCTGCACTGTGCAGCACACACACAAAGTAGGAAAAACCTTTGCACTTGTCTAAGCATAGTATTTTATACAGGAAGGATACCCTTCCTGAACAAAACCTATGCTAAACTCATGCATACATACTAGCGCTATGGCGCTAAGGTGTGTGCGAGGCGCTTGGCAGCTGAAATCAGCACTGGTGCTAGGAAGAGGGGAGGGGAGAGACATTTTTATGTGAATATGGAGCTCCCCTGCTTCCTCCCTGTCAAGCAAAGCAGCGCAGCATCTTTGGGTGCTGCACTGCGTTGCCTGACACCTATGAGAATCTGGGCCTCAGGGCCATATTTATGACCCGGTTTGCATCGCTCTTGCACAAACCTTAAGCCAGATTTTTGAAGCCACACAAAGCCACTTTGAGTGGCTCCAAAAATCTGCAGTAACGCAATGCAGCGTAAATCACTGTGTTGCGTTATTCTGCCCTGGGTAGGCATTCCATGGGCATTGCATGGGTGTTCCCACGCACCTTCCATGGTTTGTGACGCATTCTCAGATTTTTAAAGACCTTGTAGACATGGAACTGCGCCAAAAAGGATGCCTCGCCAGGTGACCTTTGGGTATCAACCCAAATCCCTTTTCTGATCTTGTTATGTGATTGACTAAATATTTAGCGATATAATTGAGCATTATAAAATGTACCGATAGGTAAATTGCACTTTATATTCATACATGGATTGATATAGTTAGCTTTTAATTGATTTTGATATCATGGGAGATAATAATCTCTGCGCCATAATAATGTGAGAACTGTACTGCCTGCACTTCCGCACTTTATTTGTCACATTTATTTGCACTGTGTACTACATAGACCAGAACTCCATGGGAGAAACTAACAGGAAATTAGGTCATCGGATCTGTTCCATTATTAGCTGCTTTGTATGATTTCACATTTACCCGTCACCATGGTCTAAGCTAGACCGAAACGCGTAGGGATCTGCTGGTCTCTGTAAAAGGAAATAAAGAAAATTAATCAACTTACTCATGAGTGCGATCCAATTTCCTTTTGAAGGTTTGTGGTGTATATATATATATATATATATATATATATATATATATATATATATATATATATATATATATATATTCCACCGAACACACGCGCACCCTTCAGCAGCGTGAAACAGGCCACACCAGCGTACTTTCAAAATCCTTTATTCCAGGCAAAACAGCATGACGCGTTTCGAGGTGAAACACCTCTTAATCATATGCACAGTTCAAGGGTGGGTTCGTTAGCTTTTTCAAACGTAACTCAGACATTGAAGAAGGACCAGTGTCCATTTGCTTAATTAAAGAGGCAGTCCGTTTTTCTATTTTCAAGTTATTACATTCAGTAAAGGTGGTAAGTATTTTATTCTTTTGTTCAGTTATTACGGAAGTCTTTTTGAAAATCATATGCTTGTGAGTTCTCCTTTACATTTCTATGCTCTCATTCCTTTATCCATCGATACTCGGACTACAATGCCCACAATGCCTCTCGTCTATCACTCAATCCTGGGTTTCTCCAATGTGGTTCTTGGCAAAACTTCCCCTAAATGTTACTTTCTACCAAATGCTTACAAAGCCTTTACTAGTTTTAATACCATACTGCGGCTGCATCTGATGGTCACAGTAACGCCGGAGGATTTCACAACCACCCTGGTTCCAATTCGTTCTTACTTGCCTTATTGAAGCAAAGTTCATCAGTACGACGTGCTCCAGGAAATCCCTTTAGCAGACTCTGGCTGATTCAAAAGTTCACATCCCAGGTGAGGCGGGCCTCTCAACGTGGCCCCTCCATTCCAACCCTTTTCCATGACGAGTGTTTCAGCCGGTGGGCGCTCCTTTTAATGAATACAAACGAAACCTGACAAGCAAAAAGCGCCACAACCTCACGAGTCGGGGCCTGTCTCAGGTGTGTCAGACACCTCATCTATTCCACCGAACACACGCGCACCCTTCAGCAGCGTGAAACAGGCCACACCAGCGTACTTTCAAAATCCTTTATTCCAGGCAAAACAGCATGACGCGTTTCGAGGTGAAACACCTCTTAATCATATGCACAGTTCAAGGGTGGGTTCGTTAGCTTTTTCAAACGTAACTCAGACATTGAAGAAGGACCAGTGTCCATTTGCTTAATTAAAGAGGCAGTCCGTTTTTCTATTTTCAAGTTATTACATTCAGTAAAGGTGGTAAGTACTTTATTCTTTTGTTCAGTTATTACGGAAGTCTTTTTGAAAATCATATGCTTGTGAGTTCTCCTTTACATTTCTATGCTCTCATTCCTTTATCCATCGATACTCGGACTACAATGCCCACAATGCCTCTCGTCTATCACTCAATCCTGGGTTTCTCCAATGTGGTTCTTGGCAAAACTTCCCCTAAATGTTACTTTCTACCAAATGCTTACAAAGCCTTTACTAGTTTAAATACCATACTGCGGCTGCATCCGATGGTCACAGTAACGCCGGAGGATTTCACAACAAAGTTCATCAGTACGACGTGCTCCAGGGAAATCCCTTTAGCAGACTCTGGCTGATTCAAAAGTAACTTGAAAATAGAAAAACGGACTGCCTCTTTAATTAAGCAAATGGACACTGGTCCTTCTTCAATGTCTGAGTTACGTTTGAAAAAGCTAACAAACCCACCCTTGAACTGTGCATATGATTAAGAGGTGTTTCACCTCGAAACGCGTCATGCTGTTTTGCCTGGAATAAAGGATTTTGAAAGTACGCTGGTGTGGCCTGTTTCACGCTGCTGAAGGGTGCGCGTGTGTTCGGTGGAATAGATGAGGTGTCTGACACACCTGAGACAGGCCCCGACTCGTGAGGTTGTGGCGCTTTTTGCTTGTCAGGTTTCGTTTGTATTCATTAAAAGGAGCGCCACCGGCTGAAACACTCGTCATGGAAAAGGGTTGAATGGAGGGGCCACGTTGAGAGGCCCGCCTCACCTGGGATGTGAACTTTTGAATCAGCCAGAGTCTGCTAAAGGGATTTCCCTGGAGCACGTCGTACTGATGAACTTTGCTTCAATAAGGCAAGTAAGAACGAATTGGAACCAGGGTGGTTGTGAAATCCTCTGGCGTTACTGTGACCATCGGATGCAGCCGCAGTATGGTATTAAAACTAGTAAAGGCTTTGTAAGCATTTGGTAGAAAGTAACATTTAGGGGAAGTTTTGCCAAGAACCACATTGGAGAAACCCAGGATTGAGTGATAGACGAGAGGCATTGTGGGCATTGTAGTCCGAGTATCGATGGATAAAGGAATGAGAGCATAGAAATGTAAAGGAGAACTCACAAGCATATGATTTTCAAAAGACTTCCGTAATAACTGAACAAAAGAATAAAGTACTTACCACCTTTACTGAATGTAATAACTTGAAAATAGAAAAACGGACTGCCTCTTTAATTAAGCAAATGGACACTGGTCCTTCTTCAATGTCTGAGTTACGTTTGAAAAAGCTAACAACCCACCCTTGAACTGTGCATATGATTAAGAGGTGTTTCACCTCGAAACGCGTCATGCTGTTTTGCCTGGAATAAAGGATTTTGAAAGTACGCTGGTGTGGCCTGTTTCACGCTGCTGAAGGGTGCGCGTGTGTTCGGTGGAATAGATGAGGTGTCTGACACACCTGAGACAGGCCCCGACTCGTGAGTTTGTGGCGCTTTTTGCTTGTCAGGTTTCGTTTGTATTCATTAAAAGGAGCGCCCACCGGCTGAAACACTCGTCATGGAAAAGGGTTGAATGGAGGGGCCACTTTGAGAGGCCCGCCTCACCTGGGATGTGAACTTTTGAATCAGCCAGAGTCTGCTAAAGGGATTTCCCTGGAGCACGTCGTACTGATGAACTTTGCTTCAATAAGGCAAGTAAGACGAATTGGAACCAGGGTGGTTGTGAAATCCTCCGGCGTTACTGTGACCATCGGATGCAGCCGCAGTATGGTATTAAAACTAGTAAAGGCTTTGTAAGCATTTGGTAGAAAGTAACATTTAGGGAAGTTTTGCCAAGAACCACATTGGAGAAACCCAGGATTGAGTGATAGACGAGAGGCATTGTGGGCATTGTAGTCCGAGTATCGATGGATAAAGGAATGAGAGCATAGAAATGTAAAGGAGAACTCACAAGCATATGATTTTCAAAAAGACTTCCGTAATAACTGAACAAAAGAATAAAGTACTTACCACCTTTACTGAATGTAATAACTTGAAAATAGAAAAACGGACTGCCTCTTTAATTAAGCAAATGGACACTGGTCCTTCTTCAATGTCTGAGTTACGTTTGAAAAAGCTAACAAACCCACCCTTGAACTGTGCATATGATTAAGAGGTGTTTCACCTCGAAACGCGTCATGCTGTTTTGCCTGGAATAAAGGATTTTGAAAGTACGCTGGTGTGGCCTGTTTCACGCTGCTGAAGGGTGCGCGTGTGTTCGGTGGAATAGATGAGGTGTCTGACACACCTGAGACAGGCCCCAACTCGTGAGGTTGTGGCGCTTTTGCTTGTCAGGTTTCGTTTGTATTCATTAAAAGGAGCGCCCACCGGCTGAAACACTCGTCATGGAAAAGGGTTGAATGGAGGGGCCACGTTGAGAGGCCCGCCTCACCTGGGATGTGAACTTTTGAATCAGCCAGAGTCTGCTAAAGGGATTTCCCTGGAGCACGTCGTACTGATGAACTTTGCTTCAATAAGGCAAGTAAGAACGAATTGGAACCAGGGTGGTTGTGAAATCCTCCGGCGTTACTGGGACCATCGGATGCAGCCGCAGTATGGTATTAAAACTAGTAAAGGCTTTGTAAGCATTTGGTAGAAAGTAACATTTAGGGGAAGTTTTGCCAAGAACCACATTGGAGAAACCCAGGATTGAGTGATAGACGAGAGGCATTGTGGGCATTGTAGTCCGAGTATCGATGGATAAAGGAATGAGAGCATAGAAATGTAAAGGAGAACTCACAAGCATATGATTTTCAAAAAGACTTCCGTAATAACTGAACAAAAGAATAAAGTACTTACCACCTTTACTGAATGTAATAACTTGAAAATAGAAAAACGGACTGCCTCTTTAATTAAGCAAATGGACACTGGTCCTTCTTCAATGTCTGAGTTACGTTTGAAAAAGCTAACGAACCCACCCTTGAACTGTGCATATGATTAAGAGGTGTTTCACCTCGAAACGCGTCATGCTGTTTTGCCTGGAATAAAGGATTTTGAAAGTACGCTGGTGTGGCCTGTTTCACGCTGCTGAAGGGTGCGCGTGTGTTCGGTGGAATAGATGAGGTGTCTGACACACCTGAGACAGGCCCCGACTCGTGAGGTTGTGGCGCTTTTTGCTTGTCAGGTTTCGTTTGTATTCATTAAAAGGAGCGCCCACCGGCTGAAACACTCGTAATGGAAAAGGGTTGAATGGAGGGGCCACGTTGAGAGGCCCGCCTCACCTGGGATGTGAACTTTTGAATCAGCCAGAGTCTGCTAAAGGGATTTCCCTGGAGCACGTCGTACTGATGAACTTTGCTTCAATAAGGCAAGTAAGAGCGAATTGGAACCAGGGTGGTTGTGAAATCCTCCGGCGTTACTGTGACCATCGGATGCAGCCGCAGTATGGTATTAAAACTAGTAAAGGCTTTGTAAGCATTTGGTAGAAAGTAACATTTAGGGGAAGTTTTGCCAAGAACCACATTGGAGAAACCCAGGATTGAGTGATAGACGAGAGGCATTGTGGGCATTGTAGTCCGTGTATCCATGGATAAAGGAATGAGAGCATAGAAATGTAAAGGAGAACTCACAAGCATATGATTTTCAAAAAGACTTCGGTAATAACTGAACAAAAGAATAAAGTACTTACCACCTTTACTGAATGTAATAACTTGAAAATAGAAAAACGGACTGCCTCTTTAATTAAGCAAATGGACACTGGTCCTTCTTCAATGTCTGAGTTACGTTTGAAAAAGCTAACGAACCCACCCTTGAACTGTGCATATGATTAAGAGGTGTTTCACCTCGAAACGCGTCATGCTGTTTTGCCTGGAATAAAGGATTTTGAAAGTACGCTGGTGTGGCCTGTTTCACGCTGCTGAAGGGTGCGCGTGTGTTCGGTGGAATAGATGAGGTGTCTGACACACCTGAGACAGGCCCCGACTCGTGAGGTTGTGGCGCTTTTTGCTTGTCAGGTTTCGTTTGTATTCATTAAAAGGAGCGCCCACCGGCTGAAACACTCGTCATGGAAAAGGGTTGAATGGAGGGGCCACGTTGAGAGGCCCGCCTCACCTGGGATGTGAACTTTTGAATCAGCCAGAGTCTGCTAAAGGGATTTCCCTGGAGCACGTCGTACTGATGAACTTTGCTTCAATAAGGCAAGTAAGAACGAATTGGAACCAGGGTGGTTGTGAAATCCTCCGGCGTTACTGTGACCATCGGATGCAGCCGCAGTATGGTATTAAAACTAGTAAAGGCTTTGTAAGCATTTGGTAGAAAGTAACATTTAGGGGAAGTTTTGCCAAGAACCACATTGGAGAAACCCAGGATTGAGTGATAGGCGAGAGGCATTGTGGGCATTGTAGTCCGAGTATCGATGGATAAAGGAATGAGAGCATAGAAATGTAAAGGAGAACTCACAAGCATATGATTTTCAAAAAGACTTCCGTAATAACTGAACAAAAGAATAAAGTACTTACCACCTTTACTGAATGTAATAACTTGAAAATAGAAAAACGGACTGCCTCTTTAATTAAGCAAATGGACACTGGTCCTTCTTCAATGTCTGAGTTACGTTTGAAAAAGCTAACGAACCCACCCTTGAACTGTGCATATGATTAAGAGGTGTTTCACCTCGAAACGCGTCATGCTGTTTTGCCTGGAATAAAGGATTTTGAAAGTACGCTGGTGTGGCCTGTTTCACGCTGCTGAAGGGTGCGCGTGTGTTCGGTGGAATAGATGAGGTGTCTGACACACCTGAGACAGGCCCCGACTCGTGAGGTTGTGGCACTTTTTGCTTGTCAGGTTTCGTTTGTATATATATATATATATATATATATATATATATATATATATATATATATATATATATATATATATATATATATATATATAAATAAATATATATATATATATATATACACTGTTTACAGTACCCACTTTTCTACTCATGTCCGTTTCATTTCTCACAAGAGGTTTGCTAACTGTGAAGGGTTTGATACTGGCTAAAGGCTGCCCGTAGTAAGGAATTAGTAACGTAACAGAGCTTGAGTGTCTGGATTAAATTTGTTTTCTCTGAACAGTGTTATACAGATTGAATACCGCGTGCAGTAGGGGTTACCCATCAATGTGTGGTTGATTGTTAACATGAGCTCGGCTACCCATGAACTGTATGGTATAGGGTCAATGTTGCACAGCATAGAAGCTTGCTTCAGCTTGGTTGCATGTGTGATGGCATTGATGATGCTTCATATTATTCTGAGCTAGTTTTAACTTATTTTCATACCTCTAATGCCATAGTCGTTTATAGAGTAATGTGTACAATAGTAGCATGGATGATATCATCAGTGATGCCATCAGTTATGTCATCAATGATGTTGTTTGAGATGGCATCAGTGCTGTCATAAATAATGTCATAGAACAGGACTGATGTAATATGTGAGGTCATAATCAGTGCATGGCGGGGTCACAAGTTATAGTTAACTCTGCTAACTATAACTGGTGAATTTCTGTGATTTTTAAAATTCAAAGCGTTACGTTAGCACTGAATTTTTCACCTAACTATAACGTCACTTTAACCTTTGCTATTTTCAGTGAATTTGTAAGTTTTTAAAAAAAAACAAAGTCAGATCTTATTATCACCCCTAAATATAACGTCACTTTAACCTTTGGTGGTTCATGGAATTTGTAAAGTTTTTTTTAAAGCAAAATCAGATCTTATTATCACACCTAACTATAAAGTCATATTAACCCTTGGTTTTTTTCAGTGAATTTGTAAGGCTTTTTTAATGGAAATTAAGATATAATTACAACTCCTAAATATAATGTCACAATAACCATTGTTTTTTTCAGTGAATTTCAAGGGTATTTGTAACATAAAGTAATATTTTATTACATATGTAAAGCAAACCCCCTCTGCGCACGGCCTTTGGCCATGTGTGGTGTGTGGTTGGTTGCAGGGCATGGCCTGTGGTTAGGCCCTGCGGCCAACCCCCTACAAGCAGCTAACCACCCACCAGGGAAGGGGGGTGTTAGACCTGTCAGCCCTAGGGTGGTCTTGCCCTGTTTTTTTCCCCTTTTGCGCCTCATTTTTGCCACCGTATTTTTACTGGACCTAGGTCTCCTGGCGCCTTGCCACTGCTAGCCAGTGCTGAGGTGCAGGTGCTCTCTCACTCAAGATGGCTGCCACAGGCCCCTGCTACTGCAGAGGGGCCTTGCACACATACACACTAGTAGCCAGGGTCAGGCTGGGACATAGGGATACAGTATCCATTCCGTCCCCGCCTCTGGGCCACATAGCCAGACATGTGGAAGGTTCCAGAACCTTCCGGGCTGTGGGAGGAGTTATGTTTTGCCGCCTTTGGGAGGGTCACCTGACCTAGGGGTATAAAAGGCTTGGAGGGAAAACTTTTAGTCAGTTGGGGCACCACTGATCCTGGGAGAACCTCTGCCGGAGTACAGGCTTTAGGGTCTAGGGGGGAGACCTACACTACTGCTGCTGACAAGGCTTAGGCCCTGCTGTAGTAAGTTAGCTGAGGAACGCCCACCACCCACTGACCTTTCCCAGTGTGAGGGGACCCAGGGAACCACCTTCAGCGTGCTGGGAAGAACATCAAGCACTCCCAGAACCACCAACTTATTCCCCCCCCTCATAAGAAGAAACTTCTGACAAGAAACTTTTGACAAGAAACTTATAATAAGAAACTTCTGACAAGAAACTCCTGACAAGAAACTCCTAAGAAGCAACCAATCTGAAACAGCCGCAAGAAACCTTAATTTGGGAGGCCTGACCGTCAGCAAGGCCTGAAACCTAAACTGCCACACTGGGGATCACCAGGTAAAGCGCCGTGCCCTGAGCGCTAGACCTTCACCCCTATCAACTCCTGCCTGCTACTGGGCTGCCCCCAAGAACCTTTCCAGTCAGCCCTGCCCACAGGCTGCTGGTGCGCCCCGCGTTCTGTCTCCACGAGGGAGAAACTGCCCCCCCCCTCAGGTCACTGACCTCGTGAGGGAATCACCGCCGTGGCCGCCGCCGCGTGAGGAGAAGTGCTGCTGTGAGGAAAGCCCTCCTCGAGGCCGTGTGGTGAGGTGCGCCATCCGCGCCCTCCCCGAAAGAAGCGCTGTGGTGAGGGAGGCCCCTCGAGTGAGTGTGGTGAGGTGCGCCGTCCGCGCCCTCACCGAAGCCTCTACATTGCCCCCAAGACATCACCGCCGGGCCCGGGGCCTACCGCCGAGTCGCGGCCGAAGAAATCACCGCCGCAGCCCAAGGGGCCGCGTGAAGCAGCCGCGGTCTAGCGCGATCCGCGAGGCCTCCAGGCCCCGCCGACGCCGTTGCTGGGCAACCGGGGACGCCGGCCGCGCCCCGGGAAGGCCGCGCAGCGGTGGGCGCCGGCTCCGCCACGCCCCCAGCGCCGACGGAGGCCGAGAAGAGCTCCGGCCGTGCAGAGGGAGACGGGGAGCCGGCCGGAGAGGACTGCCGGCTCCCGCTCCCCTTCCCGAAGTCCCGCAAGGCCACATCCACTCACCTGATCCCGGGGGCCGGAGGAGGGTGATACTGGCCCCTGCAACGTCCCGCAAATCCACTTCCTCGATCCCGGGGGCCGGAGGAGGGTGATACCGGCCCCCGCAACGACCCGTAATTCCGGCCAAAAGGGCCGAGGTACCCCGACCGGGCCCCGCCCTCCAGAACACGGGCCGTGCCTGGAGATCGCCAGTCGCTAGGAAGCGCGACCAACGACCACGCACCAGGTGAGCCCAGGAGGCCCCTAGGGCCCACAGAAACGCCACTGGGGGCCGGGGGCCACATTAACCCTTGAATTAAACCTGCGTAACTTTCCCCATGAGGCGAGGCCCCGGAGAGGAGTGGGCCTAGCCTGGAATTAACCCCTGAGGGACACAGAAGCCCCAGAATACAGGACATGTTGAGGGGTTCCCCACATTGTTTATTCATTTAATGCTGATGCCTATTGTAATTACTGCCTAGGCCTATGCTTATAACTGCAAAGTCTTTATCTAAGGGGAAAGTGATTAATTGAATTGAGCTGAAGTGTACACACGCCAAGAGTTGAAGTGTTTTATGTTACAGGTGTACTGGAGTTGCGACGCCCACTGTACTGAATGTGGGTGCGCCTAGATTAATGCAGGCCTATTGAAATGGAACATGAAAAGCCTTCTTTTAAGTAATTGAATATGCTTGAAGTGAACTGCATGTTTAGGCCCATGTTTTATTAATGCACCTTGTGATCATTATTGGTGCTAAGTTTAGGAGATGATTCCTGCGGCCTTTTAGTGGCCTACAATGTTGATGAGCTAGGATGCTTTAATTGAAATACGCACCAGTTGAGTAATGCAATGATTTTAAATGTTGACCTGAATTAATCTGCCTCATCTGATGCTGCATTGATTTACATAAAAGATCTTGTTTTTAAATACACAAGCCTGGTGTGGTGTCACGTTATTGCGTCCGCATTCCTGAGTCAAAGTAAGAGTGTGCTGCACAACTGCCTTACACATTGCCTTCGCGTGCTTTCCCGCCTCGCGCCATGCTACCGTGGCGGACTCGGTAACCCCGGTTCCAACAGGGGGTTACACAACCCCCTCCCCAAGCCACTATTGGACCCTGGATCCTTTCTTTTAAAAAGGGGGATTGCAAGCAGCCTCCCCTCCCCAAGCCACTATTGGGCCCAGAGACCCCATCCTCTGGGACAAAAAATATATTATTAGGGGAGGGGGATGCATGGTCCCTGAGCCTGAAGAGGCCATATGGAAACCATCCCCTGGGGCCAATTACATAAACATTATCGGACAGGCATGTAGCCCTCCTCCCTCATCCATAAGAGGCTGTCGTGTAGTTCCTATAGTACCCCTGCAGGACCTGCGCGTTTGGATAACATAAACTGTGGGATTGGTGGTAGACTGGCTCTGTGCACCCCCACCGCGTATGTTAGCCGGATTTGCATTAGCTAGCTCACAGTGCCACTAGAATCTCCTCTTATCGGGGAGAGATTAGTTCCTGGCAACCTTAGATCATGACAACCCTGATCCATCAGAATCGTGGAAACAATGTACTATTTTTCGCTCAGTCACTCGTGCTTACTTGTTTGGTTTGTCTCAGAGAGTTACACAGAATAAACAGTCTGGGCGTTTCAATAAGTATTTATTGAACAGTTGTTATTCTAGTGTAGAATATATGTGCTGCATCAACCAGCAGACAATAGCAGAGATATATTATCAGCAGTACGATGAAAGTGAAAGGATAGTACAGTTATACCATATTGCAATAATAATGGTTACATACATGAATATATAAAATGCATTATAAAAGTTCACGTACTCCTACGATGCCTAACTAGATGTAGCTGAGTGTACCTAGCATGTGTGTAGGTCTAAAAGCCTAAGAGCCAAGAATCCTTCTAGGATTTAGTCGAACCCCATTACCTGAATAGAGAGAGTGTGTGACCCCGTCCTGGTCTCGAGTTGGACACCCCGCAAGGGCTGTGTTAGACCGCTGTCAGCTGGAGCGACTGCATGCAGGAGCCTCAGCGTCTCTGGTCAGTGTGTCAGCATGGAAGTCTCGGTTCCCTCTATCTTACCGTGGCAAGATGTGGTGCATTTATACCCTAAAGTATCTCGTCCCTCAGTATGGTTTGTATTGGTCTTTGTTAGACATGAGGAAGATGTCAGGGGTGAACTTTGTACATACATATTATGCGGGAGATGTAGCTGGTGAATGCTCATGCATAATTTTTGAGTACATTGTAGGCCTGTGTTCGGGAAAAACCCTGCAGTGTTCTAACCACAGACTAGATAACGTTCAACCCTCAGAGCTCATTGTGTACTGTAGGGAACTAATGTAGGTGAAAGATCATGCCTATATTAGGGCATAGGAGATCATGACCAAAATAGGGCATAGACGATTATGACCAAAATAGGGCATATACGATTATGACCATAATAGGGCACATGCGAATATGACCATATACGGCATATATGAACGCGTCTATATTAGGGCCTCTATATGAAACATAACACCCACTCCACTTTCGAATTGGATGACAATGACCATACTTAAAATCTGGACAATTTAAAAATGTCCTAAAAACAGCTAAAAACATGGTTTTAAAAAGACATTTAAAAATGATTAAAAATGTTAAAAGTCAGCTATTCTTTTGTTGCCACTTGAAAAAGTCAATTCTGTCTCACTTATAAAAGTTGCATTACTACAAGCAGAAGAAGGCCATTCTTTCTCAAGTGAAAGTGTCAATTTAGGAAATGTTCCAAATTTAGTTTGTTTGTTTATGAAAAGAAGTGGAGAAGCCGAATTCTTTCCCAGGATGCGATGAGCCAATTCCAGATTAAGTGTCCTGGCTGGGAGATACAGCATTATCGGTGTTAGCTACTGCAGACGACAAATCCAACGCCTCACAGAGAACGTCAATCGCACATAGATGGAATTCAGCACTGCCAACAGTCGGTGCTGCGGCAGCTTGTGCGGCAGTTGTTACCTGAGTGCCTGTGGAGGAGCCACCTAACCCAGCAGGAGCAAACGGCACCTGTGGATTCTCAAGGAATGCGTTCATCAGAATTGGAAGACGCTGGGGACAACGCAGAGCATGGGCCTTTAGGGGGTCCAGCATAGCATCCATGTCCGGAGGCGTATCTGATGGAAACGTTAGACAGAGATCCAACGTGCATTCTTCTCCGCAAAACAGGCATCGAAGAACAGGTAAGATGCAGTCCACCCAGACTGGTCTAAACGATAGAAACCTAGAGGCGTTCAGTTCTCTTAGGCAAGGTATACCCAGAAGCTGCACCATGCGTTCACGGTATTTCCGCTCCATGAGTACGTTCGCCATTTCCTCGGAAATTGGGCCGTCCATTGCGTAGCAGTAAGATTACAATCAGGACTCCTGCAATTAGGAACAGGATAAGCGGGAGACCTCCAAACATGCTTCCCAATACGGAGCGTATAAAATGTGGGATTACTCCGAGGACTGTCTGAAAGGTGCTTAATAGTCCTGACCCTATGATCTTAAATAGGTGTACAATACCGCTCGTATCAGACATGTTAAAGATACGACCCACCATTTCTACGAAATGAAAGGGGCAGTTCGTACGTATAAGCGCCTGTATCTCAGTCGAGGTCCTTGCAACTTGAAGTTCAAAGGTTTCTCGAGCGGAGGTTAAGGGCACGGGTTGCTGTAAAAGCATGGCTTTCAGTCTGCTCAAAGTATCAAATTGTATGAAGGAAACATTCAACGAAGGCCATAACGGCGCCTCCCTGACTGTGTTCAGTGGCGGAAACAATACTTGCATACAGCAAGTAACCCTGGAGTTAACAGTGACCAGATAGGCGACGCCCGGAAGCATCCCACAGCAACCTTGATCGTTTAGCATCAAGTAACTCCCATTCGAGAGCAGCTGGAAAACCGGCGAGATCATGGCCACTGGGGTCCCTGACATGTGACAAGATAGATTCGCTACCGAACCACTACATGCTCCGTGCAGAGAAATATCCTGACACATGAGAGAACCGCTTAAAGCGTTCTTGCAGTTTGTACCACTCAGAAACACTTCTCGATCCCCGCTACGGCATTGATATCTATATGGTAACTCCCATGATTCCTTAATGTAACCCTTACCCATTTTTTCATATTTGCCTGCCTGCCTTTGCTCAAGGCAATATTGAAACTGAAACGTAGTGACCGGCAGAGTGATTTGGCCATGAATTAGCCATTCAGTTGATGGTGATTCGGCTACAGTGAATGGTAACCTTTCCAGCTTCTCAATACACAGCATTGTATATTTGGCTCCCCTTTGTGCCATTTCTTTCTGTTTATCAGTTAGATTGTATTCTGAAAACAGAGACGTGGTGTTTATAAAATGCCAGGGCACATAGCCTGCACGCAAAGATGGCAGCGTCCAGCTTAACATCATAATAGAACGTAACTGAGATTGCCCGTGTTGTAACAAGGCCAGATCTTGTTCTAATATGTCGATTGCCGAAGATACAAGGTTGCCTAAGGAGTAGATCCTGGAGGTCAAAGTTGTTAACCCATTATCCACTACAGCTAATGCCTTCTCTGGGTTAATACGGTCTATTTCCCATATTCTTTCTGCGGCCTCCTGTTGGGATATTTTCCAGTTTTCATTATAATAGGCATAAATGCCAGCATATATGAAACGTTTCTGACGTGTTTTCCTTGGGCCTAGCAAGAAATCCCTAAGGTCTACATCAGGTGTGAGTAAGGTCAAGTGATGTTTTACTTCTGTGAGTGTTGAGGCTTCTAGCCAATCAAGGCACAACTTCCCAACACTGTAGGATGTCACTACCCCTGGGTGTTGTCTCTGTACATAGCGTGTATCTGGCCTACTGATACTAAACCCCTGGGCTATACCTAGGATTCTCTGTTGACATGTGTTTGTGTCAATGGGCCAAATCAGCCATTCTGTCCAATTGGGATCTGACCTGTTGTACTGGAGAATGTCATCTAATCTTACCCCATGTGTAGTTGAATTCTGCCCCCCACCCATCTGTGATGGTGCTGGAAACCCCGGTGTGTTCATTTCCTTATTCTTGGCTAGTCCAAGACAGGATGTCTGTTGCACAGTTTCATTTAGAAATATCATCTGCTGTGGAATGAGGCATGCTCTAAAAAGCGCTTCTGTTCCCTGGACCTGCCAGTCCCTAGAACCCCAGATTGATTTTAAATCTATAGTGTCCTTCCATAGGTCGAAACCCTGTGTAGACAACTGGGCCATAAAGGAAGCAGAGTAAATCTGTTTGGTGTTAGTCAACATAATTTTCTGTGCTGATGTTGTTGCCACTTTGTAATAAAATGACTTCGGGTCAGATGTATTAAACCCTGAAAAGTATGTGAATTTCTGTGCAAAAGTTTGCGAACTACCTTTTGGAGGTGTTGGGCAGTGTTCCCACTGGTGGTATTCAAATACATTTCTAGGTGTTATAGATTTGTGCAAGAAATGATGACCATAATGTTGGTAACAGTACAATGTATCATAGTCTGAAGTACCTTCTAACATTTCATTGTTCGGAAATGCTGCAGTTTTTTCTAAATCAGACATCATATTATTTACAGTTTCAGTGTCCCAATCATCAGACAATGTACTGGAGGTAATGATATCACTTAAAGAAATTTTAAATACATGTTTAAGCTTTAAAAGTTCAGTCGGACCGAATATATCGAAATCAATCTTGTCCCATACTATACCGTCCGGTATAGGAACTGCTGTGATGTTCACTGAAGACAAGTCTCTTGGTTCACGATGTGAAGACTGGTGTGGTTTTAAAATCAAATTGACTCTTTGGGCTGTAGAGCTCTGCTGGAGATATCGTCCATTAATAAGCATACTAAAAGTTATAATTAAACCTAGCCAGAAAAGAAAAAATAGAATCCCAGTGATATACCATAGTTCTATCCAAGGTGACACCAGGTAAGTCTTTCTAAAAAAGTGCAAAAAGTCAATGAGTTTCTGTTTGTGTGATTTTTTGGCTGGCGTCGTTTCCGGCTCGCTTGGATCCAGTGAAAACGTATCAAAGTTCATGAAATAGCCAGAAGCAGTTCGATCAATTGTTGGAATTGCATCGGGATTTGTTGAAATTGGATTTTGCTCTTGACGAGGAATGTTGACGTAGACGTCTGTAGTCGGTCTTATTGCAACTTGGTTGTTAAGTTGATTTTCTTTTGAAGTTGAACTTTGTTGAAGTGGAACGAGTTCCATAGCATTGTTGCTTAGTCCTTCATTCCGTACAGGTGGCTCTTCAAACGTGATGAGTCTTTCTGTTTGAACTTCTTGGATTGTAGCGAGAGGAGGGCGTCTGCTACTGTGGAGTCCACGAGGCCTACTGTTTAGTATCGGCCACATAGTGTGGTTTGATTAAGTCGATTGAGACAAATCTTTTCTCCTTTTTCCCGGCAAGAGGCGGCAGAAGTACAGTTCTTGTGCCTTGGATTGCTAGGACCGGTACAGCTGTTCTGTAGGATGGTCCAAATTCTTTCTTGTCTGCAATCTTTTCTCTGACCAGATCCCCGACTTTTGGGATCCAGACAGGTCTTGCCGTTACTGCCTTGACTTCCTCAGGGGCGGTCTGTTTTAAGTGGACGTTGCTTTGTTGTGTCCTGGATTCATTTAGATCCTGTAAAACAGCCAAACGATCATGGATATCAAATGGTTTTTCATCCGCCACTGTGCCTTCACAATCAAGATCAGGTACCCACATTCTTGTCCCAAATAGGACCTCGTAAGGAGTGACACCCCCTAGAGAGCTTCTTGGCTGAATGTTTAGGGCTCTTTGTACCCCATATAAGTGATCGACCCATCTACCGCCCTTGCCTAATACCCTAGCTGTTAAAGATTGCTTTAAGTCACAGTTGTTCCTCTCCACAACAGAATTTCCCTCAGGATGGTACGGAGAGGAGTACCGCAATGCTACGCCCATTCCTTCCATGGCCTCTTTGTAAGCCCGAGAGCTAAACGCCGGGCCACGGTCAGAATGTAACGTGCCAACTGCGTATGTGCCGATAAAGACTCGCAAATCTTTTATAACAGTTCGAGCGTCAGCACAGCGCTGAGGCCAAACCCATAGGAATCTAGAGCAGGAATCCACTGCAACCATGATATATTTCTTGGCCCCATCAGATTGTAGGGGTCCGCAGTGGTCCAAATACACACATGCGAGAGGTTTGTCTGATTTTAGTAATGGTGTCTGTGCTGGGCGTGTTACGGTGGAGCCTTTCATCTGCTGGCAGATGTCGCACTTTAAGACATAGTTTTTGGTCTGCTTTGTTAACCCTGGCCACCAGTAGCGCTGTTTCAGTAAAGAAATAGTCGCTGTGACGCCTGTATGCGCAGAGCCCAAACCCTCGTGTGCTGCTAGAATTAAGCCTTGCCTACGATCCATATTTGGTATTACTCTATCCCCCACTCCAGGAATCTGAGCATATGGAATGTTTTGTGCATCTAACTTGTAGGAGTATTTGAGTGGAAATTTTTTAGGTACTGCTGTGCTGCCTTTGCGTGAAGCATTGACAGCTACCAAAATCTCGCCGTCTATTCTCGTTTTTGAACGAGTGATTGCAGCTACGGAAGCCGTGCGAACAGCCCCCTTTGCGGCTTCATCAGCCAATGAATTCCCTTCAACGTGAACGCCATCACGCTGATGACTCAGTGTATGTATCACGTGAGCCCTTGGTAGTTCGTTTCTCAACTCCACTACCTGTTCCCATAGCATTTTATGCTTAATTGTGCCACCTTTTGCGTCTTTAAACCCGTTTTGTTCCCAATGATGTAAGTATTCATTGTACGACTGTACACAGTAAAAGGAATCACACACAATTAGTGTGGGGAATTCGTGTTCCGTATTTACCAGTGCCAGTATTAGTGCTTTTAATTCTGCCAACTGAGCCGTGCAGTCTCCTAGAGATTGCGTTTTAGTGCAACTTGGATGGAACTTTCCATCGCGCATGCGACCTTTAACGATTGCACACGCTGCGCTGTAAGCTTGCTTACTCCCTATGGCCGGTTGAGCAGATCCGTCAGTGTAAATAATATATTCATACTGATCTAGAGGCAAAATCTCATTTGGTAGAGGATATTCTTGTTCGTATTGCAGAAATGCTTGTGTTTTTAAACTTGGATCAAATCTGTATTCAACATCCGTTGCAGTAAGAGAATTAGCCCATTGTATCCATCTGGGATGTAAGGCTTTCGCATTTGGAATGCTAGCCTTTGTAACAGCCTCTAAGGCTGGTACTGGGGTCACGACTATTATGTGTTTTCCCTGAGCCAGAGCTCTTTCTCTTGCTACAGCGGTCTGCACTGCTCTCAGGATTTTTTCTGTTGAAGTGAAACGCATCTCTGCATTTGTGTACAGGTGTGATTTGTATGTGATTGGTACCGTTTCGCCTTCATTGAAAGTTAAATAAGTGTACCCGCATTGACCCGCTATTACTCGGATCACTAAGTTGCGTACTTTTACGCGTGTCTGTAAGTGTTTTGAAGCTATCAAGTCTTCTTGTAGTGAACGTAGGATGTTTGTTTGTTCCTGTGTCCATTGTCTGACTGAAAAATCAGGTTTTATTAAGTCGTAGAAAGGTTTTACTCTTTCTGCGTAATCCAAAATGTATGTTCGACCAAAATTTAGGAATCCCAAAATTGATTGTAAATTCTTTAATGATTTTGGAGGTTGGAGCAGCGCACACTTTTCTAATAAGTTAGCTGCTAGGCTTTTTCCTTCACTTGACAGCTCATACCCAAAAAACAGGACATTGAGATGGGCAATTTTTGATTTTTTGAAATTAAATTTATAGCCCTCAGAGGTGAATCCCATAATAATGGTTCTCACCCTGGTCAATTGCCTCGGTAAGTCATCGTCCGTCAGATAAATATCATCCACATAGGACAATGCTTCTTCATCCAAATTTTGGAGTAACTCTGTTACCCTTGCTGAAAACAACCCGGGCTATTCTTATACCCTTGGGCTAGTCGACAAAATTGCCGTTGGGACCCTAGCGCTGAGAATGCGGTCAAATACCTGCTTTCAGGCGCTATATTTTGGCAGAAAAATCCATTTGAGATATCAAGTGTTGTTTTGTATTTTTTCCGCACAATGTTATTCATTAATGCGGCACTGTGTGCATTTTGAACTGCAAATGTCTTTGTGCAAGTGTTTAAATGTCTGTAATCCAAAACTAAACGATATGTGTTGTCAGGTTTCATTACGGGAAACAAAGGATTGTTCATAGGTGAAGTGCAATTTTCAATCACCCCCTGGTATTCTAGTTGATCTAGGATCTCCCTGACTTGTTTTTTAGCTTCCTGCTTTATAGGGTATTGCCTTCGAGCATTTGGGGAAACTTTTAACGGGATCACGTGGTGGGTTGAATCCTCATCCCAACCAACATGATTTTTGTACAATGCTGGAGCTAGGGCAACCGCCCACTCCTGCGCATATGCATGTTTTAAATGTATGGGAAGGAGGTCGGAAAATACGGGAAAAATTACCGTTTCTCCCTTAGGGCACTCCATGACAAATGCTGGCGGCCAGTCTTGCTCTGCTAATAGGATGTCATAACCTGATGACAGATTTTTTCCAAAATAGACCTTTAACTTTTCTGGGTTTGTCCCCCTCCATCCGGAGTGTTATCTCATGTAACTTATGTGGGACACTTACCCGAGTATCAGGTGTTTCCACCATGATATACTCACTCAACTCCGCTGTCACCAGAAATTCCTTCAGGTTCTGGCGAGCTATTGTTACTTCTGCCGCGCTGTCTAGCATCGTCAGAGCCCATTCCCCGTTCAGAAGCTGTGTCCTCAGAATTCTGGGCATGTCTGATCTTAAGACCTGCTACCTTCTTCTTTTTGAACTGAGGTTTTGATTTTTGTTTATCTTCTTTTTTAGGTGCGTAGTCCGCAGCGCGTTGCGTGTCTCTGGACTTTGTACGCTCCTCTTGTCTGTGTTCTGACCGTCCTTCCCTCTCGGAGTTTTTTGATGAACCCTGAAAGGAACGAGAGGAACGTGTATCAGTATCCTGATACCTGTCAGGTTTTTTGATATTATCCCTATTCCGGAGGTTATACCTCCTTTCAGAGGGCTCCTGTTGAGGAGACCTACCTCTGGATTGAGATCTGCTGTCTTTAGACTTTTGTTGGTTTTTATTTTCCCACTTCTTTTTAGAAGAAGTAGGTGTCTGCTTTGTAGTGTCCTTTTCAGAACTGCCCACCAGTTGTGGTTTTAATGCTTTCCCAACTAAACTGTCTCTGCCTAGTTCTGCATACGCAGTTTCAATTATTTTGGGTAGTTTGTGTTGTTGATCTACTGGACTGAACTCCCTTAGGCGTTGGCGGATCGCCACTGAAGCTGCTTCCCCCTTAATGTTAGCTAGTATTATGGCTGATACCTGTTCGTAGTTACCTAGTAACTTCATCCCTAAGTTAAGGGCAGGCTCTGCTCCGTACTCATTTTGTATCTGTCTCAATACGTCAGGTACTACTGCTAATGACGGGATACCATGCGTTCTGGTATATATGGCAGCAAAGACTGTACCCCAAGAGGTGCAGTCCTCTACTTGTGGTGTGATCCCCATGGGCAAGCAGATTGTTAGTATTCTGTGTTTATCACAGGTGGTAGTATTCGGGAATACCGCCTCAAGCTGAGTGATTTTCTGAGCTATCCAGAATGGTATTTGTTCGCGTTTTGCGGGCATTTTGCCCATTACCGCGTGTAATGTTTGAGGAGTAATTTTATTTCCTGTACCCTGAGCTGGAGTACTATTTGCTGCACCTGGTGCAGGTTGGATTGTTAAAGTCCTCATGACAAATTGTGTCAGGTTTCTGTAGATTTTAATTAAATCTGTGTGTTGTACTGAGTAAGTCTGGCTGTGGCATTGTGTCAATGTCAGGATGCGGTGTGTAAGCCGCTAGTATTGGCCATGTGGCTCCTTCTCCTCCGAGTGGGCCTAACCTTACTCTTTGTCGTATGTGGGGTAGGGCGCCATTAAACCAGTAATGATGTTCCTGGTAAGTGAGTGGAATCTCTATGTCCTCAAACGGACAATATTCCCGTGGTGCATCTCCTTCTATATAGTAGTGAAATGTATTTGTTACTGCATTTGCTGCTGGGAGTGTAACCCATGAATAGAATACCTCTGTTTTGTTTGATTCGTGTGCCTCAATCACGAAAACTACCATGCCACTCCTAGGCTTGTAAACCATTTTCTAATAGTCTTAGGGTGACTGTCCTTCTGTATTTTGGTGCAATCTGTATTGCATCCGCAGGATCTTCTCCCTCGTCTGAAAAATTCAGTTCAACTCTCTCTGCCACTTACCTCGGTATTGGTCATGTTTAGAGGAAGAAGTGTTCCAAGGGAACTAAGATAAGGTGTTATGCACAATTTTTGGGAACCCTATGTCCTTTCAAGCTTGAATAACCAACAGCCAATAAATAGTATTTTCGTACTACTCAGCTGCGGCAGATTTTGTGCCCACCCACTTCAGACGTCTCTGGGGGTTTGTGAGTAGGTTCTCTGAGAATAGCACAACTGATTTACTCAGATTCTATGGTTAAATAAGTACCCAACCAACATTGGTGGTGCCATGTCGTGTAGTTGCTATAGTACCCCTGCAGGACCTGCGCGTTTGGATAACATAAACTGTGGGATTGGTGGTAGACAGGCTCTGTGCACCCCCACCGCGTATGTTAGCCAGATTTGCATTAGCTAGCTCACAGTGCCACTAGAATCTCCTCTTATCGGGGAGAGATTAGTTCCTGGCAACCTTAGATCATGACAACCCTGATCCCTCAGAATCGTGGAAACAATGTACTACTTTTCGCTCAGTCACTCGTGCTTACTTGTTTGGTTTGTCTCAGAGAGTTACACAGAATAAACAGTCTGGGCGTTTCAATAAGGATTTATTGAACAGTTGTTATTCTAGTGTAGAATATATGTGCTGCAGCAACCAGCAGACAATAGCAGAGATATATTATCAGCAGTACGATGAAAGTGAAAGGATAGTACAGTTCTACCATATTGCAATAATAATGGTTACATACATGAATATATAAAATGCATTATAAAAGTGCACGTACTCCTACGATGCCTAACTAGATGTACCTAAGTGTACCTAGCATGTGTGTAGGTCTAAAAGCCTAAGAGCCAAGAATCCTTCTAGGATTTAGTCGAACCCCATTACCTGAATAGAGAGAGTGTGGGACCCCGTCCTGGTCTCGAGTTGGACACCCCGCAAGGGCTGTGTTAGACCGCTGTCAGCTGGAGCGACTGCATGCAGGAGCCTCAGCGTCTCTGGTCAGTGTGTCAGCATGGAAGTCTCGGTTCCCTCTATCTTACCGTGGCAAGATGTGGTGTATTTATACCCTAAAATATCTCGTCCCTCAGTATGGTTTGTATTGGTCTTTGTTAGACATGAGGAAGATGTCAGGGGTGAACTTTGTACATACATATTATGCGAGAGATGTAGCTGGTGAATCCTCATGCATAATTTATGAGTACATTGTAGGCCTTTGTTCGGAAAAAACCCTGCAGTGTTCTAACCACAGACTAGATAACGTTCAACCCTCAGAGCTCGTTGTGTACTGTAGGGAACTAATGTAGGTGAAAGATCATGCCTATATTAGGGCATAGGAGATCATGACCAAGATAGGGCATAGACGATTATGACCAAAATAGGGCATATACGATTATGACCATAATAGGGCACATGCGAATATGACCATATACGGCATATATGAACGCGTCTATATTAGGGCCTCTATATGAAACATAACAAGGCCCCAGGGACCCCATCCCCTTGGGCCAAATACTTTTGCATTAGGGGACAGGAGGCATGTGGGCCCCCTCCCCAAGAACAAATGGGCCCGTGGACCCCATCCGCCAGAGCCATATTTTAAATATAAGGGAGGAGGGCCTTAGGAGGCCTTGGGGACTCCATCCCCAGAGCCAAATTTTAATTATAGGGGAACGAGGTGCGTGCCCACCTCCCCAAACCTTAAGAGGGCCCAGGGACCCAATCCCCCTTGGCCAATTACCATAATTAAGGAAAGGGGGTCCACAGTGCCCCCCAGCCCGAGCCTTATTATGCCCCTGGGACCCGAAGAGGTCCCCCTCTGCAAGCCTTAATAGACCCCGGGGACCCCATCCTCTGGAGCCGAATTCTATTATTAAGGGGAGGGGGGGCATGCAGCATCCCTCCCTGAGCCTTGTTAGGCCCTGGGGACCCCATCCCTCAGGACATAAAGCAATAAAAAATGGGAAGGGGCCACGATCCGCTCTTTATGAGCCTTAATAAGCCCTAGGGATGCCATCCCCCAGAGCCGGATTACACTATTAGGGGAAGAGGCCCTGCTGCACCCATCCCCAAGCGTTAACAGGTGCCGGGGTCTCCATCCCATGAGGCCCAATTCTATTATTAAGGGGATGGGGCACTTGAGAAGGGGTACCTCCTCCCATTTTTATGAATTTGGCCCCAGGGGAAAACAAGGCTCAGGGAAGTGGGCCACCCCACTCCCCTTACTTAATGTTTTGGGCCCCGGGATGCATTCCCTGGGGTTGCCATTGGCTGGGGAGGGGCCATGCATCCCCCTCCCTTTAAATAATGTATTAGGCCCCAGAAAATGGGGTCCCCATTGTCCAAAATAGAGTTGGTGAGGGGGTCCCTACTCATGCCCCCGCCTCAAATATTGTTTTAAAAAATGGCATGATACCATTTTTGTTTGCCCTGATCCCACAGTAGTCCCTCAGGATTGCGGCAAAAAATGCCACTTTCTTTTTATTTTGGCCCGAGGGGGTCCCTCTAGGTCCTCCTACAGGGCTTACAGGGGCACAGTATACCTACCCTGCCCCATTATCTAATTTTTTTTTCCAAACTTCAGGACAGGGGTCTACGTCCCAGAGTCCTGTAAAGGCCTCTAGGAACTCATGCTGCTGGCAGCCAATCAGAGCTCTCGCTCCCACAGGAGTCTGATTCCTGCCAGAGCGAATTGGCCCAAGGGGAAAAAAACCTCCCTGAGCCAATCAGACCGCTCTATATTTTTTTAATTGGGTTCCAGGGATTCTCGCTAGGGTCCTTCGAACGCAGCTGTCCAGATACACAAATATGTTTCCACTTTAATTTCCCAAAAACTACTGAATGGGTTTACACCAAATCACAAAAAGTGGAGGAAGTGAGGGGAAGCACTCATTTGGTACTTCCTCTATACATTATATGTAGTGCTTTTTTCATTTATTAGACTGTCACACATTCAGTTTTGGTGTGCTTGTTCAGAAGCATAGTTGTGCCTGTGATGTCTGAGTAAGTGGCAATGTGGTGACAAATCTCCCTGGCAGTGTCTCCATTAGACGGTTACAGATTTAGAGATGTGGACTAGCACTATCCGAGTTTTATTCTGAGTGTATAGTTGCATGAAATGTGACTGTACATGCAACTGTAACTACATCATAGTGCCTTCATCATTACTTATAGTGGTGTTTAACTATTGCACTGTCACAGAATCACTGAACTTGTAGAGATGCTGTGTCTGAGCGAATGCCAGCTTTGAGTTTGCTACTGAGTATCTAGTTGAGTGTCTCTTTTCTGACACATATTCCTGTCTGTCTATTAAGTAGATCATAGTACCTTTTACACCATTGTTCTTTTACAGAGCCAGTTTTAGTAGACTTGAAGAGGTGTATCAGTGTGCCCCTGAGTGTCTGTGTAAGTGCCAGTGTGGTGACATCTCAGCATTGATGTGATTCTAAATACATTATAGTGACTTTCCTTACATTAAACTGTCACAGAGATAGTGCCAGTGTGATTCTTCAAGTCTCTGAGTGTGCTCCTGAATATCTGGGTAAGAGGTACTGATGTGAGACTTTCTCTCTTGCTGTGACTCTAAAAAGGTTGCAATGATTTATTCTCCTTTAGAGTGTTACAGAATAAATGATGGTGAACATGGTGGGCATGCAGATATTTTTAAGTGTGCCCCTAAGTATCAGCTTGAATTCATGTATCCTTAATATGACTCTAAGGATATGGAACTGGCTTTATTTTCATTAAGCTGTCATACAGTTAGAGGATATGTGTTCATTTAAGTCTCTGACTGTGTCTCTAACTCTCTGGGTGTGAAAATAAGCATATTATAGTAGTTTTACATCCATTTGAAAGACACACATTGATTTTGGTGTGGTTGTTCACATGTCTGAGTGTACCCATGCTATCTGAAGAATGGCAGTGTGCTAACATATATCCCTAATTGTGACTCCAACTACATCATGCAGTTTTTTCCTTCATCTGAGTGTGGTGGTGGACTGATACATATGTCTGAGTGTGCACTTGAGTCTTTCAGTGAGTGCCAGTGAAGTGACGCATATCCCAGCAGGAGAGTCCCATAGAATAGGTTATGCACTGTGCCCTTTGCTGTTGTCTGATCTTTTGGCCTTTGGCTGTGCACAACAGGAGGGACACAGGGCTTGTGACCCCCCACCCCCTCCACAGGCATATGTCCCTGCTTCATACAGCCTTTGTCTTTGCGCAGGGATGGATTGGCCCTATTAGGCACCGGGCTTTTTCACAGGAAGCTGGAGATGTTTTGGCTGGTTTTTATGGTGGAGTGCTGGTTTAGGTGCTGTGGGCCAGGGTGGCCACTGCCGTAACAACCACCAGGCCACCACTCTCTTTCCAACCTTGGGATGTGTGTTTGTGTGGATTAGCAGGGCACAGCACTGGTCCTGGGAGCTACTCTGGACTGCATGAGCACCTGGGAATGGGAAAGGGTGTTTTGAAGTCTATGTATGCATCCTACGTGTCAGGACAGAGAGGGGTGGATTACTATATGATAATCACACCCCTTGCCCTCCTCCCAGATGGGTCTGCTGGCTGGGTTGCTGTATGCAGCGGACAGGCCCTTCGCAACACTGTCCAAGCAGGGCTTCAGTAGAAGGCAGATGCAGGATCTGTGCACCATATGCAGTGAACACCCTCTCTTCTTGGCTCTGGGGCAAGAGGGCTGTCACTACCTGGAGGTTGGAATGGAGGGAACTGCATCAGACAGTGATAGGCACCTACTATCCACTAACTGTGTCTCCTGCTGTGCTTTCAAACCCATTGTAAAACAAATGGTTTCAAAGTGTTCATTCTCACCATGCCTTCCTTGAAGCACCTTTAACGTTCAAACGCATGTTTAAATATGGTGTGAGGCAGTCTCAGAAACAATTGCGACATCAGTGGCTTTCCAAAGACATGTACGTGTGTCAGTGTGTAAAAATATTTTTAATGTGGACAGCGTGTGGCATTAGTGGACAGTAATGGGCAAGCATTCACAAACCCAAATGTGAAGTAAAATAAAAAAAATGGGTATAGAAGGCACAGGTGGAGGTCTGCATTGAGACCTGCCATATCCCAATCAACACAGATGTAAGTAACCCAATTCACACTTCCATCCTTGCATTAGAGAATATAAACCCTTCTCTGGCTGTATTTATTACACTTAGAAAAGAAGTATGCAGTTCCTCTGTATGGTCAAGGACAGTGCGAGACAGGGAGAGATATGTCGTAAGTTCACAGAGGAGATTAATCCTAGATAGGTCGAAAGGAGGGGAATTTCTCTTGTCGGAACTAGGGCCCTCACACACCCAGCCAGCTAGGTGTCATGCTTCATCATATGGGCCTGCTCCTCATCGGGTCGGCGCTGCAATACCCGACGGGCACCCATAGAGGGGCTCTTTGGCGGAGATCTTTTGTTCCTTGCCTTTTGGTGCAGTGGGGGTGAGGGGCCTAGGAAGTGTAGATGTAGTGAAAGGTGATTAAAACAGGTTGGGTAGTCCAGTACCAACTTTTATTCAACTGGCTCTCCACCTGATTAAAAACGGAGGAAGAGTGGCGGCTATCTGAAGCTATGATTCAGCGTAACTACGCTCTACTCTTATGGGTCAACATGTTTCATGCCGAATAGTCAGGAGGATCAATGGCATTTCATCAGGACCTAGTGAAAAACTATCTACACATAGTGGTTGGTGCAAACCTACCTACCACTTGTCTGAGATGTGAGTAAGGTACCCACAACATCAAGGGACGACCTAAGAGAAATAGAGAATAAAAACCACAGAGTAATCAAATGGTAGTTAATTCCTGGTACCGACATAGCTCTTGATTCATACTCGAAAGGGTGATCCACATCTAGTGACCCACATCTAGTTTGTGAAAAGTGAAAACATCACATTACATCAGTTAGGTGACAGCAGTGGGTCTATTAAGTAGAACACTTACCACATGTATAGGTGATCTATTCAGGCATTATAATTAAAAACTCAGAAGACTGAACAGGGGGTTGGTTGTGGTAAAAAGGGTTGAATATGTGTTCATACAATGTTAGTTGATATGTACACCTCAACTCACCTAACGTTAGAGAAAGTATCGTCTCAACAGTGTCCGGCGGGTTGATTAGACACCTAAAATATAGTGTCCTGAGAGAACAATAAAAATTAAATTAAATAAAACTGGACATGAGGTGAGGACCCCAAACAATCCAGGACAAATGCGTCCCCGGGACCCGTATGCTGCACTGGCGGTCCGCGGTAGGGAGGCTGGCGTATGAGGCAACAATGTGCAACTGTAATCTCAGTGAGGCAGAGGCGGTATCTGAAGCCGGTCTCGAGTACGAGTGACCGCATACCCAAGTATACACCTCGCCTGGGACTCAGTCCCGTGATGAACTGTTAATCCCCTGCGGGTGGGGGCTCGGCCATGACGGTACGCTCGACTGGACTCTGAGCTACCAAATCTATCACTGGACTAATGTGAGTGCTGTAGCAAGCAGTAGCTCCTCTAACCACCGCTTACCTTGCAGAATAAAGTAGCCCAGGTCCAGGCTCAGTCTGCATTGTAGAATACTCACCAACAGGCCCCGAAAGGTGAGCCGCATGACCTACCCCTCTCCGCCGGCACCGGGTAGCATGGAACTGCGTCTGAGGGGCGCTGAAATACCACCGGTGCCCAGCACGGGGAGGGGCAGGCTTACGTGCTACGTCAGACCGGGCACTTAACTGACGCTGTATGGCCCTCGTCATTGAGTCGTAAAGACGGCGGCCATCTTAAAGTGTCTAAAACGGGGGTTGCGAACAGGTTCTTCGTGGTGTTATGTTTTAAAAAAGAAATTCGTATATGTATACCTCTCTCAGATAGTCAAGTGCTGGTAGCCACCAACAGACAAGCCGCCGAGAGCTGAATAAAATGAAGTTACCGGGTTGGTTAGTTAATCAATGTTATTGTTCGTGCTGCCATCACGATCATGGATACTAATGGCCTTAGCGTGCCTGGCCTCCTGGATGTAGGGGATTCAGTTCAACCACCATCTAGTAATGTACAACAGGGGACGGGCGTGTCAGAGTGCCTAGAGTTATGGTCATGGGAAACACTATTGGATGTTCACCTATTAATTAGTGCTGCCCAGGGTATGGCATCATTAAGTCCCTGCTGGTCAGTGGAGAGCCGGTGCACCCATCTTTGTTCCATTTTAAACAAAGCTTGTTGTGTAATTCTGGGGTGGGCTTCAAGAACCAGCCAACGAAGGGTATCAGGGTGGTGGTTAAGTTCTTTGTAATGTGTGTACATCTTAGTGGTTGTTCGCTGGCATCGTATGTTGCTCTTATGTTCTGGAATACGTGTTTTCACCATCCTCAGGGTCATCCCTATGTACCTCTTATTACAAGGACAGGTGATCATGTAAATGCAGTGGGTGGTGTTGCAATTCGTATGTCGTGTCATTTTCCAAGTAAATGTGTCGGAGAGGGTTATCTCCTTCATGGGTGTTGTCTGATGGCACACTGCGCAAGTGCCACATGGATAGTGGCCTGCGACTGGGGGAAGGTCCCAGAGAGTTCTTTGGGCTTTCTTAATCTCTGTCTTCGGCCTAGTGTGTACAAGGATGTCTTTTAGGTTCTCGGTTCGTTTAAATGCGAATCTCGGTGTGGGCAAACGTAGGTCGCCAGTAGTCAAGATCCCCAGTGTTTTTTAATGATACCCTTAATGCGAGTTGAATCTGGTGTAAAGGAGGTGACGCAAGTCAGTGTGTCAGTTTTTTCTTTAGGGGTCACTTCCAACAGTGCCTCACGGGGTTGTTCCTAGCTCTCTTCAAGGAGTTCATGACGTGGCGTTGTGGGTAATCCCTCTGTCTGAGGTTGGTTGCTAAAATATGGGCCTCAGTCTTGTAATCTGTGAGGGAACTACAATTTATCCTAATGCGTAAAAACTGACCAAAGGGTAGGTTGTCCTTAAGGGCTCTGGGGTGGTGACTACTGTACAGTAACAGACTGTTCCTGTCTGTCGGTTTTCTGTAGAGGGTAGTGCTCAGTTCTGCATTATGGAGTCTAATATTCAGATCCAAAAATGGTATGGTGGTGATGGATATTGTGTGGGTGAATTTCAAGTATTCGTTTTGTCCATTGATCCATTGGCAAAACTCCTCACAGGTTGCAAGATCACCCTTCCAAAGAATGAGGATATCGTCAATGAACCTTTTCCACAACCTCAAGTTGTTGATGTAAGGGTTGCTCGGGTGCATGATGACCCTCTCCTCGAATGCAGCCATGTAAAGACATGCTACATTCGGGGCGAATGTACTCCCCATGGAAGTACCTTGGGACTGGTGAAAGAGTTGTTTCTTATATGCGAAAAAGTTTTCAGTCAATGCAAGTGTTGCACAATCTACGATAAAGGAGACGGGGGTCTGTGATGTCCATTCTTCTCTCCCAAGACATGTTTCAATGACAGATAAAGTGGCACGTTGAGGGATATTGGTATATAACGCTTCTACGTCCAATGTGACTAGAAGGTTAATTTCATCTAAGACCTGTGTTTCCTCTATAATGCGTTGGATGTCGGTCGTGTCACGTACAAAGGATGGAGTTTTTCTCACCAGTGGTTGCAAAAAATGGTCGCAAAATTTGGATAAAGGCTCAAGCAGTGAGCCTATACCCGAGACTATGGGACGTCCAGGGACTGGTGTTGTGCTCTTATGAATTTTAGGCAGTGTGTAAAAATAGGGTATTATAGGGTCTTTGGTAATATGGAAATCAGCCTCTTTCTTACTGAACCACCCATTGTTCTCTGCTTCGAAAGTCAGGATAGCAATATTAGAAGCAAGTCGCGGGGTTGGATCTTCAAGTATACGGGTGTAATTCCTAGCATTGCTGAGTTGCCGTTGGCACTCGTGATCATAGTCACTGGTGGATAGAATCACCGTGGCCCCTCCCTTATCTGCCTGCTTGATGGTGATGCTAGGGTCATCTGCCAATGACCTAGCTGCAGCTATTTCCGCCTTAGAAAGATTGTGGAAGGGGACCCTTTTAGGGGGGTCTGACAAGTCTTTAAGTACGGCTTGTTCAAATGTCAAGATTTCCGGCGGGATCATACTATTGTTGGGGGTAAAGGTGGATGGATTGCGTAGCCAAGTGTCTTCCGAAGTCATATTTGGTTTGTCTTGAAAGAACGCTTTAAGACGAACTTTTCTGAAGAACTCCTGGATCTCACAGTTGTCTCTAAATTTATCAACCCTTGGAGTGGGGACATAGCCTAGTCCTTTCTCTAGTACTGCCTTTTCCGACTGTGTTAGTAGCCTGTGTGACAAGTTGACCACTAATTCCTTTTGCCCCTGGTCCGGCTGCTTGTCTCCACTGTATGGGGTGGTTGTTCTTGCCACTGAACTTGTTTCTGCATCCCTCTTTTTCGCCCTCTTCCTCTGCCCCAGCCTCTGTCTAAAAAAGGGGGGTTTCCCATTGGGAAGAATTGAGGCTGGCCTTGAGGATACATAGGAAATTGCCAGAAGGGGGGTGGTGGGGGACCGGGATAAGTTGGTGCATTGTAGTTAGGGTATGAAGGGTGAGTAACCCTTCTTTGGGTATTGCTCCCCCAGCTACCAGTGCTCGAATCACTGTTAGAGGAACCTCTCCTGTTGGTGTTCGAGTCCTCATCTGAAGAATAGCTACTTTTCGATGCTGAATAGTCAGCCTTGAGATAAGGATATACCTTTTCTTTATCAAATTTTTGAATGTCCTTCTGTAGTTTAGCTATTTTTTGTTTCAATAGGTATTCTTTATTGTCTGCGATTTCACTGTTTATTTCTGCCAGTTTGGATTTGAATGCGGTTGGCTGGATTGTGGTTTTTAGCGCCCCTTCCGCTATCTGTATTCTGACTATTAGCGCATCTGCAATCCTCTTGGCAGTGTTAATGATTAATACAAGGAGGTCCCTGGTGCATTTCCATGCTACTAACGACCATTCTCTTTTTAATACAGCATCTTCCAGAAATAATCTGGGAAAAATGTTAACTATGAGACCGCTCGGAGCGATATTGGCTCGCAGGTACTCAGTCATCATGGCTCCATGGAGGGTGATCTTGAGCCATTCCCTTTTCATAGTTGTTAAGGCTGTCCAGTCTTCTGATTGTGTCCCAGAGGCCGCATTGCCTCCCGCCGCTAGGAGGGAGGGTGTTCTCAAAATGTCTGCTACTGTTTCATCATTAAAACCCGCCGGACACTGTTGAGACGATACTTTCTCTAACGTTAGGTGAGTTGAGGTGTACATATCAACTAACATTGTATGAACACCTATTCAACCCTTTTTACCACAACCAACCCCCTGTTCCATCTTCTGAGTTTTTAATTATAATGTCTGAATAGATCACCTATACATGTGGTAGGTGTTCTACTTAATAGACCCACTGCTGTCACCTAACTGATGTAATGTGATGTTTTCACTTTTCGCAAACTAGATGTGGGTCACTAGATGTGGATCACCCTTTCGAGTATGAATCAAGAGCTATGTCGGTACCAGGAATTAACTACCATTTGATTACTCTGTGGTTTTTATTCTCTATTTCTCTTAGGTCGTCCCTTGATGTTGTGGGTACCTTACTCACATCTCAGACAAGTGGTAGGTAGGTTTGCACCAACTACTATGTGTAGATAGTTTTTCACTAGGTCCTGATGAAATGCCATTGATCCTCCTGACTATTCGGCATGAAACATGTTGACCCATAAGAGTAGAGCGTAGTTACCCTGAATCATAGCTTCAGATAGCCGCCACTCTTCCTTCGTTTTTAATCAGGTGGAGAGCCAGTTGAATAAAAGTTGGTACTGGACTACCCAACCTGTTTTAATCACCTTTCACTATATCTACACTTCCTAGGCCCCTCACCCCCACTGCACCAAAAGGCAAGGAACAAAAGATCTCTGCCAAAGAGCCCCTATATGGGTGCCCGTCGGGTATTGCAGCGCCGACCCGATGAGGAGCAGGCCCATATGATGAAGCATGACACCTAGCTGGCTGGGTGTGTGAGGGCCCTAGTTCCGACAGGAGGAATTCCCCTCCTTTCGACCTATCTAGGATTAATCTCCTCTGTGATATTACGACATATCTCTCCCTGTCTCGCACTGTCCTTGACCATACAGAGGAACTGCATACTTCTTTTCTAAGTATATACCTGGGCATGTATGCTGGACCTCCATAAATAAAGCCCATTAGTCCCCCCTTTTTTGTATACTGTATTTATTACACATCATAAACACGACATCACAATAAAACCTTTTTCCATATTAATTTACAATATGTACATGATTGTGGTCGATGGTTTGGTACAACTAATACATGATAATCTCCTACCACATTCTCACATTTTCTAAGCTGTTTGAGTCATGATAGACCATTCTTTATGTCCCCTGTGGCCTCGCTTAATTTTTAATTGACCTGGGATCGGAGAGAAACCCCACTGCGGGTCCCTCCATAAGTTGTCCTTTACAAGTCAAACCCACCTGCTCCCTCAATTTAGAGGGAGCTTGTGCCAGCATGAAAGGTTGTCCCCCCAAAATTAACCTTGCCAGGGCAACCCAATAGTGGGATTACCCATAGTACCCAATGGGAGTTGGGCCTAGGCAACTGGGACATACCCTGGGTCCCTGGCGCAGCCATGATCCCCCAGCATCTCCAGGGTTGCGTAATGGAGTAGCCTGTCAGACTAAGGACAGTCATTGTAGCGGATGTCACCAGCCTTTTACTGGAGACTTTAGTACCATTGTCCCAGCTTGAGCCAATAGCTTACAGCAATTCATCTTGAGTTCGCCTGCACTTATATTCCTGATGCCATGGTTGTCTACCTGTTTTGTGGCCAAACAGGACTCTTCCTCTCCCATAGGTCTGGGCTGTCCTCTGGCCTAAGGCAAAAGCGGAGGACGTCAACGGTCTTCAGGGGTAGCCAGGCAGCAAGGTGGCAATAATGTGTGGATGCCCCTCTTTTAACCAACCTGGCTGCCCCTGCCAGCTGCCCAGGCAATCCCGTTACCCCAGGCAACCAATGGTTTTCTTTCACTGGAGAAATTAAAAAGATGTGTCCACAGTTGGCCGCTGCCCTAGCCCAGTCCAGTCTGACCGACTCCTGTCGCTGATGCCCACGAGCCTGCGACGGGGTCTTTGGTTAAATGCATAGATGGATTCTGCAGAAATGGAGAAGAATGTATTTCTGTTGCTAATCTGTAATATATATTGAGAATCTCAGTGGAAAAGTAGGGTGAATGTTACAGTACGTAGGTGTTGCTGGCAGTAAAAAGCCTCTCTCACTGGAGTGTTCGCTTATTATGTAGGTGACCTCAGAGTTTTTTAAGAAGTCGAAATGCTGAAATAGGCAATAGGACTTTGAAAAGTCCTTCCTATTGCACACGTTTTCTATGAAGATCATAACTGTATCAATAGCTGCGGATGCTTAGATTTGTGTGCTTTTATTTATAGATGAAAACACTGCACACTGTGCTGTTTTTCTATGCTTTATGCCGAATTGTAATGGTTTCAGTGACTTCAACTTAAAACCATGTGTTTTTACAATTGGATTGAAAGTGCAGCGGGGCGAGTGATAATTATGGCCCTGCTTCTGCTGGCTGCTGCCTCCCACAGTGTCGCAGCTACAAGTAAAACTGGCTTCTGGCCTCCTGGGTCTAGCCTGGCCTAAGGCAGCCTGCTGCACCGAAACTGGGGTGGCATGGTGAGCAAAAGAACTATGGATTTAACCCACATTTTGTGACTGGGGGTGAATGTTTGATTTGCTCATCTGTGAGTCTTTTGCTCCTAGGGTGTGGGCCCAGCCGCGGTCCGTGCAGGTAACAGCGGTGGGGTGGTGGGGCTGCGTGGAGGGGGTGGATTTCGAGGGACGATGCCGAGGGAAAATGAACTAAATAATTAATTTTCCCTCAGCATCGTCCCTCGAATTTCCCCCCCCCCCACCCCACACCGCTGTTACCTGCACGGACCGCGGCTGTGTGGGCCTGGTTGGACACTGAGCAGGTAGCTCGGGACACTACTTGAGGCTGGAGGAATAGATATGCACTGGCCCTAAATGAATTATGGAACACATAGTATCCACTGGCTGGCTCAACGTGCACAGTTAATTAAAGGAGCACAGAGGAATGGTGATTGTTTTACTCATGAGCATGAACACTCACACCACTCCGATGCCCAAGCAGCTTGAGACACCATCTGACTAAGCCTGGGCGAAAATAAAATTCATGTAACTTTGGGAATTTTACAACATGTTTGTTATGCGAATTTCATGAACTTATGTCATTATGCCTGGATGCATAATTACTTGCCACTTACGGTAAAAATGTACTACAAATGCAAGGGAGCAACAGAATGTATGTGAGTGTTGTTCATGTTTTTTTTTTGTTGCACCTTTTTGCACTTAATTTTCTGAAATGCCACTTAATTATGCAAAAAGATAACTATGCGAATTTCGCACACCCCTACACCTGTCCTTGCTTGTTGTTTTGTGCTATGAGAAGCATAAATACACAATGAGAATGTAGTTCGAAGGCTAAGTCTGCAGCAGCTAATGACTACTTACTTACCAACATTCCATGAAAAAAATGAGTTTTCAAGTTTCATAACCACTTATTGGGATAATTTTGATGTCATTGGAAATTCCTTCACGCGACCTTTGACACACAAGCCTGACAAAGAAGATCACATTACATCTATGACACATGTATCTGAGGGAAAGCCCAAGTTCTTGTAACAAACTGTCATCTTTGTCTTTCACCTGTCTATCAGGGTCTATTCTCCTACCCTGTCCTGTTCTTCTCATCACTCTATCCCAGGACTTTAAGTGCATCAAATCCTGCCTGTGCTCATCAGGCATTAAAAATGGCCTTTGAATATTCATGTCCATAGTTGTACAGGCAAAAACACTGATCGATGCTTCGGCAATGACTGTAAAAACTCTTAAGGCAAGCCACGTTGTTGTGTTGCCCCGTTTACGTTTCACAAGTTTTACTTTACGTTACATTTTCTAAGAGTATTTGCTTTTTACAGGTGCTGTGTTTCTGTAGTGTTGTTTTCTTGTTTAACAGCGATGCCTTTTCATGTCTTGGGGAGTTCAGGCTGTGGGTGTTTGAGAGTTCTGGAGAAGAGGCTGAAGGCAGTGCGAGTTTCTCATATTGCCTGTCAGTGGGTCGTAAAGAAATTCTGACCACATGCTCATCCAATCCCTGGCCTCTTTGCAGTGTGCACAGACCGATGTTCACATATGTTATGTCATGTTATGTTATGTGTATCAGCTGCGGCCGCTGCAGGTAAGAGTGGTGGGGCCGGCTGGGGAGGATTTCGAGAGACGACCATGAGGAAAAATAATTTTTTTATTTAATATTCCCTTGTGGTCGTCTCTCAAAATCCCCCCCCCCAGCCGGCCCCACCGCCCCACCGATTTACCTGCAGCGGCTGCGGCTGATGTGTATTTTTAAAGCACACAATCACCCTCAAGGGTGCCCTGGCGCTGAGCAGGTGTGTGTGCCTAGCCCTACCTATGGTAGGTTAGTTAATTGAAAAGCCAGGTCTTTAGCTTCTGGCAAAACCAGGGCCCATGCCACAAGCTGGCAGGCACCCAAGACAGGCGTGGGCTGAATTTGAACCGTGGCCGCAACTTATAATTTTCACGGGCTTAGTCCACAATGCCATTGGCTGCCTGGGGTTGGCAGGGAGTCAACTGGGTGCCCGGTGGGGGTGGACAGGGGCTTTCAATACAAAGGTAACTTTACCTGTTGTCACCTCGCTCCCTGGACACCCACTCATCCCGCCTTGCCAGTAACAGCCAGGTAACCCTGTTTTTTCCAATGACTTTGCCGCGTCCTCCGCATCTTCTGACTCCGGCCTCCTGTTTTCGTCCAGGGTGCCTTTTGGATGCAAACGGCCCCTTCTCTTCGGGTCTTTGGTTGCAGTCGGCATGGGCCACGGAAATCCTTCTGTTAAGATCAGAACGGACTGGTGGCTTCTGCCATTGGAGCCTCCTGAGAGGAATTTAGGGAGCCATTGGAGCCAGTGGTAAGACGAAGGCGGTAATGGGATTGCATGCCCCTGTGTTTACTGTGCTGGCTAGCGGTGTGGGGAAGAGATTTGCCTGTGGCATTTTGGGTGCAGAGGTAATTAGGGGAATGGGTCACATTAGTCCGTGCCTCAGTAATCTGGAACTCTGATCTCTCAGCACCTAGGAAGGCCTCAGTGCATTATGTCTTTGACTCACCCTTATGCTCTGTGAGGTATGCATCCTTCGACGGCACCTTGGCACTGTTAAGACAGCTTAGTCAGAGGGCCCTCATGACATAGACAGATATTGAGTCAGCCTTACGGCTGCTCCCCATTCACCCAGATGATTACCATCTCCTGGGTTTCCAATCTCAAGGGCAGTTTTATTATGAAAGATGTATGCCCATGGGATGTTCGGTCTCCTGAGCATATTTTGAGCAGCTCAGTGTCTTTTTAGAGTGGGTTTCCATGCAAATATCAGGGTCCAATTTCGTAATCTATTATTTGGATGACTTCCTCTTCTTGGGGCCGGGAGGTACAGATTACTGCCCCAAGTCCCTGACTTCCTTCCATTGCCTGATGTCAGACTTCCGGATTCCCCTAGCTCATGAGAAGACAACAGTACAGGCTCCCGGCAGGCAAAGTGAAGGTCTTTAAGTCCTCTCTGGAGGCGTACCTGGGAGCGCAGAAAGTAACCCTACAGCAGCTGCAAACCTTAGTAGGTCAACTTGCCAGGTAGGTCGCTCCCCCACCACACAGCTCCGCCTGTGCTGTCTGCCCGCTGCTCCTGTAGGTAAGATCGCCCTCCGCTTGTGGCCCCGGTGCCAGCTTTGTCTGCTTGTCTCCCCTTTTCCTTTCTGTGCCCCTCGCTGCCCCACTGTTGTTGTGCCCGTGATTTGCCTGCTCTCCCCCCGTTTTTCCTTCTGTGCCCCTCGCTGCCCCACTGTTGTTGTGCCCGTGATTTACCTGCTCTCCCCCGTTTTTCCTTCTGTGCCCCTCGCTGCCCCACTGTTGTTGTGCCCGTGATTTACCTGCTCTCCCCCCGTTTTTCCTTCTGTACCCCTCGCTGCCCCACTGTTGTTGTGCCCGTGATTTACCTGCTCTCCCCCCGTTTTTCCTTCTGTGCCCCTCGCTGCCCCACTGTTGTTGTGCCCGTGATTTACCTGCTCTCCCCCCGTTTTTCCTTCTGTACCCCTCGCTGCCCCACTGTTGTTGTGCCCGTGATTTACCTGCTCTCCCCCCGTTTTCCTTCTGTGCCCCTCGCTGCCCCACTGTTGTTGTGCCCGTGATTTACCTGCTCTCCCCCCGTTTTTCCTTCTGTACCCCTCGCTGCCCCACTGTTGTTGTGCCCGTGATTTACCTGCTCTCCCCCCGTTTTTCCTTCTGTACCCCTCGCTGCCCCACTGTTGTTGTGCCCGTGATTTACCTGCTCTCCCCCCGTTTTTCCTTCTGTGCCCCTCGCTGCCCCACTGTTGTTGTGCCCGTGATTTACCTGCTCTCCCCCCGTTTTTCCTTCTGTACCCTCGCTGCCCCACTGTTGTTGTGCCCGTGATTTACCTGCTCTCCCCCCGTTTTTCCTTCTGTGCCCCTCGCTGCCCCACTGTTGTTGTGCCCGTGATTTACCTGCTCTCCCCCCGTTTTTCCTTCTGTACCCCTCGCTGCCCCACTGTTGTTGTGCCCGTGATTTACCTGCTCTCCCCCCGTTTTTCCTTCTGTGCCCCTCGCTGCCCCACTGTTGTTGTGCCCGTGATTTACCTGCTCTCCCCCCGTTTTTCCTTCTGTACCCCTCGCTGCCCCACTGTTGTTGTGCCCGTGATTTACCTGCTCTCCCCCGTTTTTCCTTCTGTGCCCCTCGCTGCCCCACTGTTGTTGTGCCCGTGATTTACCTGCTCTCCCCCGTTTTTCCTTCTGTACCCCTCGCTGCCCCACTGTTGTTGTGCCCGTGATTTACCTGCTCTCCCCCCGTTTTTCCTTCTGTGCCCCTCGCTGCCCCACTGTTGTTGTGCCCGTGATTTACCTGCTCTCCCCCGTTTTTCCTTCTGTACCCCTCGCTGCCCCACTGTTGTTGTGCCCGTGATTTACCTGCTCTCCCCCGCTTTTCCTTCTGTGCCCCTCGCTGCCTATCGCCATTCCCGCCGCTGCGTCCCTGCGGCCCCGCCCCCTGACTGCCCATTCGCTGCCCCTGCCTCCCGCCTCCCAGCTGCTCCTCCCTCCCACCTCCCCATAAATGGCGGCCGCTGCGCGGCCGCGCAGCGGACGTGCGCAGCGGGCGCGCCGCTGGCGCGCCGAGCGCGCCTAAGGCAAGCCCGTCTGCGCCCGTCCGTGCCTGGACCGCGCCCAGCGCCAGAACCCCTGGATCCCACCGATGCAACACCACTCGACGGACCTACGACGCCGCCACACTCACCGCACTCAATGCCGGCCGGAACCCTGCCTGCTACCGAGCCTCACCGAGACGCACCCACGGACCCTTCACCTGCCAAACCTGCCGATTCACCTGCCCCCTGACGTGCACCACCTCCGCCAAGTCGAGCAACAGCAGCAACCACCTGAAATGCATCCTGCTGAACACCCGCTCCGTCCACAGGCACGCCGTGGAACTCTGGGACCTGCTCGACGCAACAGCACCGGACATCGCCTTCCTCACCGAAACCTGGATGAACGCCTCCTCAGCGCCTGACATCGCCATAGCCATCCCGGATGGATACAAGATCACCCGGAAGGACCGCGTCAACCAGACGGGAGGAGGCATCGCCATCGTACACAAGAACACCATCTGCATCTCGACTAACTCCGACGAGACCTTCACCGCCGCCGAACACCTACACTTCCAGATACACACGGACCCCAAGACCACCCTCCGAGGCACCCTCATCTACAGACCCCGGGACCACGCACACTATTCAGCGAAGACATCGCAGACTTCATCAGCCCGCACGCCATGCCCTCCGCCGACTACATCCTCCTAGGGGACCTCAACTTCCACCTGGAGAACAACAACGACAGAAACACCACCGCCCTGCTGGACAACCTCGCCAACCTCGGACTCAAGCAACTGGTGAACACGCCCACCCACTACGCCGGCCACACGCTTGACCCCGTCTTCTCGTCCAGCAAGCACATCTCCTTCAGCCACGCCACCGGACTCCACTGGACCGACCACAGCTGCGTCCACTTCAGCTTCAGAAAGACTGCGACCCACCACCACCCGCAACAGGCTCCCCACCGGAGCTGGAGCAAGATCACCGCCGAGCAGCTCACCGCCTCCCTCAGCCAGAACACACCCACCGACACAACGGACCCAAACGAAGCAGCCAGCAACCTCGCCAAGTGGCTGACCGCCTGCGCCGACGACCTCGCACCACTAAAAACCCTCCCAGCAGACCCGGAAGCAAGAAAACCCCTTGGTTCACCAACGAACTCAAGGAATCCAAGAAGAACTGCCGCACTCTCGAGAAAACCTGGCGACTCGACCAGACCACAGACAACAGGACCGCCCTCAAGCACGCCACCCGCAAACACCACCAGCTGATCCGTACCACCAAGAAGTCGGCACTCAAAGAACGACTGGACAACAACGCCCATGACAGCAAGGAACTTTTCAGCATCGTCAAAGAGTTCTCCAACCCCAGCGCCGGAAACAACGACATCACCCCCTCGCAAGACCTCTGCAACTCACTCTCCGCGTTCTTCCACCGCAAGATCACCGACATACACAACAGCTTCGACGCACAAACAACGCACCCTACCGCCGAACCAATGCCCGCCACCACCACCCTCTGCAACTGGACCCCGATCAACACCGAAGACACCACCCGCACGATGAACTCCATCCACTCCGGATCACCAACCGACCCCTGCCCACACCACGTCTTCAACAAAGCCGACGCCACCATCGCACCCCATCTCCGGGACATCATCAACTCCTCCTTCCACACCGCCACCTTCCCGGAGAGCTGGAAGCACGCCGAGCTTACCGCCCTCCTGAAGAAACCAACGGCGGACCCCACCGACCTCAAGAACTACCGCCCCATCTCGCTCCTTCCGTTTCCGGCCAAAGTCATCGAGAAGACCGTCAACAGACAGCTTGCCGCCTTCCTCGAGACGAATGGATCCCTCGACCCCTCGCAGTCCGGGTTTCGGGCCAACCACAGCACCGAGACCGCCCTTATCGCAGCCACCGACGACATCAGAACCCTAACCGACAACGGGAAACAGCTGCCCTCATCCTCCTGGACCTCTCCGCGGCGTTCGACACCGTCTGCCACCGCACCCTAGTGAAGCGCCTCAGCAACATCGGAATCCGAGAGAAAGCACTGGAATGGATCATCTCGTTCCTCGCCGGAAGAACCCAGAGAGTCCGCCTCTCCCGTTCAGATCCGAAGCCACCGAAGTCATCTGCGGCGTTCCACAAGGATCCTCACTCAGCCCGACCCTCTTCAACGTCTACATGAGCCCCTCGCAGCCATCGCACGCCGACACAACCTCAACATCATCTCCTACGCCGACGACACCCAGCTGATCCTCTCCCTCACCAACGACCCCACCACCGCCAGAGCCAACCTGCACGACGGGATGAAAGACGTCGCCGACTGGATGAGGAACAGCCGCCTTAAACTGAACTCAGACAAGACGGAAGTCCTCATCCTGGGCTCATCACCCTCCGCCTGGGACGACTCCTGGTGGCCCCCGGCCCTGGGCACCGCACCCAAGCCAACGGACCACGCACGCAACCTGGGCTTCATCCTGGACTCCTCCCTATCGATGACCAAACAAGTCAACGCCGTCTCATCTTCATGCTTCAACACCCTGCGCATGCTCCGCAAGATCTTCAGATGGATCCCCACTGAAACCAGGAAGACCGTCACCCAGGCACTCATCACCAGCCGACTGGACTATGGGAACACCCTCTACGCCGGAACCACAGCCAAACTTCAAAAGAGACTCCAGCGCATCCAGAACGCCTCCGCACGACTCATCCTGGACATCCCCCGACACAGCCACATCACCGTACACCTGAAAGACCTGCACTGGCTCCCCGTCAGCAAGAGAATCACGTTCAGACTCTCACCCACGCACACAAGGCCCTCCACGACCTGGGCCCAAAGTACCTCAACGACCGCATGTCCTTCTACACGCCCACACGCCAGCTACGATCAACCAGCCACGCCCTCGCCACCGTACCACGCATCCGCAGAACCACCGCCGGAGGAAGATCCTTCTCCTATCTGGCGGCCAAGACCTGGAACTCCTCCCCACTCACCTTCGGCGAACCCAGGACCATCTCGCCTTCAGGAAGCAGCTCAAGACCTGGCTGTTCGAGCAGTAACTTACCCCCTCCCCCAGCGCCTTGAGACCCTCCCGGGTGAGTAGCGCGCTCTATAAATGCCGTGATTGATTGAACTCAATTTCCCCCTGTGAATAATAACAATGGGCTGCCCATTCTCCCGCTCAATAGCCCACTCTATGTCTGGCCGAAGAGAGAAGCACCATAGGACTCACCTCTATGGGCATCAGAAGCAGGATTTGAGGATTTGGACGTGAGGATTTCTGAATACATTTAACGGGACAAGGGTGTGGCCGGCTCCTTTAAGGTCATCCAGGAATTCGGTTTGTTCACTGATGCGGCAGGCAGTCTGGGTTTCAGTGCTATACTGGGGGATAGCACCCTGGCCTCAGTCCTGGTTGGACACAAGTTTGGGGAGCAACATCACTTTTTGGAGCTGTTTTCCATCTTGGTTGCCTTACACATTTGGACCGACCAATTCCGCAACCAGCCAATGACATTTTGGTCAATTAACATGGCAGTGGGTGAATGCATTATTTCACAATGGGCAAAGTGCAAAACATTCTCAGCTTGCTGAAGGAGCTGGTGTGTCTCAAAAATAAAATTTTGCTTAAGGCAAAGCATGTGCTGGGTGTATTTAATAATGCAGCCGATGCATTGTCTCTTGTCAAGTTGCAGGATTTCCGGCACTTCCACCCAACAGCAGATGCAAAGCCCACACACTTCTCTGAACATCTATGGAACATTGGAACCCTGCCCTCTCTGAACTAATTGGAACAAGCCTGGCACTGAAAAATTTCAGAGCAAACGAAAGGGCCTTTTCTGCATACACAACATACACTTAGGAGAGCCTTTTCTTGCTTACTAAGTGGCTGGGTTTTCTTGGGCATGTGTGGTCATTTCCCAGGCAACACATGTCAGCATTGACCTTTTCTGAAAAATTGGAGGGGGGACCCAACCATTCACTCTCCTTTTTTATTAAGCAAGCCCTTAGGTAATGGAAGAGGCTAGATGGTTTAAGAATTGGTCAAAGGCATCCCATAGATGTGGATAAACTGGAAAGGCTCATTGGAATCCTGCTGGGGGTTTGCTCTTCTCCTTTTGATGCTTCTCACCGCTGTCTTCTCCCTCATCTTTTACAGGGCCTTCAGAGTATCTGAAATCATGGCAAGGTCCAAGCAGGACACCAGGAGGGGATCCAGCTCAGCCACGTAGCTTGGAAGGGGGGGGGGGTCTGGTGGGGGCCATACCCCGCTCCAAGACAGAACAATTGGGAAAGGGTGAGAAGCTCATCTTGACAAAGCCAGTGGGGCTTTTGGGGTGTTTGGTAACAGCAGTGCTCAATTACCTACAAATGCGCCCTCAGAAGGCATCCTCCGGCTTGCTCATTCATGCCTCGGGTGTCCGGCTGACACAATCTCAGTTCACTCAGGTCAGGTGCAGGGGCAGCAACATCCGCGGCAGGAGGAGAACTTGACAAGGAAGTGGTTACGAGAATTGGCAGGTGGAAGTCGGATTGCTACAAGTGCTATATCCGGCTCAACAAGATGCAGGTATGGACAAATTTATTTTCAGCTAGGAGTAAGTAATGACATTTCTTTTCTCTTTTCAGTTTTGCATTAGGGCACATGGCTCCCGTTAGTGGGTGGATCATTGGTCATTCCTTTTTGTGTCAACCACAGGCAACGTTTTCACAGGGTCATTTAAGTGGGCGCTCTGTGGAAGTGGGTCTTCACCTTCATTGGTCTAGTAGGGGCAGTCTCCATTTGGATGGGTTGCAGCAGCTGGTGGAGGAATCAATGTCCAGGAGGCTTCCACTACCGACACTCATCATTCTTCACATTGTTGCAACCATTTGGCAACCCTAGGCAGGAGGACATTATCTGAGAACTTGTTAGTGGAAATCTCTTGGCTGGCCCGGGAGCAGTCATTGCATGGTCCCACATCATCCCCAGGAGGGTATGGAGGTTTGGTCAGTCTGCCAATAGCCTCAGTGATTCCATGAGGTGTTTGAATAGCAGGATGAAGCAGTTGTTAAATACGGCTCGCGTAAAGACAATTTCTCACGGTTGCGTTCAGGGAGAATCTTTATTCCACAGAGACGGGGTTCACCTGTTAGCTTGGGCACTGAGATCTTTGTGCAAAACTTAGTTGTTTTTGCAGTACAGCATTTCTCATGTATCTAGCTACCAGAGCATGGGGAGAGCCCTTGTCGGTGGTAAACCACCCAGCTCTGTGGCTGAGGAGGAGTCGTGTTTGGCTACAAAACAAGTGAACAACTTTGGCATCAGGTATAAGTGCAAGCGAATCCAGGAGAGCATTGGCCTTAAGCCGATGTCCCAACTATGAGCAGGGATACACAATCTCTAGAGAAGGACTGGTGGCATCTGCTACGGCAAGCGTCCATAGCCCTACCTTATGCTGCCCCAGGGAGGTGTTGCAGGGATTGGGAGGTCCTGGGTATTAATGGATGACTCTGTCTTGGTGAATTATGCTGCTGGGGGACCAGTTGGATGCCGACCCAGGTTTCCTCTATACTGAGAGAACAGGTGGATTTGCCGTGGAAGGACAGCAAATGGAATGACCAGAAAGGGGTATTTCCCTTTGGTCCCGGACAACTGAAATCAGGTAATGCTACAGGAATTGGACCTGAGTTGTGCTCAAGCATGACTCTGCCAATATATTCTTTAAATGTGTTGGTTGCTTGCAATGCTGTTGCTTTGTAAATAATGTAAATAATTTCCCTTCATTGCTCTTTAACATCTTTTAATGTGATGTTGATATGTCCCATGTCGTGTTTATGATGGATAATAAATATGGCCTGAGAATGGCATGATGTCGCTAATGCAAGAGCAACATAGTGTACTTGGTTTCTTTCCATAGTCTTTGAAGGTGATGGGAGGGATGAAAGGCTGACTGGTTTGAATGCGGTCCTCCACCTGTTGTGGAACTCAAGAATATAGGAGGAGGGTCTGATATGGAGAGGGAGGTTGTTCCATACTTTAGAATGCTCGCCCTCCTGATATGATTCTGTGTATATGTGGGATGTCAGTGAGTAGGAGTTCTCTGGAGTGGAGGTGTCAGGATGGTTGGTGGGAGGAGCTGTGACTGTTGAGGCAGGTGGGGCCTGAGTTTTGGAGTGCCTTGAATGTTTGTGTGAGCAGTTTGAATTGAGTGTGGTTGTGTGTTGGAAGCCAGTATAGTTCCATGAGGTGTGGTGTAATGTGAGATCTGTGTGGGAGGTTGAAGATGAGTCTACCTGCTGAGTTCTGGTTCGTCTGTAGTCTTCCTCTGAGTTGCTTGGTGATCCCAGTGTAAAGAGTGTTTCTATAATCCAATTTGCTTGTGAGTAGGGTGTGAGTGACAGTTTTTCTTGTGTGGCTTGGGAGCCATTTGAAGATCTTCCACAGCATCTTCAGTGTGCGGAAGCAGGATGCAGTAACAGCGTTGACTTGTGCAATCATGCCCAGTTTTCTATTGATAAATATTCCGAGGTTCCTGGTGTGGGTTCTGGGTGTGGATTCGAGTTCAGCCAGCCACCAGTTGGAGGGCCTTGGTGAAATGTTCTTTCTGAAGATCACTACTTCTGCCTTGTTTGTGTTGAGCTTGAGACAGTTGGCATAAATCCAGTTTGCGACTTTGCTCATGTAGGAGGTGAAATTGTTACTTGTGCTGGGGGTCTTGTCCGAGAGGATGAGTATGAGTTGCGTGTTGTCTGCATTGGAGAAAATGTTGATGTCGTGTGCTCAGATGACATTGGCCAGAGGGATCCTGTATGCATTGAAGAAGGTGGGGCTGAGCGATGAACATTGAGGGACTCCGCAGATGAGTTTGCAGGCTTCGGAGGAACAAGGTGCCAGGTCGACAGTTTGTGTTCTATACATTAAGAAGGAGCAAATCCAGCAAAGAGCAGGTCCATGGATGCCAATTTCGTGCAGGCGCCTGATGAGGATGGGGTGTGAGACCATGTCAAATGCAGCAGAGAGGTCCAGGAGAATGAGGGCTGCCATGTCTCCTCTGTCAAGGATCATTCGGATGTCATCCTTTGCGGAAATTAGGGGCTCATTACGATGGCGGAAAAATAGCCACTGCCGCGATCGTTCCGCCATCGTCATGAGAATTACCCCCGCCACATTATGATGGCGGTGGGTATCGCGGCGGACGGAAAGTCCGTCCGCCGCTTTTCCGTCGGTAGCAATCGTCACGATTGCCTGGCGGAGCGGTCAGCATGCTCACAATGGCGGCGGAGCCTAGCAGGCTCCGCCGGCACAATCATGATGCCGGCGGAAGCCAGCCTTTCCGTGGCGGTTCAACCGCCATTGAAAGGCTGGCGGAGAATGTCTTCAGGGGCCCGTTGCGGGCCCCCCTTGTGTTGGGGGGAGGTGTGGGTGCACTGGGGGGGGTACCCATGGTACCCCCTACATTTCACTGCACCAAGTAGCAGGCACAGTGTAGTGCCTGCCACGTAGTGCAGTGAAATGCACAACATGCTCTTTTAACATCGCGGCAGTGCTGCTGTCAGCAGCCACCGCCGCAATGTTAAAGGTGCGTGAATCCGACCGCAGCGGTGGCGGTCCTATCATAATTGTACATGCGGGACCGCCGCACGCATGGCGGTCGGACCCAATCACCGTTACGGTAATGAGCCCCTTAGTTCTATTTCTGTACTGTGGTTGGGCCTGAATCCAGACTGCATGGCATTGTGGAGCTGGTGGTTGCTGAGGTGGATTGTGAGGCATCAGTTGATTATTTTCTCTAAGACCTTTGCTGGGTATGGTAGGAGAGAGAAAGGTATGTAGTTGGAAAGCGGATTCACTGACAGAATATCGACACCTAAAATATCCCCACACCACAATATCGAGTTTTAAATATCAATGTCAAAAATATCGAAATCCTATATTTATAATGGTAAGTACAAAAATATCAAGAAAAAAATAACGATGCCAAAAATATAGTTGTACGAAATATTGTTTTTTATATATATAAAATAAAATAATAAATATATTAAATAATAAAATTAATAAAAAAATAATTTTGATTTAATATACATTTTAACAAATATAACAAATAAACTAAATTTAAAAAAATTAAACACACACACATATATATATATATATATATATATATATATATTTACTTTAAAACCATTAATAAACTATTCATTTTAATTTATATTATAATTTTAAAATTATATAAAAATTTAACAAATAAATATATATATATATTTATACATATACCAATATCATAAAATCTATTAAGAATCATTCTATTATACATTAAAACATTAAACAATTTAGAAATCTTTAAACTTAAATTTCCCACTACAGTCAGTGCAACAGTAGGGAAAGTGTTGGATAGCGGAGGGATAAAATTTACTATTCCCACTCCACTCAATGCAACAGTAGGGAAAGTGTTGGATAGGGGAGGCGTAAAATTTACTATTCCCACTCCAGTCAGTACAACAGTGGGGAAAGTGTTGGATAGCGGAGGGGCAAAAATTACTATTCCCACTCCAATGAGCGCAACATTAGGGAAAGTGTTGGATAGCGGAGGGGTAAAAAGTACTATTACCACTCCAGTGAGTGCAACAGTAGGGAAAGTGTTGGATAGCAGAGGGGTAAAAATTACTATTCCCACTCCAGTGAATGCAACAATAGGGAAAGTGTTGGCTAGCGGAGGGGTAAAAATTACTATTCCCACTCCAATGAGTGTAAAAGTAGGGAAAGTGTTGGATAGCGGAGGGATAAAATGTACTATTCCCACTCCAGTCAGTGCAACAGTAGGGAAAGTGTTGGATTGCGGAGGGGTAAAAATTAGTATTCCCACTCCAGTCAGTTCAAAATAAAAAACAAACAAAATATCAACAACATATTTAAAAAACAAAATAAATAAAAAGATATATAAATATGTTAAAAATTAAAATACAAATATATTTAATATTAAAAATAAAAAACATATTATAATGTTAAATACATATGACAAATACCTACAAATATTATATTATATAAAATAAAAAATAATTTCAAACAAATAAATATTTTTAGTTAGAAAATATTTAGAAAAAAAACATTAATTATTACATAAATTTAGTTTATTTACTTCCTACCCTATAACACCACACAATTCACAAACCACATCTAAATTTAAGAAAAATGTACTTCCATAATTAACATAATTAATTATCAATTAAAAAGATATTATTAATTAAAAAACAAATTAAAACACATAAAAATTAATTAACTTCCCACCCTTTACCCCTATAATCCCCACAACCCACAGCTAAAATGAAACTGTAAAAAAAGTAATTACACAATTAAAATGTATTTTCAATTAAAAAACTAATAGTATTTAACAACTAATTATAAAGTAAGTAAAATTAATTTACTCTCCACCCTTTACCCCTATCAAACCAAAACCCACACACAAAAAATTCAACAATTACCCTAATTAACTATCAATTAATTAATATTAATGATTGACTAATTATTAATTAATTAAACATAAATTACTTCCCACCCTTTACCCCTATTAACCCCACAACCCGCACCTATAATTAATTAAACAATTTCCATATTTAATTTTCAATTAACTAATTCATTATTATTAATTAACAACTAATAATTATTAATTAATTAAAAATAAATGACTTCCCACCCTTTACCACTATAAACCCCACAACCGGCACCTAAAATTAATTACACAATTTCCATATTTAATTTTCATTTAACTAATTAATATTCATTAACAACGAATTATTAATTAATTTAAAAAAATTACTTCCCACCCTTTACCCCATAAACCCCACAACCCATACCTAGCAAAATGACACAATTACCATAATTAATTACCAATTAATTAATTAATATTAATTAACAACCAATTAATAAATAATTAAAAATAAATTACTTCCCACAATTAACACTATAAAATCTCAATTAAATTAATATTAATAAATGAAAAATAATCATTAATTTATGATAATTAAATTGCTTCCCACCCTATTCCCCTATAAACCCACAACCCGCTACAGAACTAAAAAAACACAAAATGTTATTAAAATAAAATTGATAACTACTAAAAATTTAACACATATATTAAAAAACATAAACAATACTTATACAAAAAAATACATCACATACATTTAAAATATATACTAAAATACATAACACTAATTAAAAAATCCATATTTTAAACAACTATATTTTTGGGAACAATATTAATGACTTCTATATTAAAAATCCTTAAAATCAATATTCTTGACCACGATATTCTTGCTGTCGATATTTCTGTGTCACAATATTTACAACTCGATATTTGTGTAAGTTGAAATTATTTAACTCAATATTTTGACAGAATACCGGAAAGCGTGGTTGGGTCAGTGGATGGTTTCATGAGCAGGGGCAAAATGGTGGCATGTTTCCAAGTGTCCATAAATGCATCTGAGTCAATGGAGGCATTGAGGAAGGGTGTTAGTGTTTCATTTATTGGTAGGAGTCCTTTGGCGAAGGCGTGGAGGGGCAAGGGTCAGATGGAGCCCCTGAGTGGATGGACTTCATGGCAGCAGTGATTTTGACAGTGGTGATGGCAGGCGAAAGGTCAGGAGTTGTTCATTGGCCATGATGGGAAGTTGAGTTGCAACAGTAATGGGGTTCAAATGAGGGTCTAAGTTGCTAAGTTGCTGTATATGGAGGTCATTTTGTTTCAGAAGAATTCCAAGAGCTTGTTGCAAAGGTCTTGAGAGGGGGGATGTTGCTGGAGGCAGCGGGAGGCATGGTGAAATCTTTGATGATACGAAGATTTTCCATGCGTCTGTTAGTACTGGTGTCAATGCGATCTACAAGAGCTGTGCGCTTGGTGTTCCTTATCTGCTGGTGGTAGCGTCTTAGGGCTGTTTTGAAGTTGTCTTTTTCTACTGTGTCTTGACTTGTTTCCATTTGTGCTCCAGTTGCTCGCAGTGGCGTTTCATCAGCTTGAGTTCCTCTGTGTACCAGCTGGCCTGTGGTCAGGCTCTTGCCTTTTGTTTGTGCTTGAGGGGAGCCAAGGTAACGGCTTATGCAGTGATCCAGCTGTTGAGGTCGCTGGTGTGCTTAGGCCGATGCTCAGGGAAGGTGGAAGCCCACTCCCCTTCTGAGATGCTTTTCCATCTCCAGTGGGCAGTTCCTGTGGTGGTAGGTCTGTGATGGTGTGGGATGGGTATACTGAAACTGATGAGGGCATGGTCTGCCAGGTCATAGTTGCTGGTTTGTAGACTGTGATGCTGCTGATTGAGGAGAAAATTGGGTCCAATAGGTGTCTGGCAGTGTGGGTGGGTTTGGTGACATGCAGGGTGAGGCCAAGGTTCTTGAGGTTTTCTATAAGGGCCAATTGCCATTGTCATTTTATGTGAAAGTGTGCATAGAATGTACACACCCCTGTAGAAACAATGACAGTATGAAAGGAATAGTTTGGGGAGTGTGTGTGTGTGTGTGTGTTTGTGTGGGTGTGTGTGTGTGTGTGTGTGAGAGAGAGAGAATGAGAGAGAGACATACAACATGGTAAATGGCAGGTGGTGCAAGGAAGTACATGCAGAAGAACAAGTGAAAATATAGTGAAGAGAAAAATGATGTGTAAGATATGCAGTTTGAGAGTTTCGGAAAAATGTGGAGAGGAAAATAATGTAAATGTGTTATCTTTTGCCATTTTTCAAATCAAATTCTCATAGGAGAACCCCCCCAAACCCTTATTACACTGCTTTAGGTTCCCAATATCGCCCTGGCCATGTGCAACAGGTGTGGAGCCGTCCAGGCCCTGCACCTATCCTACCACAGACGGCCTACCCCCACTGAGCCCAAGAGTTGTCTGCAATCTCTGGTCTGCAACCATTTCTTTATTTTCTTTGGAAAGAGTGCTTTCCACAGGATGCCCAGCTTTAGGACCCGGGTCCCCCTTGGCCGGCGCCATGGAACTGGGGGTATACGGGTCCATGGGGTGGGCTTCTGGCCCAGAGTCTCACGAGTGTGAGGCAGGAGGCAGGAAGGGAGATGCACGAGCTATGTGTCACTTCTGGTCCTGCAGATGGCAATGGGCTATTTATGCCTACATCAGTGTGGCCTTGGCTGTTTCGACTTGGCAATCGTGGACTGCTGCATGCTATGTGGACCCTTTCATTTGTCAGTCTCTTGTTGGATTTGTGGAGCTAGAGACTGCATTACGAGCTGGCGTTTCGGCTCCCTACGTCTCCTGTCATTGTCACTCTGCCTCCGGGCTCTGACGGAGTACAGTTGGTACCACAGGCCTCGCTCTCACTCTGCCCCAGGCCCCCACAAAGTACCTTTGGTCTTGCAGGCCTCCTTATTGAGCTATATCAGCAAGTCACGATTTTACCCCAATCCATCACAGGATTTGTTGTTCCCTTGGGCTCCTTTTTTTAGCTTGGGTCACCGATGATTTGGCTCCAGTCAGGCAAATTTTTGCAATTGCTCTGGCCCTACATAGGGGCCGATTCCGATGTCGGACCGACCGGAGTCCATCCGACATCGGTGGGGAACTGGAACCGAACAACCTCCTGTCGTCGGTTCCAGCCCAGAAAGTAGGATGTGACCAATCCTATTCTTTACAATGGGAGCATGCATTCCGAACGCAATGCATGCTCTCATTGCAAAGAGCAGAGGTGCAGTTCATCCCTGCACCCCGTGGCAGGCACTTCAAGGTGCCTGCCACCGGGTGCAGGGATCAACAGGGGGGCTCCTTAGGTGCCCCCTTGGCCGCCATTTGGTGGCCTTGCACCCATGTGGGCCCTGCTGGGGGCCCCAAAGACAGATTCCCAATGCCTTTCTATGTCAGAAAGGCCGGCACAGAAAAGCAGTGGGAATCTGCCATCGTAGTCCCTCAGCCAGAAAGAGCCGGCCGAGGGATTACTGCAGGCTTTCCGAATGGCGGACAGGCTCTCCGAGCCCGTCAGAGGCCATTCGGAAAACCGATTCGGATTCCCTTCCGACTGACCACATCGAAATGGGTCAGTCGGAAAGGAATCTGACCAGCCGATTACAATGTGGACTGAAGGGCTTTGACCGACGGTCGAAGCCGTTCCAGCCCACATCGTAATCGGGCCCATAGTCTTCTGGGCACTGCATCAGCGTGGTTTTTCTCTGCCCAGTCATTGTTTCTTTAGACAGCCTGCAGCCCTTATTTGCAGCGTCATCCGTTCCTGACCCAGGGTGGCAGTCTATTTTCTTGAATTATTGTGATTAAACTACTCTTTGGATCGGCTCCCCTAGGGCCAGTAACAGTGATCAATGCTTTTCAACTGGTGAGGGCAATTTTGTAGGGGTGTGCTCACTGGGTTGCATTGTTTTTTCAAATAATTTTGATTGATTGTGACTTACTCTATTTGTATGTGGCTTGCGTAGTTCTTTTCTCTTCTGTTAAGACATGCCAGGAGCAAAGGGTTGGTCTGGGGAGAGGAAGGCAAAGGACCCTGAGTTAACTCAGTTGTTAAACTAATACTGCAGAAATTGGGCTGTGAGAGTGGATCATCATCTGACTGATCCGAAGTAGATTCCCAATCAACAGAATGCCCTAGGCACTCAAATGTCCCTACTCACGCTACTTTTCCTCCCTTGAAGAAGAGGGCCAATAAGCAGGTAGTCCAGAGGGATCCCATCCTGAATCATGGTTGGCAAGTGTCCCCCAAGTCATTAGCACAACTGGCCCATCACCCTCCGTCTGCGACATGCAAAATTCACTGCCTGCGCATGCCCCTGTTACAGTTTTTGAAATAAACCCAAGAGCTGACCCTGCGCAGCAGAACTTGGCGACAATTACTGCACAGGCTTCTGGGATCTTTGGGTCTGATGATGTCCCTAGAACCTTGAGGGAGATCCATCAGTCCTTACAAGACCTCTCCCCTAGCTCTGGGGATAGGGCTTCCCAGAGTTCCGCCCCAGCCACAGGTGCTGCCGTGCAACCGACAGAACCAGTATCCTCTGGAGGGGTATAGGTGTGTCGGTTCTCGCCAATCTGCAGCCGTGGACCTCCCCCACAGGGACGCATAGTGCCGAAAAGGCGGATCCCACCACAGTAATGTTGTCATTGGTTTCTCAGTTTTTGTTTCAGCTTACCAGTAACGCAGAGGCTCCTTCCACGAGCACCGCTCAAACCTTTCCCTGGACCACCTCTGATTCTGTGCTCTCCGTTATCACAGATTTGAAGAAACAGGTAGAAGCTCTGGCAGCAGATAGGGAAAAGGGGATCCCTGGCAAAAACGACACAGAACATCAGGATGGAGGCCCCTCTCGAATCAATGAATTACCCGCAGCAGTAAAGACAGGTAAAAAAGCAGCAGCGACACCGGATGTGGATAGCAAAATAGAGGGTGCTGCGCTAGAGAGCTCCTCCAGCATGCCTAGGGGCATTGGGGGACAAGAAACTTTACTCTCAAAACTGGGCAAGCTGGCGTCACATGTGCCATTGGATGTAAAAGAAAAGATTTGGAGTGGTGATTTCATAGAAATGTTTTCCCTGATTCTGGAAAAAAATAGGGAGTTGGAGAATAAAGAGAAGGATGGGAAGGAAGTGGTGGGGGAGAAAAAGCAGAAGGTCGAGGAGAAGATCACAAATTGACTTTTTGGCTTCAATTTTTATGTTGCAAAAGAGGCCAGAGTTAGTGACCTTGATGGTATTCTATGCAAAGAAGATTCTTAAAGCACACCATGTTTATGGCGGTACTGCCTGGCATGAGTTTGACAGGGACTTCAGATGGGCCAAGGTTGAGGACCCCAATATCAGGTGGGACCAGTTAATGTCTGGTTGGAAATGGTTAACCACAAAACCCCAGTGAAGCATCCTTTTCGCATCCAACACTCCACTGGTGATAGGAACAGTGCTTTCTCTTTATTCAACAGGAAGGCATGCACGCGTCCATCTGGATCCTGCAAATACAAACATGTATGCTCCTTTTGTGGTCTCCCCTCTCATCCCAAGTTTAAATGTGTAAAAAATCAAAAGAAAAAGGTAGTAGGGAACCTGCTAAATCCAGTAATTAGCAGCGGCCTGTCCACTCCAGTTCAGGTGGATAGGTTATTGCCCAGGCTCAACGTATACCCCAACCGACAAGTGGCACAGTCACTGTACCTTGGTTTCTCCTTAGGTTTTAGGAACCCTGTGTTTGGCATAGCTCCAGTTGCACATTGCAATAACTAGCTGTCTGTGAGCACCCAACAAGAGGTGGTAGCAAAAAAACTGCAGAAAGAATTATCCCTAGACAGAATTGCCGACCCCTTTCCTGAGCTGCCTGGGAAAAACTTTGTTTGCTTGCCCCTAGGAGTTGCTCCCAAAAAAGAGCCAGGACAGTTCAGGCCAATTCATAATCTGTCAGCCCCCAAAAGGGAGGCCACTCAATGACGCAATTGAGCCACAGGTTTGCTCTGTTACATACGTATCTGTCAATGCTTAGGCGAGTGGTGCAGGAGACCCTCATGGCTAAAACAGACATTGAATCTGCTTTCCGACTTCTACCGGTCCACCCTGAGGATTACCACTTGCTAGACTTTCAGTTCGGGGCATATACTTCTACGACACAAGCATGACAATGGACTGTTCTATCTCCTGCTCTTATTTCGAACAGTTCAGCTCGGCACTCAAGTGGATATTTGTTTACCAAACTGGGCACCGTGAGGTGACACACTACCTTAACTTTTTTTTCCTGGGCTCACCTGTGTCTGATGAGTATAAGCACGCATTTGAGGTTTTTGTAGCCATGTTACATGGGTTTGGAGGTTTACCTTGCACCTGGAAAAACCATCGGCAATTCTACCTGCATCACCTCCTTAGGCATCGAGGTTGACATGGTGACTGGTGAGTGTCGCCTTCCCCCAGAAAAGGTGCTTATGGTCTTCCGGTCAATTGCGGCGGTTTTATCTCATGAGAAAGTCACCTTACACCAGCTACAGGTTTTGATTGGCCAAATCAATTTTGCCCTATGAATTATCCCCATCCATTTTCCAGCTTTATCGCCAGGTCCAAGTCGGGTCTCAAACATAAACATCATCACACTAGATTGTCTGCTGAAGTCAGCAATGATTTATAAATTTGACACACATTCTTGGAGCGGTTCATTGGCTCAATATTCTGCCCACCCCCCTTCTGTAGCCAAACAAATGCTGGGCTTGTTCACAGACTCAGCCAGCAGTATAGGTTTTAAGGATATTCTAGACACTCAGTGGTGCTGGGGGATTGGCCTATGGCATGGAACAGCACTGGTTTAACCAGGAATGTGGTGTTCCTGCAATTATTTCCCATTGTCGTCACTGTGTCTATCTGGGCAGAATCATTTAGGAACAAGAGTGTCATATTTTGGCCTGACAACATGGCTGTCATGGAGGCAATTAATAGACAAGTGGATTCCTGTAGACTGCTCTTGAGGCTGTTGAAACACCTGGTCTTGTGTTTAAGGTATAATGTAAAACCAAGCATGTCCTTGGTATGCGCAATAATGCAGCCAATGCCTTGTCTCGCTCCAAGTTGGAGAAATTCATGACATTCCACCCACAGACAGCTGAGAGGATGACAGACTTCCCGTAAGAGCTCTGGAGGATTGGTGCCCCACCCTATCCGAACTAGCAGCACCTTCCTTGGGTAAGCGCACATGGCTCGCTTACGAGAAATTATTGCACTCTAGGGGCTTGATAATCTATTTTTGGTGGACTTCCTTTGTCTGTTCTTGGGAACGATAAGAGACCACAGTAGGACTGCATCTTATGCCAGGGCGCATGTTTCACAGTGATTGTTTTTTTTGCTAAGATTAAAAGGGTGCGCAATGTGGGTGGCAGTTTCTTGGTTTGAAAGGTTTTGGCCCGGTGGAAAAGGTTGGGTTCTTGTGAAGGGATCACAGAAGATCCCTCGATACTGAGAAACTAGCAGGAATTCTAGTCAATTTACATCTTACATGCAGGTCACCTTACTAGGTCACGCTTTTCTCAGCTGAGTATGTGGTGGCGTTTTATGTGGTGTTTAGAGTGGATGAATTAGTTTGAAGGAACAGGCAAGACACTACTGGTGGCCTGCAATGGAGTGACACTCAGAGAGTTCAGGGAACGTTGGCCCTTAGGTTAAGGAAGTCAAAGACTGATCAGCTGGGAAGGGGCACTCACCCCAACCATTTGCCTAGTAGCTCATATGCGAGGCTACCTAGATGCGCGACCAGATCTGGGTGTCCCCACCCTTTTAATCCATTTGATTGGCGAGCCTCTTTCATGGTATCAGTTCTCATCGGATTTCACTGTGGCTCTTATGTCAATATGAGTGGATCCTGCTGGTTATTCTTCTCATTTGTTTAGGATTGGTGCTGCTATGCTCATGTCAGGAGCGGGTCTCTCTCAACAGGAGGTGAAACGCATAGGCCTGTGGTCCTCCCCATGCTTCAAGCATTGCATTCGACCTGAGCCACCGCTATGAGTTGTGCTTTGTATTCTGCCATGTTTCTCATAATTCTCTCTCTATTTTTTATTTTAGTAGTCATTCCACCAAAGGTTGTCTGTGTCATTGGTCACTCCTTTGTGTGGCATGCTGCTTACCAGCTTACGGGTTGCGAAAGCCGGCTGTTTTGAGGAACGTGTTGCTCAGGTAGTGTGGTCAAGGAGGTCTCAAGATCTCACAACTGCATGGATTTGTGGAAGAGACAAAGGGTCATGAGGGACTGCAATTCTCTGACCTTATCATCATGCACCTTGGCTGTAATGTTTTGATACAGCTTGGTAGAAAAGATCTGAGGAAATGTATACTCCAGGAATTTGCAAGTGCTTTCATTGCACGTTCTCATATGTTACCTCATTGCAAGTGGGGCCCTGGCATTAGGTCAAGAGCCATTAATGTTTCTGTCAAGCGGCTCAACCCAGAATTGTCCTAGTTGTGTACTGGCCCAGGCCATTTGAGAAACATCCTTTACAAGCTCATTGGGGGTGACCACATGTTCCACAGAGATGGCATCTACTTACAAGCTCATTGGGGGTGACCACATATTCCACAGAGATGGCATCTACTTATCAAATGCAGGCACGTCTCTATTTGTGGAAGGTATTTTGGCCTTCACACAATCCCTTTTTTATGCTGGGGAGGGCAAAGGGACTCAGTGCCCTGGTCCCCCTCGTAGCAGTGGAGTACTGGTAGCAAGTACTGATAAGCTCTGGGATGAGCAGACTCTACTACAAAGTACTTCACTAAGCAGCACTTTGGGGGGTGAGCAGAAATCCCTATTCTACAAAGAACGAACACACGAGCACCGGGATAGAGGTTACATTTTTCCAGCCGAGGTCGTGAGTCTCTAGCCCCTGATCTTGGGCACCGGTGGTAGCATAGTGTTGGAGAGGCAGGGCCAGCAGCAGGGCGGCAAGCAAACCGAAAGCTAATACCTGCCCCTCAATGATGCAGGTGGTTACACCTGTGTGGTCCAAGTAGATTAGGGGAGTCCTCAGTGCTGCAGCATGCTTTCTTTCTAGGAATCCTATGCAATCTTTGTAAATATGTTTTTTGTCAAATTCTATACCCCTGTACACAATTTTGTTTTTGCACAGGATGTCTATGTTGGTTTTGTGCAATATGGATTGACAATCTTCTTTATGATTATGTAACATGAATCAGTTTTGCTAACCTGAAAAGTTAAGCTTGTGGTTTCTTTTGAATAAACCTGACCCATTATTCCAAGCAATTCTTGTTTTGTCATTGACTATGGGGCCGATTCCGATCTGGGTCGGAAAGCTCTCCGACCGATCCGGATCCGGATTGTTTTCCGACCGAGCCGGACCCCTGCAGTCCTACTGAGCGAGTACGATGCAGCCGTATGCTGCCGGACTCGGTTCGGTCGGACTCCCATTGAAGTCAATGGGAGCCGGTCGTACGACGAGTACATGGGCTCCCATTGACTCAATGGGTACGTTGCGCACAAGGGGGCCCCCTGTAGTGGGTACGCGTTGGTGCCATCCACACCATACACACATGTATAGGGGGGACCCATGGGTCCCCCCTGTGTCCGACTCGTACGGCTACGGGTAAAGGGGGGTCTGGCACGGACCCCCGAAGTCCGCTTCCGAGAGATTTTTCGTGTCGGAGGCTCCGACTCGATCCGGCTGTCCGGATCGTGCATCGTACTGGCTCGGTCGTAAAACGTCTCCATTGCGCGGTACGAATCGAGTGCGAACGAGTCGGACGGACCGGTTCGCACCCGGAAACGAGTCGGTTGGCGATTTCGCGTTCAATCGCATCGTACTTGGGCGTCCGGTCCTCAGTACGACTCGGTCGGAAACAAAGCCTCCGACTCGGATCCGGTGAAGCCGAATCCGATTCGGAGCCCTACCGACCGAGATCGGAATCGACCCCTTAGTTGGGTTTGGGTGGGAGACAGGGTCCAAACTGGGGGTCCCCAGGTCCTATATAAAGAGTGCACTCCTCGGGGTGCATGGCATTAGGACCCAGGGGCCCCGTGGGCCTGCTCTCACTTGTGACTCTTTGACCTGGAGGCTGGGGGGGAGGAATATGGGTCCACGGGTTGAGCTTCCAGGCTCGGGTCTTGCGAGTGTGGGGCAGAAGGCAGGAAGGGAGCTGTGCGAGCATTGCGTCACTTCTGGTCCTGCCATCATGCTGGCAATGGACTATTTATGCTCGGGTGGCCTCAACCTTTTTGATTGGGCCATCATGGTGGCAGGACTGAACTTCTGCGGCGCTATGCGGCCCGAAAAACAATTCCCAACCCTCCCAACCTCCTTTCTTAGGTATGCGGTGGGGTGACAGGAATCAAGTACTGATAAGTTCGGGGATGAACAGACTTAACTACCAACTACTTCACTGGACCGCACTGGGGGGGGGGTAAGCAGCAATCCCTATTCTACAAAAGACATACCAACCAGCCCCGGGGGCATAGGCTACATTTTTCAAGCTGAGCTCATAGGGCTCTAGCCCCTGGCGTTGCATCTTGGGCCCCAGCGGCAGCATGGTGTTGGAGGGGCAGGACCAGGAGACAGGCGATAAGCGTACTGAGGGCTGGGACCAGCCCTCAAATATGTAGGTGTTTACACCTGTGTGGTCCAAGTGGATTAGGGGAAGTTAGTCCTCAGTGCTGAAGCATATGGCCAGACAATCGCTGAATGTCCTTGGGAAAAACCCTCATCCACACCTGCCCCAACACACCCATGTCACTGACAAGACCACCAATCAAGTTCTTTGGGGAAGGGGTCAAAAGACCCGCAGCCATATTTATTTTCACATATATACAAAACACATTATTATCACTTTATGCACAGTAACCCACAATTTTACATCTTTGCCTAAAGAAATGAAGTCCTAGCCTTAACAGAGATGCTAGTACATGAGAGTTACCTACCCTTAGCTAAGATTATTCCTGTGCATCCTTTAAAACATTCTTTCACTAGTGAGATCATGACTGGTACCAGTGTCCTTCCTCTTAAATCACCTTGTGCAATAGAAATGGACATGCCTGCCCACTAGGAGAACTACCTTGGGCACCCCCTACACCCATCTTCCTCCCCCGAAGGGCCTGTGTTAGCTTGCTCCCACTGCACTTGTGCAGGTGGTTGCCAGGTAAGGACCGAATATCAGCAGCAACCCTAAACCCCCATGCCCCTGCAACCTCCTTTCGACTTGCTGCCAGCACCCCTTGGAGGGTCCTGTGATGCCACTGTTATTTGGTCTAAAAGAATGCTTTAAGTTGACCTGAACTACCCCACCAATCATGACCTCACTCGCCGAGCAACATAAATATGACTACTTGCAATGCCTGCAAGAGCAAAATGGGGGTTAGCCATGACCCAAACATTTACCCTGACTTCAGATAAAATCTCATTTGAATCACACCACATACAATTTGATGTAGCTTATAATTGTACCTCCCGCTGTGCGACAAAACACGTGAGCACTCCTCCCACGCGGTACCGATTGCTCTGGGGATGGTGGGTGGGGAAAACCAATGCAGGGTGCAGCTGTCATGACCCTGACCTCCTATACCTCGTATGCGGGGGGCATATGGGACCGAGCACACATCTTAATGCCTCCCTGGCTGTTTATGGGACTCATTGCCCCATAGGCTTGACAACGTTCCAGGGGATGGTAATTATCCCCCGGGGACTTAGACCACAGAGTCATGAAACACCAAAGTACAAACAGTGACATCCCCCAGGGCCTTCAGGCTGACTCATCATGACTATGGTGATATTTGAGCTGACTCATAGGCACATGACTATGGGGATATTTGGGCTGACTCATAGGCACATGACTATGGGGACATTTGAGCTGACCGATGGGCGCATGACTATGGGGATATTTGGGATGACTCATAGGCATATTTAGCACAGGAGCAGTTAGAGCACAAGGAGGTCAGGGTCATTACAGTTCCCCCTGCAAAGAAGGGCTTAGTGGGTGGGGTTTGTCGGGATGCCGTGCATAAAAGAGGCAAACCAGATGGGGCTGAGCACGTTGGCAGATGGTTCCCATGATTGATCGTCTGGGCCATACTTTTTCCAGTCCATGAAGTAATATAAATGCCCTTTCACTCTTTGGCATCAAGGATCCATTGAACCTCGTATCCCAGGAGTCCATTGATAGCTATAGGAAGGGGTGGAGGTGCTGGGCAGATCTGGGCATAGTAGGGTTTTATAAGGGACACATGGAATACTGGATGGACAGGTAAGTAACCGGGTAATAGGAAGCTTACGACTACAGGATTGATTATACTGTTCACAGGGAAGGGACCCACATATTGAGGTTGTGACTTACGTGGTCCCTGGAGCCGTAGATGTCTTGTGGAGAGCCATACCTGATCTCCTTTCTTATAATTAGGGGCTTGCATACAATGTTTATTGGCCTGCTTCATCATGGCTGCTTTTGCATGTTGAAGATGTTTGAGTACTTCTTGTTGCTGTAGGGCCAAATGGGTTATAAATTCCTGTACAGTGGGTACAGGCCTAGTCTGGCTTGCAACGTCCTCAGGTAACATACTTGGGTTTGTCCCAGTTCACAGTAAAAGGTGATACCCCTGTAGCGGTGTGACTGGAATTATTGTAGGTGAATTATGCCAACGGTAGTAAGGTGTCCCACGCAGTGGCATTGGTTGTCAATAAACAGCTCAGGGTTTGTTTCAGGGCCTGATTCACTCGTTCGTTCTGCCCATCAGTTTGTGGGTGGTAGGCAGGCAAGAGTCACATGTCAATGTCCAAAGAAGTGCACAGGTTGCCTCAAAATCGGGAAACAAATTGTGGGTCTCTGTCTGATACATTGGCTGAGGGAAGTCCATGCAAACGCATTATGTGTTGAACGAACAAAAGGGAGAGGGTCTTCGCAGTTGGTATCTGTTTTACGGCAACAAAATGTACCACTTTTGAAAACAGATCTACGATTACCCATATGGTAGTATGAACCGTTGGAAACAGGTAAATCAGTGATGAAGTCCATGCTGATGGTATGCCATGGTTGTGGGGGCACTGGCAATGGACGCAATAAACTTGCAGGTGCGGAGTAGGAAACTTTATTCTGGGTACATATGGGGCATGTTTGGACATGATCGTGCACGTCTTTGGACAACATTGGCCAACAAAACCACTGTTTGCTAGTGTTTTTTGTATCCCAGGGTTGCCTTCTAATGGAGTGTGGTGGCACCAGGTCAAAGCTTCCTGTCTCAGATCATTAGTGGGATATACAATGTAGTGCTGTGATAAAGCAACCCATCACACATGTAATTGTTCTCTTTGTCCACCACTTGTCTATGACTGCTTGTTTAGTTTGGATGACATTGTCTAGAAACGGGTCTTAGTCGCATAGCCCAATGATGTGTTCTGGAGGTAGGATGTTTTGTGGAGGTGCCTCAATCAGCTTTAGTCTGTTGGGCCCCAGGTCATTACGAGATCACAAAATTTAACCCCCTAAAGAATAGGAGCCACCTGATTTGTTGTGGGGTCATGGCCTTCAAGGATCTGAAAAATTGAAGGTTTTTATGATCCGTGTGTATGGTGACGGTTTGTTGTGCTCCGAGTAAGTACTGCCGCCATTCCAGAAACCAGAGTTTAAAGGCGAGCAACTCGCATTCAGCCACTGTGTAATTCTTCTTGGCTGGCAGCAACTTCTTGGAAAAGTAGGCAATGTGGTGCATGTGTCCAGTAGAAATGTCGCGTTGTGATAAGATTCCCCCTACTGCCACCTGCGAAGAGTCTGCCTCTATGAAGTATGATTGTGTGGGATCAGGGTGTTTCAGTATTGGGGCTGACTTGAATTTATGTTTCAAGGTACAGAAGGCTTGTTATGCCTCCTGCGACCAAATGAAGGGTACTTTCTTCCTCAAAAATTTCGTAATGGGACTTACACTGTGAGGGAAGTGAGTGATGAACCTCCAATAAAAATTTGTAAAGCCCAAGAATCTCTGCACCTCTTTAAAGGAGGTTGTGGCTGGCCAATCCAGAATTGCCTGCTCTGTTTTCGTGTCCATGGTTATACCTTCTGGTGACAGGATGTAGCTTAGAAACTCGACTATTTGAGTGTGATATGTGCACTTCTCTACCTAGGCGAACAGGGCATGGTCACAGAGGCGCTGTAAGACTGTTCATACATGAATGATATGATCGGTAATATTTTGGGGATAAATAAGGTTGTCGCCAATGTACACGATGACACATACATCCAGCACATCTTGTAGGGCCTCATTTATAATGAATAGAAATGCGGTGGGGGGGTCACACAGTCCGAATGGCATGATGGTATATTCTAATTAACCAAACTTGTCTCGAAAAATTGTCTTCCATTTGTCCCCGTCCTTCACCCTAATGAGGTGATATGCCACACGCAAATCGTATTTAGTGTATACTGTAGAGTCGCGAAGCTGGTCCAGGAAGATATTCCTATTTATTGTTACCTTATTCAGTGCCCTGTAGTTGTTAATGCAGGGCCGCAACTCGTGGTTCTTTTCAGGGGCAAGATTGGCGAGGATGCAGGAGAGGAGGAATGTCTAATGAACTCTAATGCAAGGAGCTCATCCAGGTAACTCTTTAGATGTTTGGTCTCAGGATCCAACAAGGCATAGCTGCGACTACAGGGGAGGACCGCGCCTGGCAGTAAATGTGTACAACAGTCGAATTCTCGATCAGGGATAATTGCATTGCCTTTTGTTCATCGAATACATCCTGAAATTCCTGGTATTCAATAGGTAGGGAAGCTACAGCTCCTTGTTCAGTTGCAGCACAAATTAAGGGTGATACTAGTTCTTGTGCAGTGGCGTAGCAATCGGTTCGACAAAAGTGTGCCCCCAGAGTTACCAAACATAATGCCCAATCAATTTCAGGGTTGTGGAACTGGAGTCAGGGTACTCCTAATATATCCCTGAATATAGGTGTGTCGATCAGGTCAAAGGTCAGAGTCTCAGCATGTCCGTTCTCACATACCAGACCTATTGATACTGTCTAGTATGCAATCATGTCTCAAGAGAGATCGGAGCCGTCCACTGCTCTAACAGGTTCAGGCTCTGCCTTTTTAATCCTAGGAATCTTCAAGGAGCTAGCAAGGGTGAGGTCTAAAATATTTCCAGTTGTCCAGGAGTCGAGGAGCATGGGCACGATTTTCTGCTTTTGTTGAGAGATAATCATAGTTACATGTATGGTTAAGTACTGTGGAATGTTACTCAAGGTATTTGACAAATAGTCTGAGATCTTATCTAGATGCACACCCAACAGGTTGACCTCTACACTAGCTGGGTCTCTTAGTTTCCTGTAATGCATCAGTGGAGTTCACTAAAAGTTTACAAAATCCTTTTGGATTCACAGTGCATTCTTAAGTGAAATAGAGGCAAAAATAAATTTTCTTCTTTGCTCTTTTTCCTCAGCGGTCAAAGCACCATGGAGTCCCCCGATTTGCTTGCTCTCAGGAATGTCATAACTTTTCAGATCGGACTCCTTTCGTTCCAACCGAACTACTAATAGCTTAGGCTCTCCACAATGTCTTTCACCTCTTCACTCGAATAACCTGCGATCTAGGTGCATGACTAAATCAATAAATTCAGAACAATCTGACAGGGGATCCATAATGTGGGCCAACGAGTCCTTGAGCTCTTCCCTTAGGCCTCTATAAAAGATCAAGGTTCTCTTCTCCTCTGTCCACTGAGTTTCTGTGACTAACCTACTAAATGATGTATTGTATGAAAATAAATTGTTACTTCCTTGTTGCACATTTAGCAGCTCATTATCACTCGCTTTAGCAAAGGTGTGTCGAGCAAAGAGACCACACATCGCCTCCTTAAACCTTCCAAAATCATGCAAACTATGGTCATCATTTTTGATGAGTGGGATGGCCCAATTGGCAAAAGTGCCTCAAAGATAGTAAATGATAGAGTAAATTCTAGCGGGATTAGAGGAAAATGCTGTAGGATTGCATATAAACTGCAACTGGCACTGACTCCAGAATGCGTCGAACTTGGTGACCCCCTTCATGGCTTGAGGAACTTACAGACTATTTTCTGGGTGTCCAGACACTCCAAACTGAGCAAGTTGCATAACCGAACGTGAGCCTTTAGGCACAGCCCCTGTATTAGGTAGCCAACCATTAATCTAGCACTCTAGTGCTATCGGGTGTCATGCCCCAGCCAGCCAATCCCACCCTTACCTCCACGAAAAGATTGCGGTGGCTCGCGCCGCTGCCCTGGTTCGGGCCTGGCTTACCGGCATATGCATGGCTCTCCTGAGTTGGGGAACCTCTGCCGTATGGCCAGGCAATCCGGATATCCCTTGGGGCAACCCCCCATCCACACCCACCCCAACACACCCAGCACACCCATGTCACCATCAAGACCACCAATCAAGTTCTTTAGTTTAGGGGTCAAAACATCTTTACTTACAGAAATGAAGTCCTAGCCTTAACAGAGATACTAGCACATGGGAGTTACATTACCATAGCTATGATTGTTCCTGTGCATCGTTTAAAAGATACTTTCATGAATAAGATAATGGCTGGTAACCTTGTCCATTCCTCTTAGAACCCCTTGTCCAATAAAAATGGACATGGATAGGTCCCTCCTTATGGGAGGACCCCACCACCGACCTCCCAGGATGTTCCTGTGCAGAGGGCCCAACTTCCCACTAGGATACCTACCTCTGGTACACCCATCTTCCTCCCCCCAAGGGCCTCTGCTAGCTTGCCCCCATTGCACCTGCGTGGGTGGGTGCCAGGTAAGGACCACATGTCAGCGAACGCCCCAACCCCTTGCACCTCTGCAACCTCCTTTTGACTTGCTGCCAGCATCCCTTGGAGGGTCCCGTGACACCGCTGTTATCTTGGTCTAAAAGGATGCCTTACAACTGTCCCACCAATCATGACCTCGCCTGCTGAGCATCATAAATATGACATACTAGCAATGCCTGTATAGAGAAAAACGGGGGTTAGCCGTGACATAAACCATTACCCTGACTTCAGATAAAATTTCATTTGAATCGCACCACATAAAATTGCAGTAGCTTATAACTGTACATCCTGCTATGCCATAACATCGAGCACTACCCCCACCCAGTGCCGACTGCTCTGGGGATGGGAGGCTGTGAAAACAAATGCGGTGGGCAGCAAGGAGGTGAGGCTCCTCTTCTGGCGCCCTTTGTGGTGGCGAGCAGGAAGAGAGACCCGCTTGCCGCCTCAAGGTGCCTTTTAAGGGGCAGGGCTGTGGTAGTGTTGGGAACGACCCCGGAAGCACTCTAGTGTTGCCTGGTGTCGCCTCCTGCCAGCCAATCCCACCCCGATCTCTACCAAAAGGTCGCAGCGGCTCACTCCGTGACTAAAGTATGGGCCTCTGCTCACCGGCATATGCAAGGCTCCCCTGAGTTGGGGGAGCCCCTGCCATTTTTTGTTCTGGGAATCCCATTCAATCTTTGTAAATATCGTTCTTGTCAAATTTTATACCCCTGTGCACAATTTTGTTTTTGCATAGGATGCCTATGTTGGTTTTGTGTAATATGCATTGTTTTTATGATTATGTAACATAGATCAGCTTTGCTAACAGCTGCGGTCTGTTCAGGTTACAGCGGTGGGGCGGTGGCGGTGGGGCGGTATGGCCGGGTAAGGGGGGATTTCGAGGAACGATGCAGAGGAAAAATTAAATAAATAATTAATTTTCCCTCGGCATCGTCCCTCGAAATCCCCGCTTACCCGGCCCCACCGCTGTTACCTGCACGGACCACGGCTGTTTGCTAAGCTGTAAAGTTATGTTTGTGGTTTCTTTTGAATAAACATGACCCGTTATCCCAAGCAATTCTTGTTTTGTCATTGACTCGGTTGAGTTTGTGAGAGGGTGGAATCCAAACTGGGGGCCTCTGGGTCCTAGTTTCATTTTCTTTTTCTTTATAGTGGATATGTAACTGGGACCCAGATCTGGTACTAGCGAATTAAGTTTGTATTATGCCAGGGCAAGGAAGCTTGTTTTTGATCTGCAGAGGATTGGCAGATCCCCACAGTGGGAAGTTGCTGGGATGCGCGGATCCACACAAAAATAAATTTTTCTATTTTATCTCCACCACAGATGGGACTGGGTCCAGGGTGTGCTCACCCTGTCCCCTAATGTACCTTTTCGTATTTTATTTAGGATGCGGAGACCGAGTCCTCGGTTCCTGTAATGGCAGCCGCAACATATTTTCCGGATGTTGGGATCAGTCAATTAAATCCTTTTGAATCTGTGGATCCTTATCTGGATCTGCTGATCTGAAAAAGCTTCCACGGCCAATGGGATGCACATTTTTTTAATTTTTGGATTTGCAGGTATAATCTATCAATCCCCTGTAGATTAATGGTCTGACATACCCTAAAAATTCTGAGGGTAACCCCTTCATGTCCAGCCCCAAATCTTCCTATTGGAATTAAAATGGGAAAATGCACTTTTTATGACCCTCCTACCCCCATCTTCTTGAGCCCTCCCTAACATCCCAACATGAAAAGTGTCATGAAGACCCAACATGAACGAACGTATTCATTTTGGGAACGTTACGCAGTGCTTAATTTGAGCCGGGGCTTTCCGGTGCTAAGCACCGGCACTTAATTGGTTTCCGGTGCTCGGCACCGGCACCTAATTGTCAACACCATACTTAGAACAGTCCACCACATGGTGGCGCTGCTCATCTAATTTAGAGATGAGCAGAACAACAGTACCTGCCTCCTCAGTCATTCCTTTAGCTTTGGGGACCTGGAATAATCTGAACTGTGGCATTTACATGCGAGAGAGATGGTTACTAGTTGTTTTGGCAGCGATGACAAGGGCGATGGGTGGTGCAAGCTGCAGTGGCCTCCTGGTCAGAGCCCGGGCACTTAATATTTTACAAATTAAGCACTGGTTACATGCAGATTTATCAAACAACACCAAAGGTGTTAAGGAAACACAAAATGCCTTTCCTACGGAGACTCTGAACTAACTACACTGGCGTTATTGCCTCCAGCATTTAAAAAAGTTCAAATATTCTTGTGTCACTATTTCTCATCATTCATGCATTTCTGCAGAAAAGATATTAACCCCTTCCATGCTTATGACGAGCTGGACTCGTCATGGCACACAGTGCTCGTGTGCTCATGACGAGTCCAGCTCGTCATAAGACCACCCACGGGGGAAGCGCTGGCGCTCCCCCCGTGGGAATCCGATCGTCGGGTTTTTTTTTAGGAGGCAGGGAAGGACTTCCCCTGCCTCCCCGCACCCCCCGCCCCCATCAATGACGTCAGCGCGCGAGGCGCGCTGACATCATTGAGGGTTTCCCTTTCTTCCCGACGCGCTGGAAGCCATTTGCTTCCAGCGCGTCGGGAAATAAGGTGAGTTTTGGCTCGGGGAGGGGGGTTTGATTCTGAAAGAGACATCGAGGATAGGAAAGGGTTTTCCTTTCCCCCGATGCCTCTTTGTGCATTCCTGCTGCACGATCATGTGATCGTGCAGCAGGAATGCTCACGAGGCGCCATTGTTAGCGTGGAGATGTGCCTTCTCTCCATTGCCACCCTGTAAAGTTAGCTGTAATCCTTGATGGAGGTCTCTGCACCCTTGATTTTCTCGAGCGCAATCCTCATGTAGTTCCTGTGACCAGGAGGTTCCTTCTCCTCGTCTGCCGCTGCGATCCTGCTCTGACCCTTTATAAACAAGAGGCATGTGAACGGGCCTAGAAGCCCCGCTCGTTTGGCCCCGCCACACATACACTAGCGGTATGCAACGTATGCCCGCCCTTTCCCTACTATGATGGACAGCTTACTCAAAGGATCCCGGCGCTTTCGGCGCGGTGGCAAAGTTACAGACACACAGGTCACTGGAGACAATTCTTCTGGTCCTTTACGCAGCTGTAGTGTAGGAAAGGCACTATACATTTACCCAACGAGGTAGCACTTACTGATTAGCCAGTAGAAAGCACTCCAGTTGAGTAGAGGTATTGCACAAAACGGTGGCATCTTCGTGGATAAATATGCAGGGCAGATGTGCCTTCTCTCCATTTACACCCTGACAAGTTAGCTGTAATCCTTGATGGAGGTCTTTGCATCCTTCATTTTCTCGAGCGCAATTCTCGTGTAGAATTCGTGAGCGTGGAGATGTGCCTTCTCTCCATTTACACCCTGAAAAGTTAGCTGTAATCCTTGATGGAGGTCTTTGCATCCTTGAATTTCTCGAGCGCAATGCTCTTGTAGTTCCTGTGACCATGAGGTTCCTTCTCCTCGTCTGCCGCTGAGATCCTGCTCTGACCCTTTATAAACAAGAGGCATGTGAACGGGCCTAGAAGCCCCGCCACACATACACTAGCGGTATGCAACGTATGCCCGCCCTTTCCCCACTATGATGGACAGCTTACTCAAAGGACCCCGGCACTTTCGGCGCGGTGGCAAAGTTACAGACACACAGGTCACTGGAGACAATTCTTCTGGTCCTTTACGCAGCTGTAGTGTAGGAAAGGCACTATACATTTACCCAACGAGGTAGCACTTACTGATTAGCCAGTAGAAAGCACTCCAGTTGAGTAGAGGTATTGCACAAAACGGTGGCATCTTCGTGGATAAATATGCAGGGCAGATGTGCCTTCTCTCCATTTACACCCTGACAAGTTAGCTGTAATCCTTGATGGAGGTCTTTGCATCCTTCATTTTCTCGAGCGCAATTCTCGTGTAGAATTCGTGAGCGTGGAGATGTGCCTTCTCTCCATTTACACCCTGAAAAGTTAGCTGTAATCCTTGATGGAGGTCTTTGCATCCTTGAATTTCTCGAGCGCAATGCTCGTGTAGTTCCTGTGACCATGAGGTTCCTTCTCCTCGTCTGCCACTGAGATCCTGCTCTGACCCTTTATAAACAAGAGGCATGTGAACGGGCCTAGAAGCCCCGCTCGTTTGGCCCCGCCACACATACACTAGCGGTATGCAACGTATGCCCGCCCTTTCCCCACTATGATGGACAGCTTACTCAAAGGATCCTGGCGCTTTCGGCGCGGTGGCAAAGTTACAGACACACAGGTCACTGGAGACAATTCTTCTGGTCCTTTACGCAGCTGTAGTGTAGGAAAGGCACTATACATTTACCCAACGAGGTAGCACTTACTGATTAGCCAGTAGAAAGTACTCCAGTTGAGTAGAGGTATTGCACAAAACGGTGGCATCTTCGTGGATAAATATGCAGGGCAGATGTGCCTTCTCTCCATTTACACCCTGAAAAGTTAGCTGTAATCCTTGATGGAGGTCTTTGCATCCTTGAATTTCTCGAGCGCAATGCTCGTGTAGTTCCTGTGACCAAGAGGTTCCTTCTCCTCGTCTGGCGCTGAGATCCTGCTCTGACCCTTTATCCCCTTCGGTGCTTATGACGAGCTGGACTCGTCATGGCACACAGTGCTCGTGACGAGTCCAGCTCGTCATAAGACCACCCACGGGGAAGCGCTGGCGCTCCCCGTGAGAATCTGATCGTTAGGTTTTTTTGGGGGAGGCAGGGGAAGGGCTTCCCCTGCCTCCCCTCGCCCCATCAATGACATCAGCGCGCTGACATCATTGAGGGTTTCCCTTTCTTCCCGACGCGCTGGAAGCCATTTGCTTCCAGCGCGTCGGGAAATCAGGTGAGGTTTGGCTCGGGGAGGGGGGTTTGTATCAAAAGAGGCATCGAGGAAAGGAAATGGTTTTCCTTTCCCCGATGCCTCTTTGTGCATTCCTGCTGCACGATCATGTGATCGTGCAGCAGGAATGCCCACTAGGCACCAGGGTTTTTAAATTTTTGTGTTGGGGAGTGGCCAAAGGGCAAGGGTTACTCCCTTTTACGGGTGTGAATATTTTATTTATACTGTTAGGCCCACCTACCCCTTAGCTTGGCTGGTGGATTGTGTGTGGACTGGTGCATTATTTGCATATGTGATTGTAATGTTTTTTTCCTCCTTTTTATTCTAGTGTAAAGCTTTTGATTCCTGTTTGCGGTTTCGGCAGTTGTGGTTCTGCAGTTTTGCGTAATTGCATTTATTTGGTAAGAAAAATATTTTTGTTGTGTGTACTCCAAATGAGTATTATTGTCATGCATGAATGATTTTTTTGTAAGTGGTGCCATAATGGCAGCATATTTGTTAGTGTTCAGAGCATGAAATTCTTTGCGATGTTTTGCATTGTCTTATGTGTAATTTTTTTCTTCTTCTTTTTTAGTGGGATATTGTTGATCCTTACTGTGTCTGTGCAGAGTAGGTGGTGGTGAGTCTAGCTGCTTCTGTCACGTGAGTGGTATAGTGTTGGAGTATATAGGTCTTTGTGATAAAGCTACATTTTGTTTATTTCTTTTTTTTTTTACAAAGGGTTTGTTGTTGTTGACTTGTTTGACAAGTAACCTTTATTAGTAAGCATTATGGCTAGCCGTAGAATTACTGCTCAGCAGGTGGTTGGTTTGCTTCTTGAATCTTCCTCTGAGCAGGATTATGAGACTGACAGTGCGTCTGAGGGAGAGGAGGGAGGGGAAGATTCAGGCAGTGAGTTTTCTCTCCACATGGAATCATCGGATGATGAAGGTACTCTCAGTGCAGATGAAGTGCCTGATTTAGAGGAGGATACTACTGTGCCGATGGTGCAAGAGGCATCTGGATTGCAGCCTGGGGCTGCTAGGCTTCCTACTGGAAGTGCTGGACTCTGGGTTGATCCAAACATGGTGCAGCCGGTGTTGCCTGCCTTTAGTGGTTATGCAGGGTGTAGAGTGGATTGTGAACATTATTTGCCTATACAGTATTTTCAGTTGTTTATGGATGATGTATTTTTGGGTGAGATTGTTGAGCAGACTAATTTGTATGCTGAACAGTTTTTGAGGGACAACAGTGCCAGACTTAGGCCCCATTCTAGAGCTACCCGGTGGAGTCCCACAAATCTGGAAGAGATGAAGAAGTTTTTGGGTTTGACTTTTTTGATGGGTTTCATAAGGAAGCCGTCCATGAGTTCATATTGGTCTACCAGTCCCTTGATGGCAACGGCCATATTTCCTGCAGTTATGACTCGTGATCGGTATTTACTTTTGCTTCGGATGCTGCATTTTGTTGATAATGGTTTGGCGTTGCCACGAGATCACCCTGAATGTGACCGTCTTTTTAAGATTCGGCCTGTTCTTGATCACTTTGTAGATCGATTTTCAGAGATCTATACTCCAGGGAAAGAAATATCTATTGATGAGTCTTTGGTGCTGTTCAAGGGCCGTTTGGTTTTTAGGCAGTACATTCCTAGCAAGAGGGCACGCTATGGAATTAAGCTGTATATGTTGTCTGAGAGTAGGACACGATATGTTTTTAATTTGCGTGTGTACACTGGTAGGGATTCCACTATTGACCCCCTGGTTGTCCGTCCACTTTAGTAGGAGTTTCAGAGAAAATTGTGTGGGAACTTGCTAGAGGACTGTTTAACAGAGGCCACCATTTGTACATTGATAACTTCTACACTGCTGTGCAATTGTTTAAGGAATTGTTCAAAGTGGACACTTTTGCTTGTGGCACAATCCGCTCTAACCGTAAAGGTTATCCAAAAGAGCTTGTTTGCAAAAAACTTCAGAGGGGACAGTGCAGTGCCTTGCGTAGTGAGGAACTGCTAGCTGTGAAATTTGTGGACAGGAGGGATGTGTACATGCTGACTACCATCCATGATGAGAGTACTTCACCTGTGGCTGTTTGGGGTCAGATTGCTGAAGTGCGCAAACCTGTGTGCATTTTAGACTACAATAAGCACATGGGTGGTGTTGATAGAGTAGATCAGAGGTTGGAACCTTACACTGCTATTCGTAAGTCTTACATTTGGTATAAGAAGTTGGCCATCCATATCTTCAATTTAGCAACTTTCAATGCTTTTGTTGTGTTCAAGGAGTGTTCTCCTGCGTCAAAGTTGACTTTTGTTCAGTTTCAGGAGTCTGTCATAGGCAGCCTTGTTGTTGTGGAACAGGCAAGTGTTCCTAGAGTTGGAGTGGTGGAGGATGTGGCTCGATTGAAAGATCGCCACTTTCCTGATCACATTCCTCCTACATCCTCAAAAGACTTTCCCACTAGGAGATGTAGAGTCTGTTGGCGAAGAGGTACGCGGAAGGAGACTTGTATGTACTGCCCTGAGTGTCCTTCTAACCCTGGGCTGTGTGTGCCTGCTTGTTATAGAGCGTACCACAAGCAAAAGAATTATTGGGAGCAACCATGAGTGGTAAAGTGAACTGCCTGGTCTGTAATGTTTAAGAATTGTTGTTCTGTTTCAAGGTTGGCATTAGTGCAATGTTTCTGATTTTGTGTTAGTAGATTTGTATCTATTTGCAATTTGTTTGTGTTTTCTTTTTGTATAAAAAAATCCTAAATGTGATGGTGGTGTGTGTAGGCTGGTGCTTGGCTGGCGGTGTGCGTGGAGTGGCGCTCGGCTGGCAGTGTGTGAGTAGTGACTTGCTGCTGGTCACTACACACACTGCTAGCCGAGCGACACTCCACGCAATCCATCAGGTTGTGTGGTTGCTGTGTTAGGAATGTGGGCGTGTGAAAGTGATGGGCCCTTGAATGGCGCTGTCTGCTGGTGTGAGTGTTGTAATGTGATGGGCCCGCGGCTGGTGGTGTGAATGGTTTTGTATTTGTCACACGTATGAAAGGTGTATGAATGGCCTGTAAAGAGGTTGGTGCCTTGTCGTGGCTTTACAGCTCACGAGCTGTGAGTCAATGGTTCAGTTTCTCGTCCTTTCAATTATTAACAGTGCATTTCATTTTTGTGAAATCACTTGTTAATACAATTGTATATACTGAACCATCACTCACCCTCGTGCCAAATCCAACCAGTATGTGTGTGTGTGCTTGAGGATTAGATGGCTGTGCAGTAATATTTTTTTTTGTCTTTCTCAAGCAGGGTGTACCTTGTCCCTTTTTGTGAATGTTGTAATGTGTTTGTTTCGTGCCTGGGGGTGTGAATGGTCTTGTGTGTATCACGTATGAAAGGTGTGTGAATGGCCTGTAAAGCGGTTGGGGCCTTGACGTGGCTTTACAGCTCACGAGCTGCGAGTCACTGGTTCCGTTTTTGTCCTTTCAATTATTGACAGTGCATTTCATTTTTGTGAAATCTCTTGTTAATAAAATTGTATATACTGAACCATCACTTGCCCTCGTGCCAAATCCAACCAGTATGTGTGTGTGTGCTTGAGGAATAGATGGCTGTGCAGTAATCTTTGTCTTTTTAGTCTGTCTGCCAAGGTGTACATTCCGTCTAAGAATAACCTACCAACTGTAGATATTGTCGTAAACGAAACACCCATGGGAGTACATGGTGATATCTCTCTTGTGGATCCCAACAAGTTATGGTACCCACAATGTCCTGCAAACCTCAAAATGTCTGTCACATTTTCCTTGCAATATTGTGCCAACATTTTCACGCTGCAGAAATAAACAACACATTATCTCATTATGACCTGGTTTTGCAAGGGGGTCACCTGGGTTTTTGGCCCGGGGCTCGCGGCCACATAGGGAAACCTACCAAACCCACACATTTCTGAAAAGTAGACACCCGGGGCTTCCAGGGAGGTATGGCTTGCGTGGATCCCCAACGTTTCCTTACCCAGAATCCCTGCAAACCTCACTTTTAGCTGAAAAAATCACTTTTTCACACATTTTTGTGTGGGAAAGTGTGGCATCACTGGCCTCACACAAATTTCCTACCACCCAGCGTTCCCCCAGGTCTCCCGATAAAAATGGTGCCTCACTGGTGTGGGAGGCCCAAGTACCCGCGACAGGCAAGGGCCCACAACGTATTGAGGCGACCTCAAAATGGCCTTTCACAAAACCACCTGGTTTTGCAAGGAAGTCACCTGGGTTTTGGCCCCGTGCTCGGCGGCCATCTAGGGAAACCTACCAAATCCACACATTTCTGAAAAGTAGACACCCGGGGGCTTCCAGGGAGGTATGGCTTGCGTGGATCCCCCAACGTTTCCTTACCCAGAATCCCCTGCAAACCTCACTTTTAGCTGAAAAAATCACTTTTTCACACATTTTTGTGTGGGAAAGTGTGGCATCACTGGCCTCACACAAATTTCCTACCACCCAGCGTTCCCCCAGGTCTCCCGATAAAAATGGTGCCTCACTGGTGTGGGAGGCCCAAGTACCCGCGACAGGCAGGGCCCACAACGTATTGAGGCGACCTCAAAATGGCCTTTCACAAAACCACCTGGTTTTGCAAGGGAGTCACCTGGGTTTTGGCCCCGTGCTCGGCGGCCATCTAGGAAACCTACCAAACCCACACATTTCTGAAACGTAGACACCCGGGGGCTTCCAGGGAGGTATGGCTTGCGTGGATCCCCCAACGTTTCCTTGCCCAGAATCCCCTGCAAACCTCACTTTTAGCTGAAAAAATCACTTTTTTCACACATTTTGTGTGGGAAAGTGTGGCATCACTGGCCTCATACAAATTTCCTACCACCCAGCGTTCCCCCAGGTCTCCCGATAAAAATGGTGCCTCACTTGTGTGGGAGGCCCAAGTACTCGCGACAGGCAAGGGCCCACAACGTATTGAGGCGACCTCAAAATGGCCTTTCACAAAACCACCTGGTTTTGCAAGGGAGTCACCTGGGTTTTGGCCCCGTGCTCGGCGGCCATCTAGGGAACCTACCAAACCCACACATTTCTGAAAAGTAGACACCCGGGGGCTTCCAGGGAGGTATGGCTTGCGTGGATCCCCCAACGTTTCCTTACCCAGAATCCCTTGCAAACCTCAATTTTAGCTGAAAAAATCACTTTTTCACACATTTGTGTGTGGGAAAGTGTGGCATCACTGGCCTCACACAAATTTCCTACCACCCAGCGTTCCCCCAGGTCTCCCGATAAAATGGTGCCTCACTTGTGTGGGAGGCCCAAGTACCCGCGACAGGCAGGGCCCACAACGTAGTGAGGCGACCTCAAAATTGCCTATCTCAAAACCACCTGGTTTTGCAAGGGTGTCACCTGGGTTTTGGCCCCGTGCTCGGCGGCCATCTAGGAAACCTACCAAACCCACACATTTCTGAAAAGTAGACACCGGGGCTTCCAGGAGGTATGGCTTGCGTGGATCTCCAACGTTTCCTTACCAGAATCCCTTGCAAACCTCAATTTTAGCTGAAAAAATCACTTTTTCACACATTTGTGTGTGGGAAAGTGTGGCATCACTGGCCTCACACAAATTTCCTACCACCCAGCGTTCCCCAGGTCTCCCGATAAAATGGTGCCTCACTTGTGTGGGAGGCCCAAGTACCCGCGACAGGCAAGGACACAAAACGTTTTGAGGCAACATCAACATTGCCTATCAAAAAATGTTTTGGGCCCTTGCCTGTCGCGGGTACTTGGGCCTCCCACACAAGTGAGGCACCATTTTTATCGGGAGACCTGGGGGAACGCTGGGTGGTAGGAAATTTGTGTGAGGCCAGTGATGCCACACTTTCCCACACACAAATGTGTGAAAAAGTGATTTTTCAGCTAAAATTGAGGTTTGCAAGGGATTCTGGGTAAGGAAACGTTGGGGGATCCACGCAAGCCATACCTCCCTGGAAGCCCCCAGGTGTCTACTTTTCAGAAATGTGTGGTTTGGTAGGTTTCCTAGATGGCCGCCGAGCACGAGGCCAAAACCCAGGTGACTCCCTTGCAAAACCAGGTGGTTTTGAGATAGGCATTTTGAGGTCGCCTCACTACGTTGTGGGCCCTTGCCTGTCGCGAGTACTTGGGCCTCCCACACAAGTGAGGCACTATTTTTATCGGGAGACCTGGGGAACGCTGAGTGGTAGGAAATTTGTGTGAGGCCAGTGATGCCACACTTTCCCACACACAAATGTGTGAAAAAGTGATTTTTTCAGCTAAAATTGAGGTTTGCAAGGGATTCTGGGTAAGGAAACGTTGGGGGATCCACGCAAGCCATACCTCCCTGGAAGCCCCCAGGTGTCTACTTTTCAGAAATGTGTGGGTTTGGTAGGTTTCCTAGATGGCCGCCGAGCACGGGGCCAAAACCCAGGTGACTTCTGCAAAACCAGGTGGTTTTGAGATAGGCAATTTTGAGGTCGCCTCACTACGTTGTGGGCCCTGCCTGTCGCGAGTACTTGGGCCTCCCACACAAGTGAGGCACTATTTTTATCGGGAGACCTGGGGGAACGCTGGGTGGTAGGAAATTTGTGTGAGGCCAGTGATGCCACACTTTCCCACACACAAATGTGTGAAAAAGTGATTTTTTCAGCTAAAATTGAGGTTTGCAAGGGATTCTGGGTAAGGAAACGTTGGGGGATCCACGCAAGCCATACCTCCCTGGAAGCCCCCGGGTGTCTACATTTCAGAAATGTGTGGGTTTGGTAGGTTTCCCTAGATGGCCGCCGAGCACGGGGCCAAAACCCAGGTGACTCCTTGCAAAACCAGGTGGTTTTGAGATAGGCAATTTTGAGGTCGCCTCACTACGTTGTGGGCCCTTGCCTGTCGCGAGTACTTGGGCCTCCCACACAAGTGAGGCACCATTTTTATAGGGAGACCTGGGGAACGCTGGGTGGTAGGAAATTTGTGTGAGGCCAGTGATGCCACACTTTCCACACACAAATGTGTGAAAAAAGTGATTTTTTCAGCTAAAATTGAGGTTTGCAAGGGATTCTGGGTAAGGAAACGTTGGGGGATCCACGCAAGCCATACCTCCCTGGAAGCCCCCGGGTGTCTACTTTTCAGAAATGTGTGGGTTTGGTAGGTTTCCCATATGGCCGCCGAGCACGGGCCAAAAACCCAGGTGACTCCCTTGCAAAACCAGGTGGTTTTGAGATAGGCAATTTTGAGGTCGCCTCACTACGTTGTAGGCCCTTGCCTGTCGCGAGTACTTGGGCCTCCCACACAAGTGAGGCACCATTTTTATCGGGAGACCTGGGGGAACGCTGGGTGGTAGGAAATTTGTGTGAGGCCAGTGATGCCACACTTTCCCACACACAAATGTGTGAAAAAGTGATTTTTTCAGCTAAAATTGAGGTTTGCAAGGGATTCTGGGTAAGGAAACGTTGGGGGATCCACGCAAGCCATACCTCCCTGGAAGCCCCCGGGTGTCTACTTTTCAGAAATGTGTGTGTTTGGTAGGTTTCCCTAGGTGCCGGCAGAGCTAGGGTTCACAAACTACAGCTAGGCATTTTGCCAAAAAAGGGTCATTTTTCACTGCGAAATTGAGGTGTGACCACGTTGCGTTTTGCGCCGTTTCCTGTCGCAGGCACTAGGCCGACCCACACAAGTGAGGTACCATTTTTCTCGTTAGACTTTGGGGAACGCGGGGTGGGTGGAAATTTGTGGATCCACGCAGATTTCAGAACTTTCCACCACAGAAATGTGGGGAAAATGTGGTTTTTTTGACAATTGTTTATGTTTGCAAGGGATTCTGGGTAACAGAACCAGGTGGGAGGCAGTCAAGTCACCCCATCCTGGATTCCCCTGGGTGTCTAGTTTTCAAAAATGTATAGGTTTGCTAGGTTTCCCTAGGTGCCGGCAGAGGTAGGGTTCAAAAACTACAGCTAGGCACTTTGCCAAAAAAGGCTCATTTTTCACTGCGAAATTGAGGTGTGACCACGTTGTGTTTTGCGCCGTTTCCTGTCGCAGGCACTAGGCCGACCCACACAAGTGAGGTACCATTTTTCTCGTAAGACTTTGGGGGACGCGGGGTGGGTGGAAATTTGTGGATCCACGCAGATTCCAGAACTTTCCACCACAGAAATGTGGGGGAAATGTGTTTTTTGGACAATTTTTTATGTTTGCAAGGGATTCTGGGTAACAGAACCTGGTGGGAGGCAGTCAAGTCACCCCATCCTGGATTCCCCTGGGTGTCTAGTTTTCAAAAATGTATAGGCTTGCTAGGTTTCCCTAGGTGCCGGCAGAGGTAGGGTTCAAAAACTACAGCTAGGCACTTTGCCAAAAAAGGGTCATTTTTCACTGCGAAATTGAGGTGGGACCGCGTTGCGTTTTGCGCCGTTTCCTGTCGCAGGCACTAGGCCGACCCACACAAGTGAGGTACCATTTTTCTCGTAAGACTTTGGGGAACGCGGGGTGGGTGGAAATTTGTGGATCCACGCAGATTCCAGAACTTTCCACCACAGAAATGTGGGAAAATGTGGTTTTTTTGACAATTTTTTATGTTTGCAAGGGATTCTGGGTAACAGAACCTGGTGGGAGGCAGTCAAGTCACCCCATCCTGGATTCCCCTGGGTGTCTAGTTTTCAAAAATGTATAGGTTTGCTAGGTTTCCCTAGGTGCCGGCAGAGGTAGGGTTCAAAAACTACAGCTAGGCACTTTGCCAAAAAAGGGTCATTTTTCACTGCGAAATTGAGGTGGGACCGCGTTGCGTTTTGCGCCGTTTCCTGTCGCAGGCACTAGGCCGACCCACACAAGTGAGGTACCATTTTTCTCGTAAGACTTTGGGGAACGCGGGGTGGGTGGAAATTTGTGGATCCACGCAGATTCCAGAACTTTCCACCACAGAAATGTGGGGAAAATGTGTTTTTTTGACAATTTGTTATGTTTGCAAGGGATTCTGGGTAACAGAACCTGGTGGGAGGCAGTCAAGTCACCCCATCCTGGATTCCCCTGGGTGTCTAGTTTTCAAAAATGTATAGGTTTGCTAGGTTTCCCTAGGTGCCGGCAGAGGTAGGGTTCAAAAACTACAGCTAGGCACTTTGCCAAAAAAGGGTCATTTTTCACTGCGAAATTGAGGTGGGACCGCGTTGCGTTTTGCGCCGTTTCCTGTCGCAGGCACTAGGCCGACCCACACAAGTGAGGTACCATTTTTCTCGTAAGACTTTGGGGAACGCGGGGTGGGTGGAAATTTGTGGATCCACGCAGATTCCAGAACTTTCCACCACAGAAATGTGGGAAAATGTGGTTTTTTTGACAATTTTTTATGTTTGCAAGGGATTCTGGGTAACAGAACCTGGTGGGAGGCAGTCAAGTCACCCCATCCTGGATTCCCCTGGGTGTCTAGTTTTCAAAAATGTATAGGTTTGCTAGGTTTCCCTAGGTGCCGGCAGAGGTAGGGTTCAAAAACTACAGCTAGGCACTTTGCCAAAAAAGGGTCATTTTTCACTGCGAAATTGAGGTGGGACCGCGTTGCGTTTTGCGCCGTTTCCTGTCGCAGGCACTAGGCCGACCCACACAAGTGAGGTATCATTTTTCTCGTAAGACTTTGGGGAACGCGGGGTTGGTGGAAATTTGTGGATCCACGCAGATTCCAGAACTTTCCACCACAGAAATGTGGGGAAAATGTGTTTTTTTTGACAATTTTTAGGTTTGCAAGGGATTCTGGGTAACAGAACCTGGTGGGAGGCAGTCAAGTCACCCCATCCTGGATTCCCCTGGGTGTCTAGTTTTCAAAAATGTATAGGTTTGCTAGGTTTCCCTAGGTGCCGGCAGAGGTAGGGTTCAAAAACTACAGCTAGGCACTTTGCCAAAAAAGGGTCATTTTTCACTGCGAAATTGAGGTGGGACCGCGTTGCGTTTGCGCCGTTTCCTGTCGCAGGCACTAGGCCGACCCACACAAGTGAGGTACCATTTTTCTCGTAAGACTTTGTGGAACGCGGGGTGGGTGGAAATTTGTGGATCCACGCAGATTCCAGAACTTTCCACCACAGAAATGTGGGGAAAATGTGTTTTTTTCTGACAATTTTTTATGTTTGCAAGGGATTCTGGGTAACAGAACCTGGTGGGAGGCAGTCAAGTCACCCCATCCTGGATTCCCCTGGGTGTCTAGTTTTCAAAAATGTATAGGTTTGCTAGGTTTCCCTAGGTGCCGGTAGAGCTAGGGTTCAAAAACTACAGCTAGGCACTTTGCCAAAAAAGGGTCATTTTTCACTGCGAAATTGAGGTGTGACCACGTTGCGTTTGCGCCGTTTCCTGTCGCAGGCACTAGGCCGACCCACACAAGTGAGGTACCATTTTTCTCGTAAGACTTTGGGGAACGCGGGGTGGGTGGAAATTTGTGGATCCACGCAGATTCCAGAACTTTCCACCACAGAAATGTGGGGAAAATGTGGTTTTTTTGACAATTTTTTATGTTTGCAAGGGATTCTGGGTAACAGAACCTGGTGGGAGGCAGTCAAGTCACCCCATCCTGGATTCCCCTGGGTGTCTAGTTTTCAAAAATGTATAGGCTTGCTAGGTTTCCCTAGGTGCCGGCAGAGGTAGGGTTCAAAAACTACAGCTAGGCACTTTGCCAAAAAAGGGTCATTTTTCACTGCGAAATTGAGGTGGGACCGCGTTGCGTTTTGCGCCGTTTCCTGTCGCAGGCACTAGGCCGACCCACACAAGTGAGGTTCCATTTTTCTCGTAAGACTTTGGGGAACGCGGGGTGGGTGGAAATTTGTGGATCCACGCAGATTCCAGAACTTTCCACCACAGAAATGTGGGGAAAATGTGTTTTTTTTGACAATTTTTTATGTTTGCAAGGGATTCTGGGTAACAGAACCTGGTGGGAGGCAGTCAAGTCACCCCATCCTGGATTCCCCTGGGTGTCTAGTTTTCAAAAATGTATAGGCTTGCTAGGTTTCCCTAGGTGCCGGCAGAGGTAGGGTTCAAAAACTACAGCTAGGCACTTTGCCAAAAAAGGGTCATTTTTCACTGCGAAATTGAGGTGGGACCGCGTTGCGTTTGCGCCGTTTCCTGTCGCAGGCACTAGGCCGACCCACACAAGTGAGGTACCATTTTTCTCGTAAGACTTTGGGGAACGCGGGGTGGGTGGAAATTTGTGGATCCACGCAGATTCCAGAACTTTCCACCACAGAAATGTGGGGAAAATGTGTTTTTTTTGACAATTTTTTATGTTTGCAAGGGATTCTGGGTAACAGAACCTGGTGGGAGGCAGTCAAGTCACCCCATCCTGGATTCCCTGGGTGTCTAGTTTTCAAAAATGTATAGGTTTGCTAGGTTTCCCTAGGTGCCGGCAGAGGTAGGGTTCAAAAACTACAGCTAGGCACTTTGCCAAAAAAGGGTCATTTTTCACTGCGAAATTGAGGTGGGACCGCGTTGCGTTTTGCGCCGTTTCCTGTCGCAGGCACTAGGCCGACCCACACAAGTGAGGTACCATTTTTCTCGTAAGACTTTGGGGAACGCGGGGTGGGTGGAAATTTGTGGATCCACGCAGATTCCAGAACTTTCCACCACAGAAATGTGGGAAAATTTGTTTTTTTTGACAATTTTTTATGTTTGCAAGGGATTCTGGGTAACAGAACCTGGTGGGAGGCAGTCAAGTCACCCCATCCTGGATTCCCCTGGGTGTCTAGTTTTCAAAAATGTATAGGTTTGCTAGGTTTCCCTAGGTGCCGGCAGAGGTAGGGTTCAAAAACTACAGCTAGGCACTTTGCCAAAAAAGGGTCATTTTTCACTGCGAAATTGAGGTGGGACCGCGTTGCGTTTTGCGCCGTTTCCTGTCGCAGGCACTAGGCCGACCCACACAAGTGAGGTACCATTTTTCTCGTAAGACTTTGGGGAACGCGGGGTGGGTGGAAATTTGTGGATCCACGCAGATTCCAGAACTTTCCACCACAGAAATGTGGGGAAAATGTGGTTTTTTTGACAATTTTTTATGTTTGCAAGGGATTCTGGGTAACAGAACCTGGTGGGAGGCAGTCAAGTCACCCCATCCTGGATTCCCCTGGGTGTCTAGTTTTCAAAAATGTATAGGCTTGCTAGGTTTCCCTAGGTGCCGGCAGAGGTAGGGTTCAAAAACTACAGCTAGGCACTTTGCCAAAAAAGGGTCATTTTTCACTGCGAAATTGAGGTGGGACCGCGTTGCGTTTTGCGCCGTTTCCTGTCGCAGGCACTAGGCCGACCCACACAAGTGAGGTTCCATTTTTCTCGTAAGACTTTGGGGAACGCGGGGTGGGTGGAAATTTGTGGATCCACGCAGATTCCAGAACTTTCCACCACAGAAATGTGGGGAAAATGTGTTTTTTTGACAATTTTTTATGTTTGCAAGGGATTCTGGGTAACAGAACCTGGTGGGAGGCAGTCAAGTCACCCCATCCTGGATTCCCCTGGGTGTCTAGTTTTCAAAAATGTATAGGCTTGCTAGGTTTCCCTAGGTGCCGGCAGAGGTAGGGTTCAAAAACTACAGCTAGGCACTTTGCCAAAAAAGGGTCATTTTTCACTGCGAAATTGAGGTGGGACCGCGTTGCGTTTTGCGCCGTTTCCTGTCGCAGGCACTAGGCCGACCCACACAAGTGAGGTACCATTTTTCTCGTAAGACTTTGGGGAACGCGGGGTGGGTGGAAATTTGTGGATCCACGCAGATTCCAGAACTTTCCACCACAGAAATGTGGGGAAAATGTGTTTTTTTTGACAATTTTTTATGTTTGCAAGGGATTCTGGGTAACAGAACCTGGTGGGAGGCAGTCAAGTCACCCCATCCTGGATTCCCCTGGGTGTCTAGTTTTCAAAAATGTATAGGTTTGCTAGGTTTCCCTAGGTGCCGGCAGAGGTAGGGTTCAAAAACTACAGCTAGGCACTTTGCCAAAAAGGGTCATTTTTCACTGCGAAATTGAGGTGGGACCGCGTTGCGTTTGCGCCGTTTCCTGTCGCAGGCACTAGGCCGACCCACACAAGTGAGGTACCATTTTTCTCGTAAGACTTTGGGGAACGCGGGGTGGGTGGAAATTTGTGGATCCACGCAGATTCCAGAACTTTCCACCACAGAAATGTGGGAAAATTTGTTTTTTTGACAATTTTTTATGTTTGCAAGGGATTCTGGGTAACAGAACCTGGTGGGAGGCAGTCAAGTCACCCCATCCTGGATTCCCCTGGGTGTCTAGTTTTCAAAAATGTATAGGTTTGCTAGGTTTCCCTAGGTGCCGGCAGAGGTAGGGTTCAAAAACTACAGCTAGGCACTTTGCCAAAAAAGGGTCATTTTTCACTGCGAAATTGAGGTGGGACCGCGTTGCGTTTTGCGCCGTTTCCTGTCGCAGGCACTAGGCCGACCCACACAAGTGAGGTATCATTTTTCTCGTAAGACTTTGGGGAACGCGGGGTTGGTGGAAATTTGTGGATCCACGCAGATTCCAGAACTTTCCACCACAGAAATGTGGGGAAAATGTGGTTTTTTTGACAATTTTTTAGGTTTGCAAGGGATTCTGGGTAACAGAACCTGGTGGGAGGCAGTCAAGTCACCCCATCCTGGATTCCCCTGGGTGTCTAGTTTTCAAAAATGTATAGGTTTGCTAGGTTTCCCTAGGTGCCGGCAGAGGTAGGGTTCAAAAACTACAGCTAGGCACTTTGCCAAAAAAGGGTCATTTTTCACTGCGAAATTGAGGTGGGACCGCGTTGCGTTTTGCGCCGTTTCCTGTCGCAAGCACTAGGCCGACCCACACAAGTGAGGTACCATTTTTCTCGTAAGACTTTGGGGAACGCGGGGTGGGTGGAAATTTGTGGATCCACGCAGATTCCAGAACTTTCCACCACAGAAATGTGGGGAAAATGTGTTTTTTTTGACAATTTTTTATGTTTGCAAGGGATTCTGGGTAACAGAACCTGGTGGGAGGCAGTCAAGTCACCCCATCCTGGATTCCCCTGGGTGTCTAGTTTTCAAAAATGTATAGGTTTGCTAGGTTTCCCTAGGTGCCGGCAGATCTACGGTTCAAAAACTACAGCTAGGCACTTTGCCAAAAAAGGGTCATTTTTCACTGCGAAATTGAGGTGTGACCACGTTGCGTTTTGCGCCGTTTCCTGTCGCAGGCACTAGGCTGACCCACACAAGTGAGGTACCATTTTTCTCGTAAGACTTTGGGGAACGCGGGGTGGGTGGAAATTTGTGGATCCACGCAGATTCCAGAACTTTCCACCACAGAAATGTGGGGAAAATGTGGTTTTTTTGACAATTTGTTCTGTTTGCAAGGGATTCTGGGTAACAGAACTTGGTGGGAGGCAGTCAAGTCACCCCATCCTGGATTCCCCTGGGTGTCTAGTTTTCAAAAATGTATAGGTTTGCTAGGTTTCCCTAGGTGCCGGCAGAGCTAGGGTTCAAAAACTACAGCTAGGCACTTTGCCAAAAAAGGGTCATTTTTCACTGCGAAATTGAGGTGTGACCTCGTTGCGTTTTGCGCCGTTTCCTGTCGCAGGCACTAGGCCGACCCACACAAGTGAGGTACCATTTTTCTCGTTAGACTTTGGGGAACGCGGGGTGGGTGGAAATTTGTGGATCCACGCAGATTCCAGAACTTTCCACCACAGAAATGTGGGGAAAATGGGATTTTTTTGACAATTTTTTATGTTTGCAAGGGATTCTGGGTAACAGAACCTGGTGGGAGGCAGTCAAGTCACCCCATCCTGGATTCCCCTGGGTGTCTAGTTTTCAAAAATGTATAGGTTTGCTAGGTTTCCCTAGGTGCCGGCAGAGCTAGGGTTCAAAAACTACACCTAGGCACTTTGCAAAAAAAGGGTAATTTTTCATTGTGAAAATGTGGTACGTCCACGTTGCATTTTGAGCCATTTCCTGTTGTGGGCACAAGGGCTACCCACACAAGTGAGGTACCATTTTTATCGGGAGACTTAGGGTAACACAGAATTGTAGAGCAACTGTTATTACCTATTGACTTTCGATGCATTTCTGCCTTCCAAATGAAAGACAATGTGTAAAAAATAAGTCATTTTGAAAAATGACCTATAATTCTCATGTTAGTATGGGTACTCCCAATTTCGGAAATGTGCAAATATCTACTGTTTCTAAAATCTACATTTTGTTCCCATTTCAGAAATACATAGGTGTCTTTCATAACAATTTTTCCATGTATACATTTTCCCAAAATAATTGCTATATACCCGGTACTTAAAAAAAAATCATTGCAAGATGTTGCTCAATTATTGGCTCTGGGTTCGTCGGGTTCTTGGTGAACCTACAAGTCCTATATATCCCCACAACCAGAAAGGTCCAGCGGATATAACGGTATATTGCCTTCAAATAGCTGTCATAATTAGAAGAAGTTACAGGTGAAAACGTTGACACAAATGGCTGTTTTTTTCAACTAATTTTCAATTTTTCCTTTATTTAACTGTTAGTTTCTATAAGGAAAACTTTAAGGATCTACACAAATGACCCCTTGCTGAATTCAGAATTTTGTCTACTTTTCATAAATGTATGGCTTTCCAGGATCCATTATTGGTTTCATACCCATTTCTACCATTAACTGGAAGGAGGTTGAAAGCACAAAAATAGCAAAAATAGGCTATGTCCCCGAAAAATGCCAAAACTGTGTAAAAAAAGTTGGTTTTCTGACAAAAGTCTGCTTGTCCCTGAAAGCTGGGAAGATGGTGATTTCATCCCCACAACCCCTTTTTTGATGCCATTTGCAGGGAAAAATCAAGACGCTTTCATCTGTAGCCCTTTTTTTGCCTTTTTCCCAAAAAAACCAAAATTTAGCTGTATTTTGACTAATTTCTGGGTCCCCTCCAGGGGAACCCACAAACCCTGGGTACCTTTACAATCCCCATGATGTTAGAAAAAAAGGACGCAAATTTGGCATGGATACCTTATGTGGTCAAAAAGTTACAGGGGCCTAAGCGCGCACTACCCCAAATAGCCAAAAAAAGGCTTAGCACATGAGGGGAAAAGGCCTAGCAGCGAAGGGGTTAAGCATGCTTCTGGCCTGTCTCCCAAGCTCGAGCTAAAAGTAAAGATTACTTCAGACCACTAGTAAGATTCAGAGAGTTTTATTTATGTGCTCTTATGACTATAAATTGTATTTTACTGAACGATGCACATATGAAAGAAGGAGAGCCCTTATGAAGGTGAACTGGAAATACCTTAAACAATCATTAGAACCTTTCCTTGCTCGAGAAAATTGGCTTTCATGTGAATATCAGAAACGTTATTGCATTGACTCGGGTGACCTCATCTTTTTGAATGAAGTCATTCATCCTTCCGAGGAAGACAAAGCTTTGTTCTAGAGAATTAATCAAGTCCATCTAGCTGGTCTGCTTTACAATCTTATCTGCAGCCCGAAGGAGAGAGAGTGCGAATATATATGTTTGAGAAGGACCAGCGCGGCTTCCGTCCTTTGCTTTATGCTAACATCAAAAAGCGGCCCTGGTCTTCAGAATAAAAGCTCAAACTCGCTTCTGGGCCGGCGCAGCTTGACATAATTTGTGACTTGTGCGATTACATTGTTTTAAATCAAGGTATTGCTTTGAGAACAACATGGCATTCCAATGAACTTTGACTTTCTGTTTTTTTCACTATTAACTCGGCTGCATAGGAATGCTGAGCCCATAATTGCTCACCCTGCCTTTTCATCCCAAGCCACCGTCGGTCTCATAAACATTCCAATTAGGCACCCAATTAAAATGAGAAAGAGCCCTCCTGAATTATACAGCAGTTGGAGGCTGTTCTGCCTTTCTAGCTGTCAGCCAGTGAAAGGCTTTTATTGCATTTGAACTGGAGGAGGTGAAAGAATTAAGTGAAACAGTGATGTTTGAAAGGCCCGTGTGAAGGGGCCAGCGCAGTGATAACAGTTCTCAGGGCCAGTGACAGGGAGCCATTAGTAAGCTATGAAAAGCTTTGTTATGCTAAGAGGCGCTTTATTTCAGGCAGAGAAACCCATTAACTTATTTTAACAAAAACGTAATGTTATCATTTTATTGTTGTATTGGAAAGCGAGGCCTGGAAGTGTGTGTTACAAAACTGTGAATATCTGCCTTTTGAGCAAAGGACTGAAAGATAGTCGCGTTGTTTGGAAACATTCCCTTTCACTCCATGTCATTCAGTAAGAACACAGATTTGCTCTGTTGCTGGGGGGGGGGGGGGGAGTGAGGGGCATCGGTTTACCCTAAACAAAAAACCAGCCGGCAAAATGTGTGTGGCGTTTGTGACTTCAAAAAAATGGCGATTCAACAGTCTTGTGGTGAATTTTGCATAGACATGTTTCAGGGTGGTTCATTGCTGTCAAATGGTTTCCACGACATGTATGAAACCTGCAACCAGTCGGGTTTTCAGCCATCAGTGCCAGTTCAGCTTTTCATAGCTGCCAAGTTTCAGGGGAAGCAAGAGCTCAAATTTTTAGCTCCTGCTTACGTTTGTAAAAAGTAAAACTACAAGTACCAGAATGCTACTGCTCCTGGCTTCAAAGCCACCAATGCAAATCAACCATGTTTTTCTATTCATAGGGTTGCCAGATTTTCTTCATGTCCAGAACAAGGTTTCAATGACATTGATTCAGTCTTCTAGTAACTTTACGATTTTTAGTGACTATGAATTAACTTACAGTCCTGGCACTTAATGCCCCACTTCACTCGGAGGCACTTGGAAGCTGTTAGCATGCTCTACCTGAAATTTTTAGCCAGTGCTATTATTTTCCTTGCTATTATTTTCCTTTGCATTCTGGTACTTATTGTTTTGCTTCTATGATTACAAAATCCAGAATCATAGCTGCCAAAAGGCGTGATTTCCTGAGAGTGTTTTAAGCATGTCCTGGAAGTTCATAAAACAGTACTCAGCATGCTGGGACATTTAGCCGTGCTGACTCCCATCTTGAGAGTTGGTAAAGGTAGCAGTGGGCTCTGGCAGCAGAAGTGGCAGTATAGTAATGACCTGCACATCTAGGCACTAGTTGCCTATGAAATGTACCTTCTGGAGGAACTGGAGTGTGGATGGGTGAAGGGCATATTGGGGTGTGGGCGCCTGGGAATGGGACATCAAGCTTAAAAGCCAAATTTAGGTGGTCAATTGGTCTCTTTATTAGGTCTCGTCTACACAACACAAGTGCTGTCTCACAGAGATGTGTTGTGTTCTGCCTGTAGGCTTACAGGCCACCTATCTCCTACCATTGGTAAACTTCAGCATAGCTCTCATTTTCTTTGATGCGATTCGTTATGGCGTGCAGGCGTCATGCCCTCTTCTTGAGATTGGCCCTCCCATAGCACATGGAGCAAGTACATGTCTCCTTACACTGCTCCTGGTTTGCGGATCTATTTTTTTGTTTTCAAGCACTCCAAAGGAGTACTTGTGTTTTCAGGCCGTCTCCCGTGTATACATACACACATGCTACTAAAATGCATACGCGTGTACGTAAACAAATGCATTTCTTAAGAAGTTGTTAAACACAAACAGCATTTTTAAAAAAAAAATTGCATGATGCAATGGTATTGGAGCACTCGCTCCGTCGTCTGTCTTGCCATAGCGCGAACACAAGCCGATGGTATTGGAGCGCTTTAAGTCCTCACCAGTTACAATACACAATGACACATTCATTTTTGTCACTGATCCTGTCTCAATTAAGGTTTTTTTTCCGTCATTGCTTGCCCATCTCCCCATCCACTCCTGCTTCCCTACTTGACCCATCCCCCTGTTACCTCCCTCATCGCTGTTGCTTTTTTTTTGCACGATTTGATGGTATTGGAGCGCTTGTTCCGTCCTCCATCTTGCCATAGTGCTAACACCAGCCGATGGTGTTGGAGCGCTATCAGTGCTCACCAGTTACATTACACAATGAAACATTCATTGTCGTAGGCACAGGGAAGCAAAAGTGATTATGGCCAGGCAGTCACCGTTGTCCCCTGAGAACAAGCCCACCCTCTACCCGACACAGCCTGCACAACACCTGTGATGCGAATGACACTAACAAGACCATAAGTTACGTTCTTTGAGTTAGAGGTTGAAAGACCCCCGGCTGTACTATTTACATTTATATACAAAAACACATTGCAATCATTTTATGCACAGTAACCCAACATTTTTGCAGCTTTGCTTACAGAGATTAAGTTCTATCCTTAACAGAGACGCTAGTACATAGGAGTTACCTATCCATCCCTAAGATTGTTTCTGTGCATCCGTGGAATAAAATTGTTTATGAGTGAGATCCTGACTGGTAGCAGTGTCCCTTCCTCTGAAACCCCTTGCCCACTAACATTGAACCTGGATGGGTCCCTCCTTATGGGAGGACCCCACCCACTGACCTCCTATACAGGGATGTTCCTGTGCAAGGGGCCCATTTGTCTGCTAGGATACCTACCTCGGGCACCCCCTACACCCAAATTCCTCCCCTCCAAGAGCGAGAGCTATCTTGCGCCCACTGCACCTGGACGGGCAGTTGCCAGGTAAGGACTGCATGTCAGTGACCACCCCAACCACCCCACCCCTTTAACCTCCTTTGACTTACTGCCAGCACTACTTGGAGAGTCCTGTGACACCGCTGTTAGTTTGGTCTAAAATGATGCCTTATGTGGACCCGAACTGCCCCGTCACTCATGACCTTACCCGCCACAACACAATAAATACGACACATTATCAATACCTGTAAGAGAAACGTGGTTAGACAGATCCAAACCATTACAAATGCATCACATTATCATAGTAGGGGAAAACGTAGTTAGACAGAACAAAACCATTACCATGCAATGCACAAGATCCCTTCTACCATCGCCCAACATTGTCATATAGCAATAACTGAAGACTTCTCCAGAACTCCCCAAAAACACATGAACACTCCCCCATCTGGTGCCCTTGCTCTAGGGATGGTGGGCGGGTTAAACTCGAATCCTGGGGGGGCAGTGAGGGTCCACATGTCCTTTTGTGAGGCAGTGAGTGGGAAAGGGACCCACTCCCTCCCTCGTGCTGTCTTTTATGGGCAGGGCTGATTCCGCACCTCCATGCCCCCAGAAGCATTCAATGGCTTCCGAGGCCGCCTCCCGACAATCAATCTGTTCACGACCCTACCTCAAGGCCGTGGTGGCTTTGCCTCACCCCTGGGGCCAGGCCATGGCTTGCCACAATATTCCCGGCTCCCTTGAGGTGGGGGAGCCTTCGTGATTGCCCAGAATCACAAATTGTTCGGCCTACCCCGATATTCAAACCTCGTTTCCCAGTTCCCCTGTCAGCAGCTCTGGCTGTTATGCCACATCCTCGCTTCACTTCAAAGCTCCTCAACTGTTTCTCTCTACCACTTGCACATTTGCTCAGCAAGACCCTGTCAACACCGAACAAGCATTGTCAAAGCCAAAAGATCTCAGCAATGCCAAGCTATTGGCCTTGTCAATGTGAATGTCGTTTAGTCATGATGTCTAGCACCCCATTTGCTGTTCAGCATGGCTGAAAGTCACTGAAAAAAAGTGCTATGATGCGGCCAGCACAGGCCACGTGATAGTGCTTCTTTTTGTTAGGCGGTGTAGAACAATAAACTCAACATGGGGGGCGAAGAGACTGGGTGTCTGCTCAACATCCTGTGATTCTCAGCTTTTAGTAACTTTCAGCCATGCTGAACAGCAGATGTGCTGCTAGACAACATGGCTAAAAGACAATGACAAGGGCAATAGCTGGGCATTGCCAAGACCTATTGGCTTTGCCAATGCATATTTTTTGTGACACCACCTCTTTGCTTCCTCACCTCGCACCTAAAATAGTTTTTTAAGACCCACGTTTCGCTAGGGGATGTTTTCCTTTATGCTTGGAGCTTTGTTATGGACTTTGTCTTGGGCATGCTGGATTTATGTTGGTCATTTTTGGGGAATTGCTGGCTTCTCGGTGGCGATGTAGGCTCATTGTTTGCATAGCAGGTAGATACCATTTGAATACCTCACCAAATCCCATAGTTAATAGTTGTATTAATGTCGGCTGTTGGCTTTGGATGGTTCTTTTTTCCCAGGGGGTTTGGGTGGCACTTCTACAGCTGTTGAAGCCCTATGCTGGGCACTGCACATTATGGCCCACAAGGTACGGGGAGATGGGCTTGCACCAGAGCATCTAGTTATGGCCCACTTACCCAGGCACATCTCTTAAAAGGGTATCAGGGGTTTTTCCATGGGCTCAGATCAGGCATAGTTTCAACGTTCACTTAAGAGCAGTGCCTCGCTTCTCAATAAAGTGGATATAGGGAATTTGCCATGGCCTGGTTTACCCAAGTAGGTTACATTTGTGAGAGAGAGACCGGCAGAGTGGCAAAAAGTGACTCTGCATTATAATTTCACATCTGCCGGAGAGTTTTTCTCTGGCAGATACAACAAGCCAGAAAGACCTGTTGAAGACAATCATGGGTAAAGAAGGCAAACAGCGAAGATGAGTGGAGTTCTTTGAACAACTGCTGAACCATCCCATGCTGCAGACTCCATATACAGCCAGCTAAAAAAGGACTTGCCAATCGACTGCAGCAGACCAACCAAGGAAGAAATACGGCAAGCCATCAAACATCTTCGAATCGGGAAGGCAACAGGATCTGACAAAATTCCTGTGGAGACACTGAAGACAGACATGCTCTATCACATGTTTGGAAGGATATGGGAAGAGGAAAAGGTGCCTTCAGACTAGAAGTAGGGATATCTAATCAAGAAACCCTAAGAAAGGTGACCTGAGTAACTGGACAAACTACAGAGGGATAACTCTTGTATCAATCTCAGTAAAAGTCTTCAACAGAGTTATTCTGAACAGAAGGAAGGAACAAGTTAATGCTCAGTTGCAAGGCCAGCAAGCTGGTTTCTGCAAAGATAGATCCAGTACAGACCAGATTGCCACACTGCACATCATCATTGAGCAGTCGATGGAATGTAACTCCCTCCTCTATGTCAACTTCATCTACTATGAGAAGGCATTCAACAGTGTCGACAGAGAGACCCTTTGGAAACTCCTTTACCACTATGGTGTGCCAGATAAACTCATAGGAATCATCAGAAACTCTTACAAGGAAATGACCTGCAAGAAAGTCCATAGAGGACAACTCACGGAAGCCTTCCAAGTGAGGAAAGGAGTCTGCCAAGGTTGTTTGCTCTTGTACAGTCAATGGCCTCTGCTGGACATAGACAAGACAATAAAGACATCCACAGCAGGGAGAAGAAATGGGATCCAGTGGACACCTTAGATGCAGCTCAATGACTTGAATTTTGCAGACGACCTGGCCCTACACTCCCATAAAAACTACAGATGCAGGAGAAGACCGACAATGTGAAAGTCACATCAGCCCAACTTGGCCTTCACATCCATAGAGGAAACACGAGAATCCTGAAGGTTTACATGGCCAATACAGCTGCAGTCATTCTTGCAAGCAATGCCCTGGAAGAGGGTGAGGCCTTCACCTCCATGGGCAGTGTCATAGACAAGCATGGCGGCACAGATACTGACGTCAAGACAAGAATCAGCCAGGCAATCCTGCCTTCAGTCAGCTAAAGAATACCCGGGACTCCACAGACCTAACGCTACAAACCAAGATCAGGCTTTTTAACACCATCGTATAATTGGTCCTATGTTATGGAACAGAACAGAAACTTGGAGGTAACAGTGACCACCACCATCAAAGCCCAGACTTTCATCAACACCTATCTGAGGAAAATGCTCAAAATCTGCTGGTCAAATTCCATCAGCAAAAACGACCTATGGCAGCAGACTACCCAACTCCCTGCCCATGAAGAACTCATGAAAAGATGTTGGAGCTGGATAGTTCACACCCTCTGCAAGCCTGCGTCAAACATCACCCGGCAAACCCTGACCTGCAACCCTCAAAGGGAAAGCAAAAGAGGAAGGTCAAGAAACATCTGGCGCAGAGTCCTCTAGGCTGACTGCAAGGAGATAGGCTACACCTGCAGTCAGATTAAAAGAAAAGCCCAAGACAGAGATGGCTAGAGAGTCGTGGTTGACTGCCTATACCTCGGAAGAGGAATTTTGCATGATGTCTAAATTTGTATTTTGTTTTGCACTTTAAATAATTTTTGCACAACCTTTGCGACTTGAAAAGCTTCCATTGTGAAAAGGCATTCCTGATATGTTCTTTCCTTGAACGAAGAGAGTTTGTGATGTTTGTTTTCATACCACTACCACTGACACTGTCTCATATTGATTCTTTATATTGGTTCTTGTTGTGACACCTCTTGAGCTCACCTAGTTCCCCTACAAATGGATTTATGCATTTAGTGAGAAAAGTGTATCCCAGTATGTTTATTGAAAGTGAATGCAAGAAAAACACCAGTGGCCTCATTTACAAGAAATGACGCATCGCTAAGCTAAGGCAGTGATGAGTCAAAATAACTTGTGCTGCGGTAAGACAGTTTATGACACCATGGATGCATTATATTTGCAATATGGGACACTGTGGCGTAAGGTCCCAAGGAGGGGTTTGGAATTCTGACGCATATGTGGGAAGGATGACGCAACGCATCAACCGCAAAAGTGGCGCATTGCTGAAGTTGCCCTTATGACAGATGCAACTACAGCATGCATCAGAATACAGAGGTGATGCATCAGTACTGACAGACGCAAGTAACCTAATGTGTGGGGACCAATGTAATAGAGTGTGAGATGGTGAAAAACGCACCTTGAACTCTATTGCATTAGTCCTGGATGTAAAGCATACAAGTGCTAAGTATGGCTATGTGTTTTATTAACAGTGGGCATAGTCTACTTATGTGTACAAAGTTACCTAAGTATGTGTGACATATTGAGTGATGTGTCACACATTGCCAAACTTGTAAATAACACTGCGTCAGTTGTAAGTGAGATTTTACGATGGAACACGAACCCTGCATACATTATAAACTGCATGGCGCAGCCGGTTCTAAAGCAGGTATTTTGTGACGCAGGGCTACAAAAACTGATGCATTGGGCATAATGTATCACCTTGTAAATATGGAGCAAAGAAAGCGCCACCGGAGTGTCAAAAATAATGACGCAACGACTGCGCAAATTCTTTGTAAATAAGCCTCCAGGTCTGACCATACTACTTATGCTTGACATGGAACAACTTGGCATTTCCATTCTATAATGCAGATGGTAACCAGACCATCCAGATTTCTTATGACAGTCCTAATATCTTCAAAGTGTCTTGGGTAGGTAATTAGTCTTGTCGTAGTGATGGCCTTTTGCAAAGACTGTTTTTCCAAGCAGCAGCACAAATCATGTTGGACTAGTTTTCTTTTTAGCATTATATTTTTGGCCCTAGGGATCCCAGGATGCTCATAGCAGCTCAATGAAAAAACACAGGCTTGGTGGAGGGAGTCACGTCCATAAAATGGGCAGTGGAGGGCCAAATCATGCTGAAGGGTTGACAAAAGAATGCAGCAAGAAAAGGCAAATTACATAGCATCAACAGAACAGTAATAATAATACTTACTGAGCAAAGTTTCACCTCATGTGTACCACTACATCTGAATACAGAAACCTGCTGCTGAAGGGAGCCCATAACCTTATTGAAGTATAACCACTGCCCGAAGCTAAATGTGGCTTTTTTTGTTTAGTAGGTTTTGATCTGCTTGAGCTTGAAACACGTTTTTTGAGTGAGATCTACAAATTATGCAGCACACGCTAGATTATGTCGCAAATGTAGCAAATCCTTGATTGTCCAGAAAAATGCTGCAGCCACAGAATCGCACAACCCCAGTGACCCAGGGCAAACATCTAGGAAACTGACAGTTACCCCAATGACAGCTTCTTGAAAACGGTTGAAATGTGTCAGTTTCAAAGACTGGCAATGTAATCATCGTCATGTGACTTGTGCTTGCTTTTACTTTTTGCAACATGTTTTTAAACATGTTTTGAATACGTCTTATGCTTCTAAAGACATTATATCATAGTAATGCATACGTGGGCAGTCATTGCAATTTTTTATAGTAAATAACAGATTGGCAATTCACGCCCCTCTTCCAACAAGTTAAAAAAAAATAACTCTACGGAGTAGCCTCTTATTTGAGCTACAAAATCTAGTAGTATCTTCAGATGTAAGGAGATTGAGTTTTCGTCAGGTTAGACATGTCTCTCCCCCTTCCAGGCTCTCCTAATCTATATTTTTTTGAGCCTTCTAGATTTTTCTCCCCATGATGTGCCCTGTATTTCCACCACCGTTTCAGTACTGAAAATTGTTCAGCACCCTGAGATAGGTGGGACACAAAAACTTTGGATTGTCTGTTGATAGCTACTGGAGTAGTGGACTCCATATTTCGTTAAAATGTGTGTACGTTTCAGAAAGTCAATTTGCAGCTCCTCCATCGCTAGTAAAATCCTGAGTCTCATGTGCCAGAGGGCTACTGAGGAAGTCTCTTGTATTCTACAATGTGTGACTATTGTAGTTTTCACCGCTACCAGGCAATTCCACAACAGGGGGCGATCTGCTTTGGTTTGGTACTTGAGAACATGGGAACGCGGGCCTAGTAAGACAAAAGAGATGTCAGAGGGTATTGGGTAGCCCAGTATTCCCTGCATTGCATCAAGGACTTTATCCCAGAATAAGCTTAAAATCACCCTTTTCCAAACAGCCATGCCTGCAGAGTGTGTTGTGAGTAGAACTTGTGCAGCTTGACTTTATATAAATACCAATCCATTATAACTTTTTTAGTGGGCTTCTTTTCCCAGAATGCTGCTGATGTTTTTATTCGCATCATGCCATAGAGTCCCACACTGTTTTTCCTCAGTTTCTTTTGTGAGGATAGTATTGTACTGTGCCCTGTTGGGGTGTTTGATCCTGGGAGAAGCACTGGATAACAGACTGCATAGGTTAGTTATTAGGCCCTTTGAGCATGCCTTTGGTCAGTTGCACTAATTTTTCTATCTGGTCGGGTCACTGATTGCACCCTTAATCTCAGGGTGCAACACCCAGTGCCTTAACTGTACATAGTGGAGACGTCCCCATTCCTCTAGATTGCCTTCTCTCACATGAGTTGTGAAACATATTAGACTTTGCTAGGCTATCTTCCTGTTTCCATTTATCTACGGAACCTGCTCTAGGGCTTGGATGAAAGCTGGGTTATGATGTATGGGGTCATGGGGTGAAGAAAAGGTAGTCAGACTGAGATTTCTATGAGTGTTTCCCTTATTGATAGCTTTTTGCTGATGGAGGTGCTAATGTATATATTGAGCGCTATCCCTTTTGGGTGTCCACATAACATCCCATACTGTCCTGCCTGCTATCGTTTTATCCATGTGAACCCAAATTGTTTTACTGACCAATCTGCTATAACTTGTATTTGGACCACCGGATTGTATAGTGGAAAGTCGGAATGGCCAATCCACCTTCTGATTTAGGGAGACACAGCCATTTCTAAGATAGCCTGGCTCTGTTGCCTTGCCATATGAAGTTTAGAGTCTTTCTTCTGAGTTCAGTAAAGAAATCTGTGGGGAACATAATTGGAAGGGCTTGGAAGAGGTACAAGACCATTGGCAAGACATTAAGTTTTACTGTATTTACCCTTCTTCACATTGACTACGCCGCTGTAGACCAGCAATGATAGCTTGCTTCAACTCTTCGGATATAAAGCTCAATTGCAGACTGACAAAATACCTGAACAGATTAGACAAGAAACGTAATTGCCTAACTGATAGCACAACACCTATGGTCCCACGCTCCCAGAATTGGTCTACATAAACTGAGCCGCCCCTCCGCCACCGCAAGTGGCACATAATAAGTCACCAACTAATAGCAGGCACAATAAGCACTTTTGTTGACTTATCACTGATATGCTCGTCGGGGGCTAACCAAGGGATGAGCATCACGTCCCTACTCGCACACAATCCAGATTGCACCGCCACTTCATCAAACAGCAAATAGACACTGTCTACCGCAGCTTTGCCACAGCAAGGACAAGTTCGGAACAATAAGCACTTTAAAATTGACTTAAGATTGACAAGCCCGGCACACTAATTCCTGAAAACTGACTCTATTATACACAACCTTTATTGTTTACATTTGTATATTTAAATTTTGCACAATAATTCCTTCTTTTAAACCATTGTTTTTATGAATGTATTTTAGTGCAAATGTTTTAATTAATTAGGCACTTGTTTGAAAATAAACTTAAACTTTACATTGATGGAAATTCTGGTGCCTATCCTTTATAATAATTATGAAGGGCTGTCAGTTCTTGATGGTAGTTTGCCCTGTGGAGGTTTGCTGCATTGGGTGTTTTCTGTACTCCAAAATATTCAATAGATCTTCTTGTCCATTTAAAACGGGAAGGGGTTGATAGATTTTCCATTGCAGTGAGTAAGAGTGTGAGAGTGAGGATACTTGATTTTGTGAGACTGATTTCGAATCAAGCCACTTTTTCATATTCTGCTTGTTGAATTTGCAGCTGTGAGAGTTAGACATTTGTGTCTGTCAGGGCTAATAGGACATTGCCCACAAATAATTTTATTTTATGTTCTTCCAGCCCAAAGAGAATGCCTTTTATTTTTCTTTCTTCCCTTATCTTCGCTGCAAATAGTTCCTTGCTTAGCACAAAGAGAAGAAGGAAAAGGGGCATCCACCCCCTGTGTCTCAGCCCAATTTAAAGGGGCGTGAGTGTATCTCCTTGAGTGATATTCTTGATTCGCAAATTTGGCAATATGACACTACCACTGCTATAAAGTTTGCCCCAAAGCCGAATCTCTCCAAGATCTTCCTATGAAACCACAATCCACTCGGGCAAAAGCTTTTCCAGCATCCAATGAAACCTTGATTGAGGGAATTACTTTCTTTCCTACTCTTCAACCAGGTGGAATATTTTTGTATAGATATTTGCATTTATGTTGAAAAAGGCATTGGTCTGTATGATTGGCACAGTTTGCTATCTTTCCTTGGGTTGGGCTGTAAGGTGATCTTAGCCTTTCCCAAGGCTGGTGTAACTCTCTGTGTCTCCGCTATTACATTATAGTGGTCGGTTATGTGTGGGGCAAATAGTAAAACAAATTATTTATAAAAATTGCCTGTGTAGGCATCTGGCCTATGTGTTACACAGTTTTAAGTTGTTTAATTGTTGCCAGGACCTTCTTTTTCAATAAGGCCTGTTCAAAGAGATATTTTTCTTGTTGGAGGAATAGCTTTGGGAGGGAATAGATACCAGATATTTGTTTATTTTCAACTAGGAGATTAGGTGAGTACAGGATTTTGTAGTAGTAATAATGGGATGATTTGAGCTTTCTATCTTCTGTCTTAACTAAGTGGCTATTGGGTTGAATAATGTTGCCTACAAAATTATCATCTGGTTTGTGCTTTAGTTGCTTAAACAATTGATTGCTCACTTTGATACCATCATATGAGTATTTTTGCAAGCTCAGTAAATATAAGATCTGCTATGTTGGTTGAAATTGTGCTAAGCTTGCTTCTAAAAGTCATTACTTGTAGTTGCTGGGCTCCAGTGTGGTTGCTTGTGGTCTTTCTGCTTTTAGTATTTCCTCCTCTAGGAGTTCTCACTCCTTGCACCTCATCTTTTTGAGAGCAGTCATCATACCTATACAGTTGCCTCATATGTACGTATCTTTGTGTTATATACTCTCCGCATTAGAGAGTTGCTCACTATGACATAATCTATCCTGGTGTAGGAGCACTGAACATGAAAAAAAGGAAGTCTTTTGATCTATATGTTGTCCTCACAAGCCATAGGTTTAAGTGTGTTTTTTGCTAACTTTGAGAAGGCTCCTGAGCCTGGTGAGTTGGAATTTAATCTATCTTTGTCTAGGTCTCAGACGAAATTGCCTAGGAGAATTATATCTCCAGTTGCAAATCACATAAAGGCGTTACGAAATGAATTGAGATAGGTGTCTTGGACTGTTTTGGGGATAAATATTGTGTCAACCTTAAGACGTCTGTTATGAATGTGGCGAGATATCATAACTTATCTCCCATCTCTGTTGGAGTTTCTGGTCTTGGGACGTGAACCCTATAGATCAGTGGAAAAACAAGACCGCTCCATTATGTTTGGTACTTGCTGAGGATCAAAAGACAATAGGGTTTAATTTTTGTTTCATAGGATATTCGTCTTGTTTGTATAGATGTCACACCTGTAAAGCTGTCACATCATAGTCTCCCTCTATCAAGTAGTTCTACATTTTTTGTTCCATTTTTGGGGCAGTTAAGGCCTATAGTGTTCAGTGAAAGCCCATTTATTATCTTGGTCATTTGGGATTATAACGTTGTGTTACTCTACATTTGACCAACCCGGAGATCTCCGGTGAGCTTCCTATGGGATGTAATTTGCAACCTCAATTAAAACTCCTCTTTATCGTGATGGAAGGGTGTCCTAGATAATCATGTTACCCACCCCCTGCAAACCTAGACAAGTCTAAAATTAATATTACCCAGTTTTCATTGATATGATTGTGTGTGTGTAGGACAGTCCAACACATAATCCACAGTTCTGTGAAGCGGATCACAGTGGACCAGAAAAGAAGTAGCCACTTTGCCACATTGTTCATGCACCCCCTCCCTCCTTAGATTGTCCCTCATGCATACTATTGTCCATTTCGAATATTTATGTACTATACCCAGTGCTGTGCTTTGTCACTGGGGCACCATTGGCTTATAGTTCTAGTCTCTCTTTATTTCCACAGGCCACTTACCATGGATGTGGCAATGGAACCCCCATGGATAATCGTTGTGCAGTGATGTAGGTTGCCCCCCACCCCTTTGCCCTACTTTCTGTGGTTCTTACAGGTAATTTTGCCTTTTTCCTTCATTGTGCCTTAGTCAGTCTTCTTCCAAGCTAACATGAGGAGGATTATTTCAGCTTAATCTAGTTCACTTGTATGATGATCAGTCTCCTTGGCATCATTGTTTAGTTGGAATCCCAATAGCTGTGCAGACATTTGCATCTCCATGACGTGATGAGCTTTATTTGCATTGTCAAAAGAGAGATAACAACAGTAAGTCAAAAGATATCTAATGCGTTCACTTCTTATTGTCTCTGTTATTGACCAAATTGTTCTCATCATTGCAAAGTTGTGCTGGTGCTATGTCTTAGTGTAGAACACACTCAGAGCTCTTTAAGAGAATTTATATTTACCTTGTGTTGCTTGCTAAAAAACATTCTTGTTCTTTGAAACCATGGAAGTTAAATAGCGTATCTCTAGGCCTTTTCATTTCTTCAACTGGTCTTGGGCCCACACAGTGGGCTCTTTCTACATGCACTGTTTTGCTGTTAGTCCCCATTATTGAAGTAAACAGCTCCTGCAGGAAAGTTTCAAGATTGCTGACCTCTGCTTCCTTTGCTAGACCTCTAATGTGTATGTTAGATCATTGCAACCAGTTTTCAAGGACCTCACACTTTAGCATCACACTTCCAGTCTGGTGCCCAAGTGTTGTCAAGTTTGTTTTAAATGTTGTTTCTGAGTTTCCTATTTATTCAATTTTAGCTTTGCCTTCTATGAGCCCAGACCCCACCAAGCATTTGTCTCTCTGCATGGTGGCAAGATATGTGCTGATGTGAGCTTTGACCTCTGATAGACCTTTAACAATGTTCTACTTTCTTCTTTCTTTTAATTGAGCATTAAGGCCTAGTAAGCTCTGCAAAAGGTACTGTTTGGTGAGTGGCATGTTCAGAAAGCTTACTTGTGATACACCAGTTCCAGTGCTGGAGTGTCAGGCCGGGGATGTATCAGGCTGAGCATCTATTGTGGAGTAAAGGTTGATCACCTTTTCCTGAAGGTGTTTCTTTGGTGGCACATTGCAGGAGTTTTGCATTGGTTGCTGTGTTAATTTGAAAGGATTCCCACCTTCCATCTAAACTTTGGGATCATTCTGTTGGAGGCCCAGGGGTACAAGCTATCTGGGTGCATTTCAGTATAGGTTATTAGGGGCCTTTATGATTGCTTCTAGGACTCTTCCAGTAAACCAACAGAGTAAGGCTTATTCAATGTACCCTATTACACGGGGCCTCAAGAAAGTGTGTGGCACGCTCATTTTCTCCTTGCATTCACTGATGTTGAGGCCTCCCTTGAATATTGAGTTTCTTCAATCTTTGTTTTTCACTCTTTGTGCATTCTCCTGACCAAGACTCCCCATGAACTGCCATGCCATACAAGTATCCTTCTTGCCCAGCGCAGTTTCCCCCCGGGACCATTAAAAAGGAGGCTAAAGTGTTGAGTCAAAGGCTGGTGAGCCATGGTCTGATTTATTTAATTGGACGATTTAAAAATGATTCGCCAGCAGCAGTAACTTTCCGGCAGGGCCAGTCTTTGGGCCCTATTGATTACATATTCACGTCTCTTTGGCAATTTGACCTTTTTAAAAGTTTTGAGGTGGCAAAATATGAGGGTAGTGACCACTGGGCAACTACAGCAGTTCTCGACCTGTGTGAGCCAGTGTCCCCTGAGAGGGTTTTGCCTCTAGAAATGTCCTATCTGCGTAGGCTTTCAACACGTTTAGATTCCATGCATCTCCAACAGCTAGCCACCCTTCAACTAGAGGAGAAGATTGATATTCACCCTATCTATGTTGATGATGTTATTGTGTGGTACAATAATATTGTACAACGAGTTTTGGGTTGAATTTCAGTAAATATATGTGAGAAGGGTGTGCGGGCAGAATCCCGTCCCAAGGGTCTTAGGGGCTGGTTCAACTCTGATTGTCAAAAGTTGAAATGATTGGTGAGACAGAGAGCTGAGAGCGTTAGGTGTCATCCCGACTCCTTAGCCTCCCAGGAGCTGGTTAAACTTAAACGTCAATATAAATCTCTTGTGCAGACGAAAAAGCCGCCTTCTACCATAGTAAGTGGGATGAGATGCAGGAAATTATCCTCTTTAAGGATCAGCAAAAACTTTGGGCAAAGGTCAATGAATTTAATGGCCAAAATAGAGGCACACTTGTTTGTACAATTCCGGAAGTTCAGTGGGCTGCTTATTTGACACACCTATACAGGGGACCCTCTGGCTCTGATAGACCTCATAAAATCTTTGGGCAAAACCTTCCCGGTACATGGTTTTCAGTAAAGGAAGTAAAGGCTGTTATCGAGAGAGTAAAACTCTCCCTAGCCGCTGGCCACGATAACATCCCAGCAGTAATAATTAAGATGAATAGTGTCTGGTGGGCCACAGTTTATTCCTCCTTGTTTAGTTGGATTGCTACGTCCGGCCTTTACCCTTTTTCCTGGAAAGGGTCCATAGTGAAACCTATTTTAAAAAAAGGAGTGGTACAGACCCCATACATTATAGGCTTATTAGCCTCCTGGATATCTCACTAAAGATTTTTTCCAAGATTATTTTAGCTAAACTTGAAGATTGGGCTATTGAAACTAAGAGAATTCCATTAGAACAAGGGGGCTTCCGTGAGGGTCACTCCACTATAGACCACTATTTTGCTCTATGGGCCATTATTCGAAAGGCCCTGGAGCAAAATCAAAGGGTGTGCTGTTGTTTCGTAGACTTCCGGACAGCCTTTGATTCTGTGGATAGGTATATCCTGTGGGGGAAACTTGCCGCTTGGGACCTCCCACCAAACCTCCTTGGTGCACTTCAATCCTTGCACTCCGGTAATTGGGCTCATGGGAGTTAGATAAGTCGGGTCGATTATCACAAAGAATCCCTATTGACAACGGCCTGCGTCAGGGGTGCGTTTTAGCACCCCTGCTTTTTAGCCTATTTTTGGCCGACGTTCCCACCTTTATCTCCCAATCTAAGTCTTTTCCCCAAAAAATTGGAAACCAGCATATCGTCTGACTGCTTTATGCAGACGATCTGGTATTACTGGATTATACCCCTATTGGTCTGCAGAGGAAACTAAATTCCCTGGCAACTTACAGCAAGCAGAACCAGCTCCATATTAATTTGGAAAAGACCAAGATCTTGATCTTCGGGAAAAAAGTAAAGAGTTTCACCTGGCATTTAGATACACGAGAGGTGGAGCAAGTTGATCAATATAAATACTTGGGCTTAACCTTTAGGAGGAATTTGAATTGGGGTACGCACTGGGATGGCATCAAGCAGAAGGCCCTATTGCAGGCCAGTTGTCTGTCAAGATTTAATAGTAGATTTGGGGGGCTATTCCATATTCCATTATTAAGGGCTTATGAAGGGAAGATACCTCCGCTAGGTCTGTATGGAGGAGAGGTTTTTTCCCTTGATCCTACTTATGAATGGGACAGATTAGAAGGGGCAGTGCTTAAAAGACTCCTATCACTCCCCCAAGGCACCATGGTTCAGGCCATAAGGAGAGAGTGCAACCTGGTCTCTTGGAACAAGGCCGCTTCTACTCGGGCTCTAAGATACTTTTTTGGAGGATGATGAGGTGGTTAAAGTCTCCAAATTATGCTGGGAAGAGATCCGAAGTAGTGAAAGGATGTGGGCAAAGGCCGTAAGAACCAGACTAATTGCACTTAGGAACCTCAATTCAGTTAGTGGTACAATTGCATCTTGGTTCCCCTTTCCAGGCAAGCATGCATTGAGAGAATCTGTTGCTAAGGTGTCTGAATCAATTGACCAATTGTATCTAAGGAAGAAATCATCTATCAGCTTTTCAATCTCTACACTGGGCCAGGATAACATTTTTTCTTATTTATCGCAGTTACCAGACCCAGGATTGAGAAATGAAATATTAAGGCTTAGGGTGGGATGCAATCCAATCTATTCATCCCGGCCACACAGGATCAGGATGCAGAATAATAGTGGTCTTTGCCCCTGCCCCTTGAAAGTTAAATTCTCCCTTACGCATATTCTTATGGACTGCGTCTTTTATCTTGCAAATCGAATTAAGTTTTTAAGACCTTTGTTTTTTAATATGATGCTCTCCATAGGAGGAAAGCTGTGGAGCTATTATCAGAAATGCGCTATTTAGATGTGGCAGTTGGAATTGCTTGGTTTTTACAATTTGTTATACAGAATTTTAATGATGAAATGTAGTGGGTAGGGGGTGTCGGGTAGTTAGAAGGGGGTTCTTTTAATGATTTTAATTGTTAATTGAGTTTTTAGAATGTTTTATGGACAATTGTCTAAATAAACATGTTTCATACCTACCTACCTTCTTGCCCCTCATCATCTAACACTTGTGGGAGTTGCTTCAGGTTACACTTAAATCTTCACCTCACCCAGGTATTTTTTTCCACTCTTCGACTCTTCATGGGTGCCATGTTGGATTCTGTATTGCCATGACCATGTGCCATTCGTAGTGACTTCTGGCCAACTCTGTTTTCTTCCTGACGGGTTCCCCGCCGCCTCCATTTCTTTCCATTTGCCAGGAGCCACAGACCTTCTATGGGCTTCATGCTCTCCTCTGCTGTATCACCTGGTGCTCAACCCAGCACTCTCCAGACCATTAATCTCAACTAAGGCTATGGTGCCCCTCATTCCTTGAACGTTTTGTCCTCTTTCTCTTCTTGTCATTGGCTGGGTTTGGACAACTTTGGGTAAGGATCGGTGGTGCTCCTGCTCACACGGATTTCAATTTGGGTTCAGGATGCCTGCAGCCTTTCAGGGGTGTCATACATATGTTTCGATGGGTCATAAAATAGAAGACTGGAGACAGAATCTGGGAGCCCCGATGAAAGCACAGGGATTCATGCCCTGCTAACCATCTTGGTTGGACACCCCTCCCGTTCTCTAGTTTTACTTTTTGAAGATATGTGTGCTTGTACTAAGAACAAGACTTGTACGTTTACCTTGTGCTGGAGTAAAGGAGGAAGACTGAGAAAGATGACAGGTGGTAGGAGACAGAAAGCAGAAGAAGAAAGAAGGAAAGAGGCATTGTATGGCATATTATTAACTCCAGTGTCTCTTCTCCAGCATCAGTATTAAGAAAAATGCAGACAGTGCCAGAGTAGCTATGTGTGGTAGACACAAAGAGAAGAATGTTCACTTATCTGGTCCCTGAGAAACTCATATGACTGGGGAAGAGAGTCAAATGCAATGTAGACACCCTCCAGGCTACCGGTTTTAAAGAGCATAGCTGCTACGCCACCCCAGGTACTGAGTGACCTATTCAGCCACTTTTCTCATTAAAACCAACAATACACGTACTACCTTTTAATATTGCAAGCATGAGATCGAAATCCAGACTATACAATATGTTGCTGGGTAAAATGTCAGTTGGATTTTTTTTAAATAATGCAGCATAAAAAGTGCACAAAAATCTGTTTTATTGTAATAGTGTGCCAGACAATGTCCTGTTGCTAAGCAAACTTGTTAAAGTATCAATTTAAGTACCAGTGCATTCTGTATAAGATCAATTCAGCCTTACATCTATCTGAGGAAAATAAAAATGACAGTTAATTAGAGGCAACTAATTATGCAAGTGCAGTTAACAAATGCAGACAATCACTCACTAATTTACACTGAGCACTCTACTGTTGAATGATGTTGATCTATAAATTGTGTGCATGCTAAAACAAGCAAAATATACTAACACGTGTTTCATGTTAAGTGTATTTTTATAGTGCATATCTACTGTTGGTATGGTCCTGATATGCTTTTAGAATTAAGGACTTTAGCTGACCGGAATCAAAGTGGTCTGTTAATATTGTATTTGGTTGTGTTTTGTCATTGTTTAGTGGCTAGTCCAACTGAATATAAGCTAGTGAGTTTGGAGTTGAAGACTATATTTTGAAGCATTGTATTTGAAATGGCTAGTTTGTTCCTAACATGGATCTGTGTGGAGCATTATGTGAATAGATGTGTGTGCCGAAGGTTGTCTATTGCCTTGGTGGCTTTTTGGTGTAGTTACATCTTTGCCTATTTTGTGATCTGATGACATTCAATTCATATGTGGGTTTGATATGTTTAAGTTAACTTCGTCAGGGTTGTGAGTTTGTAGATTGATGAAAGGATATGGATGTGTAAGTGCAACTGCAATTAGTGTTCTATTGAGGTGTGAAATGCTTTACAAGGTATATATTTTGGAGTAATGTTGTGCAAATGGAGGGGCTATGGAAATATGAAGTATGGCTATAGCTTGATATTTATGTGCCATTGAGGTAGCAAATGCTTAGCTGACTAGTTGGCTTGAAGCACAAGGTGGTACCATTAGTGGTGTAAAGTGATGTGCAAGTGTAACTTAATGTACACAGATTGTAAAGGGAATGCACCAATCAGTGAAGGAATCATAACTTAGCTAAGGAAAGATACTGGAAATGGCTTGCAATTCAGTTTTGGAGACAAGTGATGACTTTATAGGCAGCTAATTCATTGGTGTTTTGCAGCAGCTTTTGGACTCCTGTGCACTCACTCCTCATAGTGCTAGTTCTCTGCCCCCAGCAAAACATGGACAGTTCCAGGTTCCTTCACTTGTCGCGGCTTTTCTGGAAGACTCTTCAAAGAAACACAGTGCTGATGAAGAAGATGCATATCGTTAAAGTTAAGATGTACCCACCATAGGTGTAGAATGGCTGAATTCATGGCAGGACAATAGAATATTAAAATATTATGCCTTTAAAATCCAATGAATCCTGGTGGAACTAAGTTATAGAGTACATGGTTAATCTGAAATTCCTGCTTGGACCCAGCCCTCATGTAGGTATGAGACCCCTGCTGTGATGGTTGCCACCCAAAGTGCTCCTTCACTCTGTTAAGATTTTAAAAGTTCACTGTGTTGTTGCTGGGTGTCACAGTGATCCTCATCATATGTTGTATTATCAGAAATTACCAACTTTTGTGTTGTTTACCCTACAGAGTTTTGCCTTGATTGTTTTTGATGGCTGCAGAGCTCTGTGCACTTTGCCCCTGCTAACCAGAGGTAAAGAGCATGTGCTATCCCTTTCAACATGATTAAGTTGGCATACCCCTGATTGACATATTTAACTTACCTATAAGTCCCTAGTATACGGTACAAAAGTATACCCAAGGCCTGTAAGTTAGATGTCACAAGTGGGCTATTGTGCCATCCACTATAGTGGCTGCGTCAGCATGACTTAAGGCCCACCACATGTAGCATGAATGTGCAGTTTAAACTGTAAATTCGGAATATATACCATAACATCGCATGCGTTTACAACGCATGCGATTACAACGTTCTGGACTTAGGAATAGTATAATTTACTATTCCTACTCCAGTGTGTGCAACAGTAGGGAAGGTGTTGGAATAGTAAATTACACTATTCCTTAGTTTAGAGTGCCATCTAGAGCAAGTCGTTGTAACGACTTGCGTTGTAATGTACTGCGATGTAACAACGCGGTCGTTAAAGGTAACGCGATGTAATGACCGCGTTGTTAAGGTTGTTTCCCGTAAATTCGACCTGTCAAAATAACCACTTTATGATAGACCTGATTCGTATTTTCAAATATTAACTCTTTTGGTGAGAGTGTTGGCTAATGTCCGACACCTGCACCCCCCCCTCCCCAGGTTTTCTGTCAGCCACTGGCCGACACTGGGGAGGGTTAGAAAGGCCAGAGGGTTTCCTTTTTTCCCCCCAAAGCCCTGGCTGCTCAGGAAGAGCTACCCGAGCAGCCAGAACTTCTTTTTTAGTTCGTAATGAAGATCAGCGCGCACGCGTGTTGACGTCATAACATGTCAAAAGTGTAAGTAGAATGAGCCAAAGGGCTTGTTTCACTTTCACTGGATCAGTGCTCAGGGGCATATCTCAGCTCCCTGAGCACTGATTCTTTTGGGAGAGGTATCATTGGAAAGGGGAAAATCTCCTCTTTAAAGTGGTACCTCCGCCCAGTGGATCCCTGCCTGGGGATCACCACAGGAGAGCAATCCCCAAACAGGGATCCACCCACTAGCCCCCAGGGATAGAAGGAGTGGCCCCTTAGGCAAGGGCTTGTGCTACCCCAAACCCCCTCCAAACTTTCAGTCTTTTTGCCCCCCCTGTGGGGCATATGGGGGCAATTACCCCTGATCTGCCCCCCTGGGGGCAGAAAGCCCAATAGACACCAGGGATTTTCATTACAAAAATATAGGGGTGGGGGCTGCCCACCAGGACAATATACATGGAACATTTGTGCTGCCCCGCCCCCACGGGGCAGATGGGGTGATTATCCCCAATCTGCTCCTGGGGGGGGCAGAAAGCCTACTAGACACCAGGTTATTTTTTAAAATAAAAATCTAGTGGTTTCAGACTGCCCATGGGCATGGCCATGCCCCTACCCCTAAAAAAAGGTACACAGTCATCATTACCCCAGATCTGCCCCCCCCAAAGAGTCCACTAGACACCAGGTTATTTAAAAAAAATAAAAATATAGCAGTGGGGGGCTGCCCACAATGGGCATGCTCCCAAAAAATAAAGGTAGACAGTTTTTCTTTCTCTCCTGGGGGGCAGATGGGGGTGAAGAACCCCAATCTACCGCCCCCCCGGGTGGCAGGGCGCAAAGCCCACTAGTCACCAGGGAATTTTTCAATAAACATTTAGCGGTGGGGGCTGCCACGAGGTCATGGCCATGCCCTAATAGACATGGCAAGAGTCTTTCTGTCCCCCAGGAGGGTGGATGGGGTTTATTAACCCAATATTTCTCCAGAGGTACAGAAAGCCCACTAGAGACCAAGGAGAAAAAATAGGTTTGGGGGCAGACCACCATGGACATGGCGATGCCCCCGACTCCAAAAAGGGCTCAATAGTCCCCCCCCCCAGGAGGTGGATGGGTGCAATTATCCCCAATTTGCTTCCCCCATAGGGCAGAAAGACCTCTAAGCAAGAGGGACTGCATATATGCAGAATTGTTTTAGGGGGAGTGGAGCTCTTGGGCATGGACCTGTGCTCTCCCCACCCCAGGGGTCAATAGACTTTCTAGCAGCATTCACCCCTAATCTGTCCACTAGGCAGAAAGCACAGTCAACAACAGGGATTTCAAAATTGTGCCAAAACAGACAAAAGGAGGTGGTGACCTACCTGGGCATTGAACCACACCCCTACCCCAGAAGGGACAATTGTGTCTTTCTGCCCCCAGGATCAGATAGGAAGTTTGTCCCAATTGGGAGGTTGCCCCAAGCCACTGGACTGCAGGCATTTTGCATTTGGGTCTAAAGAAAGGGGCGTAGGCAATGCACTCTGGCATTGACCACACCCCCACCCCAAAAGGGACAAACCAATCTTCCTGTCCCTCCCTCAGGGGTAGACTCTGAGTTTGCCCCCTATTTGCCTCTATGGGGGGGAGCAGAAAGTCCCTTAGGCACTAGGGAATTCAAAATGGCACCAAAACATATGCAAGGGGAGAGACCTTTTCTGGGAGAAAAATCCAAAATTCTCCAAGTCGGAGCTTTGCCACCAAAAGTCAATAGCTTCAAAGAGACCTTGTTCAACATCTTTCTGTTGACGTGGAGCCCTCTTACGCCACAGCCTGCTGCCTTGCCTCATTGACAATTTTTGACTTCCATTTTAGAGACCAAGTCCAAAGGTTAAACTTCTGACCTGGTTTCTGTATCTGACCCACACTTATCATCATGGTCAGCCTTAATTTGTGCCTAGGACCCGGAAAAGCACAAACAGATTACTGCAGTTGGTGCTTAATGTTTTTTGTCACTAATTTGAACCTTAAACTATAAAAAATCATAACTCTGATTTCCCTTATTGAATATGTGTACTTTTGGTGTCATTGTATTTATTAAAAATGTATTCTACTTTTTAAAATTGGTTTGCGATCTTTCTTCTGTTGCGTTTTGACTATATTATGTTCCCAAGCCCTAAAAACTCTCTATGAATCCTTGAAAGAAGTACCCAGAAACCAAGAGAAAATAAAATTCTTACGAAAGATATATAAAGATTCTAGGAAGCAGAGGGAAAAAGAATTAAGAGAAGAGGCCTGGGAAGAACTGGAAAGGGCTGCCATTACTACGAATAGCAGGGACTTGTGGAGGGCGGTAAACAAACCTTATTTTAAGGATGCCACTGATCCAACCCTAGAATCCCATGTGGGTGAGGATGCCTGGGTGGCTCATTTTGAGAAAATCTTTGGGTCAGGGGTAACCCAGATGGCGGAGCATCCCCCAGTCCTTCTTCCTCACACTGATTTTCTTGTATTTACCTTCCAGGAAATAATTAAAGGGCTGGATAGGTGCAGCAGGGCGAAGGCCCCAGGCCCTGACGGGGTCCCCATAGACCTATTTCTTGAAGATTATGTCTTATGGGCACGCGTATTACAGAATGTTTTTAATGCCATTGCCAAAGATGGTCCTTTGGCATCATGGGGTACAAGTGTTATCGTTCCTATTTTTAAAAAGGGAGCCAAAAGCGAGCCAGGGAATTATAGGCCAATTATCCCTCCTGGACAGCACCTCAAAGTTAATGGGGCGGCTAATACTACATTGGCTGGAAGAATGGGCAAACGACAAAAATATACTGATCCCAGCCCAATATGGATTCCAACGGGGCAGGGGTACCATTGACCAGTGCCTGAACTTAAGCCTTATAGTTGAAAAATATATCAGGGCTAGAGGTGAGTCGATCTACATGGCCTTCATGGATCTCTCAGCCGCATTTGACTGTGTAAATCATAGTAGGCTGTGGGAGATAATGGAGGCCATGGGGGTGGACCCTCCAATACCCTCCAATACTCCTGTTCATTAGACAGCTCTACTCCCAGACTACCGCCTCAGTGCGGTATGGTAAGGATGGGGCTTGTACTTTTAAGATTCTTCGTGGAGTTAGGCAAGGGTGCGTTCTCGCCCCTTTCCTTTTCTTCTTATATACGAATGGGGTAGGAGCGGCACTGGCAGGTATAGCTCAGGACACCCCAAAGTTCGGGTCACGAACACTGCCTCTCCTTGCTTATGCAGACAATACGGTCTTAGTGTCCAGAACGGGGAGGGCGTTGCAACACATGCTAACAGCTTATACCTCGTTTATCTTAATAGCCAGGCAAGCAGGGCGAGGTAAAATCCCATTCTTCTACTTAGGGGCTCGCAAACTGGAGACAGTTGATTCCTTCCCCTGCTTGGATGTCGTATTTGATAAGCACCATACTTGGGCACCTATGATTAAAAACAGGGGGCTGGCAATGGAAAAAAGCCTGGCAGGTATTATTAGATTTTCTAAAAGATTGGGCTCTAAGCCTCTAAGAATTATAAAAAGTATCTACAAGGCAAAGACAGTATCCCTGACTACTTATGGAGCGGGGGTGTGGGGTACTTCTAATATTGCCCATGTGCAGACTATTGAAGATAAATTTCTGAAATGGCTAATTGCCTTACCGGTCTCATGTCCCAATTTTAACTGCCGTGCGGAATTGGATTTTCCGTTCATCAGCGATCAGATAAGACTAGCCCCTTTAGTGCTATGGCACTCAATCTGGAGGAAGAACACGCTCCCCCTAACACAACACATCATAAAGGACTGCCTCGAGCTGGATAACGTGCACAAAGTAAGATGGTTGGGCTATGTAAGATCGACTCTGACTAGACTGGGCATGGAGGACCTGTATAAAAATCCAGGCAATTGTCTCCAAATCACAAAGACAATTTTAAAAGAAAAATGTCTGGCTCACATAGCCCTCGAGTGTACAGAGATACACAAAGATAAGCCATTAGTCAGGACATATATGAGTCTCGCACCCCTACTAGAGTCTGACTATCATTACTTAGAGGAGATTTTAAATCTAAAACACAGATACATACTAGTAAGATTCCTTTTAAATCTGTTCCCACTATTGGTTGGGTATCCAGCGGGAAAATATAAGATCAGTGACCTTTCTCCTTGCCCATGTGACGGAATTTCAGATCAATCCGACTTACACATTATTTTATTCTGTCATCTGTACAAAGAGGAACGAGTGAGATATTTATTACCAGTTTTGAAACAGTACAATTTTAGGCAATGTAGAGTGGCCCTTATCTATCTCAAAAAACTTGGCGATCCTTTTATTAGCTACATAATGGCAAATTTCCTCTGGGCCTGTGTAATGAAAAGAAAGTTTTTTAACTAATCTAAAAATCGGGATATATCTGTAATTTTAATGTATTTACTGGAGTTCTGATTAATTTTATTTTTGTTAATGTTGTCTGTGCTTTTATGATCTTTGTTTGTATTTAAGATCGAATAAAGCTTTTATGATGATGATGACTATATTATTATTTAGGGACTGCATAAATTATTCACACCTTTCCTCTAACTTAAGCCTGTCTGCTATTTGCCATAGCTAACATGGGGTTGATTTCAAGGTAATTTGTAGACTTTAGTGATTCACCCTAACAATGTTTGTGGTAATTACTTGAGGTGGGTACCTACCCCACTCAACTAATAGCCCAATTCTTTACATTTATGTTCGGTGGTGGGATTCAGGAATCGTGTTTTTCAGTACCACTCTGTGATTTAAGTTAAAATTTAAAATCCATTTTGTAATCATACATCAAAATCAACTTTTATTTTTCAAATTTACTTTTGATTTGTAATTGGCAATATTTTTTTTTTACTTTTTTCTAGGTATCATTCCTACCCTCTACGTTTTGCACCTGTGATTTTTGCAAGTGAGTCCAAGCAGCATTGACAGCATCATCATGGTAGATCTGAGACAGATGTGCAGAGAGACGGCTGAATCTGGCAAAGAAATCTAAGATGGGGACTATCAGATTGCCCTCAGAGCATGGAGTAGGAATGCCTGCTACAGTCCAGCGCAAAGTAGCAAGAGAATGGTGATCCAGAGGAACAGGAAGAGATGGAGGAGGAAGAAAATGGTGTTGTAGAGGCCCCAGGGCCTGAGGAGGAAGTGCTTTCAAGAGGTAGGTCACCTGCATTGTCCCAGGGTAGGGAGCAGTGTGTTCCTCTCACAGTATGTCCCAGTCAGCGATAGAGGGCAGACAAGCAGAAAGGAACTTGTATTTACAACTGGATACCCTTTCCTTGGGAAAAAAAGAGATAGTACTGAAGGAGAAGATGGCTGTGTTGGCCCATAACACCATACCAGAGGCCAACAAGAATTGGATTCCAGGTCCCAAAAGGCTTCTGAGTCCAGAGAAGATGGTGGCAGTGACAGTGAAGTGCCTTTGAGATGTAAAAGAGTCCACATTCCCAAAGAACTGGTGCCCAGCTAAGTGGTGAGGGATGACATTGATAAGTGGTTTGCAGCATATAAGGTGACCCTAGGTATGCATCGAGTCCCTTCAGAGGACTGGGTACTCTGTGGAAGCATGTGCAAATTGGCTGGGAGGGATATCCTATTCACCTAGAGGTAGTTGACCAGATGAGATACAGTCCCATGAAGAAAGCCCTTTTTGTAAGTTTGGCTTGACCCCTGAGAAGTATTGCCTGAGGTTCAGGGATAGCCAGAAGCAGTCACTTCAGTCATGGGTACACTTTGTGGATTCATCAAGTAAGGCACTGGATGGTTGGAAAAATGACAGCAAGGTGAATGATTATGATGGGCTATACAATTTGGTTTTGAGAGAGCACATCTTGAGTAATAGCTTTACAGAGTTGTGCCAGCACTTGGGAGACAACAGGCTCACTGTGCCCAGAGAGCTTAGGAAAGAAGCTGACCTCTGAATCAACACCAGAGTGTCTTAAAGGGTACCTGGGGTACCAACAGAAAGGTGGACCGGGTTCCCCTAAAAAGAAGGATGGAGGAACATTGAAAAACAAAGGGAGTTCTCTAAAGGCCCCAAAAGAATTTCCAGGGAAAAGAATCCCATTCATCTTCTGACTACAAGAAGTGGGGTGGGATAGTGGTAAGAAAACTCAAGTGCCTTTCCTGCCCAGTTACTTTGATTAGTTCCAGTCAGGGCACAAGAGAAGAGATGCCATCTACTCTAAAAAGAAACAGTTTCCCACTGGTGAGCCAACACTGGGTATTACCGGGTTAGTGCAAGGAAAGGAGGTCTCACAGGTTATTTTGGGAGGTAGTCCAGAGGTTACCCTAGTGTCCTTGGATGACAGATGGTGTGTCCAGCTCACATGCCTGACAACACTAAGAAGTACAGTGGATCCCAATCAATGGGCAGGGGGTGGATGCACTGAAAGACACAGAAGTCAGCATGGCTACTGTGAGTTGTCATTTGGTGTCTTCAGAGCAGGTTATCCCTGATGTAGTCCTACAGGTTGTGGGAGCAGACAACAAGGAAAGCACTATCCTGTGGTCTTGGTGCACCTAGAATGGGTTGGGGTCTCTCTGTTGCAGAGAGGAAGTGTGAGTCCAGCCATTCCTATAAAATACTGTCTGCTGGGAAATTTCCAGGGGCACGCCATCTGGAAGGAGGTTGAGGTCAAGTCACATCTGGAGATGTTGGGATTGCCTGAGTGAGTGCTTATGGCTATGGCCACGGAAGCCCTTCAGGGGTGTCAGAAGGATCTGGAGACTGAAACAGCAGCCCAGGTGTCTGCCAGGAAGACAACGGGCAGCGGGAATGGGAAACCTGCCCCAGAAGTTCCTACAGTCCAAGAAGAAGCTGATCCAGAAGCCTAGAGGGAAGATATTGCTGCCCTGGAAGACCTGCCTGAGCTAGATGGGTGGCAAGCTGCAGGAGGACCATTCCAGGGAGAGTTCTGCAAGACACAGAAGGAGTACCCCACTGTTAGGGGCCTATTGTGGCAGACTAAGCCCAGATCAATGGTGGTACCTCTGGTGATCGCCATATTTATTGGGAGAATGGTCTCCTGTATAGTGGCCTTAATGTCCCTGAGCCTGGGTAAACCAGAGTGTTGGTGGTCGTCCCGTGCTGTAGGGCATTCCTACTGGAGTTGGCTTATGACATCCACCTAGCAGGACATCTGGGGCAGGCAAAAACGTTTGACCACCTAGTCATGCACTTATATTGGCCCCAGATGAGGACTAAATCAGATGCATTATATAGGTCCTATGTCACATGCCAGGCCAGTGCTAAGTCAGTGGCAAAACGTAAGGCTCCCCTGCATCCTTTCCCTGTGGTGGGAGCACGTTAATATAGGGTGGGTGTAGATATCGTTGAGCCTCTGGATCATAGTATAGCCTTATGGGACAGATTTATCCTGGTCTTGATGGATCATGCCACTCCGTACCCTGAAGCCATAACCCTGAGGTCAGTGCCTGCACCTCTTGTGGCCAGGGCACTGATGGGGATCTTACCCTGCATGGGTTCCCCGAAGGAGGTTGTGTCCGACAGGGGCACCAGTGTCATGTCTGCTTAAATGATGGCCATGTGGGATGATTGTGTGGTAACCTACAAGTTCTCCACACCATATCCACCACCAAGAGATCCAACAAGATCCTCAAAGGCATGGTTATGGACCTGTTAAAGCCTCTGAGACGTAAGTGGGATGTCCTGTTACCATGCCGTCTCTTTGCCTACAGGGAAGTGCTACAAAAGGGAGTAGGCATCAACCCCTTTAAGATTCAGTTTGGCCACCCTGTTAGAGGACTTTTAGACTTGTGAAGGATGGGGGGCAGAAAGTTCACAAAAAACCACACAAGATGTTGTTGACTAGATGTTAACCCTTAAAGTCAAGATAGGGCAATACCTGAAGGAGGCCACTGAGAATTCCGAGGCAAGCCATGAAATGCTGAATCCCAACTAAATTCCATCTCCTGTAACTATAGTTATAGTCCTATCCTATAAGCTTACTATCCACTATAACTGAATGCAGCAAGAATGTGTGCCATTAGGTGTATAACTTATACAAAGGCCACCTGAGGAAATGTGTCTGATGGTGCTGGTACCATGGCACTAGGACAAAGAATAGCTACTTACCTGAGGCTTTCTGGCTCAACACCAACCTTTGCACTTTCTGCAAAGGCTCTGAATCTACCATACAGACTGAAGAGCCAATTTCGAGTTTGGTGGAGAGGGTATTCCATCACAACAGTGACAGAGTCCCCTCTCCGCCAAACTGAAGTTCTGACTGCCTCATTTAGAGATGGACGGACCTGCATTATGTTGACTACTACTCCGTCTTCTCCGCCGACATAAACCTCTGACAGCCCGATGGAGTAATAACCATTGGAGGTTTGGTCATGTGTCCACCCACCTGATTTAGAGAAGGCAAACACAGTTCTCACTGTCTATTACCGCCGGATAACTGGCAGTAAGGGTCAGTGAAAACTGGAAAATGACCCCTTCTTGGGCACTGTTTTTTTTTATTTTCCAAAACAAAAACCCGCTCTGGATTTTTATTTTGGAGAATAAAAAAAATTGTTAGTTTTCAGTGTGGCTCAGTCATGTTGATGGAGCCGTCCCCAGACCTGCCAACTCACATGGTGCCACCGTGTGACAAACGATATCGGCTCCCTTCACATGGTCACCCGGTGAGGAGCCGATATCACACAGTGACAAGGAAAATGTGCTAAACACCACTGCCAACAGTGGATTATCAGCCTGTTTTCGGAGGCTTTGAAATGCCGACATCCATTAATGGATTTGAAAACCCCCCAGCACATCAGCACCAGCCTCAACAAGCTTTTTGGGGGGGAGGAGGGGGTTTGAAAGAGGAGCGGGGGCAAAAGTGCCTCTTATGTACTTCTCGGCATAAGGACCCCGCTCCCTCCAAGGCCCCACTCCCTTCTCACAGGGTGTATTTTTTGTTGCAGTTGGCAGGTCAGAGTCCATAAAATTTACAATGCATTGCCAGGAACTACAGTGATGGTAGTTCCTGACAATGCTAGAGATGACACTGGGTTGGCAGACATCTCAGAATTTGGCAGGCGGGGATTCTGTCAGAGTGACGGAGTAAAAACCCATCCGCCAAACTCTACATTGGCCCATAACTCTGCACCTTTACCTAATGTAATGTAAGTTTCTTTCAAAAGGATGTATTGCAATCTCTGGTTTCACGCAAAGTACTCCCCTACCATTGTGGTGAGATTTGCGCTAAGTGAGAAATAACTGAATGCATGCTTATAACTCGGGCGATAAATGTTTGAGTGAGAGAGACATTAACACCATGACACACAAACTGAAGCTGAGAAGAAATCTGTGAGGACCAAAAGCCATCCTATTTAACTAACCATTTTAGACATTTAAGAATGTTAAAAATAAATACAGTAAGTGCAGTTTGATGAACGTTTATAATATTTTTCGATGTTGGTGTAAAAACACGACATTTGAAAAACCTTTTGCAGATTTTAACTTATTTTTCCACACATTTGGACTGCTTCTAATGATAAATGCAGTCACTTCCACTGAATATTTTGGGGGGTTGTATATCAGCCGATCATGCACAAAAACATTGTTCTACAAAATATCGTTGCCAGAGCATTTCCTTACAAAATATTGTGAAGGTAAGTATATATACTATAAATATTTACCACTCTTAACTCCGTATCTACGTACCTTTAAGCTATATATATCATAAACGTATATAGATGTGCAGTTAAGTATAGTAAATCTGTACTTACCAAAATATAACTACTTCATGATGTTTTTGAAGTCGATATTCTAGCCATAATTTTTTTGCAGCAATATATTAAGGACTAAATATTCTGGTAGTATCCTTTGAAGTGGATTACAAAATTCTCTCTTAAGACAGCAATGCTTTAAAAAAAACCCTAACTGTGAGCTTTCCCTGAAAAAAAAATATTTCGATATACGTGCACATGTATGTAAAATAAACAATATAGAATGGTGGTATTCCATGGTGATATGAGCATTGATGAATTGAAATATTTATTTTTTCAAATTTATGTTGATTCATAGTGTCATGTGAATTATTCTCATTGGCAGGATTCTGCTGACTGCAATGCACATACTGTTTACTACGCAGATCATTGCACTTTTTACAAATGAAACATAAATCACCATCTTTACGCTTATAATAAAGTAATGGGTATAACATAAATAACAAGCTAGTCCTGAATGAATTGTGCCTCCATAATTCAATCCGCAGGTTTGGCTTCCATTTCTTTTCCTGTACATTATAATGTGTTGGTAGGGTCCGATGCTTGAATTACTGCCTTGCATTCAATCAGAAGTGTGCATGATTACATGTGTAAATAAAAGTGTTAATGCAAACATTTCATTTATAATGAAAAGGGCAACTGTTTATTTTGCCTTCCCGTCACAAGATTGAACAGGATTGTGATCAGGTTGTACTTTCAAAAATACATTTTTAATATTTGTTCAGCCCATAAAACATGATAGGTACTTGAGAACCACGCAACTGCAACATAGAGTGTTAAGAACATCGCCCCATTAAAAACCCTTATCCCCACAGAATAGGTCAAAACAAAATAGAGCAAAGCAGACGTGTGGTATTGTGAAATAAACTGTAAATAAAAGAGAAATTAAATAAACAAATATGCAGGAAAAGAAGTAGCGGCTCGCATAGGGCGTGCTGCGGGGCGGTGGGGCGGGGCGGGGAAGGGGCAGGGTGGGGGGGTAGTAAACTCAGACATACGACGGAACGGAGGAACGTAATAATTACTTTCCTCCGTTCCGTCGTATGTCCGAGATTACTACCCCCCACCCTGCCCCTCCCCCGCCCCGCAGCACGCCCTATGCGAGCCGCCACTGAGGAAAAGGGCAACTTGGATTAAGAAGATGCCAAAATAAAGCAAGGTATGCAAGGCTGTAGTAAAAATTGGGAACAAACTGTATAAATTCAAATAATCTCAGAGAAGATAAAAAGGACTTTAAACCTTATTGCAAAGAAGAACCATAAAATGTTTGTTGGGACTAACCCCGGGCGTAGTGAGCGTAGCGGGGCTACGCGGAGGTCCACGGAGTTGAAAAGAAAGTCCGTGGAACTCCGCTCCGCTACGCACACCCGCCTCCACCTCCCCATTATAAAAAGTAAATAAACATTATTAAAAAATAAATTTAAAACCATTTGCCTGGCATGCGGCGTCCCCGGGCTGCCCTCCTCCTCTTCTTCGCTGTCTCGCTAATCCTTGTGAGAACTGCGCATACGCGCGCGCCCGCGCATGCGCATTTCGTGCGAGAACTTGACCCGAAGGTATCGGGTATCAGAGAGATTTACATGAGCACCAGTTGCGTTACATGAGGACACATTCATTTTTGTTAGGCACTGGGAGATTCAGTGATTTGCCCAGAATCACAGGATGTTCAGCGTCATTGCCGAGACTCGAACCCAGTTCCCCAGATTCGAGGTCGACCACCCTAGCCGTTAGGCCAACTCCTCTCCCTTAGGTGAGGTTATACACAGTGCATTGCAGGGGCGTAAGTTATAGGTAGCTCAGTTAACTATAACTGCCAAATTTCACAGGTTTTGTACGAGTGCTAAATTTTAAATATTATTTCCTGACTATGACTTCCCTGTAACCTTTGGTTTTTTAAGTAAATTTCTATGGTTTATTAGCTAGTAGTCGTGTTTGCAGAGTGGTGGAGAAAGGGGGTGTGACCTCCATCCAGATCTCAGGAATCCTGCTGTGTGGGACTTACTGGAGGTAACAGGAGGGCTTCTTGACCCCAAGAACACTCAGCATCCAAAAGGACTTCATTCCCCAAGCAGTAGTGCACCAAGAGTCGTATTTGCAGAGTGGTAGAGAAAGGGGGCGGGCCTCCAACCAGCTCTCAGCAAACGTGATGTGTGTGACTTACTGGAGGTAACAGGATGGGTTCTTGGCCCTCAAGGACCCTCAGAAGCCAAGGGGACTTCATCCCCCAACCAGTAGTGCACCAGAAGGCACGTTTGCAGAGTGGTGGAGAAAGGGGACATGGCCTCCAATACCCTCTCATCAATCCTGCTGTTTGGGACTTACTGGAGGTAACAGGAGGGCTTGTTGGCCCCGAAGAACCCTCAGCATCCAAAGGGAGTTCATCCCCCAACTAGTAGTACCCCAGGAGGCCCCTGTGCAGAGTGGTTTAGAAAAGGGGTGGGGCGTTCGATGACATCTCAGCTATTCTCAGCAAGCTCGATTCTGACCTTTATTCTGCCTCGTGCTGCTCGTTTCTGACTTTTATTCTGCCTCTTTCTGCTTAATTTTATTTTTGTTAATGTTGTCTGTGCTTTTATGATCTTTGTTTGTATTTAAGATCGAATAAAGCTTTTATGATGATGATGACTATATTATTATTTAGGGACTGCATAAATTATTCACACCTTTCCTCTAACTTAAGCCTGTCTGCTCTTTGCCATAGCTAACATGGGGTTGATTTCAAGGTAATTTGTAGACTTTAGTGATTCACCCTAACAACCTTTATTTTGTCTCTTTCTGCTCATTTCTGACCTTTATTCTGCCTCTTGCTGGTCATTTCTGACCTCTATTTTGCGTCTTTATGCTAGTTTCTGACCTTTATTCTGCCCTTTTCTGCTAGTTTCTGACCTTGCCTCTTGCTGCTCATTTCTGTCCTTTATTTTCCCTCTTTCTGCTTGTTTATGACCTATATTTTATGTCTTGCAGTTTGTTTCTGACCTTTATTTTGCCTCTTTCTGCTTTTTGCTGGCCCTTATTCTGCCTCTTGCTGCTCATTTCCAACCTTTATTGTGCCTCTTGCTGCTCATTTCTGACCTCTATTCTCCCTCTTTCTGCTCATTTCTGACTTCTATTTAGCCTCTTGCTGCTTGTTTCTGACCTTTATTCTGCCTTCTTGTGCTCCTTTCTCACCTTTATTTAGCCTCTTTCTGCTCATTTCTCACCTTTATTCTGCCTCTTGCTGCTCATTTCTAACCTTTATTCTGCCTCTTTCTGCTCATTTCTCACCTTTATCTTGCCTCTTTCTGACCTTTATTCTGCCTCTTTCTGCTAGCTTGTCACCTCTATTCTGCCTCTTGCGTCTCAATACGGACCTCTATTCTGCCTCTTCCTGCTTGTTTCTGACCTTTATTCTGCCTTTTTCTGTTTGTTACTGACCTCTGTTCTGCCTCTTGCTGCTCGTTCCTGACCTCTATTCTGCATATTTCTGCTAGTTTCCGACCTCTGTTCTAACTCTTGCTGCTCTTTTCTCACCTTTATTTGGCCTTTTTCTGCTCATTGCTGAAATTTATTCTCCCTATTTCTGACCTTTATTCTACCTCTTGCTGCTCATTTCTCACCTTTTTCTTGCTACTTTCTGACCTTTATTCTGCCTCTTTCTGCTTGTTTCTGACCATTATTATGCCTCTTTCTGTACACTGTGACCACGGAGGCAGCCTCAAGGCCCCGCGATCCCTGCCGGCTACTCACCTCCTGCTGGAGCTGGCACTGCTGTAACATTCAGGGGGCTGCTGAAAGGCAGCACCCTGTCTGTCAGAGCAATGTTTTAATCTGTTTCTCTGCATGTATATTTGCGTGCAGATAGACAGATGAAAACTCCTATTTCTGCAAGCCAGAGCTGTTTGACTTGCAGAAAGTTGAGTAATGTTTGCTTTTGCTTGTTGGCAGCTGTCAGCTCCTACCAAGCAAAAGCAAACAGCTATCTCCTGCAGGTGGGTACCTCAGGAGGTAGCAGGAGTTGGCCCTGGGGGTGGCAGTCCACAGGGCCATCTATGGCTCCTCAAGGGTGGGCATGCAGCACCCCCTGCAATGTTTGTTTTAGCCCCGGGGAGGTGGTGGTCCTTGGTGGCAAGTGGGCTAAGACGGACCACCTTCATTATTTAAATTTAGCCCTGGGGAGGTGGCGGTCCCTGGGGCATAGGAGCGCACGTGCACCCATACAAGTTAATGATTGCCCTGGGGAGGTGGTGGCCCCAGAGGTTGCAGGGGGCTGCTGGGGCCCCCCACATTGTTTTACATATGCCCCGGGGAGGTGGCAGTCCCCAGGGCTACAGGAGGGCCGTGTGGGCCCCCCTGCATTGATTTACATATGCCCATGGGAGGTGGGGCATACATAATAAAAAGTGCCCCAGGGAGGATGGTAGTCCCCAGGGCTTTCATAAGCCGTAGGAGGGGGAACCCATGAGCCCCCCTTTTTTATTATATGCCCTCTGGACCTGGCCCACCCAGGGGTTATTTAAAAGCAAGCTCAGGAGCCCATGCTTGCATTTTTTAAAAAACAGTTGCTGCAAATTCACGAATATAGCGATTTTGCAGCAATTTTTTAAAATGCTTTTTTGGCCTGTTTGGTATACCTACCCTGCCCACTTTTCTTGTTTTTTTACATTTTGTTTGTGACTCAGTTGGAGCAGAGTCCCGAGATGGCTGCCAACACTTCCTGGTTAAAGTGTTAAGCAGCCAATCAGAGCTCGTCATTTCCCTGCAAGAGCTCATCTTTGTTTGCAAAATATCCTCGAACACAGATATCAATACCTTTTTTTGAAAAAATTCTCAACAAATATTGAATGGATTTACACCAAATAACAAAAAGCACAATGTGCGTAACCAAATCTATCTTTCTACCAAATTTGGTGTAATTCTGTCCTTCAGTTCGGGCTGTAGTTGTGTTGACAGGGCCTCTGGGAATTAACATGGGAAACACACCTTTTTTTTTAACCCCATTTTTCTCAACCCCCCTTCACGAATCACCCCAAAACTTGCCATGTGCAACAAGAATCACTGGGCCATTTTTGGGAGGAAAATGTTGTGAAGATTTGTCAAACGGCACCAAAGTTATAGGCAAGTAAAAAAATGTGTTTCCTATGGAAACATGGTCCTAATTATTACTAGTAGGTAATATATATATATATATATATATATATATATATATATATATATATATATATATATATATATATTCAAAAACAATGCCCCTGCATTAAAAGACGCACTCCTCCAGCCAACATTTCCACCAAGGAACTTTATTATATCAAGAGCAGGCATTGCCGGTTTGACAGTTTCTATCCTTCTGCCTGACGCGTTTCAGTGCTACAAGCACTTTCCTCAGAGGCAATTTCAAAGCGTGCAATTTCTTCTCACCACAGTCCCCTGCGTTGTTTAAATGGCTTCCGGTGTGCCTTTTCACCCTTCAGATGCAATCCGATGCACGCTGGGACTCGTAGTGCTTTATGAAAATGTATTACCTTCCAGTAGGTTTGTCAGGCAGAAGGATAGAAACTGTCAAACCGGCAATGCCTGCTCTTGATATAATAAAGTTCCTTGGTGGAAATGTTGGCTGGAGGAGTGCGTCTTTTAATGCAGGGGCATTGTTTTTGAATATTTTACACATGGCGAGTCCCGCCGTGGAAAGTTCGCACCGCCCTGATAACAAGCAACAGGGATCGTTTCCCGAACCTTTCGGAGATTAAAGACGGCGCAGCCAGAAATCTAAATTTGGAGCAGGACTTACCGATTTGAAGCCCACTGGAGGGCTAACATTGGTCCTTACATTGTTTTAAAGCGTACAAACCTACTGGAAGGTAATACATTTTCATAAAGCACTACGAGTCCCAGCGTGCATCGGATTGTATCTGAAGGGTGAAAAGGCACACCGGAAGCCATTTAAACAACGCAGGGGACTGTGGTGAGAAGAAATTGCACGCTTTGAAATTGCCTCTGAGGAAAGTGCTTGTAGCACTGAAACGCGTCAGGCAGAAGGATAGAAACTGTCAAACCGGCAATGCCTGCTCTTGATATAATAAAGTTCCTTGGTGGAAATGTTGGCTGGAGGAGTGCGTCTTTTAATGCAGGGGCATTGTTTTTGAATATTTTACACACGGCGAGTCCCGCCGTGGAAAGTTCGCACCACCCTGATAACAAGCAACAGGGATCGTTTCCCGAACCTTTCGGAGATTAAAGACGGCGCAGCCAGAAATCTAAATTTGGAGCAGGACTTACCGATTTGAAGCCCACTGGAGGGCTAACATTGGTCCTTACATTGTTTTAAAGCGTACAAACCTACTGGAAGGTAATACATTTTCATAAAGCACTACGAGTCCCAGCGTGCATCGGATTGTATCTGAAGGGTGAAAAGGCACACCGGAAGCCATTTAAACAACGCAGGGGACTGTGGTGAGAAGAAATTGCATGCTTTGAAATTGCCTCTGAGGAAAGTGCTTGTAGCACTGAAACGCGTCAGGCAGAAGGATAGAAACTGTCAAACCGGCAATGCCTGCTCTTGATATAATAAAGTTCCTTGGTGGAAATGTTGGCTGGAGGAGTGCGTCTTTTAATGCAGGGGCATTGTTTTTGAATATATATATACCCTTAGGTTTTCAGCAGTCTGTCGAGTGCGTTCCAGAAATGCTTAAGGCGATTGTTTAATATATATATATATATATATATGTATATATATATTCACTGAAAAAAACAAAGGTTACAGGGACGTTATAGTTAGGCTGACATTTCACTCATACAAAACCAGTGAAATTCAGCAGTTATAATTAGCTGAGCTAACTATAACTTGCGCCCCCGCAATGCACTGCTTATGACCTCACATATTACATCACTCATGACATGTTCAGTGACATCACTCATGACATCCCTCATGACATCTCAAATGACATCACTGATGACAACATCCTGTGACTGTCTTTTTTAAATGCTTATGAGTGTTAAATATATATCCCAAGGTGTATTGATGAATCAGTGGGTGTATGAGTGCCTGTATGGATGATTCAGTGGGTGCGTGACTGACTGTATAAGTGAGTGATTAGGTGTCTCAATGAATGTATGGGTGAATGAGTAGATTTTGAGAATGTCTGTATCAGTCTGTCAGATGGCGTCTAAGTGGCTATATGGGTTAGTGAATGTGTATGTTAGTGGCTGTATGGGTGATTGATTGGTTGTCTGAGTACCTGTATGGGTGTATGAATCTCTATGTGGGTGGGTGAGAGGGTGTGTGACTGCCTGAATGGATGAGTGAGTGGGTTAGTTCCTGTATGAGTTAGTGAGTGCATAAGTGAGGGGCTGTTTAGGTGACTATGTGTATGGCTGTGTAGGTGAGTGAATGGATGTGTCACTGGTATATGGGTGAGTAACTGGATATGCGCAAGGCAGTATATATGAGTGTTGGAGTATATGAGTGACTGTATGTGTGAGTGAGGGATTGTGATAGTGGCTGTATGTGTGAGTGTGTGTTTGTATCAGTGTCTGTATAGGTGAGTGAGTATGTGTTAGTATCAGTATGAATAAGTGAGTGGGTGCGTGTATAACTGTATAGGTGAGTAAGTGGCTGTGTGATTGACTTTATAGGTGAGTGGGTAGGTGTGTGAGTAGCTCTATGAGTGACTGACAGTGTGTGACTGGCTGTATAGGTATATGAGTGGATATAATAGTGGCTGTATTAGTGAGTGAGTTGGTATATGAGTGGCTGTATAGGTGACTGAGTGGATGTGTGTGTAGATCTATGAATCAGTGAGTGGGTGTGTAAGTACTGGTATGGGTATGTCAATGGTTTTGAGAATATTAGTGGGGAAGTTGGAGTGGGTGTATGAAAGGTTATATAGGGGTGTGAGTGGGTGCGTCACAGATTCTGTGGATGATGTTATCAGTGATGTCATCTTTGATATCATTTGAGGTGTCATCAGTGATGTCACTGACCATATCATGAGTGATGTAATATGTGAGGTCCCGTTCGCAAGTTATACTTAGCTCAGCTAACTATAACTGCTGAATTTCACTGGTTTTGAATGAGTGAAATGTCAGCCTAACTATAAAGTCCCTGTAGTCGTTGTTTTTTTAGTGAATTTCTAAGGTTTTTTTTTAATCCTATTTCCTAACTATAACATCCCTGTAACCTTTGGTTTTTTCAGTGAATTTCGAAGGTTTTTTAAATGCTAATTCCTAACTATAACGTCACTGTAACTTTGGTTTTTCCCAGTGGATTTCTATATTTTTTTAACCAGTAGTCGAGTTTGCAGAGTGGTGGAGAAAGAGGGCAGGGCCTCCGATCAGCTCTCAGGAATTCTGCTGTGTAGGACTTATATGAGGAACCAGGAAGGCTTCTTGGCCCCCAAGGTTCATCAGGAGTAAAGTGGACTTCATCCCCCAATCAGTAGTGCGCCAGGAGCCACGTTTGCAGAGTGGTGGAGAAAGGGGGGTAGGCTTCGAAGACCTCTTAGGAATCCCGCTGTGTATGACTTACTGGAGGTAACAGGAGGGGATTATTTTTTCTTTGCTTTTTTAGGAAGGCCCCCTTTGATGGACCGTTTTGGGCCCCAGGGACACCAGCCCTCGGGGCCTGCCCCTTTTTAAAAATGTTTTTTATTGAAAAAGAGGGAGGGGCCATGTGGACCTCCTCCGCAGGCCGTTTTCGGCCCTGCGGACCCCATCCCCCAGGGCTAGGCCTTAACAATATTTTTTTAAATGAGGAGGGGGGCCAGTGTGGCTCCACTTCCCTGGGCCATTATTGGCCATGGGGACCCTATCCCTTAGGCTGGAATTATCCCCTGCCCCATTTACATTTTTATTTATTTTTTACAACAAAAATGGGAGGGGGCTGGGCTGATTTCGGCCCAGGGGACCTTATCCCCTGGGGCCCGGCCTGTAGTGTGGGTGCCCTGGTTCCACCCAGGATACCCATTTTTGGAATGTTGGGGACCGCGGGGTAAACCTGAAGATCCCTGCGGTCTTTACCGGCTCCCCGCCTCCTATGGAAGCCGGCCCTACTTTGAGACCCAGGGAACTCCCAAAGCAGAGTGTCTGTTTCCCTGCTTGCTGCACAGCAAGCAGGGATACAGACTTGACTCTGCTTTCAGCAAGTGAGGGCATTTTTGCTGTCGCTTGCTGAAAGCAGAGCTGGTTTGTTATGGCATATTGCAATGTCTCGGGGGTTGGTGCCTCGGGACATTGCTGGAGTCAGGGTGGAAGTCCCCAGGGCTATCTAGGGCTCCACGAGGGGGGCCGCGTGCCCCTTTGTGAAGTAAGCCCCGGGGAGGTGGACCCCCTTAATTGTTGTATGTGTGCCCCGATGAGTTGGCTTCGGGCCTCCCCAGCATCGTTTTTTTAAAAAATTATTAAATGGATGTGCCCTGGGGTGGTGGCGGTCCCTGGAGCTGCATGTGGGGGCGTAGGGCCTCCCCCGCAAGTTTAAAAAAAAACAATTATTCACTGGATGTGCCCCAGGGAGGTGGCGGTCCCCGGGGCAGAGGGGGGCCGAGTAAGCCCCCGCATTTTTATACAACAGTGCCTCGGGGATATACATAATATATATACACGTGCGTGTGTGTGTATATATACATATATATATATATTCATTGAAAAAACCAAAGGTTACAGGGACGTTATAGTTAGGCTGACATTTCACTCATACAAAACCAGTGAAATTCAGCAGTTATAGTCAGCTGAGCTAACTATAACTTGCGCCCCCGCAATGCACTGCTTATGACCTCACATATTACATCACTCATGACATGTTCAGTGACATCACTCATGACATCTCAAATGACATCACTGATGACAACATCGAGTGACTGTCTATTTTAAATGCTTATGAGTGTTAAATATATATCCCAAGGTGTATTGATGAATCAGTGGGTGTATGAGTGCCTGTATGGATGATTCAGTGGGTGCGTGACTGACTGTATAAGTGAGTGATTAGGTGTCTCAATGAATGTATGGGTGAATGAGTAGGTTTTGAGAATGTCTGTATCAGTCTGTCAGATGGTGTCTAAGTGGCTATATGGGTTAGTGAATGTGTACGTTAGTGGCTGTATGGGTGATTGATTGGTTGTCTGAGTACCTGTATGGGTGTATGAATCTCTATGTGGGTGGGTGAGAGGGTGTGTGACTGCCTGAATGGATGAGTGAGTGGGTGAGTCAGTTCCTGTATGAGTTAGTGAGTGCATAAGTGAGGGGCTGTTTAGGTGACTATGTGTATGGCTGTGTAGGTGAGTGAATGGATGTGTCACTGGTATATGGGTGAGTAACTGGATATGCGCAAGGCAGCATATATGAGTGGCATATTGCAATGTCTCTGGGGTGGGTGCCTCGGGACATTGCTGGAGTCAGGGTGGAAGTCCCCAGGGCTATCTAGGGCTCCACGAGGGGGGCCGCGTGCCCCTTTGTGAAGTAAGCCCCGGGGAGGTGGACCCCTTTAATTGTTGTATGTGTGCCCCGATGAGTTGGCTTCGGGCCTCCCCCGCATCGTTTTTAAAAAAAAATTATTAAATGGATGTGCCCTGGGGAGGTGGCGGTCCCTGGAGTTGCATGTGGGGGTGTAGGGCCTCCCCCGCAAGTTTAAAAACAAAAAAATTATTCACTGGATGTGCCCCAGGGAGGTGGCGGTCCCGGGGGCAGAGGGGGGCCGAGTAAGCCCCCGCATTTTTATACAACAGTGCCTCGGGGATATACATAATATATATACATGTGCGTGTGTGTGTATATATATATATATATATATATATATATATATATATATATATAACCCACTGGTAATATACTGTTAAGCTAGTATGTAGTTATAATTAGCACCTACTTATCATAGAAAAAGTATTTTTCGTTTTGCCATTAACTTTGACACCGTTTGATGAATCTTCATGATTTTCAAAACTAGTTTGTCACTCAGTTCAGCTACTGTCTGAAAAATTTCAGGGTGATTCAAGCGGGGGCTGAGAAAAAGGGTTGGTTCCAAAACATGTTTTCCCCATGCAATTTCCCATAGGGATTTTGAACGCGACTATAGGCCAAACCGCTGAACAGAATTACATCAAATTTGGCAGAAAGCTACATCTTGGTCCAAAAAGATCTCTTCTTGTAATTTGATGTAAATCCATTCAGTATTTTTGGAGTTATCAAAAAAAAGGTTTTTGTATATCTAGGGATGTGACTACTCCATGGATCCGACAGATCTCATGCTGAGATCCGATTTGCTGCCACCACTTCAACCAGGAAGTGTTAGCAGCCATCTTGGGACTCGGGACTCAGCCTGAATCCCCAAAAAAATGCAAACAAAAAAGAAGAAGGGGGCAGGGAAGGAATACCCTGACCCCCCTAGGCTTGGTGGTGGGGTCTCACAGGGACCCCGCTGGGGCCAAAAAGAGGGCTAAAAACTTTTTTTCCATTTTCCCATGAATTTGTGGAGCCAGGTCCCACGGGGAATTGTTTCTAATTTCGATTGGGTAGTGGGAGCAGGCGACCCCCCCACCCTGGGCCGCTTTCGGCCCGTGTCACATGGAGGTTTTAGGCCGGGTTAAGAAATGCCATCTTTACGTGCTCACATTCTTAAGTTGCCTTCTCTCCCCTTTAGCATGATGACATTTGACACACATTCATTTGCATGCATACACAGGATAATATTACTCAAACTCAGTTTGCTTACAACACCATTTCGTAGGCACTATATCAGACCACCTTGAATTCTCTGTACAAGGGCTAAGTTCAGCACGCAAGATGGTATTTGTTTTTGACTGCTCGTCGACTAAGCTATCACAATAGAATAAATGATATTGGCCTAACTTGGGCTTCGGCATGATAACATGGAGGATGTTATTACATATATGACATCAAGCCTTTGTTTATTCAGAGGAGCATTTCACTGGCACTTAGAGGTCGGTCCATGCCGGAATTCCAGCTCAGCTGATTCCTGTCACTTCATGCAAGAGATGCTGTCCAACTCTACACCAAGACGGACAGCTTACTGACACTTACCCACAGGTAAAGTGGAGTTAGACCACCCAACAGGGATTTGGCAGATCCGCTCACTTTAGACATGATAGGGTAGAATGCGCTAGGTTGGAGTACATTATATTGCAGTACTTGTTTGCAATTATATAGTTTTCTGTAATCAGCAAAATGGTTGAAGTGTTCCTATTGATTCTGTTTCCTTCTATTAATAATTGCAGCGCACATATTTTACTCAAGAATCACAAAGCTTCAATAAATATTGAAATGATTCACTGTACTCTTGTGCATCTCTTTGGGTTTGTATAAGTAACTGAGTGAAAAGGTTCTAACTCTGTTACCAAGATTTCCTTGGGGGATCAGGGTTGTCAGGGTCTGAGGTTGCACATCCATTTGTTACGCTGTAAGGTTATGGGTACAGGTGGTGTACTGTGAGCTAGCAGGACTATAGACCACCATATCCTGAGGGATGCCCAGAATCAGTCATGCATCAATCGAAAGTTTATGCTGTCCACACAAATGCACAGTTTTACTTGAGAAAGTACAAGCCGTACGACATGGTGCAGCCAACGTTCTAGGTTGGGTTCTTATTTAAGGGATTGCCAGAATAGTTTTCTTTTGTGTATCCAAAGACCCCTGCTCACCTACTAACAGGAGACGTCCTTGGTGCTAGGGAAAAATCCTACTCAGCTGGGTAGGTGAACCCTATGTATTGGCTGTAGGTGGTTCAAGCTTAAACCTTTCAACGGATCTCCCTATAGAGGTACCCTCTCTGATTCCACATATTTAAATGTCTGAGACCGAAGACTCACTAACAGTTAACATACCGGCTAACTGCAGACAAGTGGTTACACAAATGCTGTTGCAACATGATCTGCACCAGGCCGGTGGAGTTGTTACCTTCGTGGTTGTGGCACATGAAGCATTCAGGACAGAAGTATTCTTTTCCTGGGTTACATTCCCAGGAGCAAATACAACTTCAAGACTGTTTCACACATACACGGCAGATACATTTCCTAACAACTACACAGCTTATGAAGCACTAGAAATACCATTAACTTATCGAGAAAACCAAAATTAGTTTAAAAGTGCCCTACCACATACATACAACGATGTTAGATTAGGTCCCCCTAGCAATGGGAGAGAAACATGGCCAGTCTTAAGCTGGATACTCACCATATCCAGATATAGATAATCTTGGAGCTCCAGGACTGCGTACATTGTACAAAGATCTAGTTAAAACATACAGATGTTTAACACAGTTTGTCATGCAAACAATGACAATAAATACTGCAAGGGCTGCTCAAGCTGCACAACCACAATTGGCTGTACCTGGAGTTAATCCACAAAAAATAAATGCAGTCATGGGCAAGATTCCCGCCAGATGGGAGGAAATACCTTCTGAATTGCACAAAAAACAAACCAGCTTGAAACAGTGTTTCCCCAAAAGGGACCTCTGGAAAAACACAGCATTCTTACAATTTGTTTGCCAATGGGGAAGGCTCCCCCAGTGGAGGACTGCCCCACTTGGGGCACAGTCTTTGCTGCAATATATACCAGAACACAGGGTATACCCTCATTAGCTGTTTTGCCAGAGGTGCCTAAACAGATCCAAAATTAGTACGGGGCAGCCCCTGCCCTGGATTTGGGGATGAAACTGAGTGTCTGCCATCATGTTAAGTAACATTAAAGGGGATGCAGCAGTGTTGGCGGTTTGCTAACGACTCACTAACTTGACTCCGATAGAACAGGAGCGCGAGTTACCTAAATATATTGAGGAAACTTATGCAACAATAGGCTGAGATAATTTGGGAACCAGACCTAGTAAACCACAAATTAAGAGTAATTCTGAAAAGGATAGCTCAGAGTAAGCGCCTGAATCTTCTAATAAGAAGTGGGATAATAAGAAACATAAACAAAACACTAAGTCACAGAGCAGATATTCTCAGCAGGAGGCCACCGAAAAGTGCTACAATCTGCGCAACCGTGACAATATTAAGACACCTGACATGTTTCAGGATACTGATACACGTACATCTCGTTCCTTTCAGGATTCATCCGAAAAGTGCTCTGTGAGAGGAGGGTGGTCAGAGTACAGATCAGAAGAGTACGTGAAACTGAAGAAGGACTCACAACGCTCTTCTGGCTACATCATAAAAAAGGAAGATAAACCTAAACTGTGTAAACCTCAATTTAAAAAGAAGAAGGTGGCTGGCATTAAAGTCAAGCATGCCGCAAATATTGAGGACACCGCTTCTGAGCGAAGAGTGGTCTCTGACCATGCTGCACAACACTGCAGAATCTGATGGATTGTCAAGTGGCAGTAGCATTTAATTGCTTTGTCCAGGTGGAAACACTGGACACAAGAGTGAGTGTCCCGCATCGATTACATGAGATGCAACCCCAATTGGAGGGGGGACATACCTAGGTACATTAATGTTCTCTTTTGGGAGAATTTGTCATTCGGCTACGATATTCTCTTGGCCAAAAAGGATTGTCCACCTGAATTCGTGACGGATTTCCCAGAGGGAGAAACAGTCATTTTACCTGCTTTTTCCAACCTCGTCCTAGAGACAGTAAAAAATTCATACGCTAAGGAGTGGCTTTAGTGCTTGCTTCTGCGTTACACCGCAACCATGTGGGGTGGGATGCCAGTACCTCTTATCACATTATACCAATGAGGTTGACCCCACAGCCTCAAAGAAAATATCCGATTACACATGAGACTAAAATAAAAGTTAGAGAGATACTCACATAACTTGAATACCAAGGTAAATAGAAAGTTGCACCTCCCCTATGAATATACCTTTGTTTCCAGGAATGAAACCTGACCATTCATATCATCTAGTATTAGTTTACAGACACCTGAACACAGCTACATGTAATTTGCTGGACAAAATGTGCATAGCGCTACATTAATGAACAATAGTGCAAAAGAAATACGAAACAACTTTAGACATCTCAAGTGGATTTTTCTGCCAAAATGTAGCACCTGAAAACAGGTATTTGACTGTATTTAGCATGCTGGGTTCACAAAAACAGTTCTGTTATTTGCCTCAAGGGTATAAGAATAGCCCGGGATGTTTTCACCCAGGTTATAGAACTTCTGCAAGAATATAATGACCAGGCATTGTCCCATGTTGACAATATCTATCTGACGGTAGATGACCTTTCAACACACTTGGCAAGAGTGGATTGCAAAGTATTGGGATTTGCTCACATATACTACAAATTTAATTTAAGAAAAATCAAAAATAGCCCACCTCAATGTCTTGCTTTTAGGATATGAGATGTCAAGCAAAGGCAAAAGCCTAACGACACATATCCTTGAGAAGTGTGCGCTTCTACACCCACCAAACACCTTAAAGAAATGCCAATCAATTTTGGGTTTCCTGAATTTTGGAAGAACTTACATTCCAGATTACGCAGAGCGGGTAAAACCGTTCTGTGACCTGATACCTCCAGTCTTTTCAAGCACACATTGGACAACTGAATACAAAATTCTTACATTCTGCTAGCTTCAACACACACACACATGTAAACACAACAAACCTGGTGATTCGTATCATTGTGTGTGCATCAGGATATACCTGTGTTACATTCAACGAGGGAGACACTGTACCCATTGTATATACACACCAAGGTTGCGATGCGTTCGCACCAAAAGAAAAGATTCTGACAGTGGTACAGACAGCTGTATTGAGATGAAGATCTTTGGCTCTGGGGAAGCGCATTATTGTCGTGACTCCGGTTCCAGCCCTTGAGGATGTCACAAAGGCCAGCGTTCCTAATGCTAAGGCTTTACATTAGGCCTGGGCAGAGCTCACAGAGTTTCACTCCACGGAATTCCGCAAAGTTTCTGAAAAAGTCCTCCTAATTCCACGGAGTTCTGCATGAGGGCGGAAAATTGCTCAGTCAGGCCTTGCTGCTTGTAAAGCAGACAAGGGCCTCTGTTTCCGCAAATTCAATTATGTGTTTCACTTGCACTGCCTGGCAAGAGGTTCTAATTATTGTTAGAATTCTAATTAGCATTTAGTCTTACATTACAACAACTGCAGCAAAATGTTGCCCAATCTCTAACACGCAGTATTCACAGTGTGCAATCAAGCTGCTGTGCAGTTCGGGGAGAATTAATACCTCCAAGCCACAAATGGTAATTCCCCAGTCTCCTGCTGGGTGTGTTTAATCATTTCTCACTCCTTCCAGATTGTTCTTATCAAGTGCAATTCACCAGGTTCTAATCAGCCCCCCTCCCATCAATAAAACACACACAGATCTGAGCAATGAAAATTAATTATCTGCAATTTCAAAAAGTGCTTTGTGGTATTATTTGGCCACTGACCTGTGTGGTAAATGGGGAACTAGCCTACCTGCAACACAAAGTAGGCAGTGCCTGTTGGCACTGGTTATGGGGGTAGATGTGCCAAGAAGTGCCAGTGGTGCTTAGAGATGAGGCGATGGTGTGCATGTCCTTAAGAGGACCCCACTCACCTTTTAAGTTATCTCCAGTGGCCAGAGAGGCGGTGCTGGGTGGAGAGAGGCTCCCAACACTGGAGGAGAGCTTGAGTCCTGGCTTTAACGGTGCTTCTCTTACGGTGCTTCTTTTGCCTCCAGCTGCCCTCATTCTCCTCTAAGACCCCACGGTCGGGCCAGCACCTGACAAGCTTTTGCGTACCAAACGAACAGCTTTGCATCCACGGTCCGGTTCCTGAGGAACAGGTGCCCGAGGCGGCCAAAGCCGCCTTTCTTCTCCTTGCCCCTGTGTGGAGTGAGTGCTTCTGCAGGCTCCTTTCCGCGGTTCTTAAGTGAGTTCAGTGGGCCCGGGAGCTGCAAGGCATGGGCTGGCTCTCCTGTGTCTCTCACGCTCCCATCTGCTCCTGTCAGGCTCTCTTTCACCAAGCTCTTCCGGGGCAGAATGTTATGTTTGGGGCCATGGTCGGCCCATCTCGGCCCAGGAGCTTACACACTGGGTTGACAGTACATTCTGGCGCATTTCACTTCTGAGTCATTTACTCCTAATTAAACCGAACCATAAACAGATGAGTACAGGCACAAAAGGCACGCTGCCCTGGAATCTGCAGCCATGCAAATTCATGAGAGGGAGGTAGGGGCTGATAAACTTCGCCATGCTGCGGATACAGCTTTTTTTGACAAACTTCGCATTTCCTAGGAATTGCACACGCAGGGGAGGCAGCTACAATTTCACTATTTCAGCAACGCTATTGGTGGCCAGGTTTCTGCAAACAGACTAAGGACTTCGTCCTTAAATGAGACATCCACCAGCAGATAAAGGTTTCCACCATGGTGCGTCCACCACAGACACCTCGGCTGATATCAGACAAGCCTCTCGCTTGTGTTTATCTGGATCACTGCAGCCCCTTACAATCAGATGGGGCTTACAAATACAGCTTGATTGCAGTCGATTCCTGCTCTCGATTCCTATGGGTTTGGCCACAGTGATCATGTAACACCCGAACTGTTACAAAAGATTTGCAAGTCTTTAATGGGACAAATGCAGTAGCTACTTTCCATTTGGACCAGGGTCCAGCGTTTGCCTCGAATGTTTACAGAGACACCATGCAAAATTGGGTGTGACTGCTCAGTACTCCTCCCCCTACCAATCTGAGGGAAACACGTTAGTGGAAAGTAAGAACCAGGATTTAAAGCAGTCTTTAACAGCTAGGGTACTAGGCTCAGTTCACAGTGGTGTCCATCACAAATCTCTGGGTGGTCAGACTCCCTATGAGGTCCTGTTTGGGGTTAATATATGGATACCAGACCTCAACAGTCCCAGTACAGTAGCAGCTGGAACACCATTAGACATCAATGAATGTTTGGATGTTTTACAGGATCCGAACAACTTTCAAGAAGCTCAGAGCAATGTCCAGCAGAAATGTTACTCCACTGGTGAAGTAAAGGAAGCATCAGCAACTCCTGGTTGGATCCCCAAGATTGGTGAACTGGTATAGGAGAAAATTGTGGATAAGAACGAATTTGGGCCATCTTACAGAGCCCCTGTAACTGTCCTGGCCATTGAAGATACAAGAACTGTACTTCTACCGCCCCATGCTGGTTGCAAAAACTAGAGATTTGTCTCAATAGATCTCATCAAAACACACTACGTGGCTGGTTCTACACAGTAGGCCAAAGGGCTCCTAGGCAGTTACCTGCCTCCTCTCTCTACCATACCAGAAGTCCCGATGGAAGTTTTGATCAATGATGAAGTCTCTTCTCCCCTCCAGGAGAGAGTTAACACTGAAGTATCACTAATTTCTGTTACATCAACTAAATCATTGCAAGCATCCTGCACAGAAACACAGATTTCAATTAGACAAACAGACAAAGAAGGTGTTTACCGTAATGTATCACCACATGAGTCTACTCCAAGTTCCACAAAGTCTCCAGAGCTGGGAAAAATAGATTGAACTGCCTCCGGCTACTTCAGCAACTATGATGACTTCTCTTTGGATTCATCTGACCCACCACCACAATCACCCAAAGGTAGACTCCGTGAATTCTACCTTTGGCTGAAAAAGACTAACTTTATCATACCTTGGATATACATTTGTATTTCCATTTTATTAGTTTTCCTCTTCCAATGGATTGGTTTTGTGACAGTCTTTTTCTTGATTCTAGACAGACACTATCTCCCAGAAAGCTCTGCTGTTGAACTGGTGAACTTGGTTTTGAAACACCATTCTTCATCACACAATGTGCATTGAGATCTTTCCCTGATGAATATTTCTGCTGTTCCAGTTCCTGCTGGAATTGTTTGGAATAAGGTATCCTATGATATATTTGGTCCCACTGAACTGATTCAGATTCCATATGCATTTAACATTTCTTTCTATAATTTCATTACCCCAGTTCTATCTCTGATGATTGGGACATTGATACAGTGCATGAAATACTAGATGATCTGCAGCATTCAACTGTTTTTAATGATAATGAGATGTATGAGGGCACGGCTAATTATGATGAAATGTTCTGTTTTCACCATTATGGTCACCATGTCCTGCATAAAGCAATTATTCCACATACAGTATTTAATTACACACAATGGGAACATTTCATTACACCACCGAAGAGTAGCTCAAAAGCATTTGCACAGAAGTTTGCATATTTTTCAGGTCATAATACAGCTGACCCAGAGTCTTATTTTTACAAATTAACACCATAACGGGCTCAGAAAACTATGCTCGCTAGCACCAACCTGATATATTCTCCATCTTTTGTTTCCCAGCTGTCTGTGAAAGGGTTCAACTTTTGGAAAGACAATGTTGACTTAAAATCGATTTGAGGGAGTAAAGTTTGGCAGGTTCAGGTGAACGAGGCTTTATATAGAGCATGCCTTACACCTCAGCAAATGGTTTTCCTGAACAAAACTGTGCAGAAAACATCCTATAATGGCTTGGCTAAGATAAAAGATTTAAATACACCAAACATTCTCACAATTGCACGGTTAGCTAACTGGCAACAATTCACAAATTGCAAGGAGGAAACATTAGACATCATGCTTCGCAATGGCTCATACAATTCTTCAGACATCAATTGTTTTCTGGGTGAGACTGACGAGTTTAATATCAGTAGGCACGACCCAAGATACAAGCAGACACAACACTGAGCAGTGGTAACAACTTACAGTGTTGGGAAGTTATGCCTTGACTGGCTAAAAATCTCAACATTATCTCAGGTGAAACACTTGTCCCTTCTTTCTGATGACATGGGATTACAAGACTTTTTATTAGGTCGTCGAAGACCATGTCAAAAGCACTTTCTGTATGCAATATACGACGAAGTGTGGAAAACTTCACAGCAGTAAGCCACTGAGAGATTGCGCGAAATTGACAGGGCAAATTTAGAAAGGCTCTGACAGTGGTAGATAATGGTATGACTACTCTTTCCACCAGAATTTACTCTCTGGGTAACATAGTGTCATCTTCCATTGACTTCATTCAGAGGCACATGTCTTATTTACAAAATGCCAACAATATAAGGGAGGTACCCTGATGCTAGGAAAAGGGACGGGTCCGTGAAACACAAAGAAAAAGAATTCCCTTTTCAAAGAGATCAAATATAAACAAAATGGATATGCAAGTAGATATTAAAACCCACCCAAGGTTTGGATCATGTGGTATAAGTACTTGTGGTACTTTATAAAACTGCACTTGTAGGATTTCGAGACAATCTGGTTTTTGTTTGTGTTTTTATAAGGGTTTTAAATAAATAATTGAAACTTGAGTACATTATTGATCATTGAGTAATTATTGTTACACATCGCAGCAACTTTTAATTTCATCTAAAAGGTTTTGTTATTTCTCTCTTTAGTATCAATATTAGTAGTTTTTGGCCTGTGATACCACAAGTACTTATACCACATGATCCAAACCTTGGGTGGGTTTTAATATCTACTTGCATATCCATTTTGTTTATATTTGATCTCTTTGAAAAGGGAATTCTTTTTCTTTGTGTTTATTTACAAAATGGGCAGTTGCAGCTTAGAGTTATAAATTTACTGAGTTGGACTCTGCAGACACTTCGGGCTGCTCACATTCCATGGAAACACCTTAATGCCACTAGCTTGATTGTACCATATATTCTCACCGACAGACAATTATGGCAAAGAAAGATGCAACCTATACCATGTTACACATAGAGTAACTTGAGAAACTGCCATTCACATTTCACATCCAATACTGCTTACAACACCATCAAGTGGGCAGAGGCACTAGGAGAGGGGTATGTACATGAGTAATGGATCTTACCTTTCAAATACCAAGGTTGGAATATGGAGACTGAAGTTTTTCTTAGCGGGACTGACTGCGAGAGTACCTTAGGACATTCCTTAGTTTCTGGGGAAGTTTTGCTTCATGGCACATGTAATGCGTATAAAGAAAACTTGTCATGCTACTTGAAAGGTTTCTGGCTGCTGTGATTGATCCAGCTTTCAGATTACTCAGATTGATGCTGAATGATAAAGGTTGCTGTAGGATGAGACCGGGCGTTGCCTAGCTGGTAACGGTCTCTGCAGTTGTGACTTGCTATACACAAGTACTGTTTCCACCTGCCCCCACAGTTAGGGATGCAAAGCTTTGGCCTTCAATAAAGCTTACAAATGTGTGCTTTGACGCTTTAAACTGACTGAAAGCCTTATTGTTCCTGAACGATGTGGCCTTAACATCTTCACAGGAGATATTTGATCTTCATTTTCAAAGTCCTTCTCTGAGATATAGGGCCAGATGTACGACCCTTGCAAGTTACAAGTCACAAATTGCGTTGTTTTGCGAATCCCAATTTGCGACTCACAAATTGTAATTTACAACAGTGTCTCAGACACTGTTTGCGATTCCTAACGTGGTCGCAAATTGCATGCCTCATTAATATTCATGAACAGGTGCAATTTGTGACCCCTTTGGGAATGGCTAGCACTCCCAGGGATGGTGGGCCGCTGGGGTCAGCAGACCACTGTGTCTGTGACTGCCTTTTAAATAAAGCAGGCTTTCTTTTTTTAAATGCAGCCCTTTTTCCTTAAAGGAAAACAAGATGCATTTAATAAAGAAAAATGAAATGTTTCTGTTTCATTTATTAAGAGTAGGCAGTGGTCCGTGGGACCACTGCCTGCTCTTAAAAAATATTTTCTCATGCATTCACAAAGGGGAAGGGGTCCCCTAGGGACCCCTTCCTGTTTGCGAGTGGATTACCACCTACTTGAAGTAGGTGGTAAAGTGCGAGTGATTTGCAACAGCAATTGCGGTCGCAAAACAATTGTACATTGAAGTACGAGTCGCTAATAGGAAGGCCCCTTCCTAATAGCAAGTCGCAAACCCTATTTTGCGAGTCGGTAATAGGTTACCGACTCGCAAAATAGGGTTTGTACATGGGGCAGACCAATTTTCCGGTCACAGACGGGCCGATTTCCGTTTGCGACTGCAAAAACAGTCGTACATCAAGCCCATTCTCGCTACTCCGCACTAATTTCCCACACCATTTTGGGGAGCTTGTGCACCACATTTTTAACATGTCTAATACGACGGGAATGGCGCACTTTTTTAAGTCAATTGGCTCCGGGTTGGTTAGCACCTTCTAGAGTCCATAATCTTCGGAGTTATTCCATCGTTCATACACTCCGTGCTTGGAAGCATTTTTAGAGGCGTACCGCTTTTGCTGTTCCTAGGTTTCGGGACTGTGCTTTTAATTTTTCTGCTGGCAATGGATGTCCCACTACAAGGCCAAATGGGGATAACACTACCACATGTGCTCCTGTGTTATGAACGCATGATACAGTGCTTTGGTGCACCATTATTTCAGGACCTGAATGACCATTGGTTCTTGTCCTGTTGGCCTGTCTGGCTACACTGCCTGCAGCCTGTTTTCAACTGTCTTCTGTGCACTTTCGAGTATGTCCTGAACATATGATTGGGATCGCAATTGGTTCATCCCCCGGACATTGCCCTACTGATGAGCCCGTTAAAGGCGCACTTGTACTGTTGTCCCTCGCGCTTGCTATTGCTCCTGAATGCATATTATGAGCCCCTGCTTGGACTCCTGGTGATCTGGATCCTGGCTCATCATCTGCGGAATCAGCACTGGGTGTTCCTCACTTGGGCATGGACTAGAACATCTTTGCTCTATACACCTGATGCATTGGGAGCCTCAGGGATCATCATCTGCGGTTGCTGGAAACAGCAATATTTCATCTACTGTTTGGAACACATAAACAATCTGGCCATTTCGAGTTGTGGGAACATTTTTTAATTCAGACTTGTTTTTTGCATCCTAAATTGTTTTTAAATTGTTTTTTACACTGCCTTTTAATGCATTTTAAAAAATTAGCTTTTATGCTTTTAAATATGGCCTGGGCGGAGTGCCACAAAACTCCACTGCATTCCGCAGAGTTCCGCAAGCAGCGGAGTGAGGTAAGTCCTGCTGCTCGTGCTGATTTTTATCGCCGGGAGTTTGTCACTCGATGTAAAATGAGCGCAAACAGCACCAGTTCAAGAGGGCGCAGCTTCTTTCTGCTGCACGAGTAGATGTTCTACTTGAGCGGCAGCTTCATCAACGCGAGCAGCAGGTTTCTCAATGCGACAGGTAGCAATCTGCTGCGACATTGGGAATCTCGCCGGGAGGTGGTCTAGCATACGATTTTCCTTGCTCATGCTTGTCTACTTAATGTTGGCGAGCCATGAGAGAGGGCAAACTCTGCTCCGCTATGTGGTGTTTTTCAGAACTTCGCACGCAGAGCTGAATTTTACACCCAGGCCCACTTTTATGTAGGTTTTGCATTGTATTTAGAAAGCTTTACTGTCATCATCTTACATTCAAGGAGTGGGTCTCACGTGGAGGTATAAGACCTGGTTAAGAAACATCATCTTTACATGCTCACGTTCTTAAGTTGCCTTCTCTCCCCTTCAACACGATGACATTCAACACACATTAATTTGTGTGCATACACAGGATAATATTCCTTGAACTCAGATTGCTTACAATACCATTTTGTAGGCACTATATCAGTCCACCTTGAACACTCTGTACAAGGGCTAAGTTCAGTGCGCAATATGTTATTTGTTTTTGGCTGCTCAGTGACTAAGCTATCACAATAGAATAAACAACAGCGGCCTAACTGGGGCTTCGGCATGGTAACATGGAGGATGTTATTATATATATGTCAGCAAGCCTTTGTTTATTCAGAGGAGCATTTTGCTGGAAATGAGAGGTCGATCCATGCCAGAATTCCAGCTCAGCTGAATCCTGTGACCTCATGCGAGGGATGCTGTCCAACTCTACAGCAAGACGGGCAGCTTGCTGACACTTACCTACAGGTAATAGAGAGTTAGACCACCTGACAGGGATTTGGCAGATCCCCCCACCTTAGACACGATCGGGGAGAATGTGCTAGGTAGGAGTACACTGTATTACAGTACTTGTCTGCAAGCATAATGTTTTCAGTAATCACTAAAATGGTTGAATTGTTTATATTTTTCTCCATTCTTGTAATGTTAATCACATTATTCTGTTTCCTTTTATTAACCATTGCAATGCACGTATTTTCCTCAAGAATCACAATGCTTCAATAAATATTGAAAAGCTTAACTATGTACTTCTTGTGTATCTCTTAGGGTATGCATAAGTAACTGAGTGGAAGGGTTCTAGATCTGTTACCTTGATTTCCTTGTGGGGATCAGGGTTGTCATGTTCTGAGGTTGCACATCCATTTGTTACCCCATAAGGTTAGGGGTAAAGATGGTGTGTAGCAGGACTATAGTCCAACATATCGTTAGGGGTGCTCAGAAATAATCTTGCACCAATCCAAAGTTTATGTTGTCCAGCAAATGCACAGTTTTACTTGAGAAAGTTGAAGCTATCAACCCCCAGGGCCCGGCCATCCAAACAAATGGGAAGTAGGCCGTGTAGCCCCCCTCCCGGAGCCATTATTGGCCCTGGGTACCCCATCTCCCAGGCCTGGCTCCAGTTCTGTCCCGGGGTACCAATCCCCAGGACATTGATGTTTCCTTGCCTGCATTGGTGCAGGCAGGTAAACCTGTGTTTGCTATCCTTTGGCGGGAGGAATTTTAAAGCTCTTGTCAAGCCAGAGTAAACACTGTGGGGCCGATTCCGATCTCGGCCGGAAGCGCACCTAACACTATTCGTCAGGGAAAAAACCAAGCCGAACGCGTGTTCCCCGACCGATTCGAACATACGTCCGAACGAACAAGTACGATGCGCACAACTGTCCCGATCCCGACCCAGCCGTACTCACCCAATGCAGCTCCTGATCCCCGCCCGAGCCGGATCCGTAAACGCAGAATCGAGTCGCACAGAAGCCAAAATACAGCACCATCCGGCCGGACTAGTATGATGCGCCTTCCGTACGTGCCGAACCCGTCGCTACGCACGGCACGTCAGAGCATCCGGGACAGGCGCACATAAGCTCCGATTCGCGCCACAAGACGATCCACGGCTACGAGACGAACACGCCAGCCACGAGGACGAGTCGAAGCAACGAGAAAGACGAACGAGACGAACCAACCATGAATCACATCGCGCAGGTCCTACCAATACTCTACATCTATTACTGGAACTGGTACGGATGCGTACGGCGCAGAAGGTAAGTCAAACACCCACCACACAAACAAACGACACGTACCAGACGTATAACACACACACATAGGGATGCAGAAATGACTCACACCAGCAACAGCAGAACCATAGGGGCGGGATGGCTATCACCAATGCCATATACACCCATAGGGGCCTGGATGCCTACCACAACTACCACCCCTACCCATGGGGGGCTGGATACCTGTCACTACTACCACCCCTACTCATGGGGGGCTGGATGCCTACCACTACTACCATCCCCACTCATGGGGGGCTGGATACCTGTCACTACTACCACCCCTACCCATGGGGGGCTGGATGCCTACCACTACCACCACCCCTACTCATGGGGGGCTGGATGCCTACCACTACCACCACCCCTACTCAGGGGGGGCTGGATGCCTACCACTACCACCACCCCTACCCATGGGGGGTTGGATGCCTACCACTACCACCACGCCTACTCAGGGGGGGCTGGATGCCAACCACTACCACCACCCCTACCCATGGAGGGCTGGATGCCAACCACTACCACCACCCCTACTCATGGGGGGCTGGATGCCTACCACTACCACCACCCCTACTCAGGGGGGGCTGGATGCCTACCACTACCACCACCCCTACCCATGGGGGGCTGGATGCCTACCACTACCACCACCCCTACCCATGGGGGGCTGGATACCTGTCACTACTACCACCCCTACTCATGGGGGGCTGGATGCCTACCACTACTACCATCCCCACTCATGGGGGGCTGGATACCTGTCACTACTACCACCCCTACCCATGGGGGGCTGGATGCCTACCACTACCACCACCCCTACTCACGGGGGGCTGGATGCCTACCACTACCACCACCCCTACTCAGGGGTCTGGATGCCTACCACCACCCCTACCCATGGGGGGCTGGATGCCTACCACTACCACCACCCCTACTCAGGGGGTGCTAGATGCCTACCACTACTACCATCCCCACTCATGGGGGGCTGGATACCTGTCACCACTACCAACCCTACTCATGGGGGGCTGGATGCCTACCACTACCACCACCCCTACTCAGGGGGGGCTGGATGCCTACCACTACCACCACCCCTATCCATGGGGGCTGGATGCCTACCACTACCACCACCCCTACTCAGGGGGGCTGGATGCCTACCACTACCACCACCCCTACCCATGGGGGCTGGATGCCTACCACTACCACCACCCCTACTCAGGGGGTGCTAGATGCCTACCACTACTACCATCCCCACTCATGGGGGGCTGGATACCTGTCACTACTACCACCCCTACCCATGGGGGGCTGGATGCCTGTCACTACTACCACCCCTACCCATGGGGGGCTGGATTCCTACCACTACTACCATCCCCACTCATGGGGGGCTGGATACCTGTCACTACTACCACCCCTACCCATGGGGGGCTGGATGCCTGTCACTACTACCACCCCTACCCATGGGGGGCTGGATGCCTACCACCCACACCACCCCTACTCATAGGATGGGTAATGCATGACACAACCAGCATACTCCAACATAAGGAATGTAAGAAGAAAACAGCCTCCCAACACCATGACAAGCGTGTGTAGACTGTGTCAAATGCCTACAACACTGAACATGACATTGAACATACAATGTGACCCCCTATCACATGTGTCACACATAAATGTGTGTGGCCTCCACAATGCAAGCAGACCATGACCACTGTGGCAATGGGGTCCAACCCCCATTATCACAGTGACCAAAAGGTAAGTGTGGGGTCCATAGCTGAAGCACATTGTGAACATTGTGGCAATGGAGTCTAAGCCCCCATCATCACAGTGACCAAAATGTAAGTGTGGGGTCCATAGCTGAGGCACATTTTGAACATTGTGGCAATGGGGTCCAACCCTCATCATCACAGTGACCAAAAGGTAAGTGTGGGGTCCATAGCTGAAGCACATTTTGAACATTGTGGCAATGGGGTCTAAGCCCCCATCATCACAGTGACCAAAAGGTAAGTGTGGGGTCCATAGCTGAAGCACATTTTGAACATTGTGGCAATGGGGTCCAACCCCCATCATCACAGTGACCAAAAGGTAAGTGTGGGGTCCATAGCTGAAGCACATTTTGAACATTGTGGCAATGGGGTCTAAGCCCCCATCATCACAGTGACCAAAAGGTAAGTGTGGGGTCCATAGCTGAAGCACATTTTGAACATTGTGGCAATGGGGTCCAACCCCCATCATCACAGTGACCAAAAGGTAAGTGTGGGGTCCATAGCTGAAGCACATTTTGAACATTGTGGCAATGGGGTCTAAGCCCCCATCATCACAGTGACCAAAAGGTAAGTGTGGGGTCCATAGCTGAAGCACATTTTGAACCTTGTGGCAATGGGGTCTAAGCCCCCATCATCACAGTGACCAAAAGGTAAGTTTGGGGTCCATAGCTGAAGCACCTTTTGAACCTTGTGGCAATGGGTCTAAACCCCCATCATCACAGTGATCAAAAGGTAAGTGTTGACATTGAAAAAGCTGCAACTGCCAAACTGCATGGATGATTTCTGGTCACAGAACAACAAACACATCAGTGGCAAAGTAGTGCTTGTGTCCCATAGCAACATAGATTGTGGGAGGCAAACAGTGCAGTGCAAATAAGACATACCTTTGGCCATGTGCAGACAAACATCACCCATGGGGGCTGACACTGTCAACATTCATCAATGACACAATGACAGAAGTGACCATCATAATGCAGACCCACATATTTGCACCAATGGGCACACAAATGTAGATATCCTGTGGAGACTGTAGATGTGAGGTGAACAAATACCATACCATGGCAGCAATGGGACACACAAACCATGATCATTGTGCTGACTGATGACCTAGGAGTCCCAGGGACAGCAGGGGAAACCCACCAAACAACATACAGCCAATGGCACACTAAAGATATGCCAATGCAGTGGTGCAGATGCACAAACACAAACAGGCAGCCCCACACTGCATATCAAACACAACAGGTGAGGGGGGTGCCAGTGTCCCCAGGCAACCACACAACACATGAGGAGGCCTGAATACCAATTACACAGATGTGCATACAGTGCCACACAAAAGAAACTCATGGGTCCGAATACCCTCTGTGGGCAATCAGGCATTGTTAGATGAGAGGGAGCCCAAATTACACAGGTCACACAGGCTTGTAGGAACAGCAACTAACACAGCAAGACACAGACCCACCACAGCACTACCCCCAGGGTCCCCACATTGTGGTGACACTGGCCTGCATGATAATCCCACTGTGATGACAAAGCTAGATGTCGTTCACGCTGTGAACCACAGTCATGTGTCCTGAGCAACAAACTACCATCACACCTACACAAGCACAAATCTATCAGCACGTCCTGTCAGCCAAGGCCAACATGGAGGCAGGGGTCTAGCCGTGCAACAACTCTCATCTGCACACACTCAACACCACACACCATGATCTCCACCAATGTGCAGCAGTGAAGCTCACATGCACTGGTGACATTGCACATGCACCCATGACAATCCCAGGGGTGGTGGTGGCAACTAAGGTGCAGAAACCCATCACACATGGCCACTCAACAAGACTCGTGAATGTCTGGCACACTGCACAGTACGCCGTACATGGACATGACGTCAATACCACACCAACCAATGGGATCCCGGCCACAGACACACACCAATGAAGAAGCCAAGGTCACCCACAAAGAACACACATAGACAACTTCCAACATTGCAGCTCTGACCCTGAGGAGTGGCAGCAGTCACACACACAACGTGTCACAATCACTGAAAGCTAACACAAACTGGAAATTACATGACCGGTGTAACCAACAAGTGCCAAGGGGAATCCTGACTGTGTCCCATCTGCGTTTGCCCACAAACTCAGCCCTGACAGCAAACACACCCTGATAACCAGTAATGTGCCATGCACCCACATCACAGAGAACCCAGGGAGATGACTTGGGGGGAACATAGGTCAACTCAGCAAGCATCACAAACAGGAACATCACTAGGGTTCCCAGCCTGCCTAGCAAAATGGAAGTGAACACACACAGACATGCTCACACAACACACACCTTGTGCTCAGGCAATGTCACAGAATTACACACTGCCATGAGGGGACTCCACTCCTGTGTAAGGAAAGCTGTGCCATACGTTGTCTCAGTAGGGCTCTATCATGTCAGCAGAACACTTGGTGACACAGTCAACAATTAGCACAAAATGAAGGCTCCTGTCACATCAGCCTGGTCATGGGAGTGTCACCGAAATCATCAGCACAGATTCAACACACATGTATAGCAAATTGCACTGATAGCACAGATGATTCCTTCCCCATTGATGCCCAAACTTGCATGTCCAGTAGAGATGGTCACACGGTCAGGGAAGTAGACTAATTGAACAATGGCAAGCACAACAGATGTGCAGGGGTGTAGGCCACAGATGTGATATTGCAAATGTAAGTAGGAAATCCCATTGCCAAAATTGAAAACATGACACCCTCACATTGCTGCAAAGGATGACATGGATACACAACAGGATAGGACACATTCCCCCTGGACCACATGGGGTCCTGCACAGTAACACTTCATTTTCCTGTGATCAAAAATCACCATCACTGCAGCAAGGGCACGGTTAGCATCATCAACATCATGTACATCAGAAGCAAAACCACTAGAGAACAGAAAGTAGCTTTATTCAGCATTTGTGTGTGAACGAACTTAAAGTCCAGAAATGTAACAAAGGCCAATGGCCAGTCCATACTCCGAGTCCAAACAGGGTGACAGTGCCAGATGTCACCCTTTGCATGCCTGCACTGCTACACACCAGGGACATTCCCCTCGGAGGGGCATACGGGGGGCAGGCCAGGCACCGCAGGGACAGGATCAGGGCTCACCAGAAGGAGGCAGGGAAGGGCTGGTGGGTGCTGGAGAGTCACTGACAACTACAGTGGAGGTGTCTGACATGGTGTATGCTGGCACAACTGGGGGGCATGAGTCAGATGGTGTGGGTGCCGGCACGACTGCAGTGGGCTGTGCAGATGGAGTGGACAGGTTCCCCACTGCAGTGCCCAAGTCAGACGGGGTGGTAGTGGACTCCACTGCAGTGCCTATCTCCAGGGGAGTAGAATGGGGTTCAGGTAAGGTGGGCAGGACAGAGGGGGAGGACACGGTCTCCACACCAGTGGCACAGACATGCGCAGCGGGGGTGTGGTGCTGGAAGAGCAAGTGGCAGGGGGAGAAGGCCGGATCATTTTGGGGATGGTGTATCTGTGGGTGGGTGAACCTGGGGCAGGGTGTGGTGGGGGCACCTGTGGAGTGGGGGCCTGAGGGATGGAGGAAGGAGACTTGGTGGTTGAGCTGCAGGGCGGCGGCGGGGTCTTGCTCTTCCGGGTCCGGGGGACTTGCGGATGGGGGCATCAGTCTGTCTGCACCTGGGGGAGGGTGTCCGGGGGCGAGGGGCACTTCCCTCTGTGTGGGTGGGCTTCCTCTTCCCCCTGTATGCTGGATCAGCTGGATTGGAGGGGAAGAGGCCGAGGTCACAGAGGAAGAGCCGCTGTGTAGGTGGGGTTGCAGGTGAGGCAAGGGTAGGGGCCTTGGAGGGAGAGGTATCGGAGGACTGCGGAGTGACTGTGGATGTCTGTGTGTGAGTCTGTACCCCATCCCCTGTGGGTGTGGTATCAGTCCACTGAGGATGCCTGCATGCACGTCTTGTTTTTGGATTGGGTGTGTCTGTGCTGCTCGTGTCTGTGTGTTTGGGTGAATGTGCAGGTGTGCATGTGCTTGGGACAGGTAGGGTGCCAGGAAGTGTGGATGGGGCAGAGGTAGGAGGGGTGAGGGACTGTTGGAGGAGGGACACTGCTGCCATCAGGGAGGAGTCCATGGACCTATTGCTCCTCTGTAGGGCAGACATGCCCGATGAGATGCCCTCCATGAATGACACCAGCTGAGTCAACAGAGTGGTGTGGGCATGGAGGACACTCAGCATTGCTGTCTGCCCTAAATGGAGCTGGCGAAGTAGGTACACAGACTCCTCACTCAGGGCAGCAGGGGACACAGGGGCAGGGGGTGCGGTGCCTGGCAGGAAGGAGACATGCTCCCAAACACGGGAGCCTCCACGGACCTCTGGAATGGGAGCCGATGGGAGGGTGGTGGTGGGGGTGGTGGCGGGGACAGCAATACTAGCTGGGGTGTGGTGGCTGCTGACACCCGCCTCCACAAGGGAGTCATCCTCCGAGCTGCTGTGGTCCTCAGCTGAGGTGGATGGTGCTGAGAACTCCTCGGTGTGGCTCCCCTCGCCCTCCGTGTCACTGGGTCCCTCCGACCACTCCTCGGCTGCTGACCCAGTCTGGCTCTGCGGCTCCTCCTGGTCCGTGGAGCTGTCCCCTCCTGTGGCCATGGATGTATCTGCAAACAATAGGGAAACAGACAAACATCAGTCACCTGCACTGACCGCACACACCACAGTAAGTACAGCACATTACAGACCAAGCCCTGGCATCCTTAGTTGAACATTGCCAAAAGTGCCCAAACAGAGTAGGAGAAGCCAATTGTCAGTCTGATGGTCAACCATGGAACTCACATCCCTCCTGGCCTTGCACCCATCTGTCTGGTGTCTGTCGGATGGCAATACCCCAGTGTGGACACATGCACCACCTACACAGTAGTTGGACAGTGCAGAGAACACGGTGAAGTATGTGAACATGCACACATCACAACTCTTGCCACTGAGTCAGTACAGATGTCCGGATAAAGGGATGGCCAGAGTCTATTTTGAAATGCATGTGATGCATACCAGCACCAGACACCATGATGCACCCATGTCCTGATAGTCAATGCCACAATGGGGTGCATGTAGCACATGTCACTCCCCTGCAGGATCACTCATAGGAAGTTTAATGCCATGGCACAGGCATGCCTGCAAAGTCATACATCACTGTCTCCAGTCACATGGGCAGGGCAGCCACACAACAACAGTCTGCACTGTGTCACAATCATAGGTCATGGGGAATGCAAGTCCTGGAGCTGACAAGTGCACATGTCCATCCCCCACAAACCACATCATCTGAACTCTTATTTGTACACATCATACCAATTGGACATATGGGAGACCTGAAACACAACCCTCGGAACCTGAGCACCTCACAATTTGCTGTGAATGGGAAACAGCTGCCTGAACTTCACATTTGCATACCCCAGTCTGCACGGTCAAGTGATCAAACACCTATATGTCACACAAGTAGCGTCTCCTATGGTCACATCTCTGGTGGCATGCTGAGCCCTAACCGAGAAATACCCCAGTAGTCCTGACAATGAAGCCACAGCACAATGACACAGAGGCAGACACCTGAGGGAGCATTTCACTGAGCACAACGTGTCAGCTGATACACGGGATTGGGAGTACAGAGTGTATTGTATGGCCTGGAGTAGGCATGACTGTCCTGCTCCACGTGAATGAGGGATGAGCCCTGGACAGTAGGCAGGTGGCTAAGTATGTGTGACACACTTGATGTACATACTCCTGAGGCCCAAACATTGTTCCCACCCGCAGCATGGGTGTGTGCCAAATACCCCAGGCACATGTGGTGAATCAGGTCAGCAATTGGACCACATATCAAAGTAACACGCAGATTACATGTGAGAACTCAGGCATTGTGTTAGCAATGGACCCACCCATGAAGCCCACCACAGAGTTACGGGAACAAATGCTGTCCCCCACCTTGAGCTAAGCAAAATGCAAGGACACAGTACCCAAGTGACACAATTTCCTGACTGTAAGGGCCACACCTGGGTATCAGATGAGGAGTGGGCAGTGCACAATTGAGGGACATGGGTCCTGGACCACATGACTGATGTACTGTTGAAGTTCAATCAGGCCAGAGGAGGGCCCATAGCATGGCAGACAAAGTTCACAGTGCAGTCATGTACTCACCCCCTCCTTGCTGCTGTCTGGCCTTCAGCTGCCCATCCAGATCAGGGAAGACCACCGCCAGGATCCTGAGCATGTGGGGGGTCAGGGTCCGGTGTCCGCCCCTCCTGCGAGGAGGCGACAGCTTCAGCTGGACCCGTGTGATCCTCCGGGTCCAGCCCGAAGGTCCTGCCACCTCTTCTGGCAGTTGCGGATCCGGCGCTTGTAGACCCCCACGGATCTCACTGCCCGGACGATGGTCAGCCATATCTTCTGCTTCTGGTGGGCATCAACCTGTGAGGATGACAAAGTGAAAAGCCCATTACTACACATGCAACATTTCCGTGCATCACACAGTTGGATATACATGTCTCAATCACAGGGGCACATGATGTACACAGGCAGTGCAACGATGGCTATGAACAGTTTGCCAGCAGTTACTACATGGTATCATTGCCTGGGAAGTAAAACCTTGTTTAAATGCACTGTTACTGCACTATACCTGTTCAGTGCATGTAACTACACACTATGGGGGTGACAACTACTCAGTGAGCCTGCTAGCCAGTGGCGTGCAGACTGTAAGTCTTGCTAGTCAGACAACATGCACATTTAGTAAGGCAGTGGACAGCACACTCACCTGCTCTCCTGGTTTCCCATACAGCTTGCTGTACTGTGGAAGGAGGCTGTCCAGCAGGGCCTGGTTCTCCTCAGTGGTGAAGGCTGGGGCTCTCTCCACAGTACGTGCCATTGCAGGATCCAGAGGATGCAGATACAGCAGCAGTGGGGGTGGCAGATGTCATCCTGGAGCATGTAGTGCAGGCAAGTGAGCTCTCAGGGGAACAGCCAGCATTATATGTGTGCTGCTGAGGCAGATACTGTCCCATGTGTCCAAAGTGATAGGTCCAAGTCGTTTGCATCTTCTAAATCTGGCCAATCCATGGCATTGCACCACTTACACACGCCCACAGCATCCTTCAAAAGTTCAACTTCATGAGACCCATGAATTTGCAACATTGTTGTGGCTGGCCAACTGAATTCACAGCATCAGACTCGTTAAAGGTTTGAAAACGCGTCCGTTGCCATGCCAGGCCATAGCCAATGCGTGCGCACCGATCGGTCCATTGCTGTACAACGCGTACCCGCTCACATCGTATGCAATGGCCAATGCGTGCACACAGATCGGTCCATTGCTGTACAACGCGTACCCGTTCACATCATATGCAATGGCCAATGCGTGCGCACCGATCGGTCCATTGCTGTACAACCCGTATTTCGAAAACAACGCGTACCCGTTCACATCATATGCAATGGCCAAGGCGTGCGCACCGATCGGTCCATTGCTGTACAACACGTACCCGCTCACATCGTATGCAATGGCCAATGCGTGCGCACCGATTGGTCCATTGTTGTACAACGCGTACCCGCTCACATCGTATGCAATGGCCAATGCGTGCGCACAGATCGGTCCATTGCTGTACAACGCGTACCCGCTCACATCGTATGCAATGGCCAATGCGTGCGCACCGATCGGTCCATTGCTGTACAACGCGTATTTCGAAAACAACGCGTACCCGTTCACATCATATGCAATGGCCAAGGCGTGCGCACGATCGATCCATTGCTGTACAACGCGTACCCGCTCACATCGTATGCAATGGCCAATGCGTGCGCACAGATCGGTCCATTGCTGTACAACGCGTACCCGTTCACATCATATGCAATGGCCAATGCGTGCGCACCGATCGGTCCATTGCTGTACAATGCGTATTTCGAAAACAACGCATACCCGTTCACATCATATGCAATGGCCAAGGCGTGCGCACCGATCGGTCCATTGCTGTACAACGCGTACCCGCTCACATCGTATGCAATGGCCAATGCGTGCGCACCGATCGGTCCATTGCTGTACAACGCGTACCCGCTCACATCGTATGCAATGGCCAATGCGTGCGCACAGATCGGTCCATTGCTGTACAACGCGTACCCGCTCACATTGTATGCAATGGCCAATGCGTGCGCACAGATCGGTCCATTGCTGTACAACGCGTACCCGCTCACATCGTATGCAATGGCCAATGCGTGCGCACAGATCGGTCCATTGCTGTACAACGCGTACCCGCTCACATCGAATGCAATGGCCAATGCGTGCGCACCGATCGGTCCATTGCTGTACAACGCGTACCCGCTCACATCGTATGCAATGGCCAATGCGTGCGCACAGATCGGTCCATTGCTGTACAACGCGTACCCGCTCACATGGTATGCAATGGCCAATGCATGCGCACAGATCGGTCCATTGCTGTACAACGCGTCCCTGTACAAGTCACTGGCATATGTCACCATGCCTGTCACAGGTGAACGTATGCCAGCCACATTTACTTCCCAGGGAGTGAGGGGCACACCTACGACACCACAGCCTGTCCACACTGTGTCCTAAGGCATGTAAGGCTGCATTACCTTTTCCGTGTATGGGGGTCAACATGTTGTTTTGTGGGTGGCACTTGGGGGCAGCCACTCCCAGGCTGTGCACGTGTTCATGGGGACAGAATCCTTGGTGTGTTGTGCACATGACCACTGTGATGTGCAACTGTTCATTTCAGAGCATGTGGCATGGTCACATTTCACGGTTGTGTATGTGTATGTCATGTCACATACCCCCTGAGTCCCATGTGGGACGGTATGTACATCCCAGGGTGACACATTGCCACAATAGTGATGGCCCTCCACAGTCTGTGTGCATGTTGTGTTTACAATGTCTCTGATTCCATGTGCACAATGGGAGACAGTCTCCACATCCACGTTGTTTGTGCATGGACTTTGATGTTGTGCGTGTGTGTGTCACAGACGTCCATGTCTGTCCTGCCGAGGCAACAGGGACCACTACCTGTGGGGGTCATTGTTGTTTTGCTGTGGTGCATTCATGATGCACCATGTCATGCCAGTGTCCATGTGGCAATACAGGGTCCCTGGTATTCTACCTGTCGATGAGCTGTTATGCCTGGGGCACATCTGTCCTCACATGTCACTGTGGTGTGTGTTTGGAACGTGACAGCAGTACATGGGTACTGTGACACAGCCTAATGATATCCCATAGCACAACCTGGGACTTGTTGAGGACACATGTTGAACTGTGATGTTAGATGTTAGCCATGTAGGTGCCATACATGTCCTTTCGGAACGGCACACACATCATGTACTTGTGTCTCGTAATGATGTATCATGTGATATTGAGTCTGGTCTATGCCACATATGTGGGGTGACTGACAATCTTTCTTTCTTCACCTATGCACTGCAGGGCACCAGCTGTCCATCGACCATTCCCTGACCTTGCAACCATGGTTGAACGGGACTGCATCCGACGGTACCGCTTCACCAGGCCACTGATTGAGGAATTGACGGTGCGGTTGGCCCCACATTTGCAACCTGGCCGGACATACCCTACAGCGCTGACCCCCAAGGTGAAAGTGATGGCAGCCCTACACTTCTTTGCCACCGGTACCTTTAAACACACTGTGGCGTCTGCTGGTGGGATGTCACAGACCATGTTCAGCCGTGTGCTCCGCGATGTTTTGGAGGCTATGTTGAGATACCTGAACCAGTACATCTATTTCCCTAAACATCAACAACTCACTGACGTGAAGAGTGACTTCTATGCCCTGGGGAGGATGCCGCATGTCATTGGCTCCATTGAAGGGACACATGTGGCTTTGGTACCACCACAGGCACATGAGCAGGCATACAGGAACCCCAAACATTACCATTCGGTCAATGCACTGGTGGTATGTCTTGCAGATATGAGCATCTCACACGTGTGTGCCCGTTTCCCCGGTTCTGCACACGATGCCTACGTGATGAGGAGTAGTCGCATCCCGAGGATGATGTCACAGATGCGGAACCAGCGTGCCTGGCTTGTCGGTGTGTACTGACTTTGTACCATTGTGTGTGTTCTGCAATGTAGTATTCCACCCTCTTTTCCAACTCAGCTAATGTGCAATTGTCTGTATGTAGGTGACTCCGGATACCCCAACATGCCGTGGTTGCTGACGCCCCTCAGGAACCCTGTGACACCAGCCCAGATGCGCTACAATGAGGCACATGGTCGGACCAGGAGAGTGATTGAGCGGACATTTGGTCTCCTGAAGAGCCGCTTTCGCTGCCTGGACAAGACAGGAGGGGCCCTCCCATATGCCCCAGCAAAGGTGTGCAAGATTGTCATCGTCTGCTGCATGCTACACAACCTGGCAGTGCGGAAGGAGTTGCCTCTCATCCTGGATGACGATGACCAACATCCGCCACCTGTGGAGGATCCTGGCCTGGGCCACGATGCCAGTGATGGTGATGATGATGAAGGTGATGTCCGCACACAGCTCATCACCAACTTCTTCAGCTGAATGTGAGTATCCAGAGATGTCATGTCAATGATGTGAGTTTGCGTGATATGTGTTGGTGGTGCTCTGGTGCTGTTTGAGTGTGTCCATGTGCTACTTGACTGTATGCGTGTAGCGATGTGTCCTTACAGGTAGTCTGTACTCCCCAACAGTATTGACATGCTAACTTGGTTTTGTGTAGGTATCTTGTGACATGTATTGGGCATGAGTATTGCAGTTCTGTCCTGTTCTTCAGTGCTTTTGACTGTGTGCCATTTCTGTCCTTCACAGGGTACTTTCAGAGTTGTTTGGTCGACTGTGATCCCCCGACACCGTGATTCAACTTCCAGGGTGGAAGCTGTCGTTTCCCTACAGGTGATGTGCCCCACACCCCTGGACTTCCTTTCTTCTACACTTGTTGACTGTGTGGCCACTGCCACGTGGGATTACCTTGCATCTGTAGTGGAAACAACATGTTGCAAATGTGTAATAAACCTGTGTTTCACTTTGGGATGTGCGTTGTCTGTGGTCACACATCTGACTGACATTTGCTTACTGCACCAGTGGGCTAGTTAACACAGACTGTGAGTAGGTGTGGTGTCTGTGCATTGCACTGTATTTCCTGGCAACATCAGTGTAGGCGATGAGTCAGATGGCCCTGGTGTGTATGTGTTGTGTAGCCCTAGTGGTGTGTCTCCCTCATATGTGTCACGTCGCCATGAATCACATGACGGTGTTGTACTTGCTGTAGCAGTTAGCATGCACAGTGTCATTTAGCAGATCATCATCTCCATGACAGAAACCACGTTGGAATCACAACAGAGGCAAGTATGGTGTATTAGTGAGTTTATTTACATACATGTGTGAGGATAGTGCACAGGATGGTGGGTGCTGTACATTGGGATTGTAATCCAAAGTTCCCAGATGAGTTGGAAGTCTTGGTAGCAGAAATGTCCTGAGTAAAGTCAACAGTCATCTGATACATTGGTCCAACTTAAACTCCCCATGTCATGTGAGAGAGTTGGGTTGCATGCGACAGGATGAACAGTTTGCACACAAAGGTGGATTTCCAGAACAGGTGTTGGGTTCCTGGGGGATGTACATGGCCATCGGCCTCTCAGTTGTCCTTCCTCGGACGACCCCTCTTCTTTGGGGGGGACCCTCACGTGCAGGCTGCTGCGGAGCAGGGGACTCTCCGCCAGAGTCATCCTCCCTCCCTGTGGCAGTTGCAGTTGTTGCGGCACCAGATGTTGTGGGCACACAGGGAGGTGTGGCCATGTTGGTGCTAATCTGGCGGAGGCATGTCAATATGTCCCTATGCACCGCTGTCAGTTCTTGCAATGTGTCCCACTTGGACTCCATGCCAGCCATGTGTGTCTCCACACGGGACATGTGTGTCTCCATACGGGACATGTGTGAGTCCACACGTGACATATGTGAATCCAAGCGGGCATGATGGGCAGCCTGCTGTTGTTGAATGTCCTTGAGGATCCCCACTACCTGGCTGACCTCTCCAGTGCTATTCTGGTTCGCATCAGCAATGCGTGCCAGTTGTGGGTCATCAAGCAGTCCAGACCCCTCTGCAAACAGCGACCTATGTCTACCACCCCTCCCACCACCCCTGGCAACACGTGCGGGACCTGCAGTGGCATGCACAGGTGACCCTAGGCCCCCTTGGGGGTTGTCACTGGTGTTGTTGTCCGTTGCTCCACGTTGGTCCGGGGTCACTGTGCTGTTGTTATTGTTGGTCCTTGGTCTGTCCGTGTCGGCGGGGGTGGTCTGTGTGTTGGCAGTTGTTGGAGGGGTGGGTGAAGGGGGTGCAGATGGTGGTCCTGCTGGTGCTGCATGATGACTCACACCGGAGGGGCCAGGTAGGACTTCGCCATCCGAGGTGGGCAGAGGCTGTTCCACACCAGTGAGCTCAGTGTCCCCCGGAGCCTGGGACAGGGACTCCTCATTGTCTGCTGCTGTGTCCCCATCATCACCTGTTTTGGGAGACACACACAATGTATGTTATGTTTCTGCAGGCATCAATGGTTCACACACCTGACAGTTGTGACTGTACCTCTGGATGCAGGCCTGTACATTGCATTGTCCTAAGTTGTCAGTCAGGTGTTGATATTGGTGTGACACATTGTCCTGCAAACTTGAAGCATTTCAATGTGAATGTTGAGGTGTGTACATGGACAGCATTGGTTGTATTTGGTGGACATCCGGCCCTCCTTCTCCCCCCAGCCCAGTTATCCCACCACGAAGCATACCACCCTTGCAGTGGGTTCAGGTTGACTCTCAGGATGTCAGTCAGTGGTGTCCTGCTGTTGGTTGGTGCCCAGTTCCTAGCATGGCCTTGTGCTCCCCACAACAGAGCACCATTGTCAGACATCTTTGAAGTGGCTTTTCACTCCTTGGTAGGTGTGCATGCTTCAGTGTGAGCTTGCTGGGCCATGTGGGTGGGGGATGTTGAGCTGTGACTACCACTCCCATCATGCTATTGCCTACACCCGCCTTCCCAGCATGCCCATACTTTCTTCCTTTTGACTCTGCTTCCCTGTGGGGTAGTGTGCCTGTGCTGACAGGATGGCCGGCAGTGTTGTCCTGGCGTTAGTTTGGCTACAAGTCCCAAGAGTGTCCCAGTGCTTCACACAGCATAACCCAGGGTGGTGCTTCTTTGTGGGATATTTAATTGGAGTGTGAGGCATTGCATTCTCCCAGGTGAGTTGTGTGTAGTTTGTGTTAAGGGGGGGGGGTGGAAGCTGCTTGTGAATATGGTCTGAGGTGTCAGTCCTCCTTCCCACCCAGCCAGATATCCCACCATGGAACATGCTTCTATTGCAGGGAGTGCAAGTTTGCTTTCAGGATGTCAGACAGTGGTGTCCTGCTGTTGGTTGGTGCACAGTTCCCAGCAGGGCCTTGGGCTCCCCACAGCAGTAGCCAGTGTCAGCCATCTTGTCAGTTGTTTTCCACTCCCTGTGATGTGAGCATGGTTCAGAGTGGTGTTGATGGGCCAATTGTGAGGGTGAGCAATATCTGTGACTACCACTACCATTATGCTATTGCCTACACCCCCCTTCCCGGCATGCCCATACTTCCTTCCTTTTGAGTCGACTTCACTGTGTGTTAGTGTGACAGCAATGGCAAGATGGCTGACAGTGTGGTCCTGTTGTTTGTTGGTGCACAGTTCACAGCAGGGCCTTGTTCTCCCCACAGCAGTAGCCAGTGTCAGCCATCTTGTCAGTTGTTTTCCACTCCCTGTGATGTGAGCATGGTTCAGAGTGGTGTTGATGGGCCAATTGTGAGGGTGAGCAATATCTGTGACTACCACTCCCATCATGCTATTGCCTACACCCCCCTTCCCAGCATGCCCATACTTCCTTCCTTTTGAGTGTACTTCACTGTGTGTGAGTGTGACAGCAATGGCAAGATGGCTGACAGTGGTGTCCTGTTGTTTGTTGGTGCCCAGTTCCCAGCAGGGCCTTGTGCTCCCCACAACAGAGCACCATTGTCAGACATCTTTGAAGTGGCTTTTCACTCCCTGGTAGGTGTGCATGCTTCAGTGTGAGCTTGCTGGGCCATGTGGGTGGGGGATGTTGAGCTGTGACTACCACTCCCATCATGCTATTGCCTACACCCCCCTTCCCAGCTTGCCCATACTTCCTTCCTTCTGACTCTGCTTCCCTGTGGGGTAGTGTGCCTGTGCTGAATGAATGGCTGACAGTGTTGTCCTGGCGTTTGTTTGGCTACAAGTCCCTTCACACAGCATAACCCAGGGTTGTGGTTCTTTGTGGGATATTTAATTAGAGTGTGAGGCAATGCATTCTCCCAGGTGAGTTGTGTGTAGTTTGTGTTAAGGGTGTGTGTGAGAAAAGCTGCTTGTGAATATGGTCAGAGCTGTCAGTCCTCCTTCCCACCCAGCCAGATATCCCACCATGGAACGTGCTTCCATTGCAGGGAGTGCAAGTTGGCTTTCAGGATGTCAGTCAGTGGTGTCCTGCTGTTTGTTGGTGCCCAGTTCCCAGCAGGGCATTGTGCTCCCCACAGCAGTAGCCAGTGTCAGCCATCTTGTCAGTTGTTTTCCACTCCCTGTGATGTGAGCATGGTTCAGAGTGGTGTTGAGTGGTGTTGATGGGCGAATTGTGAGGGTGAGCAATATCTGTGACTACAACTCCCATCATGCTATTGGCTACACTGACTTGACCAGCATACACATAATTCCTTCCTTTCAGTGAGCTTCCCTGTGAGGTGGTGTTCTAGTGGTGGCTACATATCTGACTGTGTTTGTTGGTTAGATTTGTGCCACTGCCTAGCTCTATTTGTTGTTGGGTTTGTACATGTCATGACACAGTTATATATCACTATGAAATGGCATGTATTGTGTTTATCTGACTGACATACACATCTTGGGATGATTCTGTTTTGGTTGCTGTGGATTTGCTAAGGGTGCATGGTTTGACTATCCCCTTGACAGTGATGTGTGTATATTGTCACTCGATATTGGGTATATTGGTTGTGTACTCACCAGGCTCTGGGATGTTTGATAGTCCATATACGCTGACTGGTGGTAGGATGGCCCGCACCTTCTCCTCCCAGGGCCTGAGGTATACTGGTTTGGCAGGAGGGCCACTGCCGGTGTGTTGGCTCAAGGCGTAATCCTTCTTTAGTAGGTCCTTGACCCTCCTGCGCACATCATACCACCTGGATGTCTTCCTTTGTGCGCAGACATGGTGATTGTGCGTTCACCCTGTCGACGATCCTCTCCCACATCTTGGTTTTCTGCGACATGGGGGTCTGTTGGACCAATGTACCAAACAGCTGTGGCTCTACCCTGAGGATCTCATCTACCAGGACTTCCAATTCACTGTCTAGGAACTTTGGATTCTTCTTTGGGGGCATGGTGATGGGTGGTGGTGGTGATTGATGTGTGTGTGGGTGTGCAAGTGAGGGTGTGTGAGTGTAGGTTTTGCTGGGTGTATGTGAGGGTGCTATTTGTTGGGGTGCTGATGGTGTGTGGCTTGTGTGATGGATGAGTTGTGAGTGTGTCTGTGGTTGCTGTCTGATGGTGTTCTGTGCTGGCAGGTCAGTTGAATTTGCAAAGGATCATGGTAGGGATTTGTGGCCTTTATATGGGTGGAGTTGTGGGTGTGTCTTTGTTCCCTGTCCCCCCCCCAGTATTTATTGGCTTTGTAACTGCTTGTTTGGCCCTTTTTTTTTGTATTTTTCCCTTTGTACTTTTGGTGCATGTAGGAGACGTTCTTCTGACCGAGTCGGACGCTGCAGTTGTCTCGTGCGAGCTTCTCCGAGTCGTTCACGCTGTGTTTGTGCTGTGTTTCATGTGCGGCGTACGCGTTGGTCGCGGAGTTTTGGGTTGCTTCGGCTCGCTGTTTTGTATGCGTGTCAGTTGGACTCCGTGCGACTCGGTCGGGTTTTCCACGCATTGCATCGTACTGCGCGGGTCGGAGTTCGCGGGTACGTTTCGCTCGGGTTCATTCCTGGTGCATGTCGGTCGGTTCGATTCGCGTGGTTTTCCGGCCGGATAGCTGTTTTCCGTGTGGTTCGGTCGTTCGGCTTGTGTTCCGTACGAGTCGGTCGTAATTTTCACGCATTTCATCGTACTAGGCGGGTCGGGCAGCACCGGTACGTGTCGGTCGGAATAAATTCCCGGACCGAGTCGGTCGGTACGTTTTCCGGCCCGAATCGGAATCGACCCCTGAGTCTGCTCCCAGCGGGCGGAAGCATCAAAAACGTGCGGCCCCTCTCCCCAAATAATAATTGGATAGGCCCCAGGGGATGGGGTCCCCAGGGGCAATATTTGCCTAGAGAAGGGGGCTGCATGCCCCACTCCCCCTTCTAAATATGGCCGGGCCCTGGGAGATGGGGTCCCCAGGGCTAGAAATTGGCCCAGGGAGGGGGGCTGCGGTCCCCCTCCCCATTTACAATATGGCCGGACCCAGGGAGAAGGGGACCCCAGGACCGAAACCAGCCCGGTGAGGGGGGCAGTCCCCCCTAAAAAAGTGGCAGGCCCTGGGGGATAAAGTCCCTGGAGCTGAAATCGGCCCAGGGAGGGGGGCTGCCTTTCAAACCCCCACCATGTACGGCTGAATGCCATGTGTGGTGTGGGGTTGGCTGCATGCAGGGGATTGGTTGCAGGGCGTGGCCGCAGGCCAGACCCTGTGGCTAACCCCCACCCACTAAGGCCGAAAACCATAACAGTGGCGGTTGGATTAATGTATGGTAATTAAATATTACTTTCTGTTAAAAAACATCGCAATTCAATGAGAAAAACAAAGGTTACAGAGGTGTTATAGTGAAGTTCACATTTCAGACACACAAAACCATAGAAATTCAGCAGTTATAGTTATACTTTGCTGAAGAAACTATAACTCATTCTGTAAAGTAACTTTAGGCCACAAGTTACAGTTTCTTAACATAAGTATAACTATAACTGCTGAATTTCTATGGTTTGTGTGTTTTTAAATGTGAGCCTAACTCTAACGTCTTTGTAACCTTTGGATCTTTCAGTGAATTTCTAAGGTTTTTAAATTCTATTTCCTAACTATAACGTCCCTGTACCCTTTGTTTTTTTCAGTGAATATATATATACTGACACACACAACTATATATATATTCAGTGAGGTCCATGATAAGAATCTGGACCACTTGAAGTATTATGTGATTGATTGCATCCCAGCACAAAGACGTGGGGGCAATAGGGAGGCCAGTTTGAGAAGACTAGAAACCAAGTATATTCTAGAATTAGACAGTAAGAGCCCTCAAGGATTAAATACGACTGAGGACTTACATACTTGGTTATGAGGTCTACACAATGCTCACACACTTTCAAACCCAGATTCAAACCATTGGGGTTTTATATAATTTTAGGCCGCTACATCACGAATACCGCATAACACAAGTTCTTTTTTTACCCTTTTTTTCAATTTTATCTCCACTTTTTAGCACTAGACACTTTTTTTTATATGAATCAAAATTAGTGAATAGTACAATTTTGCACACAGGGGCACATAGCACTTTATGGTCAAACAGTACATTCTAGAGGACAAATGCCCATGGGGGCAATAGTGTCCGGGATATGAGCAGTAGTTGCACAGGAGGTTGTTCTTAAATGGTTTTTACATATTTATACAATTTGTTGGGAAAATTTTAGAGAGCAATTTTTTACGAGTAATGATCAGTGGTTTTTAACATTCAATTTTAAGGCCGCAATTGGTGCACTCGTATTTAAGTGTTTTTGTAAATATTACCTAATTGTTATGTATTAGATTTTATCCATCAATGTTGCTATTTAAAATGTATTTATACAGATAAAATTGCGTAATTTGCACATGGTGGTAGACAATGTAAAACCATAAAACAACCGTTGTGAACGTCTGTCTACCCACAATTGTACTGTAACATCAGAAAGTCAGACGAGCAGTCTGTCTTTAATGTCTATTTGAGCACTTGGCACTTTAAATATGGGGTGGAAATGACGAAAGAAACATGTGATCAAGGCCCTGCGAGGCCAAAACGCGTCATGGCAGCACAGCAAAAATAAATATTAAGCACAAAGAAAAAGAGGAGTCCGTTTCCATCTTTTGGGCGTAATACCAGAGACAAAGAAGGAGAAAACTTACGATATATATATATATATATATATATATATATATATATATATATATATATATATATATATATATATAAATATATATAAACCTAAAACATACATATGCAGACACCACAAAAACTATAAACAATTGAATAAGTAAAAAGCATTAATTAATGAAGACAATAAATAAATTATTAAAAATTTACCAAAAAACTATAAACATTAAAATAAATTTAAAAATTAAAACAAATAAAATAAAATATATAAAAATAAAACAATTAATGCTATAAAATATTTTTAACCAATATCATGAAAACTATTGGAGTCTAAGAATATTGAGTATACTATTCTTCCTCTCCTTTATGCAACAGTAGGTAAAGTGTTAGACTTCGAAGGGGTTAGATATACTATTCCTAATCCAGTCACCGCAATAATAGGAAAAGTGTTAGACTTCGGAGGAGTTAGATTTACTATTCCTACTCCAGTCAGTGCACCAGTAGGGAAAGCATTGGACTTTGGAGGGGTGAAATTTGCTATTCCCAATCCAGTCTAAGCAACAGTAGGGAAAGTCTTGGACTTAGGAGGGGTAAAACTTACTATTCCCACTCCAAACAAAGCAACTGTAGTGAAAGCGTTGGATTTCAGAGGGGTAAAATTTACTATTCCTACTCCAATCAACGCAACAGCAGAGAAAATGTTGGCCTTTGAAGAGGTCAAATTTACTATTCGCACTCCAGTCTGTGCAACAGTAGGGAAAGCGTTGGATTTCAGAGGGGTGATTTTTACCATTCCCACTCCACACAGCGCAACAGTAGGAGTAAAATGTACTATTCCCACTCCAGCCTGTGCAGCAGTAAGGAAACCGTTGGAATTTGGACGGGCAAAATCTGCTATTCCCACTCCAGTCAGCGAAACAGCAGCGAAAGTGATTACTGTGAAGAGGTTTATTTTACTATTCCTAATGCAGTCTAAGCGAGAGACGGGAAATTTCTTCACTTCATACACATTACATATATGAGTAACCCTATGAATGTAGAAAAAATGTTAAACTCTTAGTAACAAAAACCTACAAAAAAAATATATATATATACATATATATATATGTGTTTAAAAAAACTAAAAACAATCAATTTACATAATTACTAATCAATAAAACAAATAGTTAGCAATTAATAAATAATTCTTATTAAATTATTAATTCATTACCTTTCCATCCTGCACCCATACAAACCTGGCAGCCCACACCTAAAGTATAACCTAAAAACATCTATTCCATTACTTACATATTTAAAATAAATTAAATAATTAATTAACAATAAGTAATTCATAGCTAATTATTACTTAATTAACTTCACACCCTAGACTCCTACAAACCTAACATCCCACAACTAAAATAAAATGAAATTAAATAAACATTCCACAATTTACATATTTAAAATTCAATTAAATAATTAATTTACAAATAATAATTAATAGTTCATTATTTCTGACTTGATTGACTTCCCACACTATACCCTACAAACCTAGTGTCCTTTAACTAAAATATAAGTAAAAGAAATCAGTATTCCATATTTTACATAATAAAAAATCAAATAAATAATGAATTAACAATTAATAATGAATTGTTAATTAATCATTATTTAATTTGCTTCCAACCCTATACCCCTACAAACTTAGCAGCCAGCAACTCAAATACAAATAAAATAAGTAGATATTCCATAAATTACATAATATTATTAAATAAGTAATTAATTAACAGTTAGTTAATGATTGTTAATTAATTATTAATGAATTAACTTTCCACCCTATACACCTACAAACCTAACAGCCCACAAATAACTTATCACAAAAAATAATCAGTATTAGATAAATTACATAATGAATATCAATCATATAATTAAAAAAATTATTAAACAATTCTTAAATAATTATTACATAATAAACTTCCCACCCTAGCCCCCAACAAACCCAACAACCCACTATGACACTATAAATTACTATTAAAAATTAATAAAAATTTCTAAATCACTTAAAATTGCAAGCTATATTTTAAAAACAATTAATTGCATTTATATAAACAATAGTAAAACATAAAATTAATATATCAACTAAAACACATTAAAATAATTAAACAACAATATTTGTATCCACTATATTAGTGAAACCATATTAAAAACATCAATATTATTTGCAATGATATTACTTACCACAAAAAAACGTTATTCTTGTTAAAGCTATTTGTCCATCACGATATTTGTGAGTCATGATATTTAATTTCCCAAAACGTTGTCTCCGCATATTTTTAAATCAATATTTTGTCCAAACACCCTTGTTATTGACCTCAAAGGATGAATGGATGTGTGAATCAAACAGGATTTTAACCTGTCACCATGAGGTCAAACCTAGATTTGTTGCCTCCATGAATGAATCCACTGATCTAACAAATCCAATGTTGAAGGGAAATTAAGGAAATTGAGGAAAACAAAGTTAAAGTGTAAGAAACATGTAGACGTAGTGGGCGAAACCTAGGTTGAAATGCATTCTTTGTTATGTATGTTGAACTTTTTTTGATTTCCACCTATAATGAAGAGCAGCTCTTGTTTGAAGGATGTGGTTTTTAAATGGATTTTATAGCAGTTACACCTGTGGCTTCCTATGCAGTTTAAGGCAAGGTCTTGTGTATTATACTAACTCCAAATTAAAACATGAAATGTAATCAACATTAACAACGAAAATGGAAACCACAATGGAGTGGAATTGCTTTCCAACCAAAGAAAGAGTTTCGTCAAAGGGATATGGCAAATCCCTTCTTGGTTGTATCGTGAAATGCCAACACCTATTCAGCAAATCCAGCACTAGTATGTTTCAGTCAAATACAATGTGATCTTCAAATTGTCAGTACGTATTCTGATTGTACAATGCAAATGCCGAAGAGATTCCAAGTTATGGATTCCGCTTCCCTTCAACTCAACCGAATCAATGACATGGCTGAAACTCTTAAGTTTGGATGCACACTCTTGATGTTTATTATCTCAAAAAACAGAGCATGAAAAACAATAAACCTTCTCATCAAGAAATTCACATCTATTAGAAAACGATAAGCAATTATCATGGCATTCAATCTTATAATATATCAAGACAAAGGACACAATTCTAGTTAACAGTTCCATCTTCCTAAGCTCACCTAATTATTTACACCTATTTACAATTTCTTGTTGCAGGGTATGTTACACAGGTCTCAGGCCCTGTTTCAATCCCATTCTACACGGACCACACAGGTAAAACCACCTGCTACCCTAAGGGGCGGTCCCTGACTTCTGTCCATTGAACACCTCTTGCGAACCTGCTCTTTTCCACCACCATGTGACAAGGTGGGTACCCCATGCAGTGTATTCTGGAGCTTCAGCCCTGCTCCCTACACTGCTGAGTAAAATTGTGAATCTACACTCCCAACCCGGTGTAAAAATGTCATTGCAGAATGAAGCCTGTCTGACCATCTCAGTGCTGTCCTAAAGGTAATCCTGAAGAGGTGGCTTAAGCTTCAGAATAACTATTGTTTTGGCCTTCTATCCCACCACAACGTTGGCCATGGCCATCAGGTCCTTTTCCCTCCCCCCAGGATGTTGAAAAAGCACAAATGGTATCAGTGAATAAGTGTGTGGCCATGTCTGATAAATGGACCTTGTTCCTATGGAGTATTTTTTCACCTTTCAGCAGCTTTGAGAGATGTGCCTTAAGTGACCCTCTCCTGTGCATAGCTTGGCCATATCAGACTTAAGACACCTCACAGAGACATTGATTATCATAAACGTAATGCCTGAGTCCCATACCGACCTTGGGATTATGTGTGACCACGCTATGAAAGCCCAAGTGAATGACCACTCTATCCAATAGAAATCTTCAAACAGTCCCTGAATTATTTTCAACCCCTTTTTACTAAGTAATCACACCATCGAAAGAAGACATTTCTCAATGTCGCCGACTTAGGCCTACTAAGCTGCTGCAACCTATACGCTGCTCGCCGAATAAAGGATGACTCACATTACCTTGACGGATATCACTTCTCAGATAGATTGAGGAGAATATAATATGAGTCACAAGGAAGAATTCTTTAGCTACAATAGGTCTAGGTTGGTATAGTGCTCAAAACAGTGGAAAGACCACCACCCTATGTTCTTGACCTTTTCCTGGGTGAGCCCTGCTTCAGTTACCAAAGTGGCTGCACTCATCCTGAAAAAATGGGGTGCGGAGTTGTCTGGGTACTAGACACTCACCATTTTGAGGAATGAACAATGCAGGCAACCCCTTGTCAGGGTGTAAGGCTAAGTATGCCTGCATGTGTGAGTAAGGACAGATCAGAGGTGTGGAGGCAGCCAACAGTTCAATAGTGGCTCCTTTCCCTAGATGGTTGGTTTTTCACCATGTAAGATAAACAGACCATTTTTTTTTATCATAGATGAACAGGCAATTGATCCTGATTAGATTTTTCCAACAGCTAGCTCACCCTGAAAGCCCTAAAAAAGGCTACTAGGAAAGCAGCATTAAATAGCACTAACTCATATGGTGTGCCGCAAGTAATATATGTAATAACATTATAGTAGGTTTTGTTACATCAAGGGATCTTCTTGCATCTTTTTTTTCTTTAGCAACTATCTTGCCCAAACTATCAATGCCTTTTTATCCAAAGAATGACTTGCCTTTTGTGAGGCATGGACAACTTTGCAAAAACACCAATGGATGTGACGTGAACTTTGGCACACGATTCTGTCCACCCCTGCGCTTGCAATTCACTTAAAAAGAGAGCCACGAACTGCACTGAGAAAAGGCCATTGCCCTGCTGTCCCTGCAGAAAGTCCTGTAGCTATGAAGGGCTCGTTCATATGCATAGCATGTGTGCTTTTTAAAAGAGGCTGCCACTAAATCTGACAAACAGGATACCAATTCTCCATATATCTTCCGGGCACCTGATCATCTTTTCCTTGGCATTGGGTGATACATCCGCAAAGTGGCTTTGGGGTTTCTCCCCCCAAGATAATTTGCAAAAATGGTGCATTCTACAACACATTTTTCATTATATATTCAATTGTATTCGTTTTTAAAGCATAGTAATTGATGACCTTACAGGATATGACAATCTTTATTGGGGCTCTTCAATGATTCCCTCACTATCCCCCTCCAACCGCCTCTCATCTCTCCATAGTCCCTCTCTTACATGTTCTCTAGGCCTCACAGGCGATACCTTCCCCTCCATAAGGTATTCATGGATAGAGTTTGCCTTTATATTTTGACGCTAAATAACCATGTGCCTGCCCACACAACTAGTAATTTAGATGCCTGAAATACCTATGTACTATCCAAGCAAGCATTAGCATTGTCTATGACTTTGGGTTATTCAGGTGCATTGCAAAGCTGAAAAGCAAAGCATAAAACACACATGCCGTAATATATGTGCAGATATTAGTGGCATTCATGTAAAATGGAACTTCAAGTTTATTTTCTTAACCTTATATTTACATAGTGTATGTCTTCATATGATTAATAAAATCCAACATTTTCGTCATTTTTTCAGTGATGTGATTTTTTTATACAAGATTTTTCTTTTTTTCTTTTAGCTACATGTATCACAAAATATGGGCAATAATCAATTCATTTACTAGCCATTAAACAGTCCTCAACCTCTCCAAATCTTTACAATTGGTAATGTCCGATAAAAATAGCACAAAATAATCGGTCTCCCTCAACTTGCAATTAAACTTTTAGCGTAATAACATATCTATTTTAGGAAATACACGAATGTCTCCCATACATCCTAAAAAAATAAAGGAGACAATTTCTTGTTGTAAAGTTTGCTCTCTCACTCGAGTTGATAGACGAAATAATTCTGCAGTCCAGACAGCAATTTTAGAATAACATTTGCCTTTCCACTCCTGAAAAATTAGTCACCTTTAATTCCTTTCTTGATTCAAATCTTCATATTATGTATTTATATCTCAGTAGTGTCATTAAGGTGACCTATTCACCTCCATGGAGAAGGAGGAAAGTTAGTGCTAAATAATTTAGAAAAGGAGAGGAAAGAAAATCAGTAATCATGCACACAGCCCAGTGGAAAAATAATCTGAAGTGTACCCCAAACATAGGATGAATGTTCAGTATCGAACAATTGCCCCCTCCACTAGTGATGCTGTTTTTCTACTTTATCTCTTGTGAGATGTGTTTCCTGGAGGACTGCTATATTTCTGTCCCTTCTGTGTGTCTGTTGTACCTTTTGGATGGACTGCCCAGTCCACATGCATTCCAAGTTAACAGGTTTATACCTGCAATTTGCAGCCATCTGTGTTCACAAGGGTCAAATGGGGTAGAACCCCCACCCCTCGTCTTATGCATTGCACTTTCAGTTGTTGTATTTTAATGTACTGACTGGTGCTTAACCTCCAACTTTTAACATCTCCAACTGTCCAGAAGTAATGCAATGGCTCCCCCTTCAAATCAAACCATAATTGAATGTCTCCTCGGTGTAAAACATATGTAGGGTATAGCGGGGTTGTATGTTGACTCAAATATTACTCCATCCCTTCGGCTGTAATCTGCTATAACTGTGACTCCTGGAAGATAGGAACTGGGTACAAGTCTGTGAGTTTACTCGATTAGTCTATAGTAATGCCCGCTTCAATCTGGTACACTATATCTTTCTGCACCGTACCTATTTGACCCTTAGGGATCTCCATTGCATGATACTGGCTCGACCGGATGACTGCCTAGAGGGATGGGCTTCCTTCATTTGGCCTGGGTCTGCCGGGCGGTGCAGAGTTACTGGACTCGGTGGTGGGCGAGTTAACACGGGCTACACATCTAAGAAAAGAGAAAATACGCCAGTGCTGTCTGCTGGGAAACATTAAAAGGCCCATAGGTCGTAAAATGGCGGACACATTTCTGCAGTTGATGCTGGTGCTGACTTGGTGCAGGGTTGCCATCACTTGTATGAGTCAGCGAGGTCCCAAGATCGAATAGTGGTATAAGGACGTGGTGGAGTGGTCTCTAGCTGAGGAGGTTCATATGAAGCTCAGTAGGCGGAATGATAAAGTGGGTGAGGAACTCCTTGTCTGGGGAGGCTTGTGTGATAAGCTCCTGGACCCTGATACTGCCTCAGCAACGAATGATAGCAACAGTTTCGATGACAATGTGGACTTTAGTACTGAGTCTGTGGAGGGAGCGAAACCCCCCCTCACAACTAGAGACCAGAGTATGTGTTGGGTGTTGAATGAATACTCATTCCCCGGAGTCAGATTTTGAGTCAGAGTTCTGACCCAGGAAACATATCCGCTGACCAGCTGCATCCAGTGCTTCTCTTTGTGCAGCTGCAATCTGTTCCGATGTCAATTTGAAGGATCTCGATTGTCTGATGTTTTTCCTGGATCACTGACAGAATATCGATAACAAGAATATCGACCTACAACAATATCGAAGTAAAAATATCGAATGCCAAAATATCGACTCCTATCTACAAACAGGTAAGTACAAAAATATCGACTCCAAAATATAGTTGTAAAAAATATAGTCAGTCAAAATATCAAATTTTTTAAATGTATTAAAAGTAATGTAAAATTAATGAAATAATATATATAATTAACTAAAACATACTTAAAAATACTTAAATAACTTTAAAATTAATAAATAATTAATGTAACTTTAAAAAAATAAACATACATTTTAATTTTTTAATACATAAATATATTAACGTAATATTTATAAAAAATATTCAATATTTTTAGCGTAGGATAGCGGGACGGTAAAATTTACTATTACCACTTCAGTCAGTGCAACAGTAGGGAAAGCGTTGGATAGCGGGAGGGTAAAAATTACTATTCCCACTCCAGACAGTGCAACAGTAGGGAAAGCGTTGGATAGCGTAGGGGTAAAAATTACTATTCCCACTCCAGAGAGTGCAACAGTAGGGAAAGCGTTGGATAGCGTAGGGGTAATAATTACTATTCCCACTCCAGAGAGTGCAACAGAAGGGAAAGAGTTGGATAGCGTAGGGGTAAAAATTACTATTCCCACTCCAGTGAGTGCAACAGTAGGGAAAGCGTTGGATAGCGTAGGGGTAATAATTACTATTCCAACTCCAGAGAGTGCAACAGTAGGGAAAGAGTTGGATAGCGTAGGGGTAAAAATTACTATTCCCACTCCAGTGAGTGCAACAGTAGGGAAAGCGTTGGATAGCGTAAGGGTAATAATTACTATTCCAACTCCCGAGAGTGCAACAGTAGGGAAAGAGTTGGATAGCGTAGGGGTAAAAATTACTATTCCCACTCCAGTGAGTGCAACAGTAGGGAAAGCATTGGATAGCGTAGGGGTAATAATTACTATTCCCACTCCAGAGAGTGCAACAGTAGGGAAAGTAATATTTTAATATTTAACTAAAAAATAATTAATTATCAATACTAATAAATATTATTAATAACACTAATTACCAATTATATAATCTTTAATAATTAGTTTATTATAAATACAACACATATGATTTATTAAAAATTAATTACCTATTAATAAATCATTAACAACCAATTAATAATCATTACCAGATTTGTATAAATATTTAAATAAAAACCAATTAATATTTAATTAACAATAAATTAATTATCAATACCAATTAATATTAATTAATATGTACTTAATTTCAATTAAATTACTTCCCACCCTATTCCCCTATAAACCCACATCCCGCTACAACTATTTAATTAATATAATTAACATAATTACCAATTAATGAATTAAAAAATAATAATTACCAATTATTAAAATGTAATTACCAATTAATAATTAATTAACAATGAAGTAATTATCAATACCAATTAATATTTATTAATATGTACTTAATTTCAATTAAATTACTTCCCACCCTATTCCCCTATAAACCCACATCCCGCTACAACTATTTAATTAATATAATTAACATAATTACCAATTAATGAATTAAAAAATAATAATTACCAATTATTAAAATGTAATTACCAATTAATAATTAATTAACAATGAAGTAATTATCAATACCAATTAATATTTATTAATATGTACTTAATTTCAATTAAATTACTTCCCACCCTATTCCCCTATAAACCCACATCCCGCTACAACTATTTAATTAATAGAATTAACATAATTACCATTTAATCAATTAAAAAATTTTTACCAATTAATAAAATTTAATTACCAATTAATAATTAATTAACAATAAATTAATTATCAATACCAATTAATATTTATTAATATGTACTTAATTTTAATTAAATTACTTCCCACCCTATTCCCCTATAAACCCACTACCCGCTACGGAATTAAATTACGCAAAAATTAAATAACATAAAATTCATTGCTTTTAAAAAATTAAACATACATTACAACAACTAATATACACTTTTAACACATATACTAACATACAATACACTTAGAAAAAATTCGATATTATTAAAAATTCGATATTTTTTAATGCCTATATTATGTACTTCGATATTTTAACAATCGATATTACTTACCTTAATTTCGATATTTTTAACGACTATATTATGTCCATTCGATATTATGTCCATTCTATATTTTGGACTCGATATTGTGTCCATTCGATATTTTTGTTTCGATATTATGTCTGTTTACCGTTTTTCCTCCTATTAATCCTTCTCGGTATCTGTGGCAGTAGTTGAGGAAGCTGCGAGCCCTGCTCCGAAGCCCACTCAGAGGCCCAATCCAATGCCTCACCAAATTCAGGGAAAAGAGTGATTTATCCTACAAAATGATCTTCAGATTTGCAAGAAATACTAGCATGTATTAGACCTTTAGCTGCTGTAGCTGCTTTTATCATCTATTCAGGCGCACTTCTTGGCTTGAAACGCCGCAGCATAATCAGGGATTATGAAAGTCTGTTGATTGTTCACGGATATACCAGTCTTTTCTTAACTGACTGCAGGATTATATCCCTGTCCCCGTAATTTAGCACCCTGGCCAAGACTGGAAGTGGAGGAGTATCAGGAATGGGCTGTACCACAGGTGCCCTGTGAGCACCTAAAAAAAGAAAAAAAATGTAACAAGAGGTCATCCAGAGTGATTTCATTAATTACCCCCGTCTCTCCAGTCCTCGTCCCATTCCTTACTAATTGAAGATGACCATCTCCACAACAGAAAAAAAAGAACAGGGGAATGCTGGGACACCTAACCCCATCCCCTCCCAGTGGGAGTACATAAGCAGTACCTACCCAGCATTCCACCTGTTCTTTTTTTCTGTCTGCCCACAGAATGGGAAGTGGTTGCTGTTGTACTTACCTGCTGCAGTCTTCTCTGGATCCCGTTGGGCTGCTGGGTTGTCCTCGACGTGCTGCTGCGCGGTCTCCTGGCCTGCCAGGCTTGCCGGGAGCCGCGATTGTTTGCGGTCGGCCCTTTGTGGCTGGGTTGCCAGTCCTCCCGGTCTGTTCCAGGTTGAAGGGCACATCTTTCTGTGGCTGGGCCGGTCTGGAAGACGCGCTGCTCCTGCTGTGGGGCGACTCGGGCGGTCTTGGTGGTGCCCCTGGAGTTCCTGACTGGCCAATATGGTTGTTTCCTGCAATTGCCCAGGGCTGGTCTGGTGGAGGGTGCCTGAGCTGGCTGGTGGGGGCTGATGATGTACGGTGGTGTCTGCCTGCCCCAGGGGTGAGTACTGCATAGTGGTTTATTTCCGGTCCTGGATCTGCCTACAGTCATGCCACCCTTACTGGAACTGTCCTGCTGATCTCAGTAGTTATGCAGGTTTGGGCCTGGTTGGTACCTTCCCTGAGAAGGCGCACTTCTTGGCTTGATACGCCGCAGCATAATCAGGGATTATGAAAATCTGTTGATTGTTCACGGATATACCAGTCTTTTCCTAACTGACTGCAGGATTATATCCCTGTCCCCGTAATTTAGCACCCTGGCCAAGACTGGAAGTGGAGGAGTATCAGGAATGGGCTGCACCACAGGTGCCCTGTGAGCACCTAAAAAAAGAAAAAAAATGTAACAAGAGGTCATCCAGAGTGATTTAATTAATTACCCCCCGTCCCTCCAGTCCTCGTCCCATTCCTTACTAATTGAAGATGACCATCTCCACAACAGAAAAAAAAGAACAGGGGAATGCTGGGACACCTAACCCCATCCCCTCCCAGTGGGAGTACATAAGCAGTACCTACCTAGCATTCCACCTGTTCTTTTTTTCTGTCTGCCCACAGAATGGGAAGTGGTTGCTGGTTGTACTTACCTGCTGCTGCTTCATGCTGCAGTCTTCTCTGGATCCCGTCGGGCTGCTGGGTTGCCCTCGACGTGCTGCTGCCCGGTCTCCTGGCCTGCCAGGCTTGCCGGGAGCTGCAATTGTTGGCGGTCGGCCTTTGTGGCTGGGTTGCCAGTCCTCCCGGTCTGTTCCAGGTTGAAGGGCACATCTTCCTGTGGCTGGGCCGGTCTGGAAGACGCCCTGCTCCTGCTGTGGGGCGACTCGGGCTGGTCTTGGTGGTGCCCCTGGAGTTCCTGGCTGGCCGGTATGGTTGTTTCCTGCAATTGCCCGGGGCTGGTCTGGTGGAGGGTGCCTGAGCTGGCTGGTGGGGGCTGATGATGTATGGTGGTGTCTGCCTGCCCCAGGGGTGAGCACTGCATAGTGGTTTATTTCCGGTCCTGGATCTGCCTACAGTCATGCCACCCTTACTGGAACTGTTCTGCTGATCTCAGTAGTTATGCAGGTTTGGGCCTGGTTGGTACCTTCCCTGAGAGACCGCCTGGGAATACCAGATGCTGTAGGCAACTCACTGGCCTTTTGAGACCCCGACCTCCCTGTTGCTTGGACTGTGTTTGGGTCTCTGTTGTCTCTCTCTTTCAGGGGGTGTTTCCGGATGGCCTTCTGCCCAGCGCTGAGTTGGTTGTCAGTGCCTGGGCTGGCTGATGGGGGCAGGCAGTGTGTTATGGTGTCTGCATGCCCCGGGGGTGAGTACTGCATATCGTTTTTTCTCCTGTTCTGGCTCTCAGGCTATGGCCTTTTGAGACCCTGGCCTCTCTGTTGCTATGGACTATGTTTTCGGTCTCCCTGCTCTTGGTGGCTCTCTCTTTCAGGGGGTTTTCTGGTCTGCCTGTTGCCCGGCGCTGCATTGATGGACTGTGCCTGGATTGGCTGGTGGGGGTTGACTGTGTTGTGTGGTGTCTGCCTCCCCGGGGTTGTGTCCCGCTGGGCGGTTTTCGTTCATGCTTTTTTTGCTCTTCTGTATGTCTGTCTCGTTTCTTGTGCCCTGCGCCTGGCCCTTGGGGTTCCTGGCCTCCCTACTTCTTGGGTTTCGCTCTCACCTGAGGGGGGGCTTGGTGTGCGCTCTCTCTGGCCTGACGTGGCCCTTGGCGCTGGGGTTCACTGGTGCGCTGTGCCTCTGCTGCCTCTCACTGGACTCCTGCGGCTGTCCGTGGTTGGCTGATGGCTTGGGGGCTGTGGTGGTGGTGCCCCTGGTTGCCGGTGTTGGTGTTTGCCTGTTGCCCGGCGCAGGGTTGTGGGTTGCACTTGGGCTGGCTGGTGGGGGATGAGTGCTGTGTTGCCATTTCCTTCTCCCCTCTTTCATTCCTTTCCGGGTGCCTTGGCCATTTTTGGGGGTCCTCTGGCATCTGGATCATTTGCCGCCGGTGGGGGCTGGGTGTTGTGGGTCGTCCTTCGCATCTGCCTCTGAGGCTCCTTTGTTTCTCCCCTGTTGCTTCTGCCTGGCTGGTGGGGGTGTTGGTGTGGTGGCCGGTGTGGTCTGGTGTCTTCCTGCCCTGGGTTGTGTGCAACGTTGCGTCTTTTCCAAGTTTCGCTCCTACTTGGTGGCCTGGTTGTTCCCTGTTTTCGGTCTGTGTCTTTTCTCTGACCTGGCTTTGCCATGGCCCTGGGGCAGTGGCGTCACGGGAGCTGTGCTCGGGATGACCCTGGTGTGCCTTGTTGCTTGTAGCCCAGTTTTTGGGGTGCCTGCGGTGTTGACTTGGTCCTGTTGCTTTCCCCTTGGGGCTTGTCATTTGGGCTTGGTCCTTTGGGGTTCTTGTGTGCCTTCCTGCTGGTTTTTTTCTGTCTGGTGTGTTCTGGTTCAGGGGCTGGTTTTGTGCTTGTGGTGTCTCTGGTCCCTGGTCTTTCTGGGTCTTTTGGTGGCTCTGCTGTTGCTGGGTCTGCTGGGGTCCGGTTTCTGCCCTGTCCCTCTTCAGGTCCCTTCCCCCTCAGTGGGTTGTGTGCCTTTGGGTTCTCCGGGCTCATTCCTCCTTGGGTTGTAGTGTTGTCACGAGTCTTCCAGTCTCGTGGTGGGGCCTTGGCTTTGCCTCTGTCTGTTTTGCCCTTGCTGTCCCTTTGTTTGGCCCCTCATTTGCCTGTGTGGGAAGGGTTGGCGGAGCCTTTTCTGCCCTTTGGGTGTGGGTCTTTCGGGCCCTTGGTGGTTGGAGGTCCCGTGCCTGGTGTTGCTGGGGTCCAAGGTGGGCCTTCTTGCCCTTTCCTCTGGCCTCTCCTCTGCGCCTGCCTTCCCCTGGTGCAGGCTGGGCCATGGTGTTGGCATGCCGGGGTGGGCTGCTTGGCTTCATCTCTGTCTTCCTGCCACTTTGGGTTTCCTGTATGGGCTGTATGTGGCTGGTTCCTGTGCCTTTCTCTGTGCCTTCGGTGTTTGGGGGTTTTGGGGTTGTGGCGATTGGCCCTGTGCCGCTCCTTCTGGGCCAGTGGGGGTACCGTTTTGGTGGCCTCATGTCTTGCTGGAGTTCTGTTGTTCAGTCTGCTGGCTCCTCGGGTGTCTGTGGGGACATCTGCAGGGTTGGGCTGTGGGCCGCCCTCTTTGTCTCTCCTGTTTTTGCCCATCTGCAGCTGGACTTGGGACTTGCTTGGGGTGGTTCCTTGGTGTCGTCCTTTGTCCACCGGGCCAGTTGGTCGACTGTTAGTTCGGTTGGGGGTTTCCTCCCTTCCGTGTTCCGGGTTCTTCTTCGGTGGCCTGTGGCTTGATCTTCCCCGGTCCTGGGTTTTTCACCTGTGGTCGACCACCAGGTTTGTGGTTGTGGGTGTCACCCTTGGTGTGGGTTGTTTGGGGCGGCATCTTACCTGTTGGTCCTGTTTGGTCTTTGGGTACCCCTGGTCTCGGTGGCCTTGGGGGTTTTGCCTCTCCCCGCTGTGCCCTGGTCTGATTCGGGGTCGACTGGGGTTTGCTCCTTGCTTTTTCTTAGGCAAAGTCCTGTTGTTGGCCTCTTTTTGGTGGGGGGGTTGGGCTTCTAGCCTCTCCCTTACCTTTGTTGTGCGGGGTGCAGGGTTTGTGTCCCCTGCGTTCGGGTGGTTGTCTCGGTCCTGGCCTGTTGGCCTGTCTCTGTGCCCTGGATCCTTCTACAGGTTTGGATGGTTTGGGCTGTTGTCTGGTGTCTACGCTGATGATTGGTGCTGGATGTCGCTGCCCTAGGGCCTGGTCCTCCTCTGGGGGTTTTCTGTGGCGGTGTCCTCTGGGCTCTCTGGTGGCCTGGTCTGTCGGGTTAGGGGGGCTTGCTCTTTGTCGCTGCTCCCTCCCTTCCTGGTTTGCTCTGTGTGGGCCTGCCCTTGGTTGGTCCTCTGGGTCAGTGCCTTGACTCTTTCGGCAGGCCCTATCCTCTTTTGTCTGGGCTTGACTGCTGTGGGCCTCCTCAGGTGTGTTGGGGTTGGTCCTGTGGTTGGTCGTGCCGATCCTTTGTCTCCTGCTTTGGGCGAGGCCTGTTGGGTCTCTCCTTGCTTCCCCTCCGTTTTCTGGTGGGGTCGTAGTGTTTTTTTTTTGGCAGTGTTGGGCGTTCTTACCTTGTGTGCTGGGAGTCGCTCTCTGTCATTTCTGCTGCTGGTTATGTGGCGCTGTGTGGTGTTCCTGGCCTTGATGGCTTTCTCGCGGGGCAGGTTCCCTTCCAGGCTTTTTGTGCCCTGTGAGTGCTTCCACTTCTTCTGGGCCCCCTTGGGCTGGTTGTTTTTGAGGGCCTAGTTGCTTTGGCCCCTCTGGGGGTTCCCTTTGTACTTGGGTCTCTTGCTTTGCCTCCTTTTTGGCCTTGGCTGGGGGTCTTGTGTCCCTGTTGGTGTGGCCCTGGTTTCGTGCTGTGTCTGGTCGCCTTGGGTCTTCTTTTATGGGTGGCCTCGCCATTGTCCTTCTGGTGGGGACGGTCTCTGGTCCTTTGATGTCGGGTTCTCCTCCTCTGTGATTGGTTCGGGGGTTTTTCCGGTGTGGTTTGTCTGCCCTTTTGGTGGCAGCTCTGTGGGTTTGGCTCCTTGTTTTGTTCTTCTTGGTCGTCTCCTGCTTGTTTTGGGGGATTCGGCCCTGCTGTTTGGTTGGGGGTGTTGCGGGTTGTGTGCTCCTGTCTGTGATTTTTTCCTGTGGTTCTCCCGTTTGCTTCATTTGGGATGCTGCTTTTCGGTGTGGTGTCCTTGGCGTTCTTGGGAGTTCGGAAGGCCGGGTTTCTGGCTTTGGTATGCTCCAATTAGTAAGAAATGGGACGAGGACTGGAGGGACCGGGAGGTAATGCCCTATTACTTACCTGTAATCTTCATTACTCCTGGTCCCGTTGTCCTCGTCCCATTCCTTACACCCCTCCCTCCCTCCCTCCTGGATGGCCAGCCTTCCTGTTGGTGGCTTGGAAGTTCAGGCGGAATGCTGGGTAGGTACTGCTTATGTACTCCCAGTGGGAGGGGGTGGGGTTAGGTGTCCCAGCATTCCCCTGTTCTTTTTTTCTGTTGTGGAGATGGTCATCTCCAATTAGTAAGGAATGGGACGAGGACAACGGGACCAGGAGTAATGAAGATTACCGGTAATTAATAGGGCATTAACCAGGTTTCCAGAAAAGTAACCATGTTGGCATCCCACCTCATGTTCAGGTGGCCCAGGATTCAGATGTATTGCGTTAGGACTTCCCCACTGCATCACACACTCTGGATTCCAGAACACACACCTTTTGTTTCTATCTATGACAGCTGCTGATGAATTTTGCAGGTTGCACCTCATCCAGGATTTTGCCATTGGCCAGCACCCCTTCCGCTGTTTTGTATTTGTCTGGTCGCAGCAAATTGAGATTTGCAGCCATCATGTCTATTTTGTTCTCTTGCACTTCTCTTGACTCTGGAATGGCTGTTCGGGAGTTGTCCAGCTTGTCTTGACCCACAGCAGTGTTCTTCAGTAGTGGTGTCAGCCAGCTGGTCGTTTTCAACGGAGGGCTCCTCAGGCTTTGTCATTCTGTGTCTGCCCATTTTCTTTCCCTTTGGAGTAGTTTAAGGACTAATCCATGTGGAACTAATACTCCTGGACCACGAGCAGGATCTTGCCATCCACCATCCAAACAGCCAAGAGAACACTCTAGATCGGTGTGGTAGCTGTGCACAATTATTCCAATCTCAGAGGTTCTCCAGATTCATTCCTCTAATTCAATGCCATGGCCAATCAGTAAGGACATCAGTGGATGACCCAAGGCTCAGGGTGTGGGTGGCCCATGCTTCATTCTCCCCAGCCATAGAGAATACAAAATGCAAGTGCAACCAGGGAAGGCCAGTACTGCAACATCAGTCTGCAAGGGGGTATATCTCGCACTGTGCCCAACAGCGCTCCATTTTTAGCAATGCATTCTTCATTAATCATAAAGTGCCTCCTTCACACAGCACTCTAGCTGCTCCTCTCTCTCCCCTACATATGATCTGTGATGCAGTTCAACTCCCATAGCTCATGTCTCTCCATATATAAGTAGATCAATACATCAATAACTTATAAGATGATGAGTGTATGCTTCTAGCATCATGTTCCTATAATAACTTATCAGTCACAATGTGTAAATATGATTATAACTATTGTATCTATAAGTGCTTCACCATTGAAATATTGGGGAATAAATATAAATTAAAAAAACACATAATTATGGATAAAATAAAAACATTAATTTACAGCAAAAAAACGGAAAAGATTGAATTTGTAAATATTTATCCATACATGTACATATGGGGCTTTTTCTAGTACAATTTTATACCTTCTAATTATTTCCCATATGCATATGATGTTAAAATCTCTATGCATGTATACCTCTTATGTGTGGCTATGTCTCCACATATATATTTTCCACCCACTGCAGAGAGAAAAAAGTGAACTAAACCATATAAAATCACCACTCAATGACTCATCCTATTCCTCTTCCAAAATATCCCCTACCTCAACTCTTTGACTTATCCCAAACCTCCTTTACTACTATGCACTCCCAAATAATCCTTTCTAAAGTCTTCCCTCCTCTGTCCATCCTATTCATCCAACTAATAGTCACTTGTCTACTACTCCCAATAACAATTTATATTTCGATTAATCCACCACTGTTCCAACTTTGGGTTCCGGAGTAGCGTGCTACTCGCGGAAAGGCACTTCAATGCCTTGTCATGGACAGTAAGTACTATAGAACCACAATTAAAATTACGATTAAAACAACCAGCATCTCCTTCATCTTAATATTTTCTCCTAGAATTCTTGAAATTGTGTTCGTCGCTCTATCTTAGAAATCAGCAGTCCTTGAACATATGTATAGGACGTGTATGATTTTAAAACTGCATACTTGTTCATCCACATATTTATTTAATAAGTAATTCTCTTTTTACATGCTTCCTGATAAAACATAGTCTGGTTGGTAGACTTCTTCACATTTTCTGAAACCAGGATCGTTTGACTGTGGTTAGAATATTATTTAAGTGTGAGCAATGGTAGGTATATATATATTTGTGAATGTCTTCTGATTCACTACTTTGGCGGTCTTCCCTTATTCCCATTGTATTTCCAGGGCCACTCCATCAACACTCACCCGGCGAGGGGCTCGGTGATATTTTATCATTGTATGCAATGTGTGCATCTGTTGTGTAGGAAGCAGTATACCACACATACACTTGGGCATTATACCATTGCGGGTTACTGATAATATGCAGATTGGTACCTTATGACTTCTACAGTGTGAATCAAACGTACACCTTGTGAATCCTTTGCTTACATTTACAGCACATCACACAACGGAGTGCAGGGGGGAGTGGAGACTAATGATGTTTGGCCGCGTGCGCCTTTGGCCTCTGTATTCCTTAGTAACAGTACACATATTCAGGGATGTAGAACAGATGAATAGATGCACTAAAGGAAGTCTCAAGACACATGTTGATCCTACATGACGAAAAAGCATAAACCCATCACCTTATCATAAATCAGCCGATTGATCTGAAAAGAACTAGCTTTGATCCGTGGGTTTCCCACAAAAGTGTAGTCAAAATGAGATACAGTATGGATAGTGTCTTCCAGAAAGTGTTCTGTTATTGGCTTAGAGCTATATGTCACTTGTCCACAAGGTTGTTTTGGGGTCTGTTATTTCTCTGCTTAGTATGTTTTTTTTTCCCAAGCAAGAAATGTTGCTTTGCAGGCATGGATCAAAGCGCAGGTTTCTGTGCACCATCTTTTCATGGGTCAAAGGCACATCTTTAATTTTCTCCTGAGATTTAAGTAAGGAAGCCATGTTATTGGAGAGGTTGGATGGGATGATGTTAGTAGTGGGTGTAGCTGGGCCTCCACTTGGGCCTGATCTTTAATAGCACACGCTACAGTATTGTGATCAGGAAACACAACGGTCAAAGTCATAGTTTAAAGGACTCATAAAAAATAAGAGGGCCATTTTTTTTTTTACCAGGGTAAAACTTGAAGCAATTACTTATTTAATGATATGTTTAAAAATATTGAATTGTTAGTCCCTTCCTTCTTATCAAAATTCAGACTGAATGGCAGAGCGTGTAACTCTCTTAAACCTCTCCTCTGCCAGAATGGTGTAAACCTAACACCACTCACCTCTTGCCCAGCACCAGAATTAAGTAAAACTTAAGACAGCCTTCTTGAGAATCTAAGTCAGCAGCCCATAGATAATGACGTCAGTGAGCAAGAGTATTCCATCTCACTCTATTGGTCATCTGCCCGGGAGGACTCGTATTTTAGCACTTCATTCATATGTGCTCAAATACTGGCCACTGCACCTACAGTTGTTTCTAGTTCAGTGGAATGAAAGTCACCCAGTCCTGATGAACAGTGTTTCACCGTGTGTTCTTCTTCTCTTGTTTCCCTGTTCCATGTTGTCTGTATCTTTGTTCTTAGGCGTCCCCATGCTTCTACCAGCGACCTCAGGATAAAAGAGAGGATGTGGCCCAGCGGCTAGAGCGGTCGACCTCGAAGCTGGGGAACGGGTTCGAGTCTCGGCAGGGACGCTCAACATCCTGTGATTCTGGTCAAATCACTTAATCTCCCCGTGCCTAACAAAATGAATGTGTCCATCTGTAACGAAACTGGTGCTCATGTCAAGCGCTCTGATACCTTCGAGTCAAGTTTGCGCTACACAAAACTCCCAATATATATATATACATATATACTATTCTCCAGTCATGGATATACACAAAAATGTTAAAGCCTGTATATGTCTGAAATATTACTTCCCCCAAAGCAGCCCTGGCCTATTTAGGACTGCCACAGGGGAAGGAGATATAGACCAGGTGCAGATCGCAGTGCATCCCTATGTGAACTCAAAATTGAACCTGCTTCACCCCCACCCATGGCACACAGTGAAACCTTTACACAAATGTATTGCGTTTTGTGAAGACAAAAAAATCTACTTCAGACTGTGGTCATATCTGGAAAGAAGAAGTACAGAGAAAGTCAATAAGTCTCACCTTTTGACCAATTGGCTTTGCCGATGCCTTTTGAGAATGCCATGAAGCATCGTCAAAAAGGAATGCTTTTGCCGATGCTGTGTAGCATTGACAAAAAGAAATGAAAAAAGTGCCATGATGAAAAAACATGTTCATGCATGCGTCATGATGGTGCTGGTGGCTGCGTTATTCCATAAGAGTGAGTATGCGCGCATGCATCACCACACATGTGTGTGCGCCTATGGAATGGCGCAGGAACCACTGAGGCAATAAATAAAAAAATCATTTTTGCTTGCGTGAAAGCGTTTTTATTTTAAAACACAGGAGCCCAGCAACAAATGGTAGCTGCCAGCCACCCTAAAAATACTGAAATAAAAAGATGTTATTTTAAGGACAATGAGAGGTATGGGAGCAATGGGGAGTACAGGGGGTTGCGATGGAGGTGAACAAACAGGGTGTGGTCGGGCAGGCAACCAATGAGCGTGATGCTCGGCAGGGGTGAATAAATAAAAAATAATAAAAAAGGTGGCGCTGGGGGAAGAAATGTGGTGAGTATTTGAAAGGGGGATATACAAAGCAAAGAAAATTCATGGTGCAGAGAAGAACAAAACACATGTACTCACATGGAATAATGATACCGAAAGAAAAAAGTTTCCTAAATCTGAGCAGTGGAAGGATATAAGTCATCCAATCAAAATGATAGTAAAAATGCTATGCTCCATCGGAGGGACAAACAGAAGACGAGGAATCAAAGTCATCCATTAAGAAACAAGCAAATGAGAGTGCCAAGAGAGTCAGCCAATGGTCAGTAATGGGATGGCACAAAGCCCACCGCCGGGATTTGGTATGGGCCACAAGAGGTCTTTCACAAAGATGTAGGCCTAAAAATGAAGCACATACACAGAGGAAGTCAGCAAGAGCCAAATGGACTACATGCCTTTAAAAGAGACTGCGCAGAGCTCAGACCATAAACAGTGGAAAAAACTGTGCAAGGAGGCTCCAAAATACCTTCGGTGATGACAAGAAACGTACAATGTGAGCGAGTACGAGCAATGTTCTGGCCTGAATGGCTTACACCACCAATTTGAAATTTTTATTATAAATTATAAAATTAATTTAAGTTGTTTTTCTTTTCTTCGAATATATTTTTATAATATGGTTTGTTATTCGTGTATCTCTACCCCTTTAAATGTGAAATTGCTGGAAGCATGGCAATTTCCATTTACATTTTTACTGATAGCATAGCAGCAGATCAAGCAAACATCACATTACAATTTCTACCTTGATAGTTTCTAAGAAGCTTCTCACTACAAATTATACTCATATTTCAGAAATAAGTGCTACGCCAAATCAAGCGAGTTAGATGATGCAACTTTATACTACTATTTTAAAACCAGGGACTGGTCCTTAGTTATTAAAATACTGATTCAATTAAGGGCCCAGATTTGCAAACACTTCGCATCAAGTTTGCGTTACGTTTTGTAACAGAAACCTGGGGCCTGATTCACAGAACTAACTTACGTCAAAAACGTAAAGTTAGTACTTTTTGGTATTCACAGAATACACTTACCACTACTAACTTTATGTCCACTCTCGGGCCGGAGATTCCGGCCCCGTGGCGGAGATTCCGGGCCGGAAGCGGAATTTCCGCCTCTGGGCCGGAATCTCCGGCCCGAGAGCGGACATAAAGTTAGTAGTGGTAAGTGTATTCTGTGAATACCAAAAAGTACTAACTGTACGTTTTTGACGTAAGTTAGTTCTGTGAATCAGGATTCAAAGTACTGTAGTGCAATTTGCTTTGGATTGTAACTAAAAGTAAAGCAAAAGCTGCTCAATGCGCTGCTTGCATTACTTTGCGTCAAGGGACCTTCCATGGGTGGTGGGTGGAGAAAATCACTATCTACAAAGAACTGTAGACAGGGATTTGTGCCAAATCTGGCACCTCCTCGAGGCAGGAGTATTTTTCCCATTATATATGTGTGCGCTGCATTGTGCAGTGCAAATACAAAGTGCGAAATGCCTTAAAGCATAGTTTTTTTATTGGAAGGGACCTCTTCCAACACAGAACCTATGCTTCTCACAACACAGACACCTTTACACTATGGCGCATGGTTGCCTGGGTTGGTGCACAGTAGTCAAACTTTCCCCGGCACAGGGAAAGAGCAGAACAGTGTCACATCTTAAAAAAGGTGGCACTGTTCTGCTCTCTTCCTTTCATGCAACACGGCGCAGCAACTGTACTTGCTGTGCTGCGTTGTGTGTCTTCTAGGTAAATCTGATCTAGGATGCAATCCCTGTTTTAAGTCCTAAAGATATATTATTCTTCACAATCTTGGAGATAATTATCTTTTTTCATTTTTAGGACATACATGAAAACACCGTTAAAGCATATATAGGTTCTATATGGCTATAAGAGGTCTTACATTCAAGTGTATCTTCTATTAGATTACTTTGTTGAAAGCAGTATGATGTCTCCAATGATAGGCCGCAATAATGTTGGCAACACACACACACACAACCACACAAACACACACGCAACAGGAGATGACAATGAAGTTCAAAAATACCATATTTAGATTTAAAATAGGAACCACCGCCAACCTTATTTTTCATGTCCTAAATTTGTGTGTCAATCATGTAGGGAGGAGGATCCTTCGGACTGTCATGTCATGACACACTCCTCAGCCAATGGTAAATTTAGTGTGACCTTAGGATTCCGGTGATGTGTTTATTCGAGGGACTGATTACTTGACAAAATATTAGCACTCAATTGCCAGGCTTATTCATCATAAATCACTGGCATGGTCCTTCTCTACCTGGAAAGCTCACTCGCCATCAAAGATCAGACGCATAGCCTCAATTCCTTGCCTAATCTGTTTCTCAAAAAAAATGCAATGGGCAAACATTCTCTGCTGCTTCATCTGAGCGCCCTTTTAAATGAAAGACCATATTGTGGGAAATTACAGGCTCTCTATAACCTTGTTAAGCCCCTAGGGCTTATGCTCAGTCATGTGCACACTGCTTCTCTCATCTGCTGCTCGCCCACCCTCACCATTATGAAGCACCCCTCTCCAAAATCCCATGTAGTTAAAGACTGGGGTGTTTTCTCAGGTGACCCGCTAATGATCACTTCCTTATTCAGAGGTTACTCCATGAGGTCATACAGGTGCCAGTGCTGGTGTGGGTGCTGCAGTAGTCCTCCTAGCAGGCACATAGAGCAAGAACTCATGTTGTTTGGACCTACTGTCTCATGGGATCCTCACTGCAGCACCCTCAGAGGCATCTTAAATCCTTTTTTGACTGTGGTCTGTGATTCAAACCACATTTTACCAGTGCTGCCTTCAGCAAGTTCCTAAACTGTTTTTTATTGACAATGGTGAAGCACTGTTTGATCGCTATTCTAAATAGCACCTTAAATACTCAGGGCTGTGTTGGGCATTTTAAAACCATACATCTTCTTATTCACTCCCCTAACTACCATCAGATTAACACATGGTTTCACTGGGATACCACATTCAATCAATGTCTAGAAAATAATTCCCCAGCCAATCACAAGTCACAATGCAGTCTCTAAAGTCTAACAGTCAATGAGCTTTGAGAAATCCCCTAACTCTTCCAACCAATCCGAGGTCAACTTTATTTCTACCTAATATGATATGTCCACTCATATGTAATTGGCTGTGAGTACCTTGATTACCCAAGCTACATCCTAACTACAGAAAAAGACATACTCTAAAAAATGTAATAACAGGCACTGGAAATTTGTCTTAGATATGCTTGCATTAAGTAGGGAAGAGTGCTGAGCAAAGCCTACATCGACTCTGCTCAACACCCAGATGCCAAGGGTGCAGGCTGGGAACTGGCTTTAGCCACCTAAGACCTGTACTTTACACCTCTACTTCCTGGGTCCACAATAGGGGTGGGAGATAAATTTCGCTCCACCGGCGGAGTTGTTGGAGTTTTGGCTACTTCGCATAACGCATGTAATGCGGAGTTCCTGCCAAATTCCACCAACCTCCACATGGCAGAGGTTTTTCTCAGGCGTGGCTTGACAATGGTAAGTTGCTGGGCGTGTGCAAGATTTGGTGTCCCCTAGCGCGAGTTTCGATCGTTAGGAAGGCACCAGTGAGATTTCCCCAACGCGGGTGGTCACGACCGTTCGCCGTCAGAAAGCTGCCGCTCGAGTAGAAAATCTACTCAAGGAGCAGCAAAATCAACTTGAAAAGCAGTGCTCTGTGGCGTGCCACGTGGTGCCGTTCATGCTGATTTTTCACAACAGGACAAGCTCCTGGTGCTAAAAATCAGTGCAAGCAGCGCGACGTGCCTTAATCCGCCCATTTGCAGAACTCCACAGAATCTTGTGGAGTTTTCAAAACTCCACAAGTTCTGCCCACCCCTTGTCCATTACATATGACTTTAAACCATGACTAGCAGACTCTAGGTGCAGGGCCTGGCATTGGACCAGGTTGTGCCCCCAAGGCCTCTACCCCAAAATCCCAGTGGGGATGGTATTTTGCTGTATCCAGCATGTTTCTGTGAATGTCCTGCCTGAAGGCTCTGCTTTCAAGAACTCTTCCTGTTGGGCCCCGCATACATGAATTTCAGAAACACAAGCTGAGTTCAGTATACAGCCCACTGATCATATGCTCTATAAGATGGGCCTGGTTTTTACAAGTCAATGTGCTCTGCAAAGCTTTTATGGGGGGGTGGCCTGGGTTTATTTTTTATACATGATGAAGTGATTCTGGGTGCAGGTCTTGGCTTTCATCAAGCCTCAAGTCACATCCATGATCTGAAGCTGTCATCTTTGAGTGGCCGCTAGGAAGGCTTAAAAACTTGACACTATCTTGGTACAGCCTCAAATCTTGCAAAGTTTGCAGTGATGCACTAACGTCTAGCGTTACCACACACAAAAAAAGATGTATTCTGGTTAAAGTTCTACCTTCATGCCATGCATGGTGTAATTCCCTTGAGCAGTGAATGAAAAGATGAATACACTGAACAAATAAATAGAAATGCCAATATAGCCATATATATATATATATATGGGTCCACAGGTATTTACATTTATTTTCCAAGGTTACACACAACAGCAGTCAGTTTTCCCATTTTTTAATGGAGTGGTGGGCAAATTATTTTTGATGAGTAGTTTTAAAAGATAAATATATTATCGGCAGTGACAGTTGACATTGGGAATGTTGCACTACAGTCCTTCTCCTGTATCTATGTTGGTCAGGAAAAGTGACAGAAGACGTAATTTACTTGCTCAAATATAACAAATGTTAATTTTCCATACTTCCTTCTGTTTTGTCAATTTATCAATGCCCTTTGTGTGTTTGGGATGAATTTCTTATTAAAAAAATGCATTTGTTTGTTCATAATTTTCCTCTTCTATGTGACTCTCCCTATGTGTTGATGCTGTTTTAATTACAAAATTGTGTCCAGAAATTAAATTGAGCTATGAGACTTTACAAACGTGACTACAATGCATGCAAGGAAGTTGTTAAAATCTGCAGGAAACCACACCTGTGGGGATCTTGTGCCCATAAAAATAATATTTATTTGTTTATGTGTGTCAATTGTTTGTGGCGTTTGTTGTTTCAAGATGTCCTCCTACATGCCAATCGAGAAAAGGTTTGCATATTGAGATGCACATTGTGTCCGCATAAGGTTTCCATGTGTTCCCAAAGCTTCATTATATTATTCCAATATGTTAATAAATAGTCTTATTATTTATTGGAAACTTCATAGAGCTTAGGTAGATAATTTCTATCTATGTCAGAAATGTCAGGTTTTGTTTGTCATCTATTGATACCTCTAATGGATGTTAAGGAAGTATGTCCTATTGCTTTTTAATTTCTTTTCACAAATTTGACATAGGCCTTCTAGGATAATATTCAAGATTTATTTTTACCTTCCTGCTATTTTCTCAAAGAGGATCTACAGCCACCTAGTATGGATGTAAAGGATGTTTTTATTTACAGATTAATTTCTGCAACTGCCTGCCACATAGAAATCCCTTTGAATGTGCATACCTATTTTCAATGCATAATAGGAGCCAAGACCTGAGACATGAATTCAGCAAGAGGGTCTTCAGTAAATTTTCTGCACCCAATGAGTGAGGGCCACCACATCACTCTTCACAATGCAACAAAATGTTTTACACATTTTCACATCTACACTGGTAAGAGCGAGATGATGATCAGCATAGACATAATCCCAGATGATCCCAAAGTGAATAAAGGAGAGACAATTTTCACAGAATAGCAAATTCTGTTGCCAGACCCAATGATGTATAGACACCATGTTTTGGGGAAACCCTTCATCATGCAAACAACCATCAAAGGTGCCACTGTCAGAAGAGATTTCTTCTACTTGTGGAGGTTTAACAGAAGATTGTTAAGAAAGGAAACTAAAATTTAAAAAACCGCTAGTACCCATAGTGGATAGAAAGCACAATTTGAAAAGAATAACACTTAAACTACATAGCAGGAGTGCCTGTTAACAAACAGGTATTCATTGCTGTGTATGTATTAGCTTTGTGGACCATGTAGGGATATGTTTTGCAATTCATCTGCTACATCAAAATTGAATTTATTCCTTGGCTAGACTGCCCATAAGCCCAAATCTCGCTGTATAACAATAATTTTAGTTGTTCATGTGCTAATACATGTTCTTATGTTTTACTTCAAAGCAACTCCTGAAACTTAATTATTTCTATATGAAGCTCATAAATGGAGTTTAGCAGTGCTAATTTGAAAGCAGAATACCTTAGTTTCTGTTTAGAGTGAACAACATATAATGAGTTCCATATAATGAGTACAATGTGAGAAATGTTTATCTCAGGAACACATACAATGCCCATAATGCTTTGAGACACGAGAATTTGTTCTTTTGTAATTGCAATCATGTTGTAACAGGAGAACAGTTAAATATTCACGTGCATGGTCCACAATACAGTTGGAGACAAGGCCCTCCCCCTAAATTTCACCAGCCAGATAGAAATTGAGGATGCTTAAATCAAGAACATTTACCTGTATTGTCATATATTAAGCCCAGTGGTGGGAGCAAAGCGGTATTTCACTTTCTTCTCCAGTCTTGCTGGTGCAGGCGGCTGGTCGAATCAAGCGCACAGCACGTAAAAGCGCCGGACATCCAAGTCAGACACAGTGAGTGAGGAGAGGCGATAGTGAACTGAGAACTTGAGCAGAATGATCCGTGGTGCAACAGCCTTAGCTTAGGTGAACTGCACAGCCTATCTGCTGCTGCAGCAGCCCGGTGCCCCCCTGCCCAGCCTGGCCAAAGAAATTGGAAGACACTCTCAAGGCAGGTGCTCAGTCTGGTAGACACACTTCCCAGGCACTTCTGGACTGCAAGTCTAGTCAGGTGAGTCACACACACACTCTCTCTCTGCATTAAAATTCTCTTGTCTGGTCTTTGTGGCATGTGCATAAACCTACTAGGGCGCCCTTCCAATTAGTTACCCTGACAACCAGAGGTAGTGTTTTTTCTTTCATTTATATTTCAGATGCATAAAATGTTTGTTCCACACAGAGAATGAATGTGTAGTACACACGCAAAATTGCCAGGCTTGTAACTAGAAAGGTTCTATTTTCCTAAATGTAAAAAAAATATTTTTAGAAATGGCTTATGAAACCAGAAAGACGATTAAAGGGCCACTTCTCTCTCTCTTGAATTAACATCCTACTTGGACCTTACAGTTCATCTTTAATGTTTGTAAATAGTGTGTGCTTTTACTTGCGAGAAAGTGTCACTCTTAAGAGTCACACATTTGGTCACTTAATGTCACTTGTAATTGCCCTGAAACCATCGAAATGTCGCACATAAGCAATCTTAAAACTTGGCAGCTATGAGTCGCACAAACCACTTTGAAACTTAACACTGAACAAACGTTTTTCTAACCACACACAAACACCGACCAAATAACATAGACCATCAGACAGTGGTTCATTCAGTTGGACAGATTGCTGTCCCAAATCATCAGGAAAAGGCGCCCACATGAAGAATGTCTTAAAATGCAATCCAATGGTGGTTTGGGCTATTCAACTATAAAAAAAATAAGTATTTCTTTCCTATATGTTATTTTCCATTATTGTGGTAATTGCAACACCCAGGATGCACTTTGAATTATAGTAATTTATTGAAAGGCAGTGATAGGCAAAGAAGGTAATTTTCCATCAAAGAAGTACAATGTGTTGGGATGGGAATGCCCTTGCATGGCATTCGAGTGTGTTTCATTGTCCTAAGTGCCAAACTGCATGTATATGTAATATCCTGCCTTTTATTTTGACACTTGCATCACATTAATCCAGCATGTGCGAAAAAGCCCAAGCCTGTCCCTAAGTGTGTGACATCATGGATATGTACAGTGACCTCAAGGAGCACAACAAGTGTGCCCTCCTCATGGAAAGAGGACACCTGTCCTTGTCCTGTGTAGAGTGCATAAATTGGTGGTGGCAGCACACCAAATCTTTAGAAGAGCTCAGTAGTGTGACCAGAACTTTTTATCTGTGTCACTGGGAACAAGATTTTCTGGCCCTCTTGTGTAAAGTTGTGCTCTTATTTCTGTGCTCATGCACTTGCACATGCATCCCACATGTATGCCAAGTGCATGTGCAAGCTGCATGTGCAAGCGTAGCGCGTGTAACATGTGTGGTTGTGAACTGTGAGTCTGAGTAATTCAGGCCAGTGGCATCCATTCTGGATGCCCCTAGCATCCTAAAGTGAGGAGAATAGAGACAGGGCTCCCTTTAGCAATTCCATGAGGCCTTCTGTTAGTAAGGAGCAGCTGATTAGTCATCCTGAGCACTGCCATTTAGTGGATGGTAGAAGTGCCGGGAGGGTCTGTAGTCATTTTTGTGAGTGGTGAAGAAGTTTCTAGGTAAGATCTGCCCTTTTATCTGACTCTTAATACTCCTTCAGTTGAGCTGAAGCCTACCTATCTGCTGAGAGAGGGAAGGAGTCTGCCAGGTACTTTAGGAAAATAGACTCTCCAGGTGGAGAGAGGCCAAGTGCGTCTCAGGTGGCTGTGGGACATCCAGAGAGAACTGGCTGCATGAAACTGAGCTAGACAGCATACGTGTGCCAAGTGGGCCCCCGGTCTCTCTTTCCATTTCCTGATGGGAACCACAACTGCCCAATCATCATACGTCCAGTCAGGGTTGCAACTTGTGATCATCGTAGGCCCAGATGGAAGCAGCATTTGGAGTGATCATTGGAGGCCCAGTCGCAGCTGCAGATGTGTGATCACCATAAGCCTGGATGGGGGCTGCAACTGCTGTGATCGTCAAAGGACCAGAAAGAGTCTGAAATTACCATGATCATCGTATGCCAGGTCACAGCCTCACCTACCTCCTGTCAAATCGGGACTTCAACTTACCACCATAGGAGCCCATCCGGGCAGGGACAGTCCTAGGCCCCAGTGAAGCTACATCACCACACCCATCAGAGACTGCTATGGCCAGGTCAGTACCTACTCCTGCACCACAGACTCAAGAGTGAGGCTGGCAAGGCACACAGGTGGCCCCTCCAGAAACTGAACTTGATGCTCACTGTGGCTCATGCAGGTAAATGTGCTGGAGGACTGTCTGAGCCTTCCAAGGGGCAATCGAAGACTTAAACATCCCATGCCAGTACTGCAAGGGGTTCAGATTGAACACTGAGAGCATTTGACTGTGATAGAGCAGAGGTATTACCTTTCATCTATTTACAACAATTTTACACAGAAATGGTATGTGGCGCTATTTTACATGAAAGTGACAAAAACGTGTATTAGGCTCACAAATGAAGCCCTGATTTGAATCCTGCACTGTAGAAGCATGCAGAATGTTAGAAGTAGTTTTCTGAAAACACATAACAGTCAATAAGAACATGTGAAATCTGACATTTTAGTGGCATGTGTTTTTATGTTTAGATGAACGTGATAAAAAAAAGATAACTTAGAAACTTTTATGTGAGAATTAAATGCTTCATGTGCTAGATAATAGATAGCAATATTAGAATGTATAACGTGAGCACTGGCAATGACAAGAAAAGTAGGTGCTGCATGAAGTTATGTGAAGATTGTATGTTGTAAAGTTTATCTTTGATGTACCTTTAAACCTTATATGCTGTAATAACATATAAAGTGCAAAAGAGACTTACAAGATGATATGTGACATGATGGTGATGTATTAAAATTTTATGAGTACCTTATACTTACATAAATTAATTGCAATTCATATTGAAGTGATATTAGCACGCTTAATTAAAGAAACTAATGCATTATTCTATGTAACGCGAGATTCATATTTTAGCACAACTTCATCATGTATGAGCTGTATTTCATGAAGGCCTCAACTTTGCTTCCTTTCCTAGAATGAACTTATAAACTGAATAGTCTGAAGCCTATGGGAACCTTTCGTAAAGTTACCACTTGTGTTCTAACTTTCAATCGCCTTTTTAATGTTTGTAGCTTACTTGACTAGACTTTCAACATAAGTGTTACTTCCTAGAACAAATGCTTGAGAATGGACAGACAAGGGATGAGAGCATGAAATCGACTACTTTCTACATGCATCAAATGATCGTATGACTAAACTACAGTGTCTCTAAGGAAATTGCAAGTAATGTATCTGTATACTTTTACTTACTACATCATCTCATCCTATCGAGAGCAACCAATGGGACAGAGTGGTCCAACAAATTTGGTGATGTCAAGGGGTGTAAACCTGGAATCAACGGAGTATAATTGCCTAAATTTTGAACTGAGGGGCGTCACACCTTTACCCATCCTGCGGTACAGAGACTGACAATTGGGACTTCCAGAAACAACATGAACTATGAAGATATACTGCGTTTGCTGCCGGATGATATGCTAGCGTAATGGTACCTTTTCGGCTGATAGGGTGCGCGTCAGAGCAACTGTAGCATTGACGCTGCAGTGCAGACAGAGACAGATGAATCTGTCCATGAACTGGAACTGGTCATTTGGAATTTGCTGAACTTTCCTAAAGGGCTGGTATGAGACGCGACTGATTGCCCTGCTTATCCACTTTCCCTAGGATAAAAACCTTCCTCGGCTGACGAAGATAGTTTCTTCATATCTGAATCTTGCAGAATTTGCGAATGCTTATTAAACCTGATCTAATTTGACTTTAGGCTGTATGCTAATTATTTGGAATCTAAATAGAAATACAAATTAAGATAAATTACTCTGCTGATTCTGTCTCATTATTGTTTGTGGCTAAGTTCAATTTTGATTTGGTGGTTATCAAAAATAGAAGTGGGACCACTTGAAAGTTATTCACAATTTTGTATGTTAGCAATTATCCTATTACTGGTCCTCATTTGATAATTGCTCATCCTCTAAATATTCCAGTCCCTTCAATCACAGAACAAGATCCATCGGAGGACCAAAAGAGATTTGATATGATGGTTAAAGGTAATCTGCAATAAGAAAAAATTAATCAATAGAAATATTTCTTGAGGCCCAACACGTCACCGCTACAACAACTGTGAGCAAGAAAATGCTGCATTAGAAATTGATTCATGCTATACACTGATTTCTCAGATAAGAGAATACCAACCAGATGGCCGCCACCCATGACAGGATTAGTAGAAAGGGATCAAGAAGATTGTAGTCCCATGGAGATTAATCAAACGCAGAGACACTAATATGTATAACAGATTACATTGCATGGTATTTAGTACAATTATGTGATTAACATTACGTTCTTTTTTTCAACAGATAAGCACTGGACTGGACATTGGAGTTATTGTGTCTTTTGGCTGATTGGTGAGCACCTCCCTGAGAAGCCTGTGACTGATCTCCCTCACTACCTGTGATTCAAATGTGGATGGAGTTGTACTTGGCAAAGTTTACAGAGCCATAGTAGGGTAAGCCTCAGGACACCAGTAGCAAGTTACTCCTACCCCCACAGTTACAACCAGCTGCCCATGTCTGGCCTGTGCCCATCTGCTGAACCCCATCACAAAAAGGGTCTGATTCAGTGCAAGAGATATCATTGCATCAGCAGTGTTTTCTCCAAAATGTCTCCATTCTTCTGATAGATTCCCAGAAAACTATTTCTAAACCTGGGGTACTTTAATTAAATAAACTGCCCCAATTAATTTGATTTCTTCCATAGTATGTACCATTTAGAGAATATACGTTATGGGCCAAGACCATGCACCATAGCATGCATGAAGGTGAATATCACAATCTGTGCTGTTCCTGACACTGGGCTCAACACATAGGTGTGAAGAATATCTTTGTCCATGCTATAGTATTAAATTATGTCACTAAATGTGGAAAAACTGTAATGTGCTTTGTGTTTCCATTCATCAATATAGTCATTAGCTTCTATGGCCACTGTCTGCTGTGATCTGTCTAGAAACAGCTGGAAATTGAATCTGGTCTCTAGTGCACTATTTTTAGTTTGTCTGCAGATGTACTGACATCAGTGAAGTATCCACCAGCCACCAGCCACAGACCAAAAACTGGTAGATATTGGTCTCATCTACTGATTTATATGTACATTTCTATACTAGATGTCAATAAACTGTACTCGATTAATTTTTATTTCTTCTCACAAATTCCACAAAGGAGAGTCGCAGTGATGGGGAAGGAGATCTGTGGCTGAGAGCGCCAGCGCCCCGCTGCCATGTCAGGACGCGGCCTAGAACGCTGCTGGCCGAGCGCAAGCGTTCGACCACAGGATGTCAGCAGCAGCGCTGGCAGGCAAAAGGAGTGAGGTCGCGAAAGCTGCCCACGGAACTGGGTGGCTCGTAGGCGGCTTGTAGACACTTTCTGGAGGCTCACTGAGAGTCATAAGGGGCCCCTCTCTGTTCTTCCAGGTCTTCTCAGCACTTTGAAGGGCGCGAGAGAGCTGTGCTGCCCTTCTCTCATGGCGGATAATTTCTGAGAGAGATCTATGGAGAGAGAGGGGAAAAAGGCTTGAAGGACATACATGTCCCACTGAATATAATCTCCATTTTATGCTTCTGAGTTCCTCCTCCTTGCTGTAGTGTGACCTCCAGGTTTCTCTCCGGGGGTAAGTACACATGCTCTGTTTCTTTTCTCTGTATACAGGGTGCGGTAGCACTAACCGGTAGGGGGTCACTGGGTTGTGTCACAGCAGAAGACACTAACGGGGGATTGCTAGATACACTGATAAAATACTGCTTTGCAGCAGATAACAGTGGATAAGCAAGGAGGGGAGGCAAGATTAAGGACTAAGTACCAGGCGTAACAATGCAAAGTCATTCCAAGGTTTCTGGCACTTTAACTGCGGCACATCTCGATGCATCTGTCCCGGCCCAATGGGTTAAAAAGCGAGTAAGACAGGGTACAGCCCGAGCTAATCGTACCGCCTCCGCTCACAAAAACTATACCCTCCCAAGTAATACTGAGGAACACGAAGAGGGCATGAGCACTATATTGGGCCAGCAACTTCTGGGAGGGACTCTGGAGGAAACCATGTTGAGTCATATCCAGAGCCCTAACAGTCCAGTAACTGGGCAACCTCTCTCAACCAGTTCGCAGAGCAAATCTTAGTGGAGGCGAACTGGGAACAAGACACTACCCTACTTAAACCTGCAGAAGTTATGGAATATCCTCTCTTTACAAAGGCCAAGTCAGGTATGGGCCCAGCTGTTCCCCCGGGAGTCACCCAGTCTCAGAAAGCGCATCCCTCGCAAGTACCCTTCTCATTCCTGCCAACGGACAATTCAGAGGTTTTTCAATTATTTCCATCATCAACCCAGTTGGCAGTATCTCAAAATTCAGCAGAAGCTGAGCAGAAGGATTCAGGAAGCAATATGGTGCAGGGGTACTCTGGTTTAATTGGTGATGAGGCTTCTCAGGGGAACCCTCCGTCAACTATACAGTGGGATGCGAAGTCCAGGTTAAACCTTATTTTGGAGGAAATTGGGGACCTGAAAGTCTCCCAAACAACAGAAATTGCAGCCCTGCATGCACGTCTTTCAAAGATTGAGGAGACTGTTGCTCAGATTCTGGAGAGATTAAAAGAGGCGGAAGTAAGGATATCCCAGTTAGAAGATCAGGTTTCAACTCTGCACGAAAAGGCTGCTATTTTTCAGAAGGCTCCAATTGACAGCAAATTGGAGGAACTGGAAAATCACTCCTGGCGCTCTAATTTACACATCGTTGGTATTCCGGAAGGGCTGGAGGGACAGCACACACTCCAGTGGGCGAACACTTTCATTAAAACGCATGTTCTTCCTGAGTATTCGGGTGACCTCACGCTCACAAGAGCTCATCGTGTACCAGCGCATCAACCTCCAAATCAGAAATTTCCTTGCACAATTCTCGTGAATTTTGGAGATTACTGGGTGCAAGAGCAATTTCTCTCTAACGCAATTAAGCAGAGACAGTTCACTACTCCAGAGATCCCGCTTTGTTGTATCTTTTCAGACATGTCAACTTCCGCAGCTAAGAGGAGGAAAGAGTTTGTAAAGATGTTCCATCTTTTTAAGGCACAGGGAGCCCAGGCGATGATTGCTCAGCAATCTAAACTGAAAGTGTTCGTAAAGGGGCAATTCCATGTGTTTTGTGATATATCTATGGCACAGGAACTGTTACAGCAAATCTCGAAGAAGCCCTGTTGAATTCTGAAAGATCAGGCCCTGGCTGTGTTCTGGCTGACTGAGCCCGGTGATTGGAATTATGAAACGTCTTCCTGTTACATTAGAAATTAGGTGTGGGGACTGGGGTTCAGGAGAGGATTTGTTGCCAAACACTGTGGGTTGAATAGGCTTTGGGTTATTATGGTGCGTTGGGATCTCTGGGAGGGAGGGCTGATTTAGGATTTAGTATATATTTGTATTTCTGTTTATGCTTTCTCTTTATGTTTTCTCTCTCTTCTTTCAGATTGATGGTGCGGTAAGGCGGGTGGCAGGGGTAGGTCGTAGATCAAGGCACAAAGTCAGGGTGCCAAGATTTCAGGGTGGGGAAGCATGTCAGGTGTGAGTGTGATGGCGCAGCACTCACCACGGCTTTGGGGAGGGAGGGATGGGGTAAATTTGAGGGGGCACAAGGTTGGTGGAGGGCTGGGGTGGAAAGTGGGATAAAATTGGATCCAAGTACGCAATTGTTTAGTTTAAGCAAAAAGGGTAGCAGAGTAAAATGTTAATTCTGATTGAAGGGTGTGCCAACCGCCAAATGTACCCCCTTAGTAATTTACTGCAAGGTAAAGCTGGGACCAAAGGGGGGGAGTGAGCCCTCACTCAGGGGAAAGGTTTTTATAGGGGCAGATCCCAGCTGCAGGATGGGTTAGAGAAAAGCTACTTAAGAGTAAACTATCAATATGAGTAGCTCTTTAAAGGTAGCCTCTTTTAATGTAAATGGCCTTAAATAATATTAAGAAATTGCGGGCAGTAGAAAGGTGGATTTTAGCTGAAAACCCGGCAGTGATCTTGATTCAGGAAACTCCTTTTCCTGTAAGAAAGCTGTCAACATTTTCGATGTTTCAAAACCAGGCAGCATATAGAGGGTTTTCGTCCTCCCAAGCAGCCCTCTGTGGAAATGCGACTTTTCTGGCAAAAGGGCTGGGGGCAGAAGTGGTTAACAGTGCCAGTGATAATGAGGGCCGCTGGTGCTGGGTGAGCTGCTCAGGACAGTCTAGGTTTATAACATTTGCCAGGTTTTATGCCCCAGTTGAAGATAACACTTTGCCATATGAGGGTCTGTTTCAAGCACTACTTCAGAATCCTGGGGAGTTGATAGTTGGGGGGACTTCAATTTACTTCAGGATCCAAGAGTGGACTCCTCGGTTAAGACAAAAAAACAGACAAAACCAAAATCTTTGAAAGTTATTAGGAATTTCCGGGAAATGCTCGCTTTAGATGATCCCTGGAGGCAGCTTCCCCTACAGAAATTACATATACCTGCTTCTCAGGGAGATTTCGCAGCTCCTCGAGAATAGATTTTTTTTTTAATCTCCAGAGCTTTGTGTTATAAATCCCAAATTGCTATACCTAATGGGTTTTCAGATCATGCAATGATTATTCTTGAGATAGCAGTAGGTAAATCCCCGGCTGGCCCTAGACGCTGGGTGTTAAATAAACTATACCTGCAGGAGGAAGGGTGGGTGCAAACTCTTAAAGAGGAGATAAGGGAATTTTTGATGAGGAATGATAAGACCGAACCACCGGGCATTGTATGGGATGCCATGAAGGCGTTCATCAGAGGATGAGTTATAAGCAAGGATGCAGGAATTAGCCTAAAAGCTAAAAAGCAAAATCAAATTTTAGAACAAGTGGTACAGCAGAGCTATGACAGGTTCTTGAAGAATTCATCAAGGTTCAATAAACGGGAATTCGACACTGCTAGGCGGGTAATGAGCGAAGCATATTATGTAAAATGCGCCACGCTGAGTCAGGCCCATTCACAAAAGATTTATGAGGAAAGTAACTTTACGGGGAAATTTTTAGCCTGGCAGGCGTGTGATCAAGCTATTAAGAACAAGATAAACGCTTTGAAATGCCCAACTATGGGAATTACGGGTAGGGAACCAGAGAAAGTTGAAGAAATTATGTTGGAGCATTATAGACAGATATATGAACAAGCACAGACGATTGATTTGCCTTCTCTGGATAGATTCTTGGCAGACTGTAATATCCCAACATTAACCACAGATCAGAGGGCAGACATGTCTCGACCATTCTCCAAAGAATCTTCCGAATGGCAAAGCTTGTGGTCCGGATGGATTTCCAGGGGAAATGTATAACTTTTTTTTTAGATGTTTTGGCTGATTATTTTGTAGTGCTCGCCAGCAAAATGTTACAAGGGGGTGTTGTACCCCCCTCTTTTTTTAAAGGGAATGTTGTAAGCTTTGTGAAGAAAGGGAAGGATGCTGAGGATCCAAGCTCTTATCTCCCGATTTCATTACTAAATACAGACTATAAGATCATTAGTAAACTGCTTGCCAAGAGATTCAACTTAATAGCTTCTAGATTGATCCATACAGACCAGAATGGTTTTATAGCAGGCCGGCAGCTGGGGACAAATACGCATTATCTGGCTGAAGCTCTAGACTATGGAAAAGCGCGAGATTTGAAGAGCGCGCCATTAGGGCCCGGCCTCCCGGATCCTCGCCACGCCCCCACACATCGGCCGGGTCAGCCCGATTGGCGACCGGCCCTAGGAAGTACTTCCGGGTCACCAGTGATGTGTTTCCGGCGCGGGAAGGGGTGGAGACAATAGGCCTATTTAGGCATCAGGGCCACCAAGCTCTGCCTCTCTTTTTCCTGCGCCGGACCACGGGACTGCCATCATCTCGGAATCGTATTCGGGACCACGTGGATCGGCCGTTCTTGTGGGGACCGGAGGGCCCGCCGTCTGTGGGATTATCGGGTATCGAGTCCGGACGGAGTGGAGGCGAGATCGGCGAGCTCACGCAGGAGTCGGGAACTTGGGAGTCGGATTACAGAGGCGAACGCGATCGGGCTTGCGGATCAGGAGGTAAGGGGTCGGGGTCTCGCGGGGCCTTGGGCAGCCGTGGGAGGCCGGTGGCAAGGGTTTTGACCACTCGTGCAGGGTGAGGCATCATCTACCCTCCGCGGCTGCCAGGGGGTTCCCTCGATATTCCGGCGCGCATCGTGTGAGCGCGGGTGGACAGCAGCGCCTTCCTACCTGATCCGGAGCCTTAGCGGGGGGCAATCTAGCGAGCCCAGAAAAGCGGATCGATCCGGGAGTTGGGCAGAGCGGTAGAGTTGGGGCAATCTAGCGAGCCCAGTGCGACTATTCACCAATTGGGAGTAGCATTAGCCTTAGGCTCAGGCAAGCCAGCTGGTGCAGGGATCGGGGGCAAAGCAGGTCACAGAATGCCAGCAAGGGGACGCAACCAAAAAAGGAAGGACAAAGACCCTGATCTCGCGCAATTGCTGAAGCTAGTGTTGGCAAAGCTCAGCAGGGATGTAGAGGAGGGCGAGGAGGATCGAGGGGGTCAGGCCCCAGAGTCAGATGAGGAACAGGCACCAGAGCCGGGGTTAGGGGACCGCCCTCGCAGAACCATTGTCCCTCCCAAAGCTGCATTCCCTCCCCTGGTAAAGAGGCCCAGGATGCAGCCGAGCAAAGACAAGGGCGGGAGGGAGTGGGAAGGGTGAAAAAGGGAAGAAGGGCCATGAGAGCGGGGTACCTAAGGGGCGGCCTCGGGTGCCTGATGCCCCCATAGTTCCCCCGCAGCCAGAACCAGTGCGCCCAAGACCTCGTGTACCCCTGCAGCCAGTACCGGATGTACCCGCATTGCCAATATCTCCAGCGCCCCCACAACCATTACTTAATGAAGCCCCTCAGCCAGCTCCTAAGGCAGCACCACAGCCAGAACCAGGGAATGATGTGGGAGCAATATTGGCGGAGATTAGGGGGGCTTTGAAGGCGTTAGTGCCCGCGCCACATATCCCCACCCCGGTAGTGCCGGAGGAGGCAGTAGTCATAGTGCCCCCCATACCCGAGGTACCAGCGGGAGGGGCTCAGGACGCCACAGCTAGTATACTGTCTTAAGTGGCTACCCTGTTAGCACAGCTGGCAGCACCGGCGGGGGGAGCCAGACCAGTGGGGCGGCATTGGCACCGTGGGCACCACCATCGGCTACAGAGAGTGCACTCAGTGAAATTAGTAAACAAGTGGCTCTCTTGGAAAAAATACAGGACATAAGTATAAGCGCTCCCCTTCTGGCGGTGGGTCAAGCGGCCCCTGCTCAACCAGAGACCACAGTGACCGCGACAGGTAAGGCGGTTGGGAGCTCAAGCAAAGACTCAGACAGGGGGTCTAAAACAGTTGGGGGCCAAGATAAAGTGTTATCTAAGCCTGGGAAAATCGCGACACATGTCCTTCTTGACACAAAGGAAAAGATTTGGAAGGGAGAATTCGTGGATATATTCGCCTTAATCAGGCCAAAGAGAAGGGAGGTGGAATCTAAAGAGAAAGAGGGGAAGGAAGGTTCTTTCAAAGACAGGAGACCAAGGGTGGAAGAATCGATTACTAATTGGATGTTCGGTTTTCATGTTTTTACAACTGTGATGTTAGAAAAGAAACCTGAGCTGGCAATACCTTTGATATACTATGCTAACAAGATTCTGAAGGCCCATACAGTGTATTGCGGCATGGCATGGTTAGATTATGACAGGGACTTCAGATGGGCGAAAGTTGAGGACCCTGACATGGGGTGGGATCAGACGGAGGTAAATGTGTGGCTAGAAAACGTAAATAATAAAGCACAACACATGAAGCAGCCCTTTCGGACCTCTCAGGGCGGGCCTGGGGAGAAAAAAGGGACTTGCTGGGCATTTAACAGAAAAACGTTTACTTGGCCTACAGGGCAATGTAAGTTCAAGCACGCCTGCGCATTCTGCGGTCACCCCTCTCACCCCGAGTTTAAGTGTATTAAAAAATCAAAAGAGAGAGGTAGGGAGCACATGCCAGCGCAACAATAATCTACCCACACCAGTGGACATAGGGAGGCTGATTTTTTGGCTGAATCAGTACCCGGATAGGTTGGCAGCCAAGACCTTGTATCAGGGGTTTTCCACGGGCTTTCGCATTCCAGCACAAGGGGTACCTCCGGTGGATCATTGCAATAATCTGTTGTCAGCGCGCATGCAACCCACAGTAGTGGCACAAAAGGTTGAGAAGGAACGGGCATTGGGACGGGTGGCGGGCCCTTTCTCTGCTCCCCCGTTGCCGGGCTATGTTTGTTCACCACTGGGAGTGGTTCCTAAGAAGGAGCCAGGCCAGTATAGGATGATTCATAACTTATCAGCGCCAAAGGGAGCCTCAGTGAATGATGCCATAGATCCATCCTTGTGCTCTGTGACTTACTCTTCCTTTGATATGGCACTCCAGAGGCTGCGTGACTTGGGGCAGAACGCCTTCATGGCAAAAACGGACATTGAGTCCACTTTCCGGCTCTTGCCGGTTCACCCTGACGATTATCACTTGCTAGGCTTTCAGCTCAATCACCAGTTCTACTACGACATGTGTATGCCAATGGGCTGCGCGGTGTCATGCAGATACTTTGAGACGTTTAGTTCTATGCTTCAGTGGCTGTTTACCTTCAGGACAGGGCGTAGGGACATTGTACATTATTTGGACGATTTCATGGTCATGGACCCTGCAACATCAGGGGAATGTGCTCAGGCGTTGGGGCAACTAGTCGCCATGTTTGAAGAATTCCGAGTGCCATTGGCGCCTGGGAAGACGGTAGGTCCTGCAACATGCATGTCTTTCTTGGGAATTGAGATAGACACAGTAGCGGGGGAATGCAGGTTACCAATGGACAAAGTGAGGGCCTTCTCCCAAGCAATTGATTCAGCACTGGCAGGAGCTAAAGTAACCTTACACCAACTCCAGGTGTTAGTGGGTCAGTTGAACTTCGCCCTTCGGATCATCCCGATGGGGCGTCCCTTCTCAAGGTCAATAGCATGGGCAATGGTGGGGTTGACTCAAAAACACCATCATGTGCGCTTGCAGTCAGAGGTGAGGGAAGACCTGAGAGTGTGGCGCAGTTTCTTAAGCGAATTCAATGGTAAGGTAGTATGGCCTGCTCCGCCAGTGTCCAGTGCGGACTTAGGCTTGCTCACGGACTCAGCAGGTAGTGTAGGTTTTGGAGCAATTTTAGGATCGCGCTGGTGCAGGGGCGATTGGCCGGCTGCATGGCATGAGAGCGGTTTGACTAGGAACATAGCCTTTTTGGAGTTGTTCCCAATCGTGGTGGCAGTAACTGTGTGGGCCAAGTTCTTTGAGAACAAATCTGTGGTATTCTGGTCAGACAACATGGGAGTAGTGGAGGCAATCAATAGGCAAGGGGCTACGTGTAAACATATACTGAGGTTATTGAAACATTTAGTGCTGGCGTGCTTGAGGCTGAACCTGCTGTTTAAAGCGGCACATATTCCAGGTGTAGAGAATCAGGCTGCTGACGCTTTGTCTCGCTCCAAGTTGCAGGAATTCCGGAGGTATCACCCACTGGCAGAGGATCAGATGACAGTGTTCCCGACATCACTGTGGAGGATTGGAGCCCCGCTTTAGCGGGGCTGGTAGGTGCCTCACTGAGTAAACGCACTAGGAGAACTTACCAACAGCATTTCAAGTCATACAGGATGTTTGTCCAGCGCGCAGGGATAATGGGCCTATTTTCGGCTGGGGCGATATGCGGTTTCTTACAAACATTGAAGGATCAGGGCAGGCCAGTCTCTTATGCTAGGGCGCACGTGACCGCTGTAGGATTCTTTGCCAAGTTAGCAGGTGAGCGCGACCCAAGTGCAGCATTTGTAGTCAAGAAAGCTCTGTCAGGATGGGCAAGGTTGGAGGGGGTCAAAAGGGACAGCAGAAGGCCCCTAGACGTGAAGATGCTGGGCGACATGATTAGGTCTCTGCGCGCGGTATGCCGCTCATCATATGAGTTTATATCTGGACAGTGGTCCTTGTCGAAGGTAGATGGAACTAGCGAAATAATTATAGAACAGAATCGATTCTATATGATTACTATCCAGCCGGATAGTCGGATTTATTCAAACTTATTCTCAGATATCAAAGCACACAACATTATACAGTGGGATACAATCCTGTATCCAGGGACATAAAAGGTGAGGTAGTTTGTGACAAATAATAATAACACATAAAAAAAACTAAAAAACTAAACATTCAGGCAAAAACAGAGAGCTTGTTAATGGATATTTAGAAAATGGAACAAGCGTGATAGTTAAGACAACCGTGATACATGGTGTACAATAGGTTTGTGTGCACGGTGTTTTAAAAGGTCGACGACGTTTCGATCCCGTTTACACAGATTATGGGATCATCATCAGGACAGAAAATGAACAAAGCCTGAACAACATTTAGGACTAAATAATTTACAAAAATAAAAAGATGAAGGGAAGGAAGAAAGGGAAGGAAGGAGAGAGTATGTTTATTAAAAGGAAGGAACCCTTGACGCAATTTGTAATCGGCGCAGTGAGGGGTCCTTTTATGGACCCTAAAAGTTGGTGTGAAGGTTCGCGGGAGGGTGAGGGTGAGCGCGCGGCACCATGGAGGGGGTGAATTGCTCTCGAATTAAGAAAGTTACTAAGGATCCGGTTGATTAGAGTATAGAGCGTGCAATTTGAATAAGAGCCCTATCATGCAGATCCTGTACTGAGAAGGAGCTTATGCGGTGAAAAGCAATTACGGTGAAAAGGGTGGTAGCGCCGGTGGACTGAAGTGTTGACAATGTGTGTACCATTGGGACCTAGGGATAAGCTAACCGGGTCGATGATGTGCAGGATAAGGTGGTGCTTGGGGGTGCTTGCAACGTACCTGAGATGGATTGGTAGCGCCGCTGTCGAGTGGTCTTATTACAGATGATTTGAACCCGCTGGGTCCTTAGTCGAAATCGGGAACGGAGCCTGTAAGGGGGAGTACTGAGTGCGAGGGGGATACCTTTGGGTGCCTAAAGCGGGTGTGTTTGCGCGCAGAGCGTAGGCTTCTTACCTTGGTTGTTAGCAACCACGGTGGTACCGGTGGCCGTAGGGGCGGTTAGTACATGGCAAGGGAGAGCTCGATGGCTATCGGCCGATGCCGGGACGGTGGACGCCGATGAATTACGGCAAGGAAAATGCCTCCAAGAAAAAGCCTGTAATTAGGAAAACTGGGTCAGGGGAGGAGAAAAGCTGCAGTGCAGATTGCGGGCGGGACTGCGCTTAAAGCATGCGCTTCTTACCTTGGCAACGTGTGATCACGGCGGTGCCAATGGCTAGGGGTCCTAAGGTGGTCGATTGCCGTCTGAGAGAAGCTCAATGGCTTTGGCCGGATCAGAGGAGCAGTGACTTAAATATCGCGGGAATTCGGGGTGGGGGGGGGGAGCTAAACCGTGAACCTACGCAGCCATGTTGGATGTGAAAACGGGGACCTATGGTAAATTTGTGACGCAGTGAGGGAGTGATGTTACCCTAACCGGTACAGGCATGCATGCAGAAATTGTGAAGGTTGGCCAAGGTGTACCATAATTGTAGATACACTAGAGTGCGACCGGCATGGATATAGAGGGAAGACTGTGGTTTACACTGGAGTAGGCATACAATACATGTGTATGTAGAATTCAGGTTGAGATTACATCGATTTCATTTAAGATGGAATTTGGGAAAATAAACAGTTGGTGATTTACAATAAGGATGTCCAATCCTCATTTCTGTTTAGTCCATTTTTTATGCTCTGGGTACGCAGAATCCATTTTGGTCCTCTTTGTTTAACAGAATACAAATGTCTCCGCCTCTGGGAGGAGGCTTGATCAAGCTAATAATAGTCCATTTTATGTTGTCTTCATTGTGATCTGCGTTCAAGAAATGTTCGACCAATGGTGCATTGGCAGTTTTGCAGCGAATCCTGCTGCGGTGCTGGCCGATCCTGAGGCGGGCTTTCTGCGTTGTTTGTCCTATGTAGATTTTTTGACACGGGCATTGGATTACATAAATCACATTACATGAATTACAATTGGTAAAGCTTTTGGATGTGATCTTGACATTATTGAATGTAAATTCTTTTCCTTCAATAGTGAAATCACACACGCTGCACATCCCACATTTAACGTGCCCTATCAAGGGGTTAAGACCCCATAGTTCAGTGAGCGTCGTTGCAGGTTTGGGGATTGGTAGTGCTGCTCTAACCAAATGGTCCTTTATATTGTGGCTTTTGCGGAAAGCAAATAAAGGGCGTTCAATGTTTAAGGTGCCTGCATTTAGGATCGTCCAATGCTTAAGGACAGATTTGCGTATGATATTTGACACAGGTGAAAAAGTTGTCACGCATACCATGCGGTTGGAGTCAGTTTTTAGTTTGGGGGATAGGAGGACATCCCTTGGGCAATACCAAGCCCTTTTCAATGCGGTGCGTACCAATCGTTTAGGGTATCCACGGGTTTGGAGCTTGGAGGAGAGTACCGCAGCTTCTTGGAAGTAGTCTTCTTTGGGAAAACAATTCCTTCTGATGCGTAAAAATTGTGAGTACAGAAGTGAGTCACGCAATGCCCGGGGGTGATTGCTGTTATATTTGAGTAAGGTATTGCGTTCTGTAGGCTTTCTATATAAACTTGTAATCAATTTGCCATTGGAGTGATGGATTTTGAGGTCCAAGAATGGAATGGCAGTCTTACTATGTGTGAGAGTGAATGTGAGACCTTGACAGTTATTATTAAGCCAATGGAGGAACTGATTGAGACTGTTGTCATCAGTGCTCCAAATTAGAAAAATGTCGTCAATGTATCTCTTCCATAGGGTGATGCCCGTATGAAATGGATTATGAGGTGTGAGAATTATTGACATTTCCAAGTGGTCCATAAACAGTATTGCCAGATTAGGGGCGAAAACGGCACCCATGGATGTCCCCTTTACCTGTTGGTAAAATTTGTTGTCAAATGTAAAGAAGTTCCTTGTGAGACATAGTTCTAGCAGTTGTAGTAAGAAAATTGTGGGTACATTGTGGGGGCGTGGTCTTGAATTTAGAGTGCGTTCAATGACTAACATTGCTTCGGTCTGCGGTATATTCGTGTAGAGCGATTCGACATCTAAAGTACATAGAGTGTCAGAATCCGTGTCAAATGGGTGGTGCTCTACTAAGTTGATCATGGCCATGCTGTCTCTAATGTAACAATCTGTATTGCGAACAAAATCCTTGATGAAGTAGTCAACATATTGGCCTAATGGTTCTAAAATAGAACCACAGCCAGAAACTATGGGACGTCCAGGTGGCGTCGTGTCATTTTTATGAATTTTAGGAAGGGTGTAAATCACCGGAGTTCGTGGTGATTTGATGTTGAGGAATAGAAACTCTTTGGAGCTGAGAAAGCCTTGTGTCTTTGCGTCAGTAGTGATCTGTAGGATCAGTTGCTGGAGCTCCTTAGTAGGGTTGGTGGGTAACCTACAATAGTGGTCGGTATTGTTAATTTGTCTAAGAATTTCTTCTTTATAGAGGTCTCTGTCTTGTAAGACTATTCCGCCACCCTTGTCGGCTGATTTAATTACAAGGGACTCGTTGTTTTTTAACGTGTCTATGGCCTTCTTCTCTTCCAGTGAGAGGTTGTATGGAATAAATCTTTTTGTACTTTCAAGTGATGCTAGATCCTTGAGTACCATTTTCTCAAACGTTATAATTTCACTGGGAATCATATTCGAGGTTGGAGAGAAAGTGGAAGGAGGGCGTAGCGGAGTATTCGCAATTGTAATAGGTGAGGGGTTTAGTGAGAAATACGCATGTAGTCGTATTCGTCGAAAGAACCTCAATAGTTCGGTTTGGAGTTCCAGAAAATTGGGTCTAATAGTGGGGACAAAAGACAAACCTTTGCTGAGAAGAGATAATTCAGAGCTAATCAAAGTATGCTTTGACAGGTTAAAGATAGGAATAGTTTGGGAATCACTGGTATTTCTTACCATTGGTAAAATCTCTGGCGGGTCTGTCTTTCGCCTGGAGGGTTGTATCATTGTGGTTGACGTTTTGTGCGGCCCCGCTTGGGGGGTTCGCTCTGGCCTCTGCCTAAAAAAGTTGAGTTAGGGGGTCGATTTGAGGTACTGGGGGTCTCTCCCTGATCTGAACTGTCCGAGGAATCGACTGAAGTGTCGGAAAACCCACCAAGTTATTACGTCTGTTAAACCTACCCCAAGGTCTGCTGTTCTGGGGGTTGGAGTATGTGTGGTTGGTGTAAAAGTCTTTCTGTAAGTAGGGATATGTTCTTTCTAATGCATATGATTTTATGTCCTTCTTAACTTTGAGGGATTTTTTGTTTTGTTCGAGTCTGTAGAATTCGTCAGCTGTCTTTTGCATTTGCTCAAGTAATTTTTTACATTCAGGAACCGAGCTAGTATCCTTTATTTGCTTCTCTATGTCATTTATTTCTTGCTGCAATGTTTTTAATGTCTCGGTCGCTGTGTCAATACCTAGTACCATCCAATGCCTGGAACAGGTTGAACCTATGTAACTGAAGTTGGTTGTATACTTGGGATTATCAGTGAAAACCCCTGGTATATTGCGGACCTGTAAGCCAACGGGTATGATATTTGCCTTGAGATATTCTGTGAGCATACGTATCATCAGTTGTAATCTAACAAATTTTTTCTTGCATTTATCTAGTTGTTCTGTAAGTGGGATGCTGACTGCATTACCTGCTTCCACAGAGTCTGTGAAAAGGGAGGGGCCCTCTAAGATCTTTTTAATGTAATCATCAGTGTATAGTGGAGCGTGGTCTGACATAACAGTTTGCGCTAGGGAGGGTGAGAATTTAAGAAGAGTGAGGAGGGAAACAGGAAGTACCCACTTAAGGAAAAGGGGAAATAGGGTATAAGGCCCTTGCAATCCGGCGATTGCGCTTGAGACGTTTTGACAAAAACAAGGGAACCCAATTAGGTAAGCAAGGACCTTGGGTATCAATTTATATCTGGACAGTGGTCCTTGTCGAAGGTAGATGGAACTAGCGAAATAATTATAGAACAAAATCGATTCTATATGATTACTATCCAGCCGGATAGTCGGATTTATTCAAACTTATTCTCAGATATCAAAGCACACAACATTATACAGTGGGATACAATCCTGTATCCAGGGACATAAAAGGTGAGGTAGTTTGTGACAAATAATAATAACACATAAAAAAACCTAAAAAACGAAACATTCAGGCAAAAACAGAGAGCTTGTTAATGGATATTTAGAAAATGGAACAAGCGTGATAGTTAAGACAACCGTGACACATGGTGTACAATAGGTTTGTGTGCACGGTGTTTTAAAAGGTCGACGACGTTTCGATCCCGTTTACACAGATTATGGGATCATCATCAGGACAGAAAATGAACAATGCCTGAACAACATTTAGGACTAAATAATTTACAAAAATAAAAAGATGAAGGGAAGGAAGAAAGGGAAGGAAGGAGAGAGTATGTTTATTTAAAGGAAGGAACCCTTGACGCAATTTGTAATCGGCGCAGTGAGGGGTCCTTTTATGGACCCTAAAAGTTGGTGTGAAGGTTCGCGGGAGGGTGAGGGTGAGCGCGCGGCACCATGGAGGGGGTGAATTGCTCTCGAATTAAGCAAGTTACTAAGGATCCGGCTGATTAGCGTATAGAGCGTGCAATTTGAATAAGAGCCCTATCATGCAGATCCTGTACTGAGAAGGAGCTTATGCGGTGAAAAGCAATTACAGTGAAAAGGGTGGTAGTGCCGGTGGACTGAAGTGTTGACAATGTGTGTACCATTGGGACCTAGTGATAAGCTAACCGGGTCGATGATGTGCAGGATAAGGTGGTGCTTGAGGGTGCTTGCAACGTACCTGAGATGGATTGGTAGCGCCGCTGTCGAGTGGTCTTATTACAGATGATTTGAACCCGCTGGGTCCTTAGTCGAAATCGGGAACGGAGCCTGTAAGGGGGAGTACTGAGTGTGAGGGGGATACCCTTGGGTGCCTAAAGCGGGCGTGGTTGCGTGCAGAGCGTAGGCTTCTTACCTTGGTTGTTAGCAACCACGGTGGTACCGGTGGCCGTAGGGGCGGTTAGTACATGGCAAGGGAGAGCTCGATGGCTATCGGCCGATGCCGGGACGGTGGACGCCGATGAATTACGGCAAGGAAAATGCCTCCAAGAAAAAGCCTGTAATTAGGAAAACTGGGTCAGGGGAGGAGAAAAGCTGCAGTGCAGATTGCGGGCGGGACTGCGCTTAAAGCAAAGTTCATCATATGAGAGCACCCTATTTGGGGCCGCTTTCTCCCTGGCTTTTTACGGGGCCTTTCGGTTAGGGGAATTGGTAGGGACCTCCAAGTCCGATCAGTTAGGGGGGCTGCAGCTACGCGACTTCAAATTAGTCCAGGGTAGTTTGGTAGTGACCCTTCGGAAGTCAAAAACCGACCCATTAGGGAAGGGGTCCACGATTCGCCTTAGTCCTGCTCCTGGGACAATAATCTGCCCGGTAGCTTTGATGGAAGCATACTTAGCGATCCGCCCCGTAGGTAAGGGGCAGGCTCTGTTCATACATGAACAAGGGGATTGCCTGTCCCAATATCAATTCAAGGCAGTTTTTAGGCAGACATTGGCAAGTCTGGGTGTAATTCCGGCGGGCTATTCGTCACACTCGTTTAGAATTGGTGCGGCGACTTTAGCGGCGGGCGCCGGGCTGCCAGCAGAGGCAGTAAAAAGGGTTGGGCGCTGGTCATCAGAGTGTTTTAAGCGATACGTGCGGCCTGAATTACTGTAAGTGGATACACAGATTTGTTGAGAGGCCCATTCTGACTTTTCCATTTCTTTCCCGACAATTAGTATGCCCGCGAAGGTGGTATGGGTGTTGGGGCACTCGTTCGTATGGCGCGCCACGGTCCGGTTACAACAGCAGCGAGTGTCGAAACCACCGGGTCTGAAAGGGATGTCGTTCCTATGGCGAGGCGTCGGGGGCTTGCGGATCCGGCAGCTGCGGCAGCTGCGGCAGCTGGTTGAGGAGACAAGAGCACACGAGGGACAGCAGTCCCCGGATTTAATTATTTTACATTTGGGCGGCAACAACAGGGTTGATCGAGGACGCCTGGCGGTCAGGGAAGCCATATTGACGGAGTGTGCATGGCTGGGGCGGGCCTTCCCCCGGGCACGGATAGCCTGGTCATGTATGATACCATGCCGGACATGGGGCGCTGGAGTAAGATCACGAGCCTTAAATGTGTCAGTAAGGCGACTCAATGGGAATTGGCCAAGCTGTGCTCAGGACCGGGCCGCTTGTGTCATATACCGCACCGGATGATCACAGGAGATGTAATGTTTCACCAGGATGGTGTACACTTGTCAGACATTGGAACGGACATATGGATCAAAGGAATATGGTCTTTTGTGCAGAACTTGTTTTGTGGTGGGGAGGGTGAAGGACCTGTGGGCCCTGGTCACCCTAGTGGCGGAAAAGACTTGCAGGGTTAACGGGAGTCCTCCTTACGTACTCCCTAGGCCAGCACTGAGGGGAGAGACGGTAAGCTCTCCGCAGGGAGAATGGGGTCACCGGCTGGGGAGGCAAGGGCGCCAGGTCACGAACTAGGGCATGGGGCAGCGGCCCCTGGGTATTCCCTATGAGCCTCCTTGGCAGCCTGGTGGTAGAGGGGTGGGCCCCGAAAAATGGCGGACAAGGACCAGAGGGCTGGGGCCCACCGCTCAAGGACGCAGGTGGGTTGCGCCTTGCGTGGTTCTCAGTTCAGGGGATGCGAGCCAGAGGGCCCCTTGGTGCTGGAGTAAAGTAAATTTCCATAACTGGTGCTGATGATATTTGATGATAAATTTCGATATTAAAAGTGAAATATTAAGACCATAAATGTATAAGATGTAAACGTTTTTGTCATGTTTATGATTGTTTGGAAATTAAACATGGCCGATTTATACCCACTCTCTTGAAGTAGTAGTATTGATTGTGGGCTGGACCACTTGGGGGCAGGGCGGGGGATCATCCTGGGGGGTCCGGGTCCTATGGAAAAGCGCGAGATTTGAAGAGCGCGCCATTAGGGCCCAGCCTCCCGGATCCTCGCCACACCCCCACACATCGGCCGGGTCAGCCCGATTGGCGACCGGCCCTAGGAAGTACTTCCGGGTCACCAGTGACGTGTTTCCGGCACGGGAAGGGGTGGAGACAATAGGCCTATTTAGGCATCAGGGCCACCAAGCTCTGCCTCTCTTTTTCCTGCGCTGGACCACGGGACTGCCATCATCTCGGAATCTCCCACCCACCCGTCCCTATGAGTAGTGGTTTGAGGGGAGGTTCGGAGGAGAGAGTGGTGGCGGAAAAGAGACCACAGAACATTGACTTGCAGGGTTAACCGGAGTCCTCCTTACGTACTCCCTAGGCCAGCACTGAGGGGAGAGACGGTAAGCTCTCTGCAGGGAGAATGGGGTCACCGGCTGGGGAGGCAAGGGCGCCAGGTCACGAACTAGGGCATGGGGCAGCGGCCCCTGGGTATTCCCTACGAGCCTCCTTGGCAGCCTGGTGGTAGAGGGGTGGGCCCCGAAAAATGGCGGACAAGGAGCAGAGGGCTGGGGCCCACCGCTCAAGGACGCAGGTGGGTTGCGCCTTGCGTGGTTCTCAGTTCAGGGGATGCGAGCCAGAGGGCCCCTTGGTGCTGGATCAAAGTAAATTTCCATAACTGGTGCTGATGATATTTGATGATAAATGTCGATATTAAAAGTGAAATATTAAGACCATAAATGTATAAGATGTAAACGTTTTTGTCATGTTTATGATTGTTTGGAAATTAAACATGGCCGATTTATACCCACTCTCTTGAAGTAGTAGTATTGAATGTGGGCTGGACCACTTGGGGGCAGGGCGGGGGATCATCCTGGGGGGTCCGGGTCCTATTTCGCAGTTAACGATATACAAGCTTTGGTGCTTCTGCTAGATGCAGAAAAAGCTTTTGATCTCATGGTCTTGGAAACTTTATTTAATATTCGGACCAGATTTGTTATTCCGTTCCAGATCACGGGGCTCATATTTAAAATGTACTGTAAAGTCGAAGCCGGTATTATCGTTAACTCAGTAGAAGTGGGACAGATCAAGGTGTTGCGTGGCACAAGGCAGGGGTGCCCCTTATCACCTATTTTGTTTGCCTTCTTTATTGAGCCATTAGCCAGAGCGATTCGAGGAAACATGGGTATACATCCTCCCTTTCCGCAGATCGATAAGATTAAATTATACGCCAATTATATATTATGTTAATTTTGGATAGTGGACAATATGGATATTTCATCTCTATGGTGGAATCTATGCATTTGCAAATCCATGGTTATGAGAGGGTTTATCGGTGGGTGTCTCCTGACAGGCTACACCTGGAAAGGTTGTCAAACACCTTCCAACGTGAACGTTTGTGTGCATTCACTAATGATTTGAAGTTAGTTTGAACCCAGAAAATGCCCTCAGGTTTGCTTATGGCCTGGGAACTAACAGGACCAGTGCTGCAATTAGGCCACTGAAGGCAGCTACCAGATGGCATCTTGATGAGAATACTTCATATTGCAACAAGTGACCTTACAAATGGCTTTGTTGCTAGAGCATGCCTAAACGGCAAGCTGCCATTTCAGCTATGGTCTTGGAGATCCTTGCATGAGGCTTGTAGTTCTAGGGGAAGGAGGGTTTCTCCAAAGAGAGACATATTTGTTCAATGGAGAAGCAAAGCAAGTCATATATACATTTCCGAGCCATATATGCTTAAAGTATTGTAGACCTGTTACAATTCCCCATGTAGAAATATTCTCGCATTTGAGGAATCTGCGACTAATAATTATATTCTTGTCTACTGCTGGAATTCTTTGCGAATTCTAAAAAAGTACTCCTTTGCTCAACACACAGTAGCAATTCTATAGAATATTTGTGTTTTTTAAACACTTGTAAATATAGTCCTTAGTAATTACTTTACTTTCAAGCAGAATGAAAGAAAAGTACGGACTACCAAATATTGAGTGTAGAAAACAGTGACCAAAGGACAAAAGTTGAGCTGAAATATACAGTATTTAAATAAATGCATTTTAGAAAGGTCAGAAAATATTAAAGCATATTTTAACCTATGAATATCAACTCAAACAAAAAAACATGTGCCACGTGAATGTAGGTATAAAGAGAAAAGTAGATTTGTTGTTGGAAAGGCCTCATACAGAGTAACAATATCTCATTGTGGAGATCAGAAATATAGCTACAGTTTGCCAAGAGTTTTCAAATATTCCACCCACCAAAATAAATATTGTCTTAAACCATAAGCAACATAGGAACTGCAGGATAGTGGTGTGACTTTCCAGTGTTGTGCTGTGACTTTCAGATTTACCTAACAACTAATGTATAGAACTGGTGCTGGGTTCAGAGGTCATTGCATGGCGTTGCAGCCATCTTGCTTCAATTTTGTCCATGGTGGGAGATGCATCCATGTGACTTGATGCACATAGTTCTGAATGCGGATTCATAGGTCTGGAGGGTAGAGAATTCTCCCATACCTGCTGGCACTTTGCCTTTGCAATAGGCAGTTCGACATCTGCCCTACACACAGGGAAAGGGCATATTATCTATCAAAGACATCATTGCGAGGTAGATAGCAGGAGAACATATATCTGTGAAAAAATGTACAAAGTAGAAAAAATGGAGAGGTAAAAAACATGAATATTATCTCATAAGTCCTTTGTTGAATTTTTTTTTTATTAGGAACCAAGTATTGCATTAGTATGTATATATATATGGCTGTAATGTTATGCATTTTGTGTATTGATTAAGCTGTATAGTATGAAATATGTATTTATTTTTATACTTATTACCCTTATGTCAAGTACATGTGGCTTTTTACCCTGAATATACATATATGTGATCAAGGCTGCATGTTTGGCAGTCGAAACGCGTCATGTTGGACCTTCTTTTGATGTGTGAATAAACTATCATCCTTTTACACACCGGCTTTCGGAGTCTGTGCCTGTGTGTTACGCCGGAGTGTCTGTCGTGGCATTGGGATTTCTTTGTTATATATATATATATATATATATATATATATATATATATATATATATATATATATATATATATATATATAATTATCTACTGGCGGTCGCCAGTAGATAGTTATAGTTAAAACCTATTATCCATAGGAAATCCGCGACATTCTATTTGAAATAACGTTGGCGCCGGTTGACGAATCTTCGCGAAAGTTTCCAACTTGTTTGGGCGCTCCGGTCCGCTCCTATCCTGAAAGTCTCGGGGCGATACGTGAAGCGGGGGCCGAGAAAAAGGGGGTCCCAAAACGCGTTTTCCCATTCATTTTTCCATAGGAACCTTTAGTCGCAGCTACAGCCCGAACTGCTGAACGGAATTACACCAAATTTGGCAAAGAGGTAGCCCTTGGTTCAGTGTCGTGCCTTTTGCTTAAATGGTGTAAATCCGTTCAGTAGTTCCTGAGAAAATCAAAAGTAAAGTCACATATATATCTGGGCGGAGCCTAACCACACATGTCATCGTGAGATCTGATTGGCTGTCAGCACTTCATCCTGGAATTGCTGGCAGCCATCTTGGGACCAATATAAATGATAGTACCTCATTGAAATGCATTGTAGTGAATAGAAGATTTTGAGGGTCACCAAAAGGAGAACTATAAAGGGTGATAACAGGCTTTAGTTACATTAGAATTTATTTGTTGATGGTACCATACTAATTTTAGGAATTGTGGTGTATTCTAAGGTGATTTTACCATGTGAAAAACCTTCTGCTGGGATATCATGAATCATGTTTGAGAGAACACTATTTTCTCATGCTTGTCCCATGGAGGTTTGGAAGGTGCTCCAGAAGCTAAAATGAGAGCATATTTTCTGTAAATTCACATTATCTTTCTCACTCATGTGAGAATGAAGTCTGACATTCTCAGTAAAACATGTACATCCAACAAGGGCAGAGACTGTCAGTTGATTCCTTTGTGTTCTACTGCAGCTTCCCAGAGTGTTCTAAAGAACAACTAGAGTGCTAACAGCCTTACTTATGACAAAAGTATGGCACACCTGAAGCCATCTTGATTGGAATAAACTGGTAACACTTAAACAATTTAATTTAAAAAGGAACAAAATGATGGGGTTCATTTTGTCATAGAAATTATGGTTAGTGCTGTAGAAAGAAAAATTAGGACATGTTTCAAGTGTGATCTCAAATATCTTCCTGTTATATTTCAACAGGAGCAGCCTGCCAGTTGATGCCTTTGTGTTCTACTGCAGCTTCCCAGAGTGTTCTAAAGAACAACTAGAGCGCTAACAGCCTTACTTATGACAAAAGTATGGCACACCTGAAGCCATCTTGATTGGAATAAACTGGTAACACTTAAAACATTTAATTTAAAAAGGAACAAAATGATGGGGTTCATTTTGTCATAGAAATTATGGTTAGTGCTGTAGAAAGAAAAATTAGGACATATTTCAAGTGTGATCTCAAATATCTTCCTGTTATATTTCAACAGGAGCAGCCTGCCAGTTGATGCCTTTGTGTTCTACTGCAGCTTCCCAGAGTGTTCTAAAGAACAACTAGAGCGCTAACAGCCTTACTTATGACAAAAGTATGGCACACCTGAAGCCATCTTGATTGGAATAAACCAGTAACACTTAAAACATTTAATTTAAAAAGGAACAAAATGAGGGGTTCTTTTTGAAATAGAAATTATGGTTAGTGCTGCAGAAAGAAAAATTAGGGCATGTTTTAAGTGAGATCTCAAATCCTCTTCTATTTCATTAGAAAATTCTGACATGCAGACTGAAACAATCACTTTCAATACCAGCAGCAGACTACCAGTTAACTCACTGGTGAGCAGTAGCTTTACTCCAGTGATCTAATGAGCAACTAGAGTGCTAACATTCTGAATTTATGGCAGATGTGAGACATCTGAATGCCTTCTTGATGGAATCAAAGTAAAAAACTGAAAGCATTTCCTACTGAGGAGACTGCAGTAAATGAAGAAATTAGGAAACTTCATAACAAAGAAGTCTTCCAAGATGGCCACCAGTGAAAAAAGAGCCCAAATGTAGCACAAATATTACCCAGATGTAGCCCACATATAGCCCAATGACAAAAGTGTGCAAAACACTTTTTATTTTTAGTTTTTTTGCAGTTTTATGTAGTGCAGACTGGTCAGGTATTGGAGCATTGCATCTTAAAACATGACCCCCCTACACTACAAAAACACCACTGCACTACCTTAAACCCTAAAACACTACCCCCAGCACGACCCCCTACACTAAACAAGCACCACTGCACTATCCTAAACCCTAAAACACTACCCCCAGCACGACCCCCTACACTACCCAAACAACACTGCACTAACCTAAATCCTAAAACACTACCACCAGCACGACCACCTACACTACCCAAACACCACTGCACTACCCTAAAACATGACCCCCTACACTACACAAACACCACTGCACTACCCTAAACCCTAAAACACTACCCCAGCACGACCTCCTACACTACACAAGCACCACTGCACTACCCTAAACCCTAAAACACGACCCCCAGCACGACCCCTACACTACACAAACACCACTGCACTGCCCTAAACCCTAAAACACTACCCCCAGCACGACCCCCTACACTACCCAAACACCACTGCACTAACCTAAATCCTAAAACACTACCCCCAGCACGACCCCCTACACTACCCAAACACCACTGCACTACCCTAAAACATGACCCCCTACACTACACAAACACCACTGCACTACCCTAAACCCTAAAACACTACCCCCAGCACGACCCCATACACTACACAAGCACCACTGCACTACCCTAAACCCTAAAACACTACCCCCAGCACGACCCCCTACACTGCCCGAACACCACTGCACTGCCCTAAACCCTGAAACACCAGCCCCTGCATGACCCCCTACACTGCCCGAACACCACTGCACTGCCCTAAACCCTGAAACACCACCCCTAGCACGACCCCCTACACTGCCCAAACACCACTGCACTGCCCTAAACCCTGAAACACCACCCCCTTCACGACCCCTACACTGCCCGAACACCACTGCACTGCCCTAAACCCTGAAACACCACCCCCAGCATGACCCCCTACACTGCCCGAACACCACTGCACTGCCCTAAACCCTGAAACACTACCCCCAGCAAGACCCCCTACACTGCCCGAACACCACTGCACTGCCCTAAACCCTGAAACATCACCCCCAGCAAGACCCCCTACACTGCCCGAACACCACTGACCTAAACCCTGAAACACCACCCCCAGCACGACCCCCTACACTGCCCGAACACCACTGCACTGCCCTAAACCCTGAAACCCTACCCCCAGCATGACCCCCTACACTGCCCGAACACCACTGCTCTGCCCAAAACCCTGAAACACCAGCCCCAGCACGACCCCCTACACTGCCCGAACACCACTGCACTGCCCTAAACCTTGAAACACCAGCCCCTGCACGACCCCCTACACTGCCCGAACACCACTGCACTACCCTAAACCCTGAAACATCACCCCCAGCATGACCCCCCACACTGCCCGAGCACCACTGCACTGCCCTAAACCCTGAAACACCAGCCCCAGCATGACCCCCTACACTGCCCGAACACCACTGCACTGCCCTAAACCCTGAAACACCAGCCCCAGCACGACCGCCTACACTGCCCGAACACCACTGCACTGCCCTAAACCCTGAAACACCAGACCCAGCACGACCCCTACACTGCCCGAACACCACTGCACTGCCCTAAACCGTGAAACACCAGCCTCAGCACGACCCCCTACACTGCCTGAACACCACTGCACTGCCCTGAACCCTGAAACACCAGCCCCAGCACAACACCCTACACTGCCCGAACACCACTGCACTGCCCTAAACCCTGAAACACCACCCCGTGCATGACCCCCTACACTGCCCGAACACCACTGCACTGCCCAAAACCCTGAAACACCACCCCCAGCGCGACCCCCTACACTGCCCGAACACCACTGCACTAAACCCTGAAACACCACCCCCTGCACAACCCCCTACACTGCTCGAACACTACTGCACTGCCCTAAACCCAGAAACACCATCCCCAGCACGACCCCCTATACTGCACGAACACCACTGCACTGCCCTAAACCCTGAAACACTACCCCCAGCAAGACCCCCTACACTGCCCGAACACCACTGCACTGCCCTAAACCCTGAAACATCACCCCAGCAAGGCCCCCTACACTGCCCGAACAACACTGCCCTAAACCCTGAAACACCACCCCCAGCAAGACCCCCTACACTGCCCGAACACCACTGCCCTAAACCCTGAAACACCAGCCCCAGCACAACGCCCTACACTGCCCGAACACCACTGCACTGCCCTAAACCCTGAAACACCACCCCCTGCACGACCCCCTACACTGCCCAAACACCACTGTATGCCCTAAACCCTGAAACCCCACCCCCAGCATTGCACTGCCCTAAACCCTGAAACACCACCCCCTGCACCCCCTACACTGCCCGAACACTACTGCACTGCCCTAAACCCTGAAACACCACCCCCAGCACGACCCCCTACACTGCACAAACACCACTGCACTGCCCTAAACCCTGACACACTACCCCCAGCAAGACCCCCTACACTGCCCGAACACCACTGCACTGCCCTAAACCCTGAAACATCACCCCCAGCAAGACCCCCTACACTGCCCGAACACCACTGCCCTAAACCCTGACACACTACCCCCAGCAAGACCCCCTACACTGCCCGAACACCACTGCACTGCCCTAAACCCTGAAACACCACCCCCAGCAAGACCCCCTACACTGCCCGAACACCACTGCACTGCCCTAAACCCTGAAACACCACCCCCAGCACGACCCCCTACACTGCCCGAACACCACTGCTCTGCCCAAAACCCTGAAACACCAGCCCCAGCACGACCCCCTACACTGCCCGAACTCCACTGCACTGCCCTAAACCCTGAAACACCAGCCCCAGCACGACCCCCTACACTGCCCGAACACCACTGCACTGCCCTAAACCCTGAAACACCACCCTCAGCATGACCCCCTACACTGCCCGAACACCACTGCACTGCCCTAAACCCTGAAACACCAGCCCCAGCACGACCCCGTACACTGCCCGCACACCACTGCACTGCCCTAAACCCTGAAACACCAGCCCCAGCACGACCCCGTACACTGCCCGAACACCACTGCACTGCCCTAAACCCTGAAACACCAGCCCCAGCACGACCGCCTACACTGCCCGAAAACTACTGCACTGCCCTAAACCCTGAAACACCACCCCCAGCAAGACTACCTACACTGGCCGAACACCACTGCACTGCCCTAAACCCTGAAACACCACCCCTGCACGACCCCCTACACTGCCCAAACACCACTGCACTGCCCTAAACCCTGAAACACCACCCCAGCATGACCCCCTACACTGCCCGAACACCACTGCACTAAACCCTGAAACACCACCCCCTGCACGACCCCCTACACTGCCCGAACACCACTGCACTGCCCTAAACCCTAAAACACCAGCCCCTGCATGACCCCCTACACTGCCCGAACACCACTGCACTGCCCTAAACCCTGAAACACCACCCCCAGCACGACCCCCTATACTGCACGAACACCACTGCACTGCCCTAAACCCTGAAACATCACCCCCAGCACAACCCCCTACACTGCCCGAACACCACTGCACTGCCCTAAACCCTGAAACACCACCCCCAGCACGACCCCCTATACTGCACGAACACCACTGCACTGCCCTAAACCCTGAAACATCACCCCCAGCACAACCCCCTACACTGCCTGAGCACCATTGCTCTGCCCTAAACCCTGAAACACTAGCCCCAGCACGACCCCCTACACTGCCCGAACACCACTGCACTGCCCTAAACCCTGAAACACCACCCCCAGCACGACCCCCTACACTGCCCGAACACCACTGCACTGCCCTAAACCCTGAAACACCAGCCCCAGCAAGACCACCTACACTGCCCGAACACCACTGCATTGCCCTAGACTCTGAAACACCAGCCCCAGCAAGACCCCCTACACTGCCCGAACACCACTGCACTGCCCTAAACCCTGAAACACCAGCCCCAGCATGACCCCCTACACTGCCCGAACACCACTGCACTGCCCTAAACCCTGAAACACCAGCCCCAGCACGACCCCCTACACTGCCCGAACACCACTGCACTGCCCTAAACCCTGAAACACCAGCCCCAGCACCACACCCTACACTGCCCGAACACCACTGCACTGCCCTAAACCCTGAAACACCAGCCCCAGCACCACCCCCTACACTGCCCGAACACCACTGCACTGCCCTAAACCCTGAAACACCACCCCCTGCACGACCCCCTACACTGCCCGAACACCACTGCACTGCCCTAAACCCTGAAACACCACCCCCTGCACCAACCCCTACACTGCCCGAACACCACTGCACTGCCCTAAACCCTGAAACACCACCCCCTGCACTGCCCCCTACACTGCCCGAACACCACTGCACTGCCCTAAACCCTGAAACACCACCCCCAGCATGACCCCCTTTACTGCTCGAACACCACTGCACTGCCCCAAACCCTGAAACACCACCCCCAGAATGACCCCCTACACTGCCCGAACACCACTGCCCTAAACCCTGAAACACCACCCCTGCACGACCCCCTACACTGCCCGAACACCACTGCACTGCCCTAAACCCTGAAACACCACCCCTGCACGACCCCCTACACTGCCCGAACACCACTGCACTGCCCTAAATCCTGAAACACCACCCCCAGCAAGACCCCCTACACTGCCCGAACACCACTGCACTGCCCTAAACCCTAGAACACTACCCCCAGCATGACCCCCTACACTACCCGAACACCACTGCACTACCCTAAACCCTAAAATACTCCCCCCAGCACGACCCCCTATACTACCCGAACACGACTGCACTGCCCTAAACCCTAAAACACTCCCCCAGCACGACCCCCTACACTACCCGAACACGACTGCACTGCCCTAAACCCTAAAACACTCCCCCAGCACGACCCCCTACACTACCTAAACACCACTGCACTGCCCTAAACCCTAAAACACTACCCCCCGCACGACCCCCTACACTACCCAAAGACCACTGCACTACCCTAATCCCTAAAACACTACCCCCGCACAACCCCTACACTACCCAAAGACCACTGCACTACCCTAAACTCTAAAACAATACCCCCCGCACGACTCCCTACACTACCCAAAGACCACTGCACTACCCTAAACCCTAAAATACGACCTCCTACACTACACAAACACCACTGCACTACCCTAAACCCTAAAAACTACCCCCAGCACGAACCCCTACACTACCCAAACACCACTGCACTACCCTAAACCATAAAACACTACCCCCAGCAGTACCCCCTACGCTACCCAAACACCACTGCACTACCCTAAACCCTAAAACACTACCCCCAGCAGTACCCCATACACTACCCAAACACCATTGCACTACCCTAAACCCTAAAACACTACCCCCAGCAGTATCCCCTACACTACCCAAACACCACTGCACTACCCTAAACCCTAAAACACTAACCCCAGCACGACCCCCTACACTACCCAAACACCACTGTACTACCCTAAACCCTAAAACACTCCCCCAGCACGACTCCCTACACTACCCAAACACCACTGCACTACCCTAAACCTACCCCCAGCATGACCCCCTACACTACACAAACACCACTGCACTACCCTAAACCCTAAAACACTACCCCCAGCACGACCCTCTTCACTACCTAAACACAACTGCACAATTTGTTACAGGCGTTGCAACGCAGGCCTGTGGTGCTTACTGGAAGTACCTGGTGGGCTGGTTGGGCCCCAGGGACTCTCAGGATTCAAGGTGACCTAATCCCCCAACTTAAAATGCGCCACGGGCGCGTATGCACAGTGGTGAAGGGAGGGGCGGGGCCTCAGGTGACATGTGCGCAAACACGCCCTGTGGTGCGGTTTAAGTTGGGGAGTTAATTCCCTTTGAATCCTGGGGGCCAACTAGCCCACCAGGTACCTTCAGTAAGCACAACAGAGGTGCGTTGCAGAGAGGTGAAAAAAGGTGCGTGGCCTCGGAACGCCTCTCTGCAACTCAGCTCTGTGGTCCTAACTGTAGGTACCTGGGGGCTAGTTGGACCCCAGGGACCCTCAGGATTCAAGGGGACTTAATCCCGCAACTTAAAACGCACCACGGGGCGCGTTTGCACACATGTCACCTCAGGCCCCCTCCCTTCACCACTGTGCAAACGTGCACTGGCTCTGGTTAGTCAGAGTCAGTTACCACCAGTACCCGTCTGAAAAAGTTGTGGGCACAGGATTATTTTGCAACAAGGCCTCTTTCTGCTCCTCTGTTGGTTCTTTCTGCACATCTTTTGCTTCTTTCTGTGCGTTTTTTCTTCTTTCTTCACATGTCCTACCTCTGTTGGCATAGTTAGAAACTAGCATTTAAAAAACCTTTGAAATTCACTTAAAAATCATAGTTTTCAGGCACGTTATAGTTAGAAATTAGCATTTAAAAAACCTTTGAAATTCACTGAAAAAACCATAGGTTTCAGGCACGTTATAGTTAGAAATTAGCATTTAAAAAACCTTTGAAATTCACTGAAAAAACCATAGGTTTCAGACACGTTATAGTTAGAAATTAGCATTTAAAAAACCTTTGAAATTCACTGAAAAAACCATAGGTTTTAGGGACAGTTATAGTTAGTTGGACATTGCACTCGTACAAAACCTGTGAAATTCCCCTGTTATAGTTAGTTCAGCTAACTATAACTCGCGCCCCGCAATGCACTGCTGATGACGTCACATATTACATCACTCATGACATGGTCAGTGACATCACTGATGACATCTCAAATGACATCACTGATGACATCATCCATGTGATAATTTCATGCATCTTCTCACACCCTAATATAACTTTTGATACACCCACTCTAAATTACAGACTGCCATTCTCAAAACCATAGACACTCCAACACCAAAAACTACATACCCACTCACTGATTCTTAGGTCTACACACACATCCACTCACTCACCTGTACAGTCACTCATACTTACAGTCACTCAGTACAGGACTATCATATGCACTCATACACCTATATAAACACTCACACACCGCCACTCATCCATAGAGGTACTCACACACCTAGTCAGTCATGCAAAAAATTAATCACACACCCATTTACTCACCTATACAGTTATACACACACCAGCTCACTTACTCATACAAATACTAGCACATTCTTACGCTCGTATACAATAACTGATACAAGCACACACGCATCCATACAGCCACTCTCACAATAACACACTCTCACTTATAGCCATTTAAATACTCTAACACACATATATACTGCCTTTTACATATGTAGTTACTCGCACATGTACCACTGAGATATACATTCACTCACTAACACACCCATACACACACTCACCCACCCAAGCAGTCCATCACAGATGCACTCTTGAAATCATGCACCCAGTGAATCACCCACTCACACATCTATGTATAGAGTCACACACACCCCACCCACACAAACACTCAGGCAGCCATACAGATACTCAGAGAACCAATCAATAACCCATATAGACACTCATGTAGCTATTCGCAAATCCATGCATCCACTTACACACCAACAAGCAGACGGATACAGACATTCACACAGTTTAGTCACTAACCCATGCATTCAGTAAGATACGTTTAATCACTCACTTGTAGAGTCAGTCACTCACGTACTAAATCATCCATTCAGACACTTATACACCCACTCATTCTTCAATACCCCTTTCCCTATATATATTAAACATATTTAATCTTTACAGAAACACACAGTCACTGGATGATGTCATCAGTGATGTCATCAGTGATGTCATTTGAGATGTCATCAGTGATGTCATCAGTGATGTCACTGACCATGTCATGAGTGATGTAATATGTGACGTCATCAGCAGTGCATTGCGGGGCGCGAGTTATAGTTAGCTGAACTAACTATAACAGGGGAATTTCACAGGTTTTGTACGAGTGCAATGTCCAACTAACTATAACTGTCCCTAAAACCTATGGTTTTTTCAGTGAATATATATATATATATATATTCCAATCACAACCTGTCCATGAGTAAAACAGGTTCTGACTCAGCACAGGATACCAATTCCTTTAACCACTGAGTTTTATTCCAATGCTTTTGCCAAAATGACCCGTTTTGGCCGAGGCACAACATATATATACTGAAAAAACCAAAGGTTACAGGGACCTTATAGTTAGGCTGACATCTCACTCATACAATACCAGAGAAATTCAGCAGTTATAGTTAGCTGAGCTAAGCATAACTCGCCCATCGCAATGCACTGCTTAGGACCTCACATATTCCATCACTCATGTATATGTCACTCAGTGACATGGAACCGTTCCCGAGCACTAAAATGGCAGCCGCAACTTTCTGTTCAGGTTCCGTCCAGCCAATCAGAGCATTCCCATTGGCGCGTGCATTAGCGATTAATCGCAAAACCACAGCAAAATATCCACGGACAGAGATATCACTATCATTTTAAAATTACATTTCTCAAAAACTACTGAATGGATTTACACCAAATAACCAAAAGGCACTTCCTTGAACTGACATCTACCTCCCTGCCAAATTTGGTGCAAGTCTGTTCAACGGTTCGAACTGTAGAGGTGACTAAATGTTTCTATGGGAATTAATATTACAAACACAACCTTGTTTTGCGCCCCAAATTCTCGATCTTTACTTCACGGATCACCCCCAAACTTACCCAATCAATAAGTGCCCACCATGACACTTTGTTGGCAAAATTTCATGCAGATTGGTGAAACGACGCCAAAGTTATAGCCAAGTCAAAAAATGCTTTTGCTATGGAAACTAGGTCCTAATTATAACTACCTACTGACAACCGCCAGTAGGTGATATATATATATATATATATATATATATATATATATATATATATATATATATATATATATATATATATATATATATATATATATATATATATATATTGTCCCAAAGTTTGCCCAACAGCATGAGTCTGCACTCACATCAAGGTCATGGCAGATGGCGAGCTCAAATCCAGGACCCGACCTTATGCCTTACTCGTTTCGGATTTGACATCCTTGTTCACAGGCAGCCTTTTCACAAATGCGAAAAACGTTTCAGTATTTATTTGCATGGTTAGTCTCTATTTAATTGCATCACATGACCAAATGACTCATGGAATTCTGGAACGTGTAGTCTAATCAAAATTCATAACATCACAAGTGGGTGTCGCACTTGCGAAAAATATATAAAATATGTCCATCACCCCAATGGGCTAAAAGCTTGCCACCAGATTCAAATTTCAAGCCCTGTCGATGTTCCATTTGGTCTTGAAATGCGAAGACACACGGACCTGCTTCAATCTTGTAGCGGTGCTGACTCCACGGCTTGGACTGCCGTGTAACATCGTTCCAAAGTTTGCCCAACAGCATGAGTCTGCACTCACATCAAGGTCATGGCAGATGGCGAGCTCAAATCCAGGACCCGGCCTTATGCCTTACGCGTTTCGGATTCGACATCATTGTTCACATGCAGCCTTTTCACAAATGTGACAAACGTTTCAGTATTTATTTGCATGGATAGTCTCTATTTAGAAGCAGGTCCGTGTGGCTTCGCATTTGAAGACCAAATGGAACATCGAGGGGGCTTGAAATTTGAATCTGCTACAGAGTGGCAACATACAAGAATGCTGCTGACAATGATGGAGTTGATCCTCAATAATAACTGCTTCATGTTTGAGGGCCAATGGTACAATCAAAAGCAAGGGGTGGCGATGGGCTCCAAATTTTCCCCATCCTTTGCCAACCTCTTCATGGGGTGTTTTGAAGACGACTCAATATGGAGCCGAAGAGGTAGTCCCTGGAATGACAACATCATATTCTGGGGGCGGTATATTGATGATTGCCTACTACTCTGGTCAGGCACTGAAGAGAAGCTTAATGAGTTTTATGAATACATGAACACAAACACATGGGACATAAAATTCACACACCACCATAGCAGGACACGTATAATTTTCCTGGACGTGGAATTATACATAAAAGATGACAAACTCCACAGCAGATTACATCGAAAGCCGACGGCTTGCAATGCCATCTTACGTGCTAATAGCTCTCATTCACCCCATCAGATTAGAGCCATACCCTATGGGGAATTCACCAGAGCAAGGAGGAACTGTAATGAAGACACATAATTCCTCTCATGCCTGGGCAAAATGAAAACCAGATTCAAGGCAAGAGGGTACAACATAAAGCACATCAACAAGGCAGAACAGCGAATCTTGAAAACACCTAGGAGAGATACACTAAGGGCGAAATGCAAACTGGACACATCCAATCAACCAGTCAGACTAGTCACTAACTACAATGACTCAACGAAGATCCTTGTGAAAAGCCTCAACAAACACTGGGGTATTCTAAGGGTAGACAAGTCTTTAAAAGAATTTACTACCCACAGACCGCAAATCACTTACAGGAGAGGGAGAACTCTGAGGACCATTCTCAGTCCCACCGTCCCAAATGACAAGGGTGACCGGGATTGGCTCACCCAGCACTCACTTGGTTTCCATAAATGTGGATCATGTGGTATATGCAGATGGGCATCAGAGAATAAAAAAGTGTTTGCTGGACATGATGGACATGAATATGTGATCAGACACAACATTAGTTGCACTTCTAAATATGTGGCTTACATACTTGAATGTAGATGCAAGAAACAATATGTGGGCAGCACCATTAGGATGCTGAAATAACGAATCAGCGAACATGCTAGGGCACTGAAACGAGGAGATGACAAATACCCGATGGCAATTCATGCTATGGATTGCAAAGCACAATGACCCTACAAACCATTTTCATTCTACGGTATTGAAGTGATTCCTCCAAATCCAAGGGGGGGAAACAGGGAGCTTAAACTACAACGCACTGAAGCAACCTGGATAATGCGTCTCAGAGCCGTAGAGTGTGGTTTAAACACTGACCACGAGATGCAATATTTTCTTGGGACATAATCACCTGAATGGATTACACCTTGTCTGATGTCTGCAGTTTGTAACGTCTTATATTGGATTTGCATGAAACTTTTATGCTGTATCTCTATATATGTCTCTTACCTTTCTGTACCAGTTACGATCTAATTGCCTTTCTTCCACAAAATGTGGACTGAATGACCATTTTCTTATTGTGCATTGACTCTATTATCTGCATGTCCTATTTTGTAACAATAATTACATGTCGACCCATTACACCTGTACGACATCGTAGAATCTCATGTATTTGAAAATCTGCCTTGTCTCTGGTGAACCATAGACCATCCATTTCGACCCTTCCTATTTTGTTCTCATGCTAACCTCTGGCATTTCCTTTTATTTTCTTCTATGTATCCTCTTTTCCTATTCAAATGAATATTGGTGCATTTTGCACATACACCCTCCAAACGGTCTTGTCTGCACTGCACGTGTGATTTCCACCACTTTCATCTCATTATTGCGGTACGTATTGTTGTCCCTCGTAAAGTGAGCCTTACTATGCTCACTCGCCCTCTCTTTCCACATATGTATGGGATGTAGACTTTCCCACATACGTGGCATGATGGCCTCTCTGGACGTTCTTCTGAGGCACACTCATGAGGCAGCACCATACCGTTCTCTAATTCACAGACACTATCACTTTTCTATTGCTCTATAGTTAGCATACGTGGCCTACTATGACCAGCTTTTGCTATACTTTCCATTCTTATGACATCCCGGGTCCGTACAAAGTGACCCACTTCCGTTCACACATGCAGGTATCCTTACTCCCAGGGGAACGTTCTAGTGTTTGGAGTTCCAGATTTGTATAAGATACTCCGCCCCCAGTGGGGAACTGTTTCCGGGTTTCATTCTGATCCTCGGAGAAGCGTCAGCCAGCGTACTCGCTGCCGACAAGTAAGTGGCATAGGATAGGAGGACTCATCAGAGGGGCGAACGTTAAGGATAATTAACCACATTTTGTGTCCTGATGTAGCTCTTTTACGCTTTATTTCCAGTAACCCGTACTCCGGTGTTTCAATCACCTTTTCCGTGTCCATCAATTACTACGGACGGGAATACTCACCCTACCAGTTGAGACTCGAGTGCTAAGTGTTGATCGTAATTTGGGTGACCCTTACATGAGACATGTAGCATAGCTTAGGTGGCTGATAGATTCTTAGGCCTGCCTACCTCTTGTGTTTATTCAGGACCTCGTCCATCTACTGGGACGATGCCTAGACATTTTTAAATCACCCATCAGCCGGGACGGAAGTACAACCGGCAGAGAGGTGAGAAGTGGTCTCACTCTCCAATTAATGTTTCCAGATTATTGTAGTTTTCCCCTAGTGATATTTCCCTAATTTCTTTTTTGTAATCCTTTTCCTACCTAGTTGCTTTTGGTAACATGAGATTGCCGGAATTTAGGGCTTTCACCTGTCTCAATAGTTATTTCACCACGGTTTGACTGCATGACCCACTTAGATTCTTCGTCACTATGACGCATTTCTTTTTGCATGCTTGCATCTAACAACGTGAGGGCTACCTTCCTCCACCGATCGATCTCGTAGGTAGGGGGTGACCTCTACTGACTCCAAAACATCGGTTATCCATAACCTATGCTGTCACTAGTAACGAGTGCTTTCTCACTTCCAAGTGTTTGTGCCTCTCTCCCCCTTCTCCCCTTTCTCTCTTTCACTTTTTTCACGTCATTTTTGTATTGTGGATTTTGTCATGGTTGTATCCGCACCCACCATTGATGTCTAATAATTCAGTATTATGCAGAATGTAGAGGGTCCTGTGAACCCACTGTGGACCTTAATATACTAGATGTATGTTAATAATAACAAGTTCTTTCTCGTGCTATTTCATCTGGGCACTGATTTTCATGATACACGATTTCTCCACGCCTAGGGTTCTCACTCGTAACAGTATGGCACGCGATGTATATGTCACACTGTACTGTACTATGATCCCATTGTATACCATGTTCCCTTGTACATCTTTTCAGCCCTGAAGAAGTTGTGGGGTACATCCCCTGATGAAACACGTGTTGGTAGGGCAACGTTTGAATTGAAGAAGAACAACACGATTACGACTACTATTGAATTTCTTCACATGATACAAAAAACTCTTGAATGTTTTTGTGGGTTGTACACTATGTCACTATAAGCATTAGAACTTCAGCGTGTGCACAGGCTTGCGCCAGTCATAGTTAGGACCTTGTTTCTCTTCAAAAAGCGCTTTTTCTTTTGCCAATATCTTTGGCACCGCTTGACGAATCTTTGCGAAATTTTCAAAACTAATGGTTCACTCAGGTCAGCTCCTGTCTTGAAAGTTTCGGGGTGATTCCGCAAGCGAGGGCCGAGAAAAAAGGGTGGTCCCAAAATGCGTTTTCCCATGTTAATTTCCATAGGAACTTTAGACACCGCTACAGCCCGAACTGCTGAACGGAATTACACCATATTTGGCAAAAAGGTAGGTCTTGGTCCAGAAAGCAACCTTTTTATAAATGGTGTAAATCCGTTCAGTAGTTGCTGAGAAATTCAAAAAATAAACATTTAAGTATCTGAGCACCGAGGAGGAGCAGCGAATCCTCCAGAGCACGAGCTTCATTCTAATTGGCTGCCAACACTCCAAACCAGAATGTGTTGGCAGCCATTTTGTGACTCGGTTGAATCGAGTCATATCAAAAAGGTAAAAAAAGGTTGTTAATGTAGGAAATGGGTGAGGGTAATAACACCCTGACCCCCTAGGGCTGGTCACGGGGTCCCTGCCCCAAGGCCCAAAAAAAGCATTTTTTTTTGGGGCAGCAGTTGTGCTGGGTATGCGAAACCCGCAGAGTAAATTTAAAAAAATGAAGCGCAGTCTCCCGCGCTTCGTTTTCTATAAGCCCCCGTGTGGGCCAGGTCCCGGGGACAGTGCTCAAATAATTTGCGGGGGCCCCTGCAGCCCCGGGGACCGCCACCTCCCAGGGGCTTACATGATATGTGGGTGGCACGGAGCCCCCCGCAGCCCCGGGGACCGCCACCTCCCCGGGGCATTTTTATCTTTGTGCGGGGGTCTCGTGGGCCCCCAAGCCCCGGGGACCACCACCACCCTGGGGCATTTTTATCTTTGTGTGAGGGGCCTCGCGGGCCCCCCAAGCCCCGGGGACCGCCACCTCCCCGGGGCTTTCAATATTTATTTTTGGGGGGGCCGCGCAGGCCCTCCCAAGCCCCGAGGACCACCACCTCCCCGGGGCTTTGTTGATTATTGAGGGGGGGGCCTCGCGGGTCCCCCAAAGCCCTGGGGATCACCACCTCCCTGGGGCTTCAAACATGATGGGAGAGGGGACGCGCGGCCCCCCTCCTAGAGCCCTCCATGGCCCTGGGGACCGCCACCCCCCAGGGCCGGCTCCTGCAATGTCCTGGGGTTCCCACCCCCAGGACATTGCCATTTGCTATGGCAGGGCTGGAGATCGGCTCCCGGTCTGCCATAGCAAACACTGCTTTGCTTCCAAGAAGCAGAGTTGCTTTTGGGCAAGGGGAGCTGCATGTTAGCAGCTCCCCTTGCCCAAAAGCAATGTTGGCTCCCGCAGGAGGCGGGGAGCTGGCAGGGGCCGTGGGGGCATTGGGGCTCCCCCACGGTCCCCAACGCTGAGGCCAGGCACCAGGGAATGGGGTCCCCTGGGCTAGAAGTGGCCCAGGGAAGGGGGGCAATGTGCTCCCCTCCCTTTTGTAATTAAAAATATATATATATAAATAAGGCCGGGCCCCAGGGGATGGGGTCCCCGGGGCCAAAAGTGGCCCTGGGAAGGGGGGCCATGTGGCCCCCCTTCCGTAGTATTAAAAAATGTTTTTTAAAAAGAGGTAATGCCCCGGGGGATGGGGGATGGGGGCCTGGGGCGAATACCGAATAATGGTAGTGGGGCGTTTTATTTTTTTCTTTCGAGTTTGGAGTCGCGACCCCAACGCGGCGCTCAGCATGGCCCCCCGTGTAACGTCACGTTGGATTCGCAAATTTACCTTGAATAAATAATTTTGTAGTGTATAATTTAAAAGGTAGTGTTGTATTCGTGAAGTTGTTTTAAAGAGGTACTGTCATTGAAGTTAATGACAAGTTTACAATTGATAGATTTGATAAAAATATATAAAATTGAAATTAATAGTTAAACTTGAAAAGTGTATTGTGTTGTAGTACATTGAATTCATGCTTTTTCCGATTCGCGTCGGGTGGCGAATCCACAAAATAATTTTAAAAAAATGTATTTGAAAAAAAGGTTTATATTCACTACTATGTTATAGGGTGGCTCTAAAAAGAGCCCTTGTGCTCATTAGGAGTTTTTTGTAGCTACATGTAAGTGCGGATGCAGAGCTTTAGGTTGTTGAGAAAGACTCTGTTTCCTTGATCTGTGAAGTGTACTCCATCACTTCTGTAGATGTCATCCATATCAAAACGTAGATTGTTATTGTAGATGGACACCATTCTATGATCTCTGAGGTATGCAGAAACAGCTTTATTTTTATTTTTTTTAAATCCTCATATCACCAAAAAGCATCTGCAATATTTTGTAAAGCCGTCCTTCTGATCTGTGCACCCCACGGCCACTGTATTCGCTTTGGTCTGTAAACCAATCCAGACCCGCACCTTTGTTGGCACCTTGGTGTAATCATTGGACCATGTGGGGATGAACCAGTCCCAAGTCTCTACTCCATGAGATAAAGTCCAACCAAATATCGAGGCGATTTTCCTTCCCAGCTCCCTGATCCGATCGGGCCATTTTAGTGGCTGCTTTTACCCAATCTTCCAACTTGGGGGGCAGGGGATCTCTCCATTTTATACAGATTTCCCTCCGGGCTATCTGGATAAGATAAAGCAATAAGCCTCTATTTGCTTGCTTCAGCATCTTGCTGATCCTGCCATCTTCGCCGAATAAAACAAGTGCCACATTCAGAGTAACTTTCCTGCCAAAAATCCCGCGAAGAGCGTTCTCAATTCCCCTCCAGTAGCCTCTCAGCTTTGGGCATTCAAAAAAGATTTGGAGATCATTGGCTTCTATATAATCGTATCTTGGACACTTGGGAAGGGGAGATGGAGCAAACTTTGCTATCTTAGCTGGAGTCCAGTACAAACGATTAATAATAAAAAGTGATTTCTTTTCAAGTTGGCTGGTTTTATAAATTTATATAGAAGCTTCAGAGAGTATTCACACACTACTGCAGTATCACACTCAAGGGAGACCCCATTCCACACTGAGTGTAGCGGCAAACACTCCTTATCGTCTGCCTCCAAAAGCTTCTCATACCATTTAGAAATGTCTTTACTCTTTAGGTTTATATCTTGAAGAGTTTGCTCCAGCTCCCAATCACCTGAGGTTTCTTTCTTTACAGATGTAAACCATGAAGTTAATTGTATATATTTAAACCTGGAGAAGTCTCTTCCAATCTTTGCTCTTAAAGCTTCCCAAGGATGGACCCCCCCCGATGTTATCAAGTCCGACCATTTTGTGATACCACAGCTTTATTGACATTTTTCCAAGCTTTCTCAATCTGTGGACAGAATTGATTTGACCACTTCCATTTCTGTCTTTGGTATATATTAGAGTAAACAAAGACAGTCTGAGGTAAAAGCAACATCAATGTGCAAAGGTGTCCTTTATGAGCATTTCCAGACCCACCAAAATGTGCCTAGGTCATTGCCACCACAGTGCACAATCATGAGGTCAAGGGGTTGGACATGCAAAAAGGTTTTAACCAAAGGCATCAATTGGTGCCACTTTAATCCTCTCTGTGCAATCCATTTAATATCCACATTTTGCAAAGCTAGTTCTTTGTCAATACCTCTGTGTTCAGCATGCCTTTTGCACCAGAAAACATAGCTGTGTCCAACAATCCACACTGTAAGCATCTTTGAAGGGATGTCTGGAAGTAATCACAAGATATCTGTAGCTCAGGTAGTCAGTTGGTATAGTGAGATGTATCTAAAATGGTGGAGAACATGCTGTTTTTAAAAAAAAAGACAATTGATTGGCTGTTTAAGAAGATTGTACACTGAAAAATAGGGTGCATGTTACTTTCTTTAAAAAGCATGTTTCTTATTGGCTAGTAAAAAATATTTGAAAGGTACAGTAGATAGGATAAGGTCATATTTTGCAAATGTCAACCACACCTGCTGTTTGCATTTGTAAGCTTGTGTGCTGAACTTGAAGATATGGTGAACTTGTGACCTGTCAGATCACTTCAATTTTCCATGGACTGTTGCTATGGAAACTGGCATTAGGCAGAAGGGGGGAAGGGTTGAATGTTATCTGAGGTTTTAAAATGTACAATTGTAATTCATATATAAGTGACATGCTACTAAAGTAAGATTTCCCAAGTCAGTACTATCTTTACAAGTGGTGTGTTGTTAAAAAATAGTGGTATGTTTATTTGTAATATATTTTTGAACTCCCGTATAGATTTGCGGCTCCATCGCATTGGTGCACGGTGGAATCACGACTCCAAAAACTTCCAGAACCAGTTTGGGCACTTTTAGAAGTCAGTTGGTATGGATTAATATGTCTAACCAATAGAAATGTATTTTACAATTTGAAATTATGTAGGAAGCAATGTGATTTGATACTTACATTTATTTGTGTGGAGAAAGAGAGGGAAAGTTTGCCATTACTGGTTTTACCTTATTAAGAGAGGTGCATTACATTGATTGTGTGCATAAGAAAATCTTTTATGAGTTTCTGATATTTCATATTCTACAAATCAATTTGGAAGGTGAATTATATATTTCTGAGCTGAATTATGTATTAGCTTTATTTTTAAACTTTAAACATTATTCAAGAACTGTGATGTTTGAAATATATTATTAAATGTAGAGATGTGTATTGTAGTTTGTTTTATTGTAGTTAAATGTTGTAAGACATAGATTTTGTATAGTAATATGTGTATATTGGAAGATGGATTAGTGATTAAGGTAGTTTGTTTTAGTGTGTGGATATGTACATTTGTAGTATACCGCATAATTTTAGGTGTTTGTTTAAAATTTGAAGTGGAGTGTGTTAAGTTTTAAGGTGTACCTGGACTTCTGTCACAAGTATGTCTCTACTTGTATATGTATTTTCATATGTCTTATACATTTGAAGGTGCATGATGTATAACAAAGAGGTGTTGTTGCTTTTTATGTGGTAGGCTCAATACTGTGAGTAGTAGTAGAATGGTGCAGATGCAGCATAATAGCGTGGTTTAAAAGATGTTGAGATCATGTATTAGTGACTACTCTACTTTTTATAAGTCTCTAGAGAGGTACAGTTGAAATATGCCACATCATTTTTGGTGTTTGCTTTAAATTTGTAGTTTGTTCTGTGAATTTTTGAGGTGTGCATAGTGTTGTGGTAGAGACATATGCATGCATGCTTTCAGGATGTTGCACTTTTTTCTTTCATTCAGGCACTACCACAGTACTAATCCAATGTTCCAGGCAGTACCCATGCACTTATAAAATCACCCAGGCAGTTCCTGTGTACTCTTGTAATCCCCCAGGTATTATCCCTAAACTTATGCAAACACCCAGGCATTATGTATGTACTCCTTAATCCCCCAGACATTATCTTTGCACTCATGTAATCACCAATGCATTAGCTATACAATGATTCAATCACCCAGGCACTGCCCTTGCACTCCTCCAATCACTCAGGCACTACTGCAGTACTACTTCAATCAACCAGGCACTACACATACACTTATAAAATTACCTAGGCACTTCCTATGTACTCCTGTAATCTCCCAGATATTACCCCTGCTATCATGGAATCACCAGGCATTACCCATGTACTCCTCTAGTCCCCCAGGCATTACTTCTGCAATCATGAAATCACCAATGCATTAGCTATACACTGGTTCAATGACCCAGACAATACCCTTGCACTCCTCCAATCACCCTCTCAGGATCTAGTCACTCTTCCAATCACTTAGCCAGTGCCAATGCACTTATAAAATCACTCAGGCACTACCTCTACACTCTTCCAATCACTGAGGCACTACAACAGTATTACTCCTATCAACCAGGAAGTACCAATGCACTTATAAAATCACCCAGGCACTTTCTAAGTACTCCTGTAGTCCCCAGATATTACCTCTGAACTCATGCAATCACCAATGCATTAGCTACACATTGGTTCAATCACCCAGGCAATACCGTTGCAGTCCTCCAATTACCTTTTCACAATCTATGCACTCGTTCTATCACTTAGCCAGTGCCCATGCACTTATAAAATTACCCAGGCACTACTTTTACACTCCTCCAATCACTGAGGCACTACCACAATAGTACTCTAATCACCTAGGCAGTATCGATGCACTTATAAAATCACCCAGGTACTTCCTATGTACTCTTATAATGCCCAGATATTATCCCTTAACTCATGAATCACCCACACATTACCTATGTACTCCTGCAATCCCTTAGACATTATCTCTATACTCATGCAATCACCAGTGCATTAGCTATACAGTGGTTCAATCACCCAGGCACTACCCTTACATTCCTCCAATCAGCCTCTCAGAATCTATGCACTTGTCCAAACATTTAGCCAGTGCCCATGCACTTATAAAATCACCCATCCACTACCCATGCACATATAAAACCACCTAGGCACTACCCTTGCACTCCTCCAATCACCCAGGCACTACCTGTGCACTGAAGTGCTTGAAATATACCATATGTTTTTAGATCTTTACTTGAAATGAAAAGTGCACCTTTTTAAGTGTTAAGGTGTGCATTATCTTGTGACTGAGGTATGTTTGTATTTGCAGATGTATTTTTATATGTGTTATGTATGTAAAGATGGTTGATGTATAAAATACAGGTATATATCTATTTCTATGTTTCTTTTATATATGATGGTACTAGGGAAAGGTAGAGACTCATGCATCCATGCTTTTTTAAATATGGGTTGACTTACAATAGAGATATGTGAAGGGATGTTCCTTTGTATTTTGGTAGGCTGTACATCTGAGTAGTAGTTGTAGGATGGTTATGTAGCAGGAGCAGTAAAGTGATGTTTAATATATGTTGGGTGAGGAATTACTGATTATGGTGGTTTAAAAGAGTCTATGTAAAACTTTATTTGATGCATGCCAGATAAATCTAGGTGTCTGTTCGAAATGCTAAGAATAGTGTGCCAGGTTTTATGGTCTGCATGGTTGTGAGATTGATGAATTTCCTTGTTGCATATGTATTCTCATATGTGTTATGCATCTCAAGATGCTACATGTATAAAAGAGAGATATTTTTTATGTATGTTTCTATTATAAATGGTAGTACTAGTAAAAGGTAGAGACACATGCATACATGCCTTTATGAATATGGTAATATTTATAACAGAGCTATGTGTTGGCTTAATGTTTTCTATTTGGGTAGGCCCAATACCCTGAGCAGTTAGAGAATGGTGAAACTGTACTAGAAAAGTGTACACCATGATATAAACCACACTTTTGTCTTGCTATTTCAGTATTCTTCTACTACTTAGGATGTTGGGTGTAGTCAAATATAAAGCAGCAACATGAAGAGATGTCTCAGCTGTAAGTCTGCAATGACCCAGGCACTACCCATGCACTAATCCATGCACTAAGCCTATATGTACAGTTCTTGAATCAGTCAGGCACTACTCCGCCACTTATGCAATCAGTCAGGCACTATCTCTGCACTCTTCCAATCACCCAGGCAGTACAGATGCACTGATACCTTCACTGAGCCACTACCGATGCTTTGATAGATGCACTCAGCCAGTTCCTCTGAACTCATGAAATCAACCAAGCACTACTCATGCAGTTTTCCAATCATCCAAGCAGAACCTTTGCACTCATGCAATCATCTAGGTACTACCTATGCATTGTTGCAATTAGTCAGGCAGTACCCATGCATTCCGTGATGTACAAAGGCACCATCTGTGCATTGCTCTAATCACACAGGCATTATTATAGCACTCATGCAATCACCCAAGTATTACGTATGCCGTTTTTCAATCACTCACAGAGTACCCATGTGCTCTTGCAATCACCTAGACACTATGCATGCACTCATGCAATCACCCAAGTATCTCCTATGCACTTCTTCAATCACTCAGGCAGTCCTCTAATTTCATAAGCACTACCCCTGTATTCCGCTACTACTCAGGATGTTGCACTTCTCCAATCACTCAAGCACTACTGCAGTACTACTCCAATCACCCAGGAAGTACACATGCACTTATAAAATCACCCAGGCATTTCCTATCCAGTCCTGTAATCTCTCAGATATTGCTCTTGCAATCATAGAATCACCAGGCATTACCTATGTACTCCTCTAATCCCCCAGACATAACTCCTGCAATCATGCAATCACCAATGTATTAGCTATACACTGGTTCAATCACACAGACAATACCCTTGCACTCCTCCAATCAGCCTCTCAGCATCTATGCACTCCTCCAATCACTTAGCCAGTGCCTGCCAATGCACTTATAAAACCACCCAGGCACTACCTCTACACTCTTCCAATCACTGAGGCACTACCACAGTATTACTCCTATCACCCAGGCAGTACCAATGCACTTTAAAATCACCCAGACACTTTCTATGTACTTCTGTAGTCCCCAGATATTACCTCTGAACTCATGCAATCACCAATGCATTAGCTACACATTGGTTCAATCACCCAGGCAATACCGTTGCAGTCCTCCAATTACCTTTTCATAATCTATGCACACGTCCTATCACTTAGCCAGTACCCATGCACTTATAAAATCACCCAGACAGTACTTTTACACTCCTCCAATCACTGAGGTACTACCACAATAGTACTCTAATCACCTAGGCAGTATCGCTGCACTTATAAAATCACCCAGGTACTTCCTATGTACTCTTATAATGCCCAGATATTATCCCTTAACTCATGAATCACCCACACATTACCTATGTACTCCTGCAATCCCTTAGACATTATCTCTGTACTCATGCAATCATCAGTGCATTAGCTATACAGTGGTTCAATCACCCAGGCACTACCCTTACATTCCTCCAATCAGCCTCTCAGAATCTATGCACTCGTCCAAACATTTAGCCAGTGCCCATGCACTTATAAAATCACCCAGCCACTACCCATGCACATATAACACCACCTAGACACTACCCTTGCACTCCTCCAATCACCCAGGCACTACCTGTGCACTGAAGTGCTTGAAATATACCATATGTTTTTAGATCTCTACTTGAAATGAAAAGTGCACCTTTTTAAGTGTTAAGGTGTGCATTATCTTGTGACTGAGGTATGTTTGTATTTGCAGATGTATTTTTATATGTGTTATGTATGTAAAGATGGTTGATGTATAAAATACAGGTATATATCTATTTCTATATTTCTTTTATATATGATGGTACTAGGGAAAGGTAGAGACTCATGCATCCATGCTTTTTTAAATATGGGTTGACTTACAATAGAGATATGTGAAGAGATGTTCCTTTGTATTTTGGTAGGCTGTACATCTGAGTAGTATTTGTAGGATGGTTATGTAGCAGGAGCAGTAAAGTGATGTTTAATATATGTTGGGTGAGGAATTCCTGATTATGGTGGTTTAAAAGAGTGTATGTAAAACTTTATTTGATGTATGCCAGATAAATCTAGGTGTCTGTTCGAAATGCTAAGAATAGTGTGCCAGGTTTTATGGTCTGCATGGTTGTGAGATTGATGAATTTCCTAGTTGCATATGTATTCTCATATGTGTTATGCATCTCAAGATGCTACATGTATAAAAGAGAGATATTTTTTATGTATGTTTCTATTATAAATGGTAGTACTAGTAAAAGGTAGAGACACCTGCATACATGCCTTTATGAATATGGTAATATTTATAACAGAGCTATGTGTTGGCTTAATGTTTTCTATTTGGGTAGGCCCAATACCCTGAGCAGTTAGAGAATGGTGAACCTGTACTAGAAAAGTGTACGCCATGATATAAACCACACTTTTGTGTTGCTATTTCAGTATTCTTCTACTACTTAGGATGTTGGGTGTATTCAAATATAAAGCAGCAACATGAAGAGATGTCTCAGCTGTAAGTCTGCAATGACCCAGGCACTACCCATGCACTAATCCATGCACTAAGCCACTATATGTACAGTTCTTTAATCAGTCAGGCACTACTCCGCCACTTATGCAATCAGTCAGGCACTATCTCTGCACTCCTCCAATCACCCAGGCAGTACAGATGCACTGATACATTCACTGAGCCACTACCGATGCTTTGATAGATGCACTCAGCCAGTTCCTCTGTACTCATGTAATCAACCAAGCACTACCCATGCAGTTTTCCAATCATCCAGGCACAACCTTTGCACTCATGCAATCATCTAGGTACTACCTATGCATTGTTGCAATTAGTCAGGCAGTACCCATGCATTCCTTGATGTATGAAGGCACCAACTGTGCATTGCTCTAATCACACAGGCATTATTTTAGCACTCATGCAATCACCCAGGTATTACGTATGCCATTTTTCAATCACTCAGAGAGTACCCATGCGCTCTTGTAATCACCTAGGCACTATGCATGCACTCATGCAATCACCCAAGTATTACCTATGCACTTCTTCAATCACTCAGGCAGTCCTCTAATTTCATAAGCACTACCCCTGAATTCTGTTACCACTCAGGATGTTGCACTTCTCCAATCACTCAGGCACTACTGCAGTACTACTCCAATCACCCAGGCAGTACACATGCACTTATAAAATCACCCATGCACTTCCTATGTACTCCTGTAATCTCTCAGATATTACCCTTGCAATCATAGAATCACCAGGCATTACCTATGTACTCCTCTAATCCCCCCAACATAACTCCTGCAATCATGCAATCACCAATGTATTAGCTATACACTGGTTCAATCACCCAGGCAATACCCTTGCACTCCTCCAATCACCCTCTCAACATCTATGCACTTCTCCAATCACTTAGCCAGTGCCAATGCACTTATAAAATCACCCAGGCACTACCTCTACACTCTTCCAATCACTGAGGCACTACCACAGTATTACTCCTATCACCCAGGCAGTACCAAAGCACTTATAAAATCACCCAGGCACTTTCTATGTACTCCTGTAGTCCCCAGATATTACCTCTGAACTCATGCAATCACCAATGCATTACCTACACACTAGTTCAATCACTGAGGCAATACCCTTGCACTCCTCCAGTTACCTTTTCACGATCTATGCACTCGTCCAATCACTTAGCCAGTGCCCATTCACTTATAAAATCACCCAGGCACTACTTTTACCCTCCTCCAATCACTGAGGCACTACCACAATAGTACTCTAATCACCTAGGCTGTATCGATGCACTTATAAAATCACCCAGGTACTTCCTATGTACTCTTATAACGTCCCAGATATTATCCCTTAACTCATGAATCACCCAGACATTACCTATGTACTCTTGTAATCCCTTAGACATTACGTCTGCACTCATGCAATCACCAGTGCATTAGCTATACAGTGGTTCAATCACCCAGGCACTATCCTTACACTCCTCCATTCAGCCTCTCAGGATCTATGCACTCGTCCAAACATTTAACCAGTGCCCATACATTTATAAAATCACCCAGGCAGTACCTTTACAGACCTCCAATCACTGAGGTAGTACCACAATCGTACTCTAATCACCTAGAAAGTATTGATGCACTTATAAAATCACCCAGGCACTTTCTATGTACTCATGAATTCCACCAGATATTACCCCTGAACTCATGCAATCACCAATGTATTAGCTATACACTGGTTCTATCACTCAGGCAATACCCTTGCACTCCTCCAATCACCCTGTCAGTATCTATGCACTCCTTCAATCACTCAGCCAGTAGCTATATACTTATAAAATCACTCAGGCACTACCTATGCACTTATGCAATCACCCAGACACTACCTTACTATACCTGCAATCACTAAGACACTACTCTCGTTCTCATAGAATCACACAGGCACTATCTCTGCAGTCATGCATTCACTTAGATACTACCTCTGTACTCATGCAAATTACCCAGGCATTATCCCTGCACTCATGCAATCAGACAGGCATTATGAAAGCAGTGCTTCAATCATCCAGCCACTACACATGCACTTATGTAATGACCCAGGCAGAACTCTTGCACTATGCAATCACCGAGGTAATATCTATGCATTGTTCCAATCAGTCAGGCACTATCCATGCATTCTTCGATGTACCAAGGCAGCATCTGTGTATTAGTCTAATCATGCTGGCATTGTCTTTGCACTCATATAATAACCCAGGTATTACCTATGCAGTTCTTTAATCACTCAGGTAGTACTCATGCATTCCTCTAATTTCATAGACACTACCCCTACACTCATGTAAACACTCAGGCACTATGACTACATAGGGTGTTGGGCCTAGTGAAAGATATAGCAGCAACCTTTCATATGTCTCTGGTGTAAGTCTCACAATGTTCTTAAAAACATGCATGCATATATCTGTACTTTCTGTTAGTAGTATCATATATTAAAGAAACATACAAATAGATTTTTAGTTGTGTTTTATATGTGTACTATGTTCAGATGTATAAGACATATCACAATATATGTACAAGTTCAGACATATCTTAAACAGAAGACCATGAAGACCTTGAAAGTTGAGAGTGCACTTCATATTTGAAAGAGACACTTAAATTTATTTAGTGCACTTCAAGTGAAGTTTTCCAGAGAGTCTTACAAAGTATCATAATCACTAATTTGTCACCTAACATATGTTAAACATTACTTTTCTTCTGCTGATGCTTTACCATTTTACTAGTAGTTAAGTATTGAACATAGTCAAAATAAATAAGTAATAAGCTAGAGAAGTGCAGACAGAAGCAACAGAGGTGCAGAAGGAGGCAAGAGAAGTGCACAAACAGGCAAAAGAAATGCACAAAGATCCAAGAGCAGTGCAGAAGGAACCAACAGAGGTGTAGAAGAAGGCAAGAGGGGTGAAGAAGGAGCCAAGAGAGGTGTAGAAATTTGCAAAAGAGGTGTAGAAAGATGCAACAGAGGTGCAGAAGAAGACAAGACAACTGCAGAAAGAGGCAAGACAGTTGCAGAAATAGGCAAGAGAGGTGCAGAAAAAGGGAACAGGGGTGCAGAAAAATGCAAGATAAGTGCAGAAAGAGGGAAGAAGGAAGTAGGAAGAGGTAAGAGGGGTGCAGAAAGTGTAACAGAAGTGCAGAAAGAAGTAAGAGTAGTGGGGAAAATAGTAAGAGAGGTGCAGACAGGGGGAAGTGGGATAGAGAAAGAGCAAGAGAAGTGCATAAAGAAGCAAGAGAGGTGTAGAAAGAGATAAGAGAGGTACAGAAAGAGGGGAGAGGGGAACAGAAAGAGGCAACAGAGGTGCACAAAGAGGGAAGAAGGGTGCAGAAAGAGGTAACAGGGGTACAGAAAAAAGCAACAGAGTTGCAGAAAGAAGCAAGAAAAGTTGAGAAGGAAGCAACAGAGATACACAAATAGGTAAGACTGGCGCAGAAAGAGGCAACAGAGATGCAGAAGGATGGAAGAAGGGTGCAGAAAGAGGTAACAGGAGTACAGAAAGAGGCACCAGGGATGCAGAAAGAAGAAAGAGAGGTGCAGAAAGAAGCAAGAAAAGTGCAGAAAGAAGCAACAGAGGTGCACAAAGAGGCACAAGGGGTGCACAAAGAGGAAGAGAGTTGTAGAAACAGATAAAAGTAGTGCAGAAACATTCAAGAGGGGTTTAGAAAGAGTGAAGAAAAGTGCAGAAAGAGAGAACAGGGGTGAAGAAAGAGAAGAGAGGTGTAGAAAGAAAGAAGAAGAATATAGAAAGGAGTAATAGTTACGTATTGAGTATAGGTAAAAACAAAGCAGCAACCCTTCACATGTTTGTGCTGTAAGTTTCATTATCTTTTGAAACCATGCATGTATGAGTCTGTGCTTTTTGCTAGTGTACTATATATAAAAAAGCATACAAATATATGTATACTTCTGTTTTATATGTAAAGCATCTTCAAATGTATGACACATATGAGAATACATGTGCAAGTAGAGACATACCCCAATCACAACATTATGCAGGCCTTTAAAGTTGACAGACTGCACTTTAGATTTGATTTGGGTAGCAGTAGAGAAATCCTTTAGTTGTGCTCTGTGATTCTGTTGTATAGCTTGTGATTTCTTCTAATTGAAGGAATTATGCAGTGTCTGATATAGGTTTGGAGTGCAATTAAAAATATTTCTTTATTTATACATAAGAATATTTGTATATAATTATTTTAATAATAGTAAATTATTTAACAAAACTATTGAAACTTTTCTTTTTTTCAGATATTCTTCATAATTATTAAGAAAAATTCAGTATGAAAAGAAAAGTGCAAAAGAAAAGTCAACAAAAAAACAGTACTATTTAAAGGAGAGACAAAAGCAGAAATTAGATGAAGTACAACATGTGACATTGAAGAACAAAAGTCTGGTAAGAGAACTAAAGAATTTGTTAAAACAGTTTTAGAGAATGTAATGAATTTTCAATACGGGAAAAGAGAAAGCAAAATTGTACAACCAATCAGAAGGAAACGAAAAAAGGACAAATTAATAGAAAATCAGGTTATGGGAAAAAAATCTATATTGAAAGAAGGATGAAAGAATATAAAGACATTAGGAAGAGAATGTATAAAAGTAGAGTACTACAAAATGTATTGAAAGATTGCAAAAAATATAAAAGAAGATCAGCATTTTACAAGAAAAAACAACAGATTGAAAGTGTAGTCGAAAAGGCTTTTGAATTGAAAAGAAGATTGTTTATATTAGTATTGAAGAGAATGAAGACATTGAATAAAACAATGTACTTTATGAAGGAGAAAAGTAAAAGAAAAAAACTGGTTAATAGAACTAACTTTTGCAAAACATTTTCGGGTGAATGGAAGCACACTTCTAGTACTGAACCTGTTTTTAATGAAGAAAGCTATTTTCAAAAAAGTACATTAGTTCATGCAGTTGATACCAGGGGTTGTTGTTATGAGGTTAAAAACGATTGTCCAATTGAAAAAGAAAAGATGGTTCCTAGAAATCTGGAAGAAGTAATAGCTGAAGAAGTTCAAGTGTAGTGTAGTTCCTATTTCCCTAATAGGCTCTGCGCATTGGAATAATATACCCTATAGGTTTGACATAGGACTGAGGTCGGTATGTCCCTATCGAGTATATTAAACTTAATTACTTTTTGCCAGCTAACTCAGAGGCCACTAGAAACTCCTTGTAAACAAGAAGGGAGTAGTTTCTGGCAACCGCATAAACATGACAACTTTGTTTCCCTTTAGAATCGGAACACTTCTCAGAATTGTGGAAACAATAGATAACAGTTTCACTCAGCTAATCGTGCATGCTTAGTTTCCTCAGAGTTACACAGAAAGAATAGACGGGTGTTTCAATAAAAAGGTTTTATTGAACAGTCTTGTTTCTCGTGTAAGAGATATGAGCTGTTATGATCACAAGACAGTATGCAAGATATATAATGTACAGCATAAGCAGTGGAAAGAAATAATACTGCGCTAGCATTATCTTTTAGCATATATTCACATACATAAATAACATGAGCTAAAAATGCGAGTACTCATACGATGATTCTCTAAGCTAGTTCTACCCCAATGTACCTATCCTAGTCTAGGTGTAGGGAAAGGTAAGAAGTAGGTGAAGTATTCTCTAGTATGGTATACTAAGAGTATGTTAAGTCTAGTATGCCAAGAGTCCCTCTAGGTTCTAGTCAGCTCCATACCTTGAGAATGAGAGAGGTGGGAATCTCCTGCCGGATCTCAAACTCTAACACCCCGCGAAGGGAGTCAGAACACTGGAAGCTGGATTCTTCTGCGAGCAGGAATGACAGCGTCTTCTCAGTGCGTCAGGCCGGGATACGGACTCCTCTGAAGTCGAGGTCTCCTCTAACTTGCTTGGGCAAGGGAAGGTATATTTATACCTGGTAGGTGCCTTGGAATGTTAGCATTGACGTGAAGTCGGACAGAGGAAGACGTCAGGAATGAACCCTTAAGGTATAGCGGTTCATGCATAATAAATGAGTTCTTGGAGAAATCAATAATCCTGTGCTAGGGGAACTCCCAAGAGCTTAAGGGTCTGGTTTCTAAGAACTCGTTGTGACGTTAGGGTGGAAGATGTCGGTGACCATGCCTGTATTTGGAGTGCATGGCTAATGCCTAAATAAGCACTGGGATCTATGCCTATATAAGGGCAATGCGAATTGTGCCTATATAAGGACATGTTACAAGAAAACCTAAATACGGACACCTAAAGCGGAATACAACACCCACTCCACTTTCGAATGAACGATAATACTAAATGATAAACATTAAACTTGAGTACCATATATTGCTAAAAAAATTCTAAAAGCATAGTAAAAGAAGTTTTTAAAAGAACTGTTGCTGAAACATGTAATGCAATAGGTACTGTACATTTTAAAGCATTTTTTCATTCTAAGCATATATTGAAAATAAATGCAACATGAATGAATAAACAGAAATATATACATATGATGAAATGGTTGACGAGTTTTCAAAAATCAAAGCCTTTGCATATCATGGTATTAAATGAAATTTTAGAGAAATAAGGTGACAATGTGTCCCTGGAAGTATTCAAAGAAGTCCGTTTTATAAGAATAGTTCTACTGTAAGCAGATTGTTTTGCCATGTATTTTCAAAAAAGAAAAAAAAAAAGTTTGATTTTAGGAAGAGTTCCAAGTTTTGAAAATATGAAGGCCAAATTCAGTGCGTCCCTGGTACACTGTGAGCCGAATCAAAGTCAGTGTATGGGTCTGGTGTAAACATGAAATCATCTATTTCTGTAGACAAAATATCGTCTACCGAAGTTGGTGACATTTGGAACACCTCGTTCAGAAGGTTAATTGCACAGAGATGAGAAACATCGCCTTCAGCAGAAGATGCCGCAGCAATGTTCGCGTCCGTTGTTACCTGTGTGCCTGTTGATCCATCTCGTACCTCAGCAGCAGGAGGAAGCATCTGTGAGATCTCAATGAATGCCGTCATCAGGATTGGTAGCCTCTTGGGACAACACAGAGCATGAGCCGTTACCGGGTCCAGCAGAGTATCGATATCCGTTGGCATGACTGATGGGAGTGTTAAACAGGTGTCTAGCATGCATTCTTCACCGCAAAGCAGGCAGCGAAGAACAGGTAAGATGCAATCTTGCCAGATTGGTCTAAATGACAGAAACCATGTTGTATTAAGTTCCCGTAGACGAGGTATGCCCAAAAGTTGCACTATGTGCTCACGGCACTTCCGTTCTAGGAGAGATTTCTCCACATCGCTCGGAGTGATGTTGGTGGATAGGCTTGTCATAGCGTAGAAGTAGGAATAGAAACAGGATTCCTGCAACAAGTGCTAGAATTAATGGCACACCACCAAACACCGAATGTGCGAAGTTTGGGATGATTCCGAGGACTGCTTGGAAGGGTGCTAACAGTCCTGAACAGATGGTATTAAATACATGTACAATACCGCTCGTATCAGACATGTTAAAGATACGTCCCATCATTTCTGCGAAATGTATAGGGCAGTTTGTACGAATTAAAGCCTGTATCTCAGCCGAAGTCCTTGCAATTTGTAAATCATAGGTTTCTTTGGCCGAGGTCAAAAGCACGGCCTGTTGCAAAAGCATGGCTTTCATTCTGCTTAAAGTATCAAAACGTATAAAAGAAACATTCAATGAAGGCCATAGAGGCGACTCCCTGACTGTGTCTATTGGGGGGAACAATACTTGCATACAGCAAGTAACCCTGGAGTCGACCGTTACCAGATATGGGATGCCTGGCAACATGCCACAGCAACTCTGATCATTCAACATGAGGTAACTCCCGTTAGAAAGTTGGCCAAACGTTGGATTAATCACAGTAGCTGGTGTACCCTGCTGGTGGCAGGACAAATTTGCCACAGAACCATTACAAGTCCCGTGTAAAGAAATGTCCTGACATATGAGTGAACCGCTTAGTGCATTTTCACAGTGTGTACCACTTAGAAACACTTCACGATCCCCACTCCAACATCTGTATTTGTAAGGTAAATCCCAGGATGTCTTAATGTATTCTTTACCCAACCTTTCATATTTGCCTGCTTGCATTTGTTTGAGGCAATACTGAAACTGAAAAGTAGTGACAGGCAGAGTGATTTTGCCATGGATAAGCCGTTCTGTAGCTGGTTTTTCTGCTACTGTAAATGGTAATTTTTCCAGTTTTTCAATGCTCAGCACTGTATACTTTGCTCCCCTTTGTGCCAGTTCGATTTGTTTATCAGTTAGATTGTATTCTGCAAACAGAGCCGATGTGTTGATAAAACGGCCTTGTTGTAACATGGCTAAATCTTGTTCCAGTATGTCAATAGCAGAGGATACAATGTTGTCCAATGAATAAATCTTGGATGACAAAGTTGTTAACCCATTGTCGACCACAGAGAGAGTTTTCTCTAAGTTAATACGATCAAGTTCACGTATTCGTTCTGCGGCCTCTGCCTGTGAAACCTTCCATACTTCATTATAAGCAGCCTAAATGCCGGCATATATGAAACGTTTTTGACGCGGTTTTCTTGGTCCTAGCAAGAAGTCCCTAAGGTCTGCGTCTTCTTTTAAGTAAAGATAAGTGATGTTTCACATCCTCAAGTGTAGATTTTTGTAGCCAGTCGAGGCACAATTTTCCTACACTGTATGTTGTTACTACCCCCGGATGTTGTCTTTGAACGTATCGTGGGTCTGGCCTATGGATAGTAAAGCCCTGTCTTCTATTCAGGAATCTTTCTTGACAGATGTTTGTGTCTGTAGGCCAGAGTAACCATTTTCTCCAATCAGGATCTGTTCTGTTGGTTTGTAGTATTGTGTCAACTGTAACCGCTGCCTGTATAGTGTCATTACTTGCAGGTGTTGGTACAGAAGGTGTTTTCATGTCTTTGATCTTGGCTAAACCAAGGCAAGACGTTTGTTGCACAGTGTCATTCAAAAACATTATTTGCTGAGGGATGATTCATGCTCTAAACAAAGCTTCTATCCCCTGTACTTGCCAATCTTTAGAACCCCAGTCAGATTTTGTGTCTATTGTGTCTTTCCAAAATTCAAATCCATGTCTAGACAATAGGGTAATAAATGCTGCAGAGTAAATCTGTTTTGTATTTGTCAACATAATTTTCTGTCCTCTTTTGTTTACATTTTTATAGTAAAATGTTTCTGGATCAGATGTATTGTACCCTGAAAAATAGGGAAACTTTTTAGCAAACGTTTTTGAACTACCTTTTGGTGGTGTAGGACAATGTTCCCATTGGTTAAACATAAACATATTTCTAGGTGTTGCAGATTTATGCAAGAAATGATGACCATAGTGGTTATAGCAATAAAGCTGGTCGTAGTCTGATGAACCCTCTAAGTATTCATTGTTAGAGAATGCATCAGACTTTTCTAGATCAGACATCATATCATTTACAGTCTCAAAGTCCCAATCATCAGAATAGGTACTGGAGGAAATAAAATCACTTAGTGAAATTTTAAATAAATGTGGAATGTTCAAAAGTTCCGTAGGGCCGAAGATATCGAAATCTGTTTTGTCCCACACTATACCATCCTGTATAGGAATGGCTGTGATGTTCACTGCTGACAAATCTCTTGCTTCATGATGGGATGATTTGTGTGGTTTCAAAAGTAAATTCACATTTTTACTTTCAATGTCCAAACGGATGTATCTGCCATTTATAAGCACGCTGATAGTCATAACCAAAGCTAGCCAAAGCAGAAAGAAAAATATTCCAGAAATAATCCACAGTTCAATCCATGGTGAAACCAGATAAGTCTCTTTCAGGAAATGAAAAAGGTCTTGTACTTGCTGTTTGAAAGTTTTTGATGCTGGCGACGTTTCTGGTTCACTCGGATCCTCAGAAAACGTATCAAAATTAATGAAATAGCCAGAAGCAGTTCGGTCAATTGTTGGAATTGCATCAGGATTCGTTGAAATCGCTGGAACCAGTTGATCACTTGTTACTTTGGTGTAGACAGGTGTATCTGGATGAACTGTTACTTGAGTTCCAAGAGGGACAAGTTCCATAGCATTGTTGCTTAGTCCTTCATCTGTTACTTCTGAATTCTCGATTGTTATGAGTCTTTCAGTCTGAACCTCTTGGATAGTAGCAAGAGGAGTGCGTCTGCTACTAGGTCGGAGTCCACGAGGCCTACTATTTAGTATTGGCCACATACTGTGGTTTGATCAGGTCGATTGACACAAATCTTTTCTCCTTTTTTCCAGCAAGGGGCGGCAGAAGTACTGTTCTTGTTCCGTGAATGGCTAGGACAGGTACTGGTTGTCTGTAAGAAGGTCCAAAATCCTTCTTGTCCGCAATCTTCTCTCTGACTAGATCCCCAACTTTTGGGATCCAGACAGGCCTTGCTGGGACTGCCGGTTTTTCCCCAGTGGTGGTTGGCTTCAGGAACACGTTGCTTTGTTTCGATCTTAGTTCATTTAGATCCTGTAAAACAGCCAAACGTTCTTTGATATCAAAGGGTTTATTTTCCACCACTGTGCCTTTACATTCGAGATCAGGAACCCACATTCTTGTCCCAAATAGGACCTCATATGGAGTGACCCCCTAGAGAACTTCTTGGCAAATTATTTAATGAGCGTTGGACCCCATAAAGATGTTTGACCCACCCATCACCCGAACCTAATACTCTAGCTGTTATAGACTGCTTTATGTCCCGGTTTTTCCTTTCCACAACAGAATTTCCCTCAGGATGAAACGGAGAGGAGTACCACAATGCTACGCCCAAACTGGCCATGACTTCTTTGTAAGCCCGAGAGCTAAACGCAGGGCCCTGGTCAGAATGTAGTGTGCCAATTGCGTATGTGCCGATAAAGACTCGCAAATCTTTTATAACAGTTCGAGCGTCAGCCGAGCGCTGAGGCCATATCCATAGGAACCTAGAGCATGAATCCACTGCGACCATTATATATTTATAGTTACCGTCCCTTTGCAAGGGACCGCAGTGGTCCAGGTAAACACAAGCTAATGGTTTGTCTGAAATCAACAGGGGTGTCTGCGCAGGACGTTTCACTGTGGAGACTTTCATCTGTTGGCATATTTCACATTCCAGAACATAGTTCTTGGTCTGTTTCCTAATGCCAGACCACCAATATCTTTGTTTTAGTAAAGACACTGTTGCAGAATCACCTGCATGGGCAGAGGCTATCCCTTCATGTGCTGCTAGGATCACTCCTAATCTACGTTCCATGTTTGGAATTACCCTATCCCCCACTTGAGGGATTCGGGCAAAAGGAACGTTGTTCGCATCAATTACATAAGAGTACTTGAGTGGACATTTTTTTGGTAACGCTGCACCACTGCCTTTGCTTGAAGCATTGACAGCCAACAATATCTCACTGTCTATTCTCGTTTTTGAACGAGTGATCACAGCTACGGAAGCCGTCTGAACAGCCCCTTTGCGGCTTCGTCAGCCAATGAATTCCATGCAACGTGAACGCCATCACGTTGATGACTCAGAGTGTGTATTACGTGAGCCTTTGGTAGTTCGTTTTTTAACTGAACTACTTGTTCCCAAAGCGTTTTATGCTTTATTGTGCCACCTTTTGCATCTTTGAACCCGTTTTCAAACCAATTCTGTATATATTCATTATACGACTGAACACAGTAGAAAGAATCGCACACTATTAGTGTGGGGAATTCGCGATCTGTATTTTCAAGTGCCAGTTTGACAGCTTGTAGTTCAGCTCGCTGAGCTGTACAATCTCCTAGAGATTGAGTTTTAGTGACCATTGGTCTGAAGTTACCATCTTGCATGCAACCTTTAACGATTGCGCACGCTGCACTGTAAGCTTGCTTACTCGCTGTAGCGGGTTGTGCGGATGTGTCAGTGTAAATTATAAATTCATACTGATCCGGAGGCAGAATTTCAGTGGGCAGAGGACATTCATGTTCATATTGTAGGAACGCTTGTGTTTTTAGATCAGGATCAAAAACATATTCAACATCTTTTGCAGCAAGAGAATTAACTAAGGGTGGGCGTAGTTCGCGAAGTAATGCTTCGCGAAGCTACGCAAAGTGCAGTTCGCGCTACGCAAGCTTCGCGTAGCACTACGCGAACTGCGTAGCGCACTGTTCGCAATGATTGCACAGTGCCGGATGCTTGTCCGCACTGTGCAATCATTGAAAGCGGCAACTTGCACAGTGCGAGCTGTCTTTTACTGCCGCTCGAGTAGATTTTTACTCGAGCGGCAGCTTTCAACGCGGACTGAGTAGTTTCTCATCGCGAGCGGTCGCAAGCATACGCGACCACTCGCAATGAGAAACCTGACCTCCCGCGTTGAGAATCTCGCCGGAGGTTTATTTTCCACGCTCGCGATCGGCAACTTGATGTTGCTGATCGCGAACGAGGAAAAGTCTCGCCGGGATGTCATTTTGCTTGCTCGCGGTCGCCAACTTGACGTTGAGGACCGCGAGCAAGCTAAAAATGACCGCGGCACTACGCTACGCTACGCTACGCGTGTTCGCACTGTGCTACGTGCAATTCGCGTTGTGCGAAGTAGCGCAAACTTCGCAAACTACGCGAGCGTAGCGTAGCACTTCGCCCAGGGTTAGAATTAACCCATTGTATCCATCTAGGATGTAAAGCGTTTGCATTTGGAATGCTTGCTTTTGTGACCGCCTCTAAGGCTGGTACTGGAGTTACGACAATAATGCGTTTCCCTTGGGCTAGTGCTCTTTCTTTTGCTACAGCGGTTTGAACTGCTGTCAGTATTTTTTCTGTTGAAGTGAAGCGCATTTCTGCTTGTGTATACAAATGTGATTTGTATGCTATTGGTACTTTTTCACCCTCATTAAATGTTAAGTAGGTGAATCCGCATTGACCCGAAATTATTCGGATCACTAAATTGCGTTGACTTACGCGTGTTTGTAAGTGATTTGTTGATAACATGTTAGCTTGGAGTGAACGCAGGATTTCTGTGTGTTCCTGTGTCCAATGTTTGATTGAAAAATCAGGTTTGATTAATTCGTAGAGAGGTTTAACCCTTTCTGCGTAATTTAGAATGTAAGTTCTTCCAAAATTTAGGAAACCCAAGATGAATTGTAAGTTTTTCAGCGTTTTTGGAGGTTGGAGCAGCGCACACTTTTCTAAAAGTTAGCTGCCAGGCTCTTGCCTTCACTTGAAAGCTCATATCCTAGGAAAAGGACATTGAGATGGGCAATTCTGGATTTTTAAAGTTGAATTTATAGCCATCAGAGGCGAAGCCCAATATAATGGTACTCACCCTGTTCAAGTGCCTATCTAGGTTATCATCTGTCAGATAGATGTCATCGACATATGACAATGCCTCATTATCATAAATTTGTAGTAACTCTGTTACTCTTGCTGAGAATAACCCCGGGCTGTTTTTGAACCCTTGTGGGAGTCTACAAAATTGACGCTGGGTCCCCATTATTGAGAAAGCTGTTAAGTACCTGCTTTCAGGTGCTATGTTTTGACAAAAGAAACCATTTGAAATGTCCAATGTTGTTTTATATTTTTTGCGCACAATGTTATTCATTAATGCTGTACTACGTGCATTTTGCACTGCAAATGTTTTTGAACAAGTGTTTAAGTGTCTGTAATCCAAAACTAGACGATATGTATTGTCTGGTTTGGATACAGGAAACAAAGGATTGTTCATTGAGGAGGTGCATGTTTCAATCACCCCTTGGTATTCAAGTTGATCTAAGATCTCCCTGACCTGTTTTTTAGCTTCTTGCTTTATTGGGTACTGCCTTGTGTGTAGTAAGTTCATTTTTTAGATGTATTTTGTGGTGAGGTGAGTCCTCATCCCATCTTACATGATTTTTGTATAATGCTGGGGCCTGGGCAACTGCCCATTTCCTGGCATAAGTATATTTTAGGTGAATTGGAATATGGTTGGAGAAGGAAGGCATAATAATGTCCTCACCATGTGGGCACTCCCTGACAAATTGTGGTGGCCAGTCTTTTTCTGCTAGAAGTATATCATAACCCTTGAAAGTTTCTCCCAAAAGAGTATTTTCACTTTTCTTGGTATGTCTCCCTCCATTCGGAGTGTTATTTCATATAACTTTTGTAGAGTACTAACCCTGGTATCTACAGTCTCTACTGTGATGTACCCATTCAAGTCCACTGTCTCCAGAAGTTCCTTCAGGTTCTGGCGAGCTATTGTGACTTCTGCTGCACTGTCCAGCATTGTCTGAGCCCATTCTCCGTTCTTGAGTTGTGTTCTCAGTATTCTCGGCATGTCTGATCTTCAGATCTGCTACCTTCTTTTTTGTGAATTGAGGTTTTGATTTATTTTTCTGAACGTGTTTGTCGTCTTTGGATTTCACGCGTTCTTCTCTATGTTCTGACTGTCCTCTTATTTCCGATGTCTGTGATGATATCTGAAAGGTACGAGAGGAACGTGTATCAGTATCTTGCTTTCTTAAATTATCCCTATTCCTGAGGTTATACCTCCTTTCAGAGGGCTCCTTTTGAGGAGACCTACCTCGGGATTGAGAACGTTTCTCGTTTGAATTTTGTTTATTAGTTTCCCACTTCTTTTTTGAAGATGTAGGATTTTGTTTAATAGAGTCCTTCTCAGGACTTTCAGATCGTTTTGGCTTCAAAGGTTTTCCACCCAAACTATCTCTGCCTAATTCTGCATAAGATTGTTCTATTATTCTGGGTAGTTCAGTTTGATGTTCTGTAACATCAAATTTCCTTAAGCGTTGGCGGATCGCCACTGATGCTGCCTCTCCTTTAATATTAGATAATATTATTGTTGAGACCTGGTCGAAGTTTTTCAATAATTCCATACCTAAATTCAGAGCAGGCTCTGCCCCGTATAAGGGGCTGATTCCGATCTCGTCCGGTAGTGCTCCGAATCGGATTCGGATTTACCAGATCCGATTCGGAGCCCTGTTTCCCGACCGAATCGTACGCGGGTCCGGCCGAGCGAGTACGATGCAAGCTCCCGCGAAATCGGCGACCGACTCGTACGCGGCTTCAACACGCTCCGACCGACTCGCACGGACACGACTCGCACCGCGCTATGGAGACGTTTCCCGGCCGGGTAAGTACGATGCGCGCCGCGAGCAGTCTGACCGACTCGCGCCGTCCGGCTCGAAAGAGCTGTCGGAGCCGGACTTTGGGGGTCCGCGTCGGACCCCCTGTACGCATAGGCGCGCGAGTCGCACACAGGGGGAAACCATGGGTCCCCCCTACCTGTGCATGTACGCCGCGATGCGCATGGACGCGTACCCACTGTAGGGGCGCCCTTGTTCGCCTCGCACCAATTGAGTCAATGGGAGCCCGCGTACGCGTTGTACGACCGGCTCCCATTGACTTCAATGGGAGTCCGACCGAATCGAGTCCGATAGCATGCGAATGCATCGTACTCGTCCGGTCGGACTGCTAGGGTCCGATTCGGTCGGAATTCTCTCCGGGTCCGGCTCGGTCGGAGAGATTTCCGGCCGGAATCGGAATCAGCCCCTTAGTTTTGAATTTGTTTCAGGACATCTGGTATTACTGCGATTGACGGAACACCATGTGTTTTAGTATAGATGGCAGCAAAGACTGCGCCACAAGTGGTGCAATCTTCCAGTTGTGGTGTGATCCCCATTGGTAAACAGATTGTTATGATTCTGTGTTTCTCATAAGGGCTAGTATTTGGAAATACTGCTTCAATTTGAGTAATTTTTGAGCTATCCAGAATGGAATTTGCTCACGTTTTGTGGGCATTTTACCCATGACTGCGTATAAAGTCTGTGGAGTAATTTTTAGTGTATTCCCCTGTTGAGGGGTTTGATTTGGAATGGTCAATGGTGGTTGGACTGTGAAAGTCCGCATGACATATTGGACTAATTGTCTGTAAATTTTTATTAGCTCTGTAAGTTGAGTAGGTAATTCCTCGTCTGACATTATATCGAGGTCAGGATGAGGAGTGTAGCCAGCTAGAATCGGCCATGTTGCTCCTGGTCTACCTAGTGGACCGAGCCTGGGAATGTTTCTGTGATGTTTTAGGGAGCCTTTAAACCAGAGCTGATGCTCCTGGTATGTTAGTGGAATTTCAATATCCTTGAAAGGAATATATTCCTCTGGTGGTTCATCTTCTTTGTAGAAGTGAAACAGTGTGCCTCTATCACGAAAACTGCTCTACCCCCTCTTGGAGGTAGGCCGTGTTTTATACGTTTTAGAGTGATGGCTCTTCTTAAGTTTGGAGCGATGTCTATAACACCCTCCTCGGTTTCATTTAAACCGGTAAAGTTAAAAGCTGTTACGACTGGGTCAGCTGTATTTACACCGTTCTCGGTGTCAGACATTTGTTTTTTGAAAAATGTAGAACAAGTTTCAAGGAAACAAAAGATAAGGTGCACAATATTTTGGAACACTGTATCCTTCAATGTTGATTAAACCAAAATAGCTAATCTATAGGTTTTTGTCCTATTTGGCTTTGGCGGATACTTAACCCTACCTACTCCAGCCGTCTTATGGAGTATGTGAGTAGTGGTCTCTGAGAGAAAAGCACGACTGAGTTACTCAGTATCTAGCGTTAAATTAGTGCCTTACCAAACCGTTGGGCGCCATGTAGTGTAGTTCCTATTTCCCTAATAGGCTCTGCGCATTGGAATAATATACCCTATAGGTTTGACATAGGACTGAGGTCGGTATGTCCCTATCGAGTATATTAAACTTAATTACTTTTGCCAGCTAACTCAGAGGCCACTAGAAACTCCTTGTAAACAAGAAGGGAGTAGTTTCATGACAACTTTGTTTCCCTTTAGAATCGGAACACTTCTCAGAATCGTGAAAACAATAGATAACAGTTTCACTCAGCTAATCGTGCATGCTTAGTTTCCTCAGAGTTACACAGAAAGTATAGACGGGCGTTTCAATAAAAAGGTTTTATTGAACAGTCTTGTTTCTCGTGTAAGAGATATGAGCTGTTATGATCACAAGACAGTATGCAAGATATATAATGTACAGCGTAAGCAGTAGAAAGAAATAATACTGCGCTAGCATTATCTTTTAGCATATATTCAGATACATAAATAACATGAGCTAAAAATGCGAGTACTCATACGATGCTTCTCTAAGCTAGTTCTACCCCAATGTACCTAACCTAGTCTAGGTGTAGGGAAAGGTAAGAAGTAGGTGAAGTATTCTCTAGTATGGTATACTAAGAGTATGTTAAGTCTAGTATGCCAAGAGTCCCTCTAGGTTCTAATCAGCTCCATACCTTGAGAATGAGAGAGGTGGGAATCTCCTGCCAGATCTCAAACTCTAACACACTGCGAAGGGAGTCAGAACACTGAAAGCTGAATTCTTCTGCGAGCAGGAATGACACCGTCTTCTCAGCGCGTCAGGGTGGGGTACGGGCTCCTCTGAAGTCGAGGTCTCCTCTAACTTGCTTGGGCAAGGGAAGGTGTATTTATACCTGGTAGGTGCCTTGGAATGTTAGCATTGACGTGAAGTCGGACAGAGGAAGACGTCAGGAATGAACCCTTAAGGTATAGCGGTTCATGCATAATAAATGAGTTCTTGGAGAAATCAATAATCCTGTGCTAGGGGAACTCCCAAGAGCTTAAGGGTCTGGTTTCTAAGAACTCGTTGTGACGTTAGGGTGGACAGATGTCGGTGACCATGCCTGTATTTGGAGTGCATGGCTAATGCCTAAATAAGCACTGGGATCTATGCCTATATAAGGGCAATGCGAATTGTGCCTATATAAGGACATGTTACAAGAAAATCTAAATACGGACACCTAAAGCGGAATACAACACAAGGGAGACGTACACAAGCTCCAGTGTATAAGTGGGATTGTAGTTGTATTTGTAGTATACGACAGGAATCTATTGTTATATTACAAGATTTCTAACGAGATTATGGTATAAAAAAGTGTTAAACAAAAGATTAAGATGTTGCAAGGACTAGATCCTTGTAAAGTGAGAAAATATAGTAACTTGCAGGGTCATTCTCTGGCTTGTCTTTCTAGAAAAGTGTGTCGAAGTTCTTTTCATCATTTAAGAATGTTAGCAGTACATCACTCAGAAATGCGGAAGTTAGTAAGAAGATTGTACTATGTAAAAGTCCTGCAATATCTTTAAGTGAAATAAACACAGCTCTTTTGCATGGTTCAGTGTTGGATGTAAAAATGTTTCTGATGATATAAGTTTTGTTTCTTTGGTCCTCAAGAGGAGTGTAGAGAAAGTGAGAGTTTGATAAGTGTAGGTGTCGAAGAAGAGGTGGAAGATAGTACTACTTAGAAGTTTGTCCAAGAAATTACAAAGTTTAAGGTAGTTTCTTGGGAAAAACAAACTATGTTTGTATTTGTTGTCGAAGTAATCACTATAGAAGTCCAACTAGGAATGTTGATGTGTATTTAAAAAGTGAAAAGGAAAACAATGATAAGTGGGAGCAATTTGGTGCTTATTTGTTGGTGGAAGGTCGTTTTGAGTTGGGTAGTGATCAACATATTTGTAAATATTGTTACAACAAATTAGAAGAGAACAAAATGCCAGCTAGAGCTGTACATAACAACCTAGAGTTGGTAGCTATTCCTCCGGAACTGGTAGATTTAAATACTTATGAGTCCATTTGTGTTCAATCTGTGCATCCGTTTCAGGCTATAGTTCGTATGGAGCCTAAAACAGGTAAGCTGCCTCCAACAGATTTACAAAGAGGTTTAAAAGGGGAGTGGAATATTTAGCTTTAGATTTTAAGAAACATATTGAAACTGTTAGTATAGAGAGAGAGGAAAGTGAACCTGTAGTTATTCTAGTTAATGGTGTACCAACAAAGAGTCAGAAAATATGGCAAGAGTTAGTAGATGTCACCAAACTTCAAAAGGCTACATTATATCTTGTACAAAACAATATTTATTATAAAAATGTCTATGTGGAAGAACACGAATTATCTATAGAAGGTGAAAGAGAAATTTCAACTGGCCAAATAGAAAAAGTGGACAACTCGAGGAGAGAAGAAATTTATGAACATTATAGTATACATCCTCTACATTCAAAAGAAATGATAGGAAACACAATTGAATTATTCCAAATGAGGAAAGCGAAGGGAACTCCCATGAGTGTATGGAAAAAAAGTTTAGAAGCTCGTTGTTTTCCACAGCTCTTCCCCACTGGAAAAGGTGGACGATATGATGAACGACCAGTACAGATTCCAGCTTCAGAATATCGTACAACAAGATTGTACTCAGAAGATCCAAGATTTCAACAGTGTATTCCATATTTATTTCATCTTCTGTTTGAAAGTGACTTGTCTGGACTTCCATATGCAGTGAACCACATATTAAAAACAGGAGTTCATCTTACACATCTTTCTGCAAAGGAATTTTTGGACAAAGTTCAACAAAGAGACGATCATTTAGATTCTCAGTTAATTAATTTGATGGCGTGTCAACATGGTACTAATGAGTATTGGTATCATCATCACAGAGAACTTAAATGTATGTTAAGGAACTTAGGAACCCCTACGTGGTTTGTTACTCTTTGCTGTCCTGAATACGCATGGGAACATTTACTTGAATTTCTACGAGAAGCAAATTCAAATGTAAAAAACATTGAATTGAAGCCAGCTGGAGAACTCTGTTCTTTGGATCATGTAAATGTGTGTAGATATTTTAATCATAGGTTTCAAGCTATGATGTCTTTTATCTGCAATAAAAATAATCCACCTCTTGGAGAAGTTATTGATTTCTTTTGGAGAAAGGAGTACCAAGCCAGTGGTGCTCCTCATATACACATGCTATTATGGATCAAGAATGCACCTAAATGTGGAACCGTTTCTGATGAAACTGTTTTGTCTTTCATTGAAGACTACGTTACCTGTGCCATTCCAAAAAACGAAGGAGATAACAGCTTAAGACAACAAGTTTTACGGTTTCAAAGTCATCGATGTGGAAAATATTGTCGACGAAAATACACGTCAAAGGGAACATTTTATACAAAATGTCGTTTTGAATTCCCACGTCCAGTAATTTCAAAAGGAAGAGTCAACAGTTTCATGCCAGCAGTAAGACATACTATAACTCAAAAATCTCCAAATAATACTTACAACATAAAAAGAAGTGAAGATTCAAAGTATATTAATGACTACAATCCGATGATTTTGACAATGTGGAATGCAAACATGGATATCCAGCATGTTGCAGATAATTCGATTGCTGTTGCTCGGTATGTTACATCATATATAACCAAATCTGAAAAGACGGAGATGAAAGAAATGTGCGAAGAAATTTCACAAGAGAAGACTCTTAGTAACAAATTGTACAGCTTTAGTTTGAAGATGCTGTCCCATCGAGAGATTGGATCCTACGAATGTTCGGATCGGTTGACCTCTTTAAGTTTATATTCAAAGTCAAGAGGAATCATTTGGGTAAGTCTAGGTCTTGCTGCAACATGAAATCACGTTTTGAAATCTGTACAAGAAATTGAATACTTAGCACTGAATAAACCAGAAAGTACAGATATTGTTAAAACAAATGTGTTGGATACGTACTATCCCAAAAGAAGTCCACATCTGGAAAATATATGTCTCTATGAAGTACTACAACATTATAGTTTTAAGAGAAATGTTACAGAACATATAAATGAAGAAAAATATGCAGTAATTGGATGTGATGGATGTTTGGTAAAACATGCCAAAGGAAATCTTATTAATCACGGAAAACTCAGTTGCGAAACTCCAGATAAAAGGGAATTTTTCTATTTAGCACTTCTGCAACTCTTCAAGCCTTGGCGTACTGAAATTGAATTACTTGGAGATTTTGACTGCTATGAAGATTCTTTAAATGCATGTAAAGATAGCATTGAATGCACAGTTTTTCCAAATTATCTACAAATGTTAAATGAAGAGATTGAACAAGAAACTACTATTGCAGCTGAAATAGCTAGAGACAGTTCTCAAGCTAGTCAAAGTTCTGCTCCTCTAAGTCAAGATCCATTAGGACAACCAATTCTTGAAAATGAAGCAGCAATAGCCATGAATGAAGTAGAAACGGCAATGCAACAAGCACAACAGGATATAATTGAGTTGGGAAACTTGGAAGACCAACTAAATTTTGAACATAAAGAAATATATCAGCAAGTGACACAACAGATACAGCATGGTTTACTGCATGGAAAAAAAGAGTGCAACTGCACATCATTTAAACCTATTCAAATGTATATTAGTGGTCAAGCTGGAACAGGAAAAAGTTTCTTAATTAAAGTTTTGACCAGCTATCTACAGAAAACCACTGAATCACATTTATCTTGTGTTGTAACAGCTCCAACTGGGTTAGCGGCACACAACATTAAAGGGGTTACATTACATCGTTTACTCAAGCTACCAGTAGAACATGAAAATAAGTTGGAATATCATAAACTATCTGGAAAAGCTTGTTATGAAGTCTCAAGAGTACTAAAGAAAATAAAACTTCTAATCATTGATGAGGTGAGCATGGTCTCAAACTTAATGCTTGCCTTTGTACATTTAAGAATGCAACAGATTTTAAAAACAGATTATGATGTTTTATTTGGAGGGAAACATGTAATTGTATTTGGCGATCTACTACAACTGACTCTTGTGAAAGGACAACGAGTTTTTAAAACTCTTGTCCATGAAGATACTAGGAAATCTTTGGGAAGTATTGGAAATGTAAATATTTGGTCTCATTTTGAATATAAAGTACGTATTAAGAATATGCGACAAGCAAGTGATGAACACTAGGGAAACATTCTTCAAGATATAAGAATTGGAGTTTTGACACAACATGGTAAAGATGTTTTACAAAGTAGGCTACTAACGAATTTGTTTCCAAATGAAAACATTGCACCTGAAATAATGTACAAAAAAATTGGAGAAAAGAAGTCTATAGTTTGCCTAATGCCAACACTGCAAGAGTGTTCTACATTCAATCATGAACTTTTGAAACTGGAAAAACAACCGATAGTGAAAATGGAAGCCATTGATAAAATGGAACACGAAGGAGTTACTATTCTTCTGTCAGAGAAATTACAGTCAAAATTGGATTCTTTGGAAAAGTCAGTGTCTAAGACTGCTGGTTTAGAAATGACTTTATATGTATGTGAAAACTGTCGGGTAATTTTACGACGTAATTTGGATGTAGAAAAAGGTTTAGTAAATGGAGCAATGTGAAAAGTTGTTGATTTTGTTAATTATCAGAACAGAGATGGAATTGAATTTTTGAAGATTAAATTTGATCAGATTGAAGAGATAAAACAGATTGGACGTTGTGCTGTTAGTTTTTGGCTTGTAAAAGACTTGTATGTTCATAGAAAACAGTTTCCTCTTTCTTTAGCATATGCAGTAACCATTCATAAATCTCAAGGTTTAAGTGTAGACAGTGCTTTGGTAAATATTGGAAGTACAGTGTTTAAAGAAGGCATGGCATATGTTGCATTGTCTCGAGTAAGAACATTATCTGGTTTGTATTTGATTGATTTTGATGAGAGAAAGGTTAGTGCTGATGCAAACTGTGTAAGAGAGTAGAATTCGTTAAGAAGACTGTATGCTCCTAACTTAGGTGAATATCCCGTATATGAAAAGCGTGTAGTGTGCCCAAAACGAAAATATGACAAACATTCTAGTGAGGTTCAAAAAAAGAAAGCAATTCAAGAGAATGATGAAGCTGCAAAGAAAATGAAAATGGACACTGTTGATGATATTGTAGGATACCAGTTAGAAAATAGTTCAAGTATCAACTGCTATGCTAATGTAATTGTGAATGTTGTGTTTTATCTGGAAGATCTTCATCTTCAAATTATGGAAAATCGAGAAAAAAGATTCTGTTCTTTACTACATAATGTTTTTCAAAAGTTGGTAACTGATAGAAGTAAAATCCATACTGCTTCTGGCATTCTGCATCTTTTGGATATATGACCTGGTTCTTCACAATTTACACTCAATATAAAACAAGATGCACAAGAATTTCTTATGTTTATGCTATGGTGTATTGGAAGATGAAGGAATAGAAATTGAAAATTTATTTGACTAAGATGGGATCATAAATGTGAAGAGTGTTCATTTTCTTCCACCACTGGAATAGACACTGAACGATTCATATACTTGACGATACCAGATTGCAAATGAGTATCTTTTAAGAAATTAGTAAAAACAGCTAATCAAAATATGAAATGCTCTCATTGTAAATCAGAAATGTTGTCAACGTTATATATAGACAGATTTGGAAAATATGTCATTTCAATGCTACAACGTTGTAGAGCAAATGGAAGAAAATTGGAAACAAAAATTAAAAATTTTGTGGCAAGTCAACTATCAATTTCAGGAAGAACTATTAAGGCTGAGGCTATTGTTTTCCATGATGGACCTACTACAACATCTGGACACTATACTGTGTATTTAAAGTGCATTACAGGATGGACACATTGCAATGATGCCCATTTGCAATTCAAATGTAGGTTGCCTTTCGAATTACCAAATTCATATCTGATATTTTTGATGCCAAAGTTTTGAAAACATCATTCGGCCTATTGGGAAGATGTAAACACAAATAAATGAGTTTATTTTGGATATTTTCAATGGAAATTGAGTTGGAAACATTATTGTGCCTATTAGGAAGATGTGAAAAACTACTGTTTGGATTATTGTTTGAGCTAATTGATATTGCATTTGCAAAATTGTGTTTGAAAGAAATAGCTTATATATTTGATCTTTATATTATATGTGATGTAAATGAGAATGTATATTTCAGAAATGTACTTCATAGAAATAAATGATTTATTGCAGTGGAAAAATATAATTTAGAAACTGTAGATAGGTAAACAGATAGTTGAACTTGTAAATATTTTCAATGCAGATTTGTTTGTTTTTTACAATCTCATTGATTGTATTTTTTCCCTGCTGTTATATGATGATCTACATTGAAATCACTGTGAATGGTGAAATTCAGTAGAATCTGAGAACAGCAAAAAAAGTGAAATAGAATATGTTATGTAATTCTAAAATGATGTTGTGTTCTTAAAGCTATTATATTATAAGCAATAACAGTTTTTCTTCTTGTTTTTACAGAAAGTAATACTAAAGCTTGAAAAGATTTTAAATTCAGTTTACAATAAAACTACTGTAAAATAGTTTCACTGAGTTTGGTATCTACTTCAATAAAGAAGGTAAAATGAAATAATGTAATAAACATAATAATATGAAGTAATGTTTAGAGTCACTTTTATTGCAGTCATCCATTTTTTCAAGCACTACCCATGCACTCCTCCAATCACCAAGGCACTACCCATGAACTCATGCAATCACTCAGGCACTAGCCATGCACTCATACATGTACTCATGCACTTCTGCTGCACTTATGCAATCACTGAAGCACTACCCATACAGTCTTCCAATCATCCAGACACTACCTGTACACTCATGCAATCACCCAGGTACTTCTTATGCACTCCTCCAATCACCCAGAAACTACCCATGCACTCCTCTATGCACACAGGCACTTCCCATGCAGTCTTCCATGCACCAAAGCATTACCCATACACTCCTCCAAACACCTAAACATGACCCCTGCACTCATGCAATCACTCAAGCATTACCCATGCACTCCTTAAATCACTCAGGCAGTACCCATGCACTACTCGTCCAATTACCCAGACATTAGCCATGCACTCCTCCAATCACCCAGACATTACCTCTGCACTCATACAATCACCCAGGCATTACCAATGCACTCCTCCAATCACCCAGGAACTACTCATGCACTCGTGCAATAACCCAGGTACTACCCATGCACTCATGAAATAACCCAGCCACTACCCATGCACTCCTCCAATCACTTAGGCAGTACCCATGCACTCCTCAATCCCCCAGACATTACTCCTGCACTCATGCAATAACCCAGGCATTACTCATGCACTCCTCCAATCACCCAGACATTACCTCTGCACTCATGCAATCACCCAGGCATTACCCATGCACTTACAAAATAACCCAGGCATTGCCCATGCTCCTACAAATTCCCCCAGGCATTACCAATGCACACCTTTAATCACTCAGGCAGTACCCATGCACTCCTGCAAACACCCAGACATTACTCCTACACTCTTGCAATCACCCAGGTATTACCCATGCGCTTCTTCAATCATCCAGACATTACTCCTACACTTATGGGATCACTCAGGCATTAGCAATGCACTTCTCCAATCACCCAGGCACTACCTATGCACTCATACAATCACTTAAGCATTACCCATGCATTTCTTCAATCACTCGGGCAGTACCCATGCACTCCTCCAATCACCCAGGCACTACCCATACACTCATGCAATAACCCAGGCACTACCCATGCAGTCCTTCAATCATCCAGATATTACTCCTACACTTATGGAATCACCCAGGCATTAGCCATGCACTACTTCAATCACTCAGGCAGTACCCATGCACTCCTCCAATCATCCAGGCACTACCCATGCACTGCTCCAATCACCCAGGCATTACCCATGCACTCCTTCAATCACTCAAGCATTACTCATGCACTTACAAAATCAGCCAGGCATTACCAATACACACCTTTAATCACTCAGGCAGTACCCATGCACTCCTGCAATCACCCAGACATTACTCCTACACTCTTGCAATCACCCAAGTATTACCCATGCACTCCTTCAATCATCCAGACATTACTCCTACACTTATGGAATCACCCAGGCATTAGCCATGCACTTCTCCAATCACCCAGGCACTACCCATACACTCATGCAATCACTCAGGCATTACCCATGCATTTCTTCAATCACTCAGGCATTACCTATGCACTCTTCCAATCACCCAGACATTACCTCTGCACTCATGCAATCACCCAGGCATTACCTATGCACTTACAAAATCACCCAGGCATTACCCATGCTCTTGCAAAATCACCCAGGCATTACCAATGCACACCTTTAATCACCCAAGTATTACCCATGCACTCCTTCAATCATCCAGACATTACTCCTACACTTATGGGATCACTCAGGCTTTAGGAATGCACTTCTCCAACCACCCAGGCACTACCCATACACTCATGCAATCACTCAAGCATTGCCCATGCCTTTCTTCAATCACTCAGGCAGTACCCATACACTCCTCCAATCACCTGGCACTACTCATACACTCATGCAATAACCTAGGCACTACCCATGCAGTCCTTCAATCATACAGATATTACTCCTACACTTATGGAATCACCCAGGTATTACCCATACAGTTCTCCAATCACCCAGGCACTACCCATGCACTCATGCAATCACCCAGACATTACTTATGCACTCCTTCAATCACTTAGGCAGTACCCATGCACTCCTCCAGTTACCCAGACATTACCCTTGCCCTCATGCAATCACACAGGCACTATACATGCACTTACAAAATTACCCAGGCATTACCAAAGCACTCCATTAATCACTCAGGCAGTACCCATGCACTCCTCCAATCACCCAGACATTACTCCTGCACTCTTGCAATCACCCAGGCATTACCCATGCAATCCTTCAATCATCCAGATATTACTCCTACACTTATAGAATCACCCATTCATTAGCCATGCACTACTTCAAACACTCAGGCAGTGCCCATGCACTCCTCCAATAACCCACACATTACCTCTGCAGTTATGCAATCACCCAGGCATAACCCATGCACTTACAAAATCACCACGCACTACCCTTGCACTCCTTCAATCACCCAGGCACTAGTCTTGCACTATCCTTGCACTTATGCAATCACTGAGACATTACCCATGCACTCCTCCAATCACCCACACATTACCTCTCCATTCATGCAATCACTCAGGCACTAGCCATGCATTCCTGCAATCACCCAGACATTAGTCCTGCACTCTTGCAATCACCCAGGCACTACCCTTGCACTCATGCAATCACTCAGGCATTACCCATGTTCTCCTCCAATCACCCACACATTACCTCGACACTCATGCAATCACCCAGGCATAACCCAAGCACTTACAAAATCACCATGCACTACCCTTGCACTCCTCCAATTACCCAGGCACTACCCTTGCACTCATGCAATCACTCAGACATTACCCATGCACTCCTCTAATCACCCACACATTACCTCTCCACTCATGCAATCACTCAGGCACTAGCCATGCACTCCTGCAATCACCCAGACATTAGTTCTGCACTTGTGCAATCACCCAGGCTTTACCCATGCACTACTTCAATCATATATACACTACCTGTACACTTCTCCATATATTCCACTTACCACAATTCATACACCACTTACATATTTTTTTTGTATTTTTTTAACTCTTTTTTACATTTTTTTGGTGTTTTTAAAAAAACTAAATGAAAAACTAAACAGAACCAACAGCGAAAATGATCAAAAAAGTATACAATTAGGAACTCATTGCATTAGAAAAAAAAGAACATTAACAATAGTGGTTCCTAATAGCAACCAGGATGGCATCCAGTGATTGCTCACCAAAACATAGAATTTTGTGACATTTCACACAACGCTGCTCCACTCTAGCAAACTCAGGGATGATTTTTGGAGTGCTAGTCATGGTAGAACCAGATGATGTGCTTGGTCCAGCAGTGTTGTCCTCGGTTCTTTGCTTTTCTTCTACCCGTCGATGCTGTTCTCCGGCGAGATGCCGAGGATGGATAGTCTGCAAATCTTTTAATATCGACGATGTCCCGCAGGAATATTTTTTCTCTGAACCTCGTGAGAGAACATTCCCACAAATGGTGCAGGTAACTTTTCTGGCTTTAAGAAGAAAATGGAAGGTGCACACGTGATGAAGTCAATACACGCACGTCGAAATCTGTTCCAGAATTGCTTCTTTTTATTCAATCAAATTTGTTAAAACTGGCACACAGCCAACGCGTTTCGTTCCCGATTTTAGCCAGAGGGAACTTCGTCAGGGCTCCTATATGATCAATTTGACAGTAGCAGAATTGGACCTCAAGAGGTTTTCTGGCTTTGACTTTCTTTTCTCCTGGTGGTATCGAGAAAAATGCCCACACAATACTTTTAAATCGTACACGACTTAACCAATATGGCGGCAAAAGTTTGGGATTCGTGCATCCACCGTGATTGGTACACAATGGGTACGCGAATCCACTTTTAAAAAAAATAAATAAATAAATTTATATTTTAGAAAAGAGAAAACATTACACTATTTTTACTAAATATAAAAAAATAATAAAAAGTATTTTTGGGACATTATACTTAGATATTAGCATTTAAAAAACCTTTGAAATTCACTGAAAAAACCACAGGTTTTAGGGACGTTATCGTTAGAAATGAGCATTTAAAAACCTTTGAAATACACTGAAAAAACATAGGTTTCAGGGATGTTATAGTTAGAAATTAGCATTTAAAAAACCTTTGAAATTCACTGAAAAAACCATAGGTTTCAAGGACGTTATAGTTAGAAATTAGCATTTAAAAAACCTTAGAAATTCACTGAAAATCACAGGTTTCAGGGACTTTATAGTTAGTTGGAAATTTCACTCGTACAAAACCAGAGAAATTCGGCCATTATAGTTAGTTGAGCTAACTATAACTCGCGCCCCCGCAATGCTCTGCTGATGATGTCACATATTACATCACTCATGACATGGTCAGTGACATCACTGATGACATCACTGATGACATCTCAAATGACATCACTGATGACATCACTGATGACATCATCCGCTTAATATCTGACGCAACTCCTCCCACCCTAATGTAACCTTTCATACACCCACTCTGAAATAAAGACTACCATTCTTGAAACCATAGACACACCAATACCAGTTGGTACATACCAACTCACTGATTCATAGGTCTTCACACATCCACTCATTCACCGATACAGTCACTCATACATGCAGTCACTCATCAATACAGCCTCATATATATGCACTCATACACCCATACAGACACTCACATACTGACACTTACCCATAGAGTTACTCACACACCAAGTCAGTCATCCAAAGACTGAATCACACTGCCATTTACTCACCAATACAGTTATACACACACCACCTCACTTATTCATAAAGATATTAACACATAGTTACTCTCTTATACAATCACTGACACAAGCACACACTCATCCATACAGCCACTCTCACAATCACTCACTCTCACATATAGTCAGTTATATACTCCAACACTCACATATACTGCCTTTCATATATGTAGTTACTCACCCATATACCACTGAGACATCTTTACACTCACTGACACAGCCATACGCACAGTCACTCACCCATACAGCCCCTCACAGACGCCCTCATAAACCCATATACCCACTGAATCACCCACTTACACATCCATGTGGGGAGTTACACCTTAGAAATTCACTAAACAAAGCATAAGTTTCAGGGATGTTATAGTTCGAAATTAGCATTTAAAATACCTTGGAAATGCACTGAAAAAACCACAGGTTTCAGGGACGTTATAGTTAGTTGGACATTTCACTCTTACAAAACCAGAGAAATTCGGCTGTTATAGTTAGTTGAGCTAACTATAACTCGCGCCCCGCAATGCACTGCTGATGACGTCACATATTACATCACTCATGACATGGTCAGTGACATCACTGATGACATCACTGATGACATCTCAAATGACATCACTGATTACATCACTGATGACATCATCCAGTGACTGTGTGATGCGCCTCCTTACACCGTAATATAACCTTTCATACACCTACTCTAAAATACCGACTACCATTCTCGAAACCATAGACACACCAATACCAGTTAGTACATACCCAATCACTGATTCATAGGTCTACACACACATCCACTCACCCATACAGTCACTCATACACACAGTCACTCATCAATAGAGCTACTGATATATGCACTCATACACCTATACAAATACTCACACACTGCCACTCACCTATAGAGTTACTCACACAGTTAGTCACCCAAAGAATAAATCACACTGCGATTTACTCATTATACAGTTATACACACACCACCTCACTTATTCATCCAGATACTAATGCATACTTACTCTCTTCTACAATCACTGACACAAGCACACACTCATCCATACAGCCACTCTCACAATCACTCACTCTCACATATAGTCACTTATATACTCCAACACTCACATATACTGCCTTTCACATATGTAGTTACTCACACATGTACCACTGAGACATCCATTCACTCACCTACACAGCCATACACACACTCACCCACCCATACAGCCCCTCACAGATGCACTCATGAACCAAACACCCAGTGAATCACCCACTCACACATCCATGCAGTGAGTCACATACCCCACACCCACCCACACAGAGACTCAGGCACCCATACAGGTACTCAGACAACCAATCATAAACCCATATAGACAGTCATGTAGATACTCACCAACCCATGCAGCCACTTACACTCCAACTGAAAGACTGATGCAGACATTACACAGATTAGTCGCTAACCCATGCATTCACTAAGACATGTTTAATCATTCACTTATACAGTCAGTTATACACCTACAAAATCATCCATTCAGACACTCATACACCCACTCATTCTTCAATACACCTTGGTGTGCCGAAACGCGTAACAGCGATATTATGGATTAAAGAAAGAGATTTTACAAATAGCTTCCCTGGTGTCGGCGTCCGTTCTTAAATAGGTGCGGAAGTGGTGTTCATATATATATATATATATATATATATATTCACTGAAAAAACCATAGGTTTTAGGGACAGTTATAGTTACTTGGACATTGCACTCGTACAAAACCCGTGAAATTCCCCGTTATAGTTAGTTCAGCTAACTATAACTCGCGCCCGCAATGCACTGCTGATGACGTCACATATTACATCACTCATGACATGGTCAGTGACATCACTGATGACATCACTGATGACATCTCAAATGACATCACTGATGACATCATCCAGTGACTGTGTGTTTCTGTAAAGTTTAAATATTTTTAAAATATATAGGAAAAGACGTATTGAAGAATGAGTGGGTGTGTAAGTGTCTGTATGGATGATTTAGTAGGTGCGTGACTGACTCTATAAGTGAGTGATTTAACGTATCTTACTGAATGCATGGGTTAGTGACTAAACTGGGTGTATGTCTGTATCCGTCTGTCTGTTGCTGTGTAAGTGGCTGCATGTGTTTGTGAATAGCTAAATGATTTTCTATATGAGTTATTGAATGCTTGTCTGAGTATCTGTATGGGTGCCTGAGTGTTTGTGTGGGAGGGTGTGTGCAACTCTGTGCATAGATGTGTGAGTGGGTGATTCACTGGGTGGATGGTTTCAAGAGTGCATCTGTGATAGACTGTATGGGTGGGTAAGTGTGTGTAAGAGTGTGTTAGTGAGTGAATGTATGTCCCAGTGGTACATGTGTGAGTAACTACATATGTGAAAGGCAGTATATATGTGTGTTGGAGTATATAAATAGCTATAAGCAAGAGTGAGTGATTGTGATAGTGGCTGTATGGATGATTGTGTGCTTGTATCAGTGATTGTATAAGAGCGTAACAATGTGCTACTATTTGTATGAGTAAGTGAGCTGGTGTTGTGTATAACTGTATAGGTGAGTAAATGGCAGTGTGTTTAATTATTTGCATGACTGACTAGGTGTGTGAGTATCTCTATGGATGAGTGGCGTTGTTTGAGTGTCTATATAGGAGTAAGAGTGCATATGATAGTCCTGTACTGAGTGACCGTAAGTATGAGTGACTGTACGGGTGAGTGAGTGGATGTGTGTGTGTAGACCTAAGAATCAGTGAGTGGGTATGTAGTTATTGGTGTTGGAGTGTCTATGGTTTTGCGAATGGCAGTCTGTAATTTAGAGTGGGTGTATCAAAGGTTATATTAGGGTGTGAGGAGGTGCATCAGATTATCATGTGGATGATGTCATCAGTGATGTCATTTGAGATGTCATCAGTGATGTCATCAGTGATGTCACTGACCATGTCATGAGTGATGTAATATGTGACGTCATCAGCAGTGCATTGCGGGGCGCGAGTTATAGTTAGCTGAACTAACTATAACGGGGAATTTCACGGGTTTTGTACGAGTGCAATGTCCAAGTAACTATAACTGTCCCTAAAACCTATGGTTTTTCAGTGAATTTCAAGGTTTTTAAATGCTAATTTGTAACTATAACGTGTCTGAAACCTATGGTTTTTCAGTGAATTTCAAAGGTTTTAAATGCTAATTTCTAACTATAACGTGCCTGAAACCTACGGTTTTTCAGTGAATTTCAAGGTTTTGTAAATGACAATTTTTAAATGTATTAATTGTTATATTAATTTTTTTCATACTGATTTACTACATTTTTAGAAATAATTTTTTTTTACATATTTTATTTGTCAAATTACATTGTAATTACATTATACATTACATTACAAAAAATACTTTCTCAGAATGAATTACTTTAGTTTAAATACTTTGCAGATAGGCAATAGACTTTTAAGTACAGTAGTTACAGTTGTTGCAATGGGCAACACATTTTCAAACACAATGCAACATTCAGCTCAATGTGAATTTCTAGTTAAATGCAATTAGTTACTTTATGGATTACTTTTGTAACCACAGGACTGGATCCTAGATTCAGTCCTGGTACATCTCCTGTAAACAGTTGAGTAAAAGCGTTTTGGTTACAGTCGTGATTTTTAAGGAATATTATTGTATTTTAAAAGTTGACACTTTGAAACTTTTTCTCATAGAATCACCAATGTTATCCTATGGAAGGAAATTCACTTAGCAGGTAAAAACTGTTATCGTTACTTTTCTTACTCAGTGTTGGATCCTGGATCCAGCACTGGTGCATCTCCTGTAAACAGTTGAAAGAATGTGTTTAAGTCATACAGGCGATTTTTAAGGAATATTTGTAGTTTGTGAAAATCAACACTTTGAAACTTTTTGCTGAAAACCAGTCAATGTTAGCCTATGAAGGAAATTCAAGTTACCGGTAAGTACGGTTAAAATTACTTTTGAGGATCAGTACTGGGCTGAAACATGCAGCACTGAGGTCTCTCCTGATAACAGGTGAGTAAATCGGAATTCGTATTTCGGCTGATTTTAGAGGAATATTTTAAAGTTCCAAAACTCCACACTTAGAAGAATTTCCAAGTGAAACCAGTCAATGTTAGCCTATGGAAGGAAATTCAAGTTACTGGTAAGTACGGTTAAAATTACTTTTCAGGACCAGTACTGGGCTGAAAGATGCAGCACTGAGGTCTCTCCTGATAACAGGTGAGTAAATCAGAATTCGGATTTCGGCTGATTTTAGAGGAATATTTGTATGTTTCAAAAATCAACACTTAGAAGAATTTCCAAGTGAAACCAGTCAATGTTAGCCTATGAAGGAAATTCAAGTTACCGGTAAGTACGGTTAAAATTACTTTTCAGGATCAGTACTTGGCTGAAAGATGCAGCACTGAGGTCTCTCCTGATAACAGGTGAGTAAATCGAATTCGTATTTCGGCTGATTTTAGAGGAATATTTTAAAGTTCCAAAACTCCACACTTAGAAGAATTTCCAAGTGAAACCAGTCAATGTTAGCCTATGAAGGAAATTCAAGTTACCAGTAAGTACGGTTAAAATTACTTTTCAGGATCAGTACTGGGCTGAAAGATGCAGCACTGAGGTCTCTCCTGATAACAGGTGAGTAAATCGGAATTCGTATTTCGGCTGATTTTAGAGGAATATTTTAAAGTTCCAAAACTCCACACTTAGAAGAATTTCCAAGTGAAACCAGTCAATGTTAGCCTATGAAGGAAATTCAAATTACCGGTAAGTACGGTTAAAATTACTTTTGAGGATCAGTACTGGGCTGAAAGATGCAGCACTGAGGTCTCTCCTGATAACAGGTGAGTAAATCGGAATTCGTATTTCGGCTGATTTTAGAGGAATATTTTAAAGTTCCAAAACTCCACACTTAGAAGAATTTCCAAGTGAAACCAGTCAATGTTAGCCTATGAAGGAAATTCAAGTTACCGGTAAGTACGGTTAAAATTACTTTTCAGGACCAGTACTGGGCTGAAAGATACAGCACTGAGGTCTCTCCTTATAACAGGTGAGTAAATCGGAATTCCTATTTCGGCTGATTTTAGAGAAATATTTGCACAATGGTGAAGGGAGGGGCGGGGCCTGAGGTGACATCTTTGCAAACGCGCCCCGTGGCGCGTTTTAAGTTGGGGGATTAAGTTCCCTTGAATCCTGAGGGTCCCTAGGGGCCAACTAGACCACCAGGAACCTCCAATATGCGCCAGGGGCTGCGTTGCAGAGACGTGTAGAGAGGCCACACCCCTTTTACACCTCTCTGCAACGCAGCTCTGTGGCGCTTTCTGGATGTACCTGTTGGGCTAGTTGGCCCCAGGACCCTCAGGATTGAAGGGGATTTAATTCCCATCTTAAAACGCGCCACGGGGCCTGTTTGCACACATGTCACCTGAAGCCCCGCCCCTCCCTTCACCACTGTCAGCAGCTCGTGGCGCGTTTTAAGTTGGGGATTAAGTCCCTTGAATCCTGAGGGTCCCCGGAGTCCAACTAGCCCACCATATACCTCCAAAGCGCCACAGAGCTGCGTTGCAGAGAGGTGTAAAAGGGGTGTGGCCTCTCTACACCTCTCTGCAACGCAGCCCCCTGGCGCATATTGGAGGTTCCTGGTGGGCTAGTTGGCCCCTAGGGACCCTCAGGATTCAAGGGAACTTAATCCCCAACTTAAAACGCGCCACGGGCGCGTTTGCAAAGATGTCACCTCAGGCCCCGCCCCTCCCTTCACCATTGTGCAAATATTCCTCTAAAATCAGCCGAAATAGGAATTCCGATTTACTCACCTGTTATAAGGAGAGACCTCAGTGCTGTATCTTTCAGCCCAGTACTGGTCCTGAAAAGTAATTTTAACCGTACTTACCGGTAACTTGAATTTCCTTCATAGGCTAACATTGACTGGTTTCACTTGGAAATTCTTCTAAGTGTGGAGTTTTGGAACTTTAAAATATTCCTCTAAAATCAGCCGAAATACGAATTCCGATTTACTCACCTGTTATCAGGAGAGACCTCAGTGCTGCATCTTTCAGCCCAGTATTGATCCTGAAAAGTAATTTTAACCGTACTTACTGGTAACTTGAATTTCCTTCATAGGCTAACATTGACTGGTTTCACTTGGAAATTCTTCTAAGTGTGGAGTTTTGGAACTTTAAAATATTCCTCTAAAATCAGCCGAAATACGAATTCCGATTTACTCACCTGTTATCAGGAGAGACCTCAGTGCTGCATCTTTCAGCCCAGTACTGATCCTGAAAAGTAATTTTAACCGTACTTACCGGTAAGTTGAATTTCCTTCATAGGCTAACATTGACTGGTTTCACTTGGAAATTCTTCTAAGTGTGGAGTTTTGGAACTTTAAAATATTCCTCTAAAATCAGCCGAAATACGAATTCCGATTTACTCACCTGTTATCAGGAGAGACCTCAGTGCTGCATCTTTCAGCCCAGTACTGATCCTGAAAAGTAATTTTAACCGTATTTACTGTAACTTGAATTTCCTTCATAGGCTAACATTGACTGGTTTCACTTGGAAATTCTTCTAAGTGTTGATTTTGAAACATACAAATATTCCTCTAAAATCAGCCGAAATCCGAATTCTGATTTACTCACCTGTTATCAGGAGAGACCTCAGTGCTGCATCTTTCAGCCCAGTACTGGTCCTGAAAAGTAATTTTAACCGTACTTACCAGTAACTTGAATTTCCTTCCATAGGCTAACATTGACTGGTTTCACTTGGAAATTCTTCTAAGTGTGGAGTTTTGGAACTTTAAAATATTCCTCTAAAATCAGCCGAAATACGAATTCCGATTTACTCACCTGTTATCAGGAGAGACCTCAGTGCTGCATGTTTCAGCCCAGTACTGATCCTCAAAAGTAATTTTAACCGTACTTACCGGTAACTTGAATTTCCTTCATAGGCTAACATTGACTGGTTTTCAGCAAAAAGTTTCAAAGTGTTGATTTTCACAAACTACAAATATTCCTTAAAAATCGCCTGTATGACTTAAACGCATTCTTTCAACTGTTTACAGGAGATGCACCAGTGCTGGATCCAGGATCCAACACTGAGTAAGAAAAAGTAACGATAACAGTTTTTACCTGCTAAGTGAATTTCCTTCCATTGGATAACATTGGTGATTCTATGAGAAAAAGTTTCAAAGTGTCAACTTTTAAAATACAATAATATTCCTTAAAAATCACGACTGTAACCAAAACGCTTTTACTCAACTGTTTACAGGAGATGTACCAGGACTGAATCTAGGATCCAGTCCTGTGGTTACAAAAGTAATCCATAAAGTAACTAATTGCATTTAACTAGAAATTCACATTGAGCTGAATGTTGCATTGTGTTTGAAAATGTGTTGCCCATTGCAACAACTGTAACTACTGTACTTAAAAGTCTATTGCCTATCTGCAAAGTATTTAAACTAAAGTAATTCATTCTGAGAAAGTATTTTTGTAATGTAATGTATAATGTAATTACAATGTAATTTGACAAATAAAATATGTAAAAAAATTGTTTCTAAAAATGTAGTAAATCAGTATGAAAAAAATTAATATAACAATTAATACATTTAAAAATTGTCATTTACAAAACCTTTGAAATTCACTGAAAAAACCGTAGGTTTCAGGCACGTTATAGTTAGAAATTAGCATTTAAAAAACCTTTGAAATTCACTGAAAAAACCATAGGTTTCAGACACGTTATAGTTACAAATTAGCATTTAAAAACCTTTGAAATTCACTGAAAAAACCATAGGTTTCAGACACGTTATAGTTACAAATTAGCATTTAAAAAACCTTTGAAATTCACTGAAAAAACCATAGGTTTTAGGGACAGTTATAGTTACTTGGACATTGCACTCAGTACAAAACCCGTGAAATTCCCCGTTATAGTTAGTTCAGCTAACTATAACTCGCGCCCCGCAATGCACTGCTGATGACGTCACATATTACATCACTCATGACATGGTCAGTGACATCACTGATGACATCACTGATGACATCTCAAATGACATCACTGATGACATCATCCACGTGATAATCTGATGCACCTCCTCACACCCTAATATAACCTTTGATACACCCACTCTAAATTACAGACTGCCATTCGCAAAACCATAGACACTCCAACACCAATAACTACATACCCACTCACTGATTCTTAGGTCTACACACACACATCCACTCACTCACCCGTACAGTCACTCATACTTAAGGTCACTCAGTACAGGACTATCATATGCACTCTTACTCCTATATAGACACTCAAACAACGCCACTCATCCATAGAGATACTCACACACCTAGTCAGTCATGCAAATAATTAAACACACTGCCATTTACTCACCTATACAGTTATACACACACACCAGCTCACTTACTCATACAAATAGTAGCACATTGTTACGCTCTTATACAATCACTGATACAAGCACACAATCATCCATACAGCCACTATCACAATCACTCACTCTTGCTTATAGCTATTTATATACTCCAACACACATATATACTGCCTTTCACATATGTAGTTACTCACACATGTACCACTGGGACATACATTCACTCACTAACACACTCTTACACACACTTACCCACCCATACAGTCTATCACAGATGCACTCTTGAAACCATCCACCCAGTGAATCACCCACTCACACATCTATGCACAGAGTTGCACACACCCCTCCCACACAAACACTCAGGCACCCATACAGATACTCAGACAAGCATTCAATAACTCATATAGAAAATCATTTAGCTATTCACAAACACATGCAGCCACTTACACAGCAACAGACAGACGGATACAGACATACACCCAGTTTAGTCACTAACCCATGCATTCAGTAAGATACGTTAAATCACTCACTTATAGAGTCAGTCACGCACCTACTAAATCATCCATACAGACACTTACACACCCACTCATTCTTCAATACGTCTTTTCCTATATATTTTAAAAATATTTAAACTTTACAGAAACACACAGTCACTGGATGATGTCATCAGTGATGTCATTTGAGATGTCATCAGTGATGTCATCAGTGATGTCACTGACCATGTCATGAGTGATGTAATATGTGACGTCATCAGCAGTGCATTGCGGGGCGCGAGTTATAGTTAGCTGAACTAACTATAACGGGGGAATTTCACGGGTTTTGTACGAGTGCAATGTCCAAGTAACTATAACTGTCCCTAAAACCTATGGTTTTTTCAGTGAATTTCAAAGGTTTTTAAATGCTAATTTGTAACTATAACGTGTCTGAAACCTATGGTTTTTTCAGTGAATATATATATATATATTTTTTTTTTTGTTTTTTTGTTTTTTTTTTGCCAATAACTTTGGCGCAGCTTGAGAAATCTTCATGAGATTTTCAAAAAAGTCACCTTTTTGGTTAAGCTATTGTGTTGAAAGTTTCGGTGGGATCCATCAAGCGGGGGCCGAGAAATAAAAGCGGGTCCCAAAAGGTGTTTTCCACATCTTATGTCTATGGGGATTTTTAATTTTTTTAAAACAACTGCAGTTTTAACCGCTGAACAGAATTACACCATATTTGGCAGAAAGCTAGATGTTGGTCCAGAAAGCTTGCTTTTCTGAATTGGTGTAAATCTGTTTGGCAGTTTCAGAGATATTTAAGTTTAAAAAATATAGCTATCTAGGAGCCCAACAGCCTTCTGAAACCCTACTGAAATTTGATTGGCTACCAAAAGTTCAAGCAGGAAGTGCTGGCAGCCATCTTGGGACTCTGATGAAGCAAGTCCCACAAAAAATGTAAAAAAAATAAATAAAAGGTCACAGGGAAGAAACACCCTGAACCCCTAGGCCTCTTGGGGGGTCCCACTGGGAACCCACAGGGCCAAAAAATGTGTTTGTTTTAAAACTTTGCGGCATGGGCTGCTCTGCTTTGTTCATTATCTGCCCCCTGGTGGGCCAGGTCCCGAAGGCATTATGCAGCTATGGGGGCAATGTGCCCCCCCTATAGCTGCATAATGGTGCTTACTGCTGCCCCAGGGACCACCTCCTCCCCGGGGCTTATAGTTATATAAATGTGGGGGATTATTGAACCCCCAGACCTGGGATCTACAACCTTTCTAGTGCCTTACTTGAAAAAAATTCAGATGGGGCTGCGCAGACCCCCCCCCCCCGGGCCAGCACCTCCCTGTGGCATTTATTAGAGATAATGCGGGAGCCACGCAGCCCCCCCCACTGCCCAGGGGACCACCACCTCCCGGGGCTTTAATTGCACATAATGCAGGGGGCTGTGCGGACCCCCTTGCAGACTCGGGGGCGGCCACCTCCTTGGGGTTTTAATTAGAGATAATGCGGGGCTGTGTGGTCCCTCGTAGCCCCAAGGACCCCCACCTCCCTGGGGCTTTAATGACACATATTGCAGGGGTTGCTCTGGGTACCACCACCTCCCTGGGACTAAATCATACAATAAAGGGGGGCCAATAATGGCCCTGGGAACCACCACCCCCCAGGGCCACATCCAGTGACATCCCAGGGTGCCCAACCTGGGACATTACATTTTGCTATGGCTTAGGGGAAGCACCGCTTCTAGTAAGCGAGAGCAGAAAATGATCTCGCTTACTAGAAGCAGAGTAGAATTGCTTTTAGACAGAGGAAGCTGCATGTTAACAGCTCCCTCTATCCAAAAGCAATGCTGGTTCCCGCAGGATGCAGGGAGCAGGCAGGAACCGCGGGGGCCTTCAGGCTCAACCCTCTGTCCCCAACATCAGAAACTGGGTGCCCTGGGTGGGACCAGGGCACCCAGGATTGTGGCCAGGCCCCAGGGGATGATCCATGGATCGAGCTGCAGTGGATCCACGCATGATCCACGTCCCTATATATCTATATTTGTGCTACCCTTAATACCTCTAAAACTGCTGAATGAATTTACATCAAATCACATAAAGCATGAGCTTCGGAGCAAAATCTACCTTTCTGACAAATTTGGTGAAATTTCATTCAGCAGTTTGGGCTGTAGTCGTGTTCAAACCCCCAATGGGAAAATGCATTGGGAAATACATTTAATTTGGAGAAAAAAAAGGTTGAAAAGGTATATGTTTGTGTGAGAATGTTGAAAGACAGTAAGAAATATTTTTGAAAAAATATTCAAACTACATGAGATGATTTATAAGTGGCTTTATATATTTATTGAAAGGTGAGTAAGACTCTTTATGAGTGTGTGAGTATGTAAGAGTTTGCGTGATGCGTAGGCTAGGTGTGTGAGAGGTTGCTTCACAATCTGTTGTCCTGGAATTGTATATTGTACATGCGCAATTTTACAGCACTATCTAATTGCTACAAAAAACTGCACCTTAAGAGTTAAACTTATACCTAACCATGTAGTAGAAGTTGTTGAAAGTATTACATGACTATATTTGATGTCCTACTTACAAAGAATGTTTTTCTTTGAATTCTTGGACTTCTAGTACTGGTTACTGTATTTTAAAAGAGGAGTACAAGACTCAGGATTGAAAGGAAAAAACATGCACTGTAGGTGTAGATGGCACATGAACCTGTGAAACTTGCCAGCTATGTATTAAGTAGGTGTTGGTAAATTATAGAGCAGGTGTGTAGGTGCTTAGCTGGAAAGACATCCTCTTTAAACTATTACTGAGTCCGATGTGTAGTATGAGAGTCATTGGCATAGTTAAACATGCAGTATTTCAACATGGATCAGGCAAACAAATTCTGACCCTGTCTGTCCATTCTCACTGCCAGCTTTACTTGGCATGTAAAAGGTGTTTCACAAGCCTCCAACCCATATTTTAGCACACACAAGTCGCCTCTGAGATAAGGTACAGGTATGCTATAAAGCATGGTGTTTTGTGCTTAAAAGATGAGAGATATCTTTTTGAGTTAAATAAGTTACTTGTGCACTTGCAGGCCCCTATGCCAAGTACTAGATAGATAGAGTATGCCACCCCTAAGCAACTGACATACATGTTCACTAAAGCATAGAGACTCTCTCTCACCCAGTCAGACAGCTACAGAAACACTTATACATTCAGTTACTTACTCAGAAACTACAAATTTATGCAGCAGTCTCAAAGGTAGTAGCAGTCACACCTACATACCCCTCTATTTACTAACACGGGCACTGAGGTATTTGGTCAGCCACTTACATATACAGACAGTCACATATCAGTACATTTACTTAAACATCTCATGGCACTGCTACAGGTGTACTTATATAGTCAGTCAGATATGTAGGCAAGTAGTGACACAATCTCGTCATCTATCCAGACAAATAGTACTTTAAACATGGGTGATGCCTACTAGCGCAGACCATATCTGTGCAGTCTCACTGCCAGCTTCACATGTCATGTAATACATGTAGAGGCTGTTTGTCAAGTGTTAAATCTACGTTTTAGTACACATAACTCACCTCTGAGATATGCTGAAGGTATACCATAAAGCACAGTGCTTTCTGCTTAAAAAAGTGAGAGTAGTCCTTTTGAGTTTTAGTAAGTTACTCATACACTTGTAGGCAACTATGCCAAGAACTAGATAGAGTATACCACCCATAAAGAAACTGGCATACAACTTTCCAATGCATAGTGTCTCTCTCTCACCTAATCTCAGAGTGACAGCTGCACTTCTACATTCACTCACATACTATGTGTGCAGCAGTATGAAAGACAGTTACACAGAGACCCTCATACTCCTCTGATCTCTAACACAGGCAGTGAGGTATCTGTTCATCCACTTATATACACAGAGAGCTATAGAAGTAGTAAAACAGAGAGTCGCATACTGGCACATTTATATTTACATCTTATGACACTCGCACAGCTGGAGTCACTGAGATATGTAGCGAAGTACTGAGACACTCTAGTCACGTACGTAGGCAAGTAGTCATTTAAACATGGGTAAATACACAGGAACACAGTAGTGGATATGTTAGGATACCCAGTGAGAGACTAATGCATACAGTGATTCAGAGAAAGACACATAGAGATAAACAAGGAAAATAAATAGAGTAATGTTAGCGAGGTTCCAATAATATAACTGTTTATGTTGGTACTTCACAATCTGATACTACATAATGAAAAGCTAAATGTAGTTATTTTTTTCTTCCTAGACATCAATTTCTACTTAACTACAGACAGTTACAATGCCATCAAAAAGTGAGAAAAGAAGGAAACTGAGAAAAGGATGCTATGTCATAACAACTGAGAAACAAAAGGGGAAAAATATGGAAAAGTGGTGAAAAAGAAAAGAGATGCTGGTAAGAGGACAAAGACATTTCTTAAAATTCTATCTGCACAACTTGAAACAGTGCAGAATCAAGTAATTAAAAATAAATTCAAGACCGACTAAGACAGGACTAAAATTACATGATATGAAGAGTACAAAATCCTACAAAAAAGCACAATGTTTAACCAGAAGGCTGAGCCAGTTTAAGAAAATCAGAGATACGATGTTCCGCAGTAGGGTAATTAACAATCTAATGACAACTATGAAGAAATATGAAAGAAGAAGAGAAGATGTCATACTAAAGGAATGTGTTTAGGGTGTAGTCGATAAGGTATTTACTTCCAAGAGGAAGCTCTTTATTTTGATTCTAAACAGAATGAAGACACTGGAAAAAATAGTCTTGAGTATAAGGAGAAGAATCCGAAAGAAAAGACTTGTCAAAAGAACTAACTTTTGCAAAATTTTCAGTGGTGAATGGAGATATACTTCTAGTACTGATCCTTTCTTTAATGAAGAAAGCTACCTCCAACAGAACACATTAGTGCATGCAGTTGAGGAATCTGGATGATGTTATGAGATGAAGGATGGTTCCCCTTGTCCAAAAGAGGTAATGGTAGCTAGAAATGTAGAGGAAGTGATTGCTGAAGTGGCACAGGGAATGTGTTTGGCAGCAATCAATTAGTATGTTGAGAAATTTCCTACATATCTTTGCATTCAATAGCCCTGAACAGAAAGTTGCAATTTTGCAAGGATTAGGTCCATCTAAAGTAAGAAAGTTTACTAATTTACAGGGTCACTCACTCGCATGTCTATCAACAAAAGTGTGCCAAAGCACCTTTCATCATTTGAGAATGTTAGCTGCACACCACTCAAAAATGCATTCTTTAGTTAGGAGGCTTCACTATATGAAAACTCCTGTGCTATGTTTAGGAGAAATGAATAGAGCTCTTTTGCATGGTACAGTGGCTGTGGAAGAAAAAGTTTGTGATAATGCCGGTTTTCATTTCTTTGATCCTAAAGATGAGTGTAGGGAAAATGAAGACTTGGTATCTGCTGGTGTAGCGGAACAGGAGGCAGGTATTACTGTTGATAACTTTCAAGTGGGGATCCGAAAGTTTAACACAGTCTCTTCAGAGAAACCATTCTGTGTTTGTATATGTTGTCGACGCACTCACTACAAAGTCAAATTCAATATATTAGTGTGCCTTCAAAAACTGAAGAAGGCAACAGAGATAAGTGGCAAGAATTTGCAGAATATTTATCTGTAGAGGAACGGTTTGATTGTTCCACACACCAAATTATATGTAAGTACTGTTATAATAAGTTAGAGGATAATTAAATGCCTGCTAGAGCAGTGCATAACAAGTTCGAACTAGTTGCAATTCCACAAGAACTTCAAGATTTAAATGTGTATGAATACATTCTTATGCAATGTATACCTCCATTCCAAGCTATAGTCCATACTGGGGCCAAAGATAGGGAAGTTACCTCCAACGGAGCTCCAGAAAGGACTTAACGGTAGAGTTGTATACTTGCCATTAGATTTCAAGCAGAATATTGAAACTGTAGGGGTGCAGAGAGATTTGGTAGAAGCACTTGTAACTCTAGTCAATGGTGTCCCTACCAAGAGCAAAAATATATGGCAAGAGTTAGTAGTTAGTAAAGTAAAAGACAACAACATTATATCTGATGCGAAAAAACATTTTCTATAAAAATGTAGATGTTCTTCAAGATGTTACCCATATGGAGGAAGACACATTACATTTGAGAGGTCAAATTGAAAAGGTGGATCGATTCTGATCAGAAAAAAATTATGAGCACTACAGTATTCATCCTCCACATTCTAAAGAGATTATTGGTGATGCTATTGATCTCTTTCAAATGAAAGAAGTGAAAGGAGCTCCCTTAAGTGTGTAGAGGAAAAGATTAGAAGCTCGCTGTTTTCCTCATCTGTTTCCTACTGGAGTAAGTGGTAGGAATGATGATCAGCCTGTACAAATACCAGCAGCCGAGTACAGATAAAATAGACTTTGTTCAGAGGACCCTAGATTTCGCCAGCGTATTCCCTATATGTTTCATCTACTATTTGAGAGCGACTTGTTTGGGCTATCTTATGCAGTAAATCACATTCTCAAAACAGGAGTGCATCTGCAAAACTTCTCAGCAAGGTCATCATGGAAAAGATGAAAACCTGGAATACAATTTGATTAATTTGATGGTACGTCAATGTGGTGCCAACAAGTATTGGTATCGTTGTCATGGTAAGCTGAAATGCATGTTGAGAAACATAGGAGCACTTACTTTGTTTATAACACTCAGTTGTGCAGAGTATACGTGGGATGACCTGCTTGAATTCTTGCGAGAAGTAAGCTCAAATATAAAAGATTTCAATCTGAAGATACCAGGAGAACTTTGCTCTTTGGACCCTGCAAACGTTTGCAGTTATTTTAACCACAGATTTGAAGCAATGATGGCTTTCATCTGAAACAAAAGTAATCCACCTCTTGGTGAAGTAACTGATTTCTTTTGGCACAAAGAGTACCAAGCTAGAGCTGTTCCACATATTCACATGCAGCTATGATGAATAATAATTAGTTTATTAGTCAACTAAAACCATAAACACGATGCAGACATACAATTCAAAAGGTTTAAAATGAATACAAGAAAAGATAAAAATGTTGTCATACATCTATGCCATTGGGCATCTTGTCACTGGACCTTCACATTTTTTAACTTCCCTTCCTAAATATATAGTAAAGATGCCGAATACAGATATTAGATGGATCGAAATGACTGATCAGGCACTGGCCTTTTCCCTAATGGATAAAGTGCAAATTTGCAATACGGACAGTTGGAATTCACATAAGTAAATTGCTATAGATAATTAAAGTGCTTGTATGTAGGACCAAGGCGGGTATATGTACCATGCTAAATGGACCATGATTTTCCCCCTGTGAAGGTGCCGATGTGCAAAACTATGCAGCATTAGAATGCCAGTATGCAAAATACCAAGTGCCAAGTTAAACAAATTGTTACCTAAGCATAGCAGGATAGGGAGCAGCTATTATAGTGGCCCCTAGCAGTCCGTCCTTGGGGTTTACCTACTCATGTGAGTTTTACCTTAAAATGACAGTTTTATCACAGCCTAATGTCGGTTTCAAGGATCCCCTCAGGATTACTTGACACTCAACCTATGTGCTAATGAATTTTTTGAAAATAGTAAAAAACTGGACTAGTCTAATGTTCAGCATTGTGTTACTTGGGTCCATGGTCTCCATCAGTACAGACCTACAGGACCTAATTCCCCGGTCAAGGGACTCTTGTAGTTGCAGGGATTCTGCACAAATACAGAACTATGCGCAGGAATATGGGACCTTGGTGTATAGGGACTGGGTCATCCTACCACCTTAGTACCCACGCACCCAGGAGTGACTAGCTATAGTGTCTCACTTGCTCTCCTACTCACTCACAGAGAATAAAATGATTAGACACCCCAGAACACAACACTCTCAGATCTCTCAGGAATCGCGGTAACAAGACACACCCTTTCGCTCACACTCTGGTACTTGTCCACAATAAGATCTGACAGAGACACAAAACAGTTTAAAATATTTATTTTAACTAACGTGCCCTAACATGCAGTATACGTGCTACAACAAGCAGGAAAATGCATAGTACAAATATAGTCAGCATAGCAGCTGGTCCATATATCATGAAGGGAGATGTCATCATAGAAGTACAATGGAGAAAAGACTATAGTGCCTAACCTCCCTCCCCTTGCTAATAAGAAGTATTATTATATAATAGAAGATCTCTGGGCTTTGTCAGCAGACCCCATACCTTAGCCTATAGATGGTAGAGCTACATCATAGGTGCTGTCTCGCTCTTCTCCCTGGAAAGGACCCTCTCCAAGTGTCTGTCACCTATTTGTGTATCCCACTAAAAACCCAAGTACGCTGTCCAAATACCAGCTGCATCTGTTTGTTTTGTCTAAGGGCTAAGAACTGTCCAGAACAATATAACAAGGGGCATTGTTGTTCGACCTTGCACATAATGTTCAGTCAAAATCCCAGCAACGTGCAAAGAGTGAACATGGTGATGAGTTCTCATGTGAAAGCAGTCTTTGAAATTATTTGCAAAAATAAAGACGTGTAGTAACGTGCGCAAAAGCAGCAGGCAAGCTGCAGCTTGCTCATGCCAAGTTAGTGAAAAACGACAATGTCCCTATTGCCACGTGACATTGTCTTAATAGAGTTCTTCATTGGTCGATCAGTATTGGACAAATGCATACAATGTGGAGCAAAGTCTTGTTCCCCTGATAATAAACGACAGGTCCGATCTTTACTTGGTCCACCCATGCTCCATTTTGGCATGAGGTCTAGTGTCGGTATCTTGCCTAATCTTAGAGCCAAAAATGACTGCTTAATCTTCGGGTATAAAGGTGCTGCAAGCAGGGGCAATTCTCTTAAAGTAGAATATGATTTCAGCACCAGCCACCCATGAAGACGTCTAGACAGACTGTCCTTATATGCCGCCCATCTTTGCAATCTGGTTGATTTATTTACCAATTTCTTAAAAGTTTGCCCAGAGATTATTTTTTTTTAAAGTATTTTTATTTGCATTTGTAAATATTCAACATACATTCCATGGTTCAAACAACAGCAAATTTAGAAACAAGCCATCCGGCAATAGTGGTAACACATTGCAGAGGGGGGTACCTATATATCTGAGTATAGATCCAGAGAGCAAGCCCAGTGGCATCTCTAGCAGACCCCATGTTCAGAGGGTTACCCCCCAACAATTGTATGACATATAACTGCTACCTTCAATCAGTTAACATCGTTCTCAATATAGGTCCTACCACAATTTGCTCGCTAGCAATTACAGGTGAGAGTTACCATCAACAGTCCTGAATATCAATATAACTTGCACGCGTACCTCAAAGCTACTCCATTTGTTTACATACACATCTAATTAAAAAGAAAATGAAAAACAGAATGTAAATAATAACAGAATAGGTGAGCTGCGTGCAGAGGGGGGAATCATATCGCAGTTAGCATAGCATGTGTTGAGGGGAGTTACGTCAGAGTGGGACCCCCCACATGTACTGGGAGGGTGAAGGTGGGGAGCCCCCAATTATCAGCAAACTCTTTGTGTGGAAGTGGTAATTTACTATCATCTGTATTCCCTCAGTCGAACACCCATCTGGCGAGCACCCGGCGCCATCGAAGGGCTCAAGGAGGGTCTCAGGTTATGTATCGGCAGAGCGGGGTCCCTGCCCTGAGTCAGAGTCTTTCCCATGTGACTCACACCCCACTGGATTTTCCCAGCTCGTCATCACCTCCCGCCACTGCCCGGCTATTGGATGCTTCCTCATGCCTTTAGACTCCTCTCAGCCAAGTGCCCTACCTTCTGCCCCTGACCACATAATGAAGTCCCTATTCCAGGCCTCAAATTGGGGTCCTCATAAGGATTTCCATTCCATTGCAATTCGACGTTTAGCCAAACCCAGAGCCAGATCTATCAGCCTGTTCCTAACTTTACGCTTTGGTGGTCTGGGGAAGAGACCTAGTAAACAAGTCTGCTCTGTGGGAGGCAATGTTCTGCTCAGAACCTCTCTGAGGTTACCAAGTATAGCCTCCCAAAAAGGCTGCAGGTTTTGACATTCCCAGGTCATGTGGCCAAAATCCGCATCTGGGTACATGCATCTCAGGCAGTGGCAGACCTCGCCCCCATAAGTCACATTAAGGCAGTGCGGTGTCATGTATGTCATGTGTGTGTAGTTGAATTGTATATACTTTAGGCGTGTATTGCGAGAAATCGTCTTAGGGTAACGCAAGACCCTGTGCCATGCGGCGTCCGGAAGTACTCTGCCTCCAATCTTATCCCACTTCGCCCGCAGCTCGCCCAGGGGACCGACCGATGCTGATTGCAGAGCTACATAGAACCATCTCACTAGGTGTCCCGCAGTCCCAAGCGTAAATAGATCATGCAATACTGGGTGGGTCTCCGGCTCATCTCTCCCCTTGTTCCATAACTGTACAAATGTGCATACCAGGGCCTCATAATGCAGAAACTGGCACGGAAGAAGGCCGCAGTCCTCCACCAGGTTGAGAAACGGGAGTAGGGACTTATCCAGGAAGCAATGCCCGATGCTGTATAACCCCACTTCCATCCAGCAGCCCAATTGCTCACTCGAGAATGTAGTTTGGGGATCTTCATGTGGCAGACCTACAAGTGCCAGCACGGGGATGTACTTTGTAAGTCGCAGCTCCCTGCCCAGGCATCGTCCCCAGGCGTGAAAAGCTGTGCGCTGTAACAACGAGCAATATGGGGTAAGCGTTTTTGGTAGTAGTAATTTTACCATCACTAGACTAGGATGGGATTCCGGGTGCGACAGAAATGTTCCATCCTCATTCACACCTTCCACCCATTGCGCCAGCCATTGCAACTGAGCAGCGAACATATAATGCTCAAAGTTTGGGCCCCCTAAGCCACCCTCAGACATTGGACATTGTAACGTTGGAAGAGACACCCTGGGACGCCCATCACTCCACACCAGTTCATGCAGCAGGGAGTTCAGGGGTCGGAACCAACTGCTGGGCATTAAAACCAGGAGATTGACAAAGAAGTACAGTAAACACGGGTGCTTGACCATTTTAGAGAGGGAGATCCTGGCCATAATAGGTAGTTGCAGTGTACGCCAAAAGTGCATGCATGAACGCAGCGAACGCAGTGTTTTACCCAGGCTACCCTCCTTCAAGTCCTCCAGGGAGTGAAATACCTGTATACCTAGGTATTTAAACATATTCTGAGCCCATAGTATATCGGCCATTAGGGCGTCAGGTCTATGCGCAGGGCCTGATAATGGGAACAGATACGTCTTGGCCTTGTTAACTCGCAGTCCCGAGATGCACGCAAAGTCCTCTAGCATATGTATGGCTGCCGAGGTACCGTCCACTGCAACCGATAGATAACGCAGTAGATCATCCGCGTAAAGGGAGACCTGGTGCGTCCGCCCTCCAACAGCCAATCCAATTCCTTCCCCACCCCGGCGAAATTTCGCAGCAAGGGGCTCGATAGCCAGGGCAAACAGGAGGGGAGACCGAGGGCACCCCTGCATAGTCCCTCGGGCTAGCTTATATTCTCTGGAGATCGTTCTACCCATTCTGGCCTTAGCTGCAGGTGCCGCATATAAAAGCTGCACCCAACCCACCCACTCCTCTCCCAGGCCCATACGGAGCATCACCTCATACGGGTATCCCCACCCCACCATATCAAAGGCTTTTTCTAGATCTACAGAGAGCACTGCTGCCTGGTGATTGGTCAGGGTCTCAACATGATTGAGAATAGAGTACAGCCGGCGAAGGTTATAAGAGGTATTGCGGGAAGGGATAAACCCATTCTGATCAGGGTGGATCAACGCCTTCATGTGGGGGGCTAACCTACCGGCCAGAACTTTACTCAAGATCTTGAAATCCGTATTAAGCATGGAGAGGGGTCTATAGTCTTTAACCACCGCCTTTGGTTTCTTGGTTTTCGGGAGGGGGATCACCAAGGCTGTCCGGGTGGAGCCAGGCAGCTCCCCAGATTCATATGCATCAGCATACAATCAGACTAAGTGTGGGGCTAACAGATCCGCATATCGTTGATAAAATTCCACCGGGAGGCCATCTGGTCCCGGTGTTTTACCGGGGGCCAACGCATGGATGGAAGCCTTAATTTCTTGCAAGGTTGCCGGCTCCCCCAGTTCTTCTTGATCCTCCTCTTTCAGCACCCGGAGCCGTAGTGGGTCCAGGTACTCCCTTACGGTCAGCCGGGTAGCTGCTCCCGGGGCCATGTATAGTTGCTCATAATATGTTAGAAAGGAGTCATTAATCCCATCTGGGTCGTACACCATCTCCCCAGTGTCCAAGCCAATTTGCGTGATTGGGGAGCCTCCTAATTCAGGTTTAATTAACCTTGCTAACAGACGGCTGGCTTTTCCCTCCTCCCTCTACACTTTATCTAAATACTCTTTGTGGTTATAACAACGCAGTCGCCCCAGAGCCTCGCTATACTTTGCCTGCGTTTCCTGCAGTGCCACCCGGGCTGCGTCGCCAGTACCCTGGACATTATCAAGTCTACGGATGTTCCCTTCTAACTCCAGTATTTCCCGCTGAAGCTCCCTGTAGGCTCCCGCCGCCTGCCCCATGCAGTGACCCCGTACCACCACTTTAAATGCCTCCCATTCTACTTGTGAGGAGGATGCTGTATTGGCGTTGATGGGAAGTATGAAGCTAGGAGTGTATGCAGTGATGCATAAAAGGGGGCATTGTCAAGCAATGCCGGGTTAAATCTCCATGTGGGTATTGGAGGGCATCCTCCTAGAGGTAGGTGTGTCATTACCAGGGGACTATGATCCGACAATGTACGACCTAAGTATTCCGTGTGTGTAATGGAGCTGTTAAAGGCGGGGGAGCATAAGAACATGTCTAGGCGCGTGTGTACTTGATGCACTGGCGAAAAGAAAGAAAACTCCCTTGCACTATGATGCTGTAATCTCCAAGTGTCTTCAATACCCCAGTGTGCAACCCATGTTCAAAATCCCGAGACTGTGCGGCGTGGCTGAGATCCCAACAAGGGAGGGTGAGACCGGTCAGTATCCACGTCTGCTACACCATTTAAATCCCCCCGTAAGGATCAGGTTACCCCTCAGGCCATCAGCCAATACAGCAGAGAGGGAGTCCAGGAAGCCAACCTGATTCTTGATTAGGAGCGTAAATGTTACCAAGGGTGACCACCTGACCCACCAATCTCCCTGTGGCCAACACGTACCGGCCTCCCGCATCAAGCCACAACCACTCTACAGCAAAGGGGACCCCCGGTTTGATAGATCCAAATGGAAGGAGGACCGTCGCACTCCTGGGTAATCTGGGTATTCCAAATGATATAATGGTCGTTGGTGCAAATTGGTAAATCCTCCTGAGTTTGAGGATGAATAATGAAATTGGTTTGCGCTACTCCCACTGAGGGAGGGCGTCCCCAATTGCACTCCATTAGTTTTCAATAGTGTTCAACTCTTGTGAAATATTTTCAAAACCAAATTTATTCTTTGTTCTTTCTTTTTCAAGTCATTGTAACATATTACTTCCTTCAGTAATATTGAAATATGTTTTTTTCACACATATTATTTCGTCGTGCCCAATGCATTTCGGGCCCTGCCCTTCATCAGGGGCTGTTATGAAACGTGTCCTCAAGACGAATAGTCTTTTATCCGGTTGAACGTTCTTCGTTCAAAAAGTGACCCGTGGGATCCTTCTCCTATCACAAAAGTGCTCTGTTCGGTCGGTAACCCCGACGGTTTACTATTTCACAAGAGTTGAACATTATTGAAAACTAACGGAGTGCAATTGGGGACACCCTCCCTCAGTGGGAGTAGCGCAGACCCCCGGTTTGACCCATATCAGCACCCCTCTGGCAAAGGCCGAGTAGGTGGTCGCAAAAACCTGGCCCCTCCATCGTCGTTTCAGCTTTGCCACTTCCTCACTATTTAAATGGGTTTCCTGAAGGAACGCTATATGGATGTCTCTGCACCTCAGATATGAATAAACGTTATGCCGCTTTACCACAGACCCCATTCCTCTGATGTTCCATGTTAGGAACTGTATAACATTACGGGCCTCTGCCATGTGCGTACAGTGTCACCAACCAGGCCACAGAGCGGGATCCCCCCCAAGTAGCGTCCCCGGTTCCATACCATCCCATCCCTCTGCAAGCTTCAAAAACTAAACAAACCCAACAAATGGACCCTTATGATGGTCAACTCCCCGACCCCAGGAAAGTCCGACAACGGTCAGCTGCCCAAACATTATGCGAAACATGTGATATCAAATGAGGCCCTACTGTAGTACGGCACTCAACGGGGGTAGCAAAGGAAGCTTAAAATAGTGCGCCCTCACCAATCAGAGCGCACCAGCCCCATGTAGAAAAATAGAAGCAGCCGGGGCCTAGAACTGCCAACTATCGGGCAGTGCCCCTCTGTGAGCCATAGGTCCCTTATCCCACCAAGGGAGTCAGATAATATCGTCTGCCGTGTTCGGAGTCACCACTGGTAGCTTCACACTATCACTGTGGGAGGTGTCTATATCATTGTCCGCCGTATCTTTCTAGGAGCCGGCCTCTGCCTCCGGGGTAGGGCCCGACCGTGCATCAGCGCTGCCACAGCCTGTAGTGCTTCAGCTCTCTCTTTCTCCGTCTGCGATGAGGACGGCTTCTTCGAGGTCCCCCTGCAAAGTCGGCGTCTCGGGCGTTTCCCAAGTTCAGAGACCTTCTGTCCAAGGGCCCCTATCACGTGGCGTCTCACCCTTGTAGGTCTCCAGCCAGTCCCAGGCATCTTTGGGACAATCAAAGTAGTGGGTGTTCCCCTCCAGCATTATACGCAGGCGGGTCGGGAACATCAGAGAGTACTGGAGACCATCAGCCCTCAACGCTTTTTTGACCTCCAGGTATGAGGCCCGCTTCCTCTGGACCTCCAGCGTGTAGTCCGGAAAAAGGGAAACCTTGCTGTTATCTATGAGGAAGGGGCCCTCTGCTCTCCTTTTGCAGGAGGAGGTCTCTGTCATGGAAGTGAAGTAATCGGGCCACCACAGGTCAGGGGGCCTCCCCGGGGCCAATGGCCTAGCCGTTACCCTGTGGTCCCTCTCCAGCATGTAAAAGGTGGACAAGCCCTCCGGCGCCACTACGCTACTGAGCCAGTGCTCCAGGAAGGACACCATGTCACTGCCTTCCGTCCCCTCCGGCAGGCCCAGGACTCTGATGTTGTTTCGTCTATTGCGCCCTTCAGCATCCTCAGCCCTGCGTTCCAACAGGCATACCCTGTCCGTAAGGGCCCCCATCTGCTGCTCCATCGCCTTCTGCGCTGGCGCGAGGTCCGCGACATTAGACTCGGTCCCTTTAACCCTCTCAGACAGTTTCTTGTGTTCCTCCCGCAGGAGGCCGAGTCCCACCGCAACAGTGCTAATGTCCTGGTGGAGGGTAGCCTTCGTGTCCGCTATGGCCTCCAGAATTTTACTAAGTTGTTGCTGTACTGGGTCCTCCAGGGGAGGTTGCGTTTGTTCCTGTGCACTGCCTTACAGATCTTGAGGAGTCCCAGTTTGGCGGCCCCTAGGCTTGCCCATATTGTCGATGTCCCACCGGACCGTGGCAATGCCCTCCCAAGGTGATGTAGAGAGAGGTTAGGGTGCCCCGCAAGTAGGGCCAGTAAGGGGGCCAGGCTTCGCACCTCAAACCAGTGCGTGGTGCAGTTCTCCAGAGCGGCCCACCCAGGTCGCCCCCACGCCTCACAGATGGACCTTACAATATGCAGTAGACCCCAGGCGTAAGCAGGTCCTCGGAACCGATATCCCAGCCCAGGCCTTGCCGGGATGCGCCCGTCCTCTCTGGCCACGATCTGCACCGTCCACCAGGCCGTGAACCTATTACCAGTCCCAATGTCTCTCCGGGTCACTCCACCTGGCGAACCAGCGCACTTTCGCCCCGGGCCGAGCCCATCGCTCCTCTCGGGTCCACCGGCAGGCCCCCCTGAGGTCCCCAGCAGGCACTCAGTTCAGCCCAGGTAGTATCTTGGAGTTCCAGGGGCCTCCCCGCTCGTAGCAATCAATAGGGCACCACAAGGGGATCCCCAACGCCAAGGAACAGTCCTGCAGCAGTAATGATCGGCCCCTCAGGCGGAGACTCACACACAGCAGTCCAAAGGGGGCTCAAGCGCACCACAGGGCTGCAGCCGCTGCCCCGCGCGTGAGGATCCCCACTGCGGCTTCACCGCACTCCTGCGAGATGCATCACGGTGCTCTGGGGGCTCCTGCAGGCGTTGTCACCAGGTCTACCTAGCCGTATCACCAGCCATTCGAGGCATCAGAGGGGGACACTGCACATGGCCCACTCCCAGGCAGAATCAGGCAAGGACCAAAGCTTCTGTAAAGGTGCCTCCAGGGCAGGCCAACGCCGCCCTCCACCGCATGCATGCCAGGAATCACTGCAACTCTGCCCGGTCCAGCCACATCCAGTCCTCCCACGGGCCCCCCCATTCAGACACGCAGGGGGCTCCATGGAGGGCAAGGGGGATCCACCACTGTGGCCAGCGTCGCCGTGCCAGTCTCGCCCCTGGGGGGCTCACCAGCCGTCACGTCTCCAGGCTCACCTGCAAATCTCCAACTGTCCACACACCGTTTCTGATTGGACCTCAGGCGTTGCCGCTACCATCTGGCGCTGTCTCACTCCAGCAGCAACCCAGGGAGCAGGCAAGCCCCACAGGTGGAGCCCCAATGGCAGGACGCCCCGCCAGGTGGAGCGCCGATATCTCCGGTCCCCCAACCAGCGCAGGTGCAGAGGGAAGCCCACCAACCCTGTGCCAGCACCACTCAGGGTCCAACCTCTGGTCGCAGCTTCTGCTCCGTATGCTGGAGCTTCTCCCGTCTTCGTTCTGGGCCTCTCCGCTGGGTCCCACAGGCTGCCAGGTCATCAGCAAGTGCCCCTCCAGAGCCCACCGCAGTGCACAGCGCGGCACCCAGGCAACTCCACGTCGGTCTCGGCCGCCATTACTCAGGCTGGTAATGTGCACCTCTCCCACAGCAGAGCGCGGTGCCCAACGGGGCCCCCGACTGCCAGAGATCCCCCCCGGGGGCACCACATGATCCCTGGTCTTCTGAGGGGTGGCTGTACACCTCCAGGGCCGCCAGGGCTGCCAAGTTTGGAAGGAATAAATGCGGGCTGGTGCAGAGCTCACAGCTCACGCGTCCGCCATGATCCTTGGCCAAGCCACGCCCCCAAGTTTGCCCAGAGATATTAGAGTTCCACAGATCACCCAGTTCGAGCATCCTAATGCTAATCTCAAGATGTTTCATATAGAGGCCATTTCCCCGTTGTAAATTCATTTCGGTCCAGACTAAATTAGCCACAGTGTTTTCGGCTGTTGCTCGCAGGTTATAACAAAGCTTTACAAACTCCGCCGGCCTTTCAAGTGACTGTTTTATAAGTAAGAATTCTAGCCGGAGCCGTGCTGTTGAGGCCGACCTGGGGAGCCTAAAGGGTTGTTTATAGGCTCTTATCAACAGTTTGTCAAGCAGAGGAGCCTAGTCGCCTGCCATTATCTCCGTTCCATACGTGAGAGTTGGCATCAGTTTGGCTTTCATAACGGTTCCCATGGGTTTCAGGTCGTGACCTCGAATGGATCTGGCCAGTGACGAGAATCCATAATTGATAGCCTGTGCTTTCACCCTTATCGCCTTCTTCTGGGAAGCAAAGGTGCCGTTTGCGTCTATTTTGACCCTTAAATATAGGTAGATGTTAGACTCATCAATTCTATTTCCATTAAGAAGCCGTTTTTGACTGTTGTTGGGGCCACAATTGCATGCCATCAATCTTGTTTGCGTAAAATTTACTTCCAGGCCATTCTTTTCAGCGCAAGTTCCAAGGGAATTGAGCAGTATTTGAAGGCCTATTCGAGTGTTACTAAACAATGCTAGATCATCAGCATACAGGATGTGCGACATTTGTTGTCCACCGATGCTTGGTGCGTGAGCAATCTGCCCATCAAGCTCTGTAGAGAGATCAGCCAGATTTAAATTAAAAAGAAGTGCTGCTATGCAGCTGCCCTGTTTTACACCAGTTGTTGTTTGCACTTTCTTTGATACGCACGTGCCATCTCCAATTTTTATCTTGACCCATGTGTCCGAGTATACCAGCCTAATTGCTTGGAAGATGTTGGGTGGAATTCCCCATTGCTGAAGTTTGACCCATAGCTTGTTCCGTGGGACACAGTCAAAAGCTGCCTTAAAATCAACAAAGCACATGTAAAGAGGTGTTCCAGTTGCTTTTGCTCTGTTAGTAATTAGGCTCAGGGTCATGAGATTAGTAAAAGTGCCCTGGCCCCTTAGAAGGCCAGTTTGATATAGGGGACATCTTCCATTGGCATGCGACCAGGAGTCCAAATCACACAATAACAGTGTTGAAAAATATTTTAGTTCAACATCCATCAATACTATGAGCCTGTAGTTGCTGGGTGAGCATGCAGAGCCTTTTTTAAACATGGGGTGAAGTATTGAGCCCCTCCAGCTGTCATGGATAATGTCATTTTCCAGAATATAATTGAACATTGATGCCAGAAAGCCAGCGAATTGTGGCGTAACGTGCTTAAACAAAGCCTGGGGTAGCCCATTCGGGCCAGGGGCACATTCTGCCCGAGACTTTTTGATAACTTTCTCTACCTCTGTTGCTGTGATTATCCGCTGTACCACAGTGTCTTTATTGGGGCAGTGAGGGCTAGTTATGAGCATCAAACCGCTCTTAAAGTGTGACTTCAAATATTGAGCCCCTTCCATCTCACTGATGTTAGCATTGTTTGCCTCTGCGGGGCCTTTCTCGTTCCTATTGATTATCCGCAAGAATCTTTTAGAATCATGTGTTTTAGAGGCGTGTAGTAACTGGGCCCATAATGTTTGTAGTTTAGCTTGTTTATACATCCAGATCTCTCTTTTTAGGCACTGTCTCTCATTGCAGAATTGTTGTAATAATTCTGGAGCTCCTGGATATAGACGTGATTGTCGGAAACGTTTGCCTGTTTTCTTTTTTATTATCCGAATGTGGGGTGGGGGCATATTTGACGATGTACAGTGGTCAAGTCGAGATCCCTTTTTGTGGCTGTTCTCACTGTGGCTTTGGGTCATGTTATTGGCAAGAATTTCCCATGTCACTATTAGATTGGGACTCATTTGGGCTAGTTCCTGTAAGCCTGAAACTGCATCCTCTGCTATGGAGTTGACAGAACTAGAGGTCCACTTCAAGCGTTTCAGATTTTCTGAGCAAATTTTCCCCGACAACGTACGAACTGCCTCGAGTTTACGCAGGATTGCATTAATCTTGATGACCTGAGGCTTATGGTCACTCCTAACACAATGGAATATGCTGTAACGCAAACCTGGTTGTAAAGGGGCATTGACGCAAGGTATAATCTATGATTGAGAACGCATTGCCCCAGACTCTTAACCAGGCAGATATCTTCAGACCGTTTAATGCCAGTAGACCCAATAGTTTGGAGGCCTTTATAAGCTCTTCTCCAGATTTATCCCTCTGTATTTTCAATGGCATTGCTTGCTCTGGGAGGGGGCCAACTGCGTCAGTATGTTCCTCCAAAGGACAGTGAAATAAGTTGAGGTTAAAGTCTCCAGTAACTAGCCAATGTGAATTAGTATGACTATCTTTCAGTTGGGATAGATAGGCTACCATTATTCTAGACGATACCGCTTTTTGCTTTGGATAGATGTATAGATCGATGAAGATGATTGATTCTTTGGTAATAATAGCCTAATCCTGCATTTTCAATACCAGCATATTTGGGCCATCCACGTATACAACTGCTGTTTAACTCGCTAGATTAGTGTTTATATAAATTACCAGGCCGCCTTTCGCCCTTCCATAGGCGCTCCTTCTTTCTGCTGGTTTTGTGTATTCTTTGTAGCCAATGAGAGGGATACTGTTCTGCGCCCATGTTTCCCGAAATATTAGAATGTCAAAGGATTCCAGATGTCCTGTGAACACTGGATGCATATATTTTATCTGTAGACCGCTGATGTTCCAAGAACAGACTGACAGGCCACCCTGAAAATTTCTGGTGGACCCCCTCCACTTAATCTTGATTACTCCCAGTTCGAGACAAGGCTCTCTGTAGCCAGCCCCAGGTGTTTTGATGCTCATTGTTTGTTACCAGTCTTCACTGCTGGCCGGGGTCTGTTTCGTTGGTTACTTTAGTAGTCACCTTTGTAAGGTTCGGGTTATTTTTGTGATGAGCCAGGAGGGAAGACCTACCGCTGACTCTTCTTAATACTGACAAGTAGGAAGCCACTTGTCTGTCTATTGGTGGCCCTGCTAGGAGCATGTGGGGGTATCTATCCCCATGATAGATGATTACTTCAATGACCCAGTATTTTAGATGCTTTTCTCTTTTCCAAGATCTGGGCCAGAAGCACGAGAGATGCAAAGGTGACCTGAGGTGGATCCGTGTGCTGTCGCCCTCTTGCCGGCAGGAACTTTATTGATAAAATGTTATCAGACTTGACGTAGTCCATGCCCGGTAGGGCTTTGATCAACTTTCGAATACTTGAACGGCTTAAGACATCTTTGGAGCCCCTCGATTTAAATTCCGGGATCCATAACAGCTTCTGTCTAGTGCTGTTTAAACAGGTGCCTGCGACTGAAGTTTCTGGAGACTACATGCAGCTATGGGTAATAGATGCCACAACACTGATAAGTCTGTCTTGTCTTTTATACAACAATATGTGACATGTGCCATCCCAAAAGACACTGCTGACAAGGGCTTGAGACAACAAGTTCTACAATTTCAAAATCAAAGGTTTGGGGAATACTGTAGTCGAAAGTACACATCCAAAGGAACATTTTACATGCAATGTCATTTTGGATTCCTATGACCTGTCATTAGGCCTGGGCGGAATTTGCGTAGTCGTGTTACGCAAAGTTCCGCAGAATTCCGCAAGCACGTGGAATTGCTTGTTCCGCCCGTTCGCGATGCGTTTTTCCTGTTCGGGGACGCTGTTTGCGTGCTCGGGGGAAATATCTCGCGAACTTACCCATGCGGTCGCCGATTGGCGCGGCCATCTTGTTTCACTTGTCCCGCCTGTTCGCGATGCGCATTTCCTGTTCGCGAACGCGGATGGGAGATGGCGCGTCCGAATGACGTGTTCGCGATCGCACACTCTTGCGGGATCGCGCAACCGGCTACCAAAATCTCGTGGCGCACGGGAACGGATAGGAATTTTTGGCAATTCCACGTTCTCCGCGGAACGCGGAATTGCCAAAATTCTGCAAATTCCGTGAGCGGAGCGGATTTTATTGCCCAGTCCTACCTGTCATCTCAGAAGGAAGAGTGAACAGTTTTTGTTTGCAGTCAGACACACACTGACATAGAAATCACAGAAAAATACATACAACATCAGAAGAAGAGAGGCTTCAAAGTATATCAATGACTACAACCCTGTGATTATGAAGAAGTGGAATGCAAATATGGATCTGCAATTTGTTGCAGACAACTCCATCGCTTTGGTCACTACCTGACTTCATATATAACAAAATCAGAGAAGACAGAGATGAAAGAGATGTGGGAGAATATTTCTTCAGAAAAGAGTCTTATGAAGATATTGTACAGTTTCAGTTTGGATTGAAACTGCTTTCCCACAGAGAAATAGGATCCTATGAATGCTCGGACAGGTTGAGCTTGGATAGTTTGCTCTCCCAAGTCAAGAGGAATTCTATGGGTAAGCCTAGGCCATGCAAATAGTCAAAATAGAGTACTAAAGTCTTTCCCAGAAGTACAATACCTTGCTGTATTTGATCCGGAGAGTACAGGCATCCAAAAACTAACATGCTGGATAGATACTAACCAAGAAGGAGTCCCCATCTTCAAAACATTGGTCTCTAGGAAGTACTTAAGCACTATACATATAGGGGTCGATTCCAATCTCATCAGGAAAGCCCTCCCGAACGACTCGGTCCCAGAGAGCTTTCCGAACGAATCGTGCTCCGTGTGTCTGAATGACTGATTTTGATGTGTCCGTATAGTGACGGACTCGGTTCAGTCAGACTCCCATTGAACTCAATGGGAGCCTGTGTACCAAATGCGTACACAGGCTCCCATTCCAAAAAGGGGTGGGTGGGGAAAAGCATGCACCCTGTGGCAGGCACCACATGGTGCCCGCCACACTGTGCATGCATGGAAAGGGGGGACCCATGGGCACCCCCTGTGACCGATTCAGAGGGCCCCGGGTGAAAGGGGGCCTGCTACGGCCCCCCAAAGTCCGATTCCCACAGCTGTTTCATCTTGTTAAAACCAAGTCGGTACGGCTGTCAGAATAAGGCATCGTACTCGCTCGTTTGGAAAACCGGCCCCATTGAGCTGATCGAATCGGCTCCGAATGAGTAAGACTGACTGATTCGGGTTTGGAACAGATTCAGTCAGCGCGGACAGCTTCCTCGCATCGTACTTGGTTATTCGGAACGGGGGACGATTTGGTCGGAAACATACGCTCCGAATTGGATTTGCTTATTCCGAATCCCGTTTGGAACCCTTCCGAACGACATCGGAATAGACCCCCATAGAAGTAATCTAACTGCAAACATAAAAGAAGGAAGATATGCAGTACTTGGATGTGATGGTTGTTTGGAGAGACACAACAAAGGAAATATAATTAACCATTAAAAGCTTAGTTGCCAAACTCCAGAGAGAAGAGAGGTTTTCTACTTGGTACTTTTGCAGTTGTTCAAGCCATGGCTTGCTGAATCAGACTTACTTGGACACTTTGACTGTTATGAAGGCTCTTTCAATGCTGTAAAAGACAGCATTGAGTGTTCAGTCTTTCCAACCTACTTGCAACTGAGATTCAACAGGAAGAAACCATTGATGCTGAGAAAGCCAAGGAGTGCTGACAAAGCAGCCAAAATTCTGCACCAGCGAGTCAAGATCCTCTTGGAGAACCAATTATTCAAAATAAAGCAGCTATAGCTATGAATGAGGCGGAGACTGCAATGCATCAAGCAAGAGAGGAAACAGTGGATTTCAAACTCTTAATAGAACAACTGAACAATTAACAAAAATAAATTTACAACAAAGAGAAAGATAAAATAGAGCATGGATTTCCCCATGAGATGTAACTGTATGATTGTTCTTCATACAAACCAATATTACTATACATCAGTGGTCAAGCTGTCACTGGAAAAAGCATTCAAATTAACGTTCTCACTGGTTATCTACAGAGGACTACAGAATCAAATTTGTCATGTGTAGTAACAGCACCAACAGGATTACCTGCACATAATAATAAAGGAATTACTCTACATCGACTATTAATGCTACCTGTTGAACATGACAATAAACTGGATTACCACAAATTATCTGGTGACGCTTGTAATGAGGTTTCAAGATAACTGAAAAAACTTTGGGGTTAACTTTAGGTGCGGGTCGTGGTGCTAATACGGGTAAAGGGTGGGAAGTAATTTATTTTTAAATAATTAATAATTAGTTGTTAATTAATATTAATTAATTAATTGATAATTCATTATGGTAATTGTGTATTTTTTATGTGTGGGTTGTGGGGTTTATAGGGGAAATGGTGGGAAGTAATTTGTTTTAATTAATTAATAATTAGCTGATAATTAATATCAATTAATTCATTGATAATTAATTATGTTAATTGTTTAATTATATTTTTTGGGGTGTGGGTTTTGGGTTTATAGGGGTAAAGGGTGGGGAGTAAACAAATTTTACTTAATTTACTTAATTTATAATTAGTTGTTAAATAAAATTAACATTAATTTTAATTGTGTAATTAATGTTTTTAAAGTTCCATTTTAGTTGCGGGTTGTGGGGATTATAGGGGTAAAGGGTGGGAAGTTAATTAATTTTAGTGAATTATAATTTGATATTTAATTAATAATATTTGTTTAATTGATAATTATGTTAATTGTGCAAATAAATTAATTGTTTTACATTTTAGCTGTGGGTTCTAGGATTTGTAGGTGTATGAGGTGGGACGTAAATCAAATTTAAGCAAATAATATTTTTTTAAATTAATAATAATTACTCATTTAATAATTAAATGTGTTGTGTGTTTTGTGGGGGTATATTGTGGGAAGTACATTAATTATAATTAATTAATAATGAATATTTAATTAATTAAAATAAATTTGTTGATGAATGTTTATATTAATAGTGTAAATATTTTTTAGGTGCAGGTTGTGACTTTTGTGGTGTTATAGGGTGGGAAATAACTAAACTAAATTTATGTAATAATTAATGTTTTTGTTAATAAATAATTTCTAAATAAAAATATTTATTTGTATGAAAATCATTTTTGTATTTTATTTATAATAATATTTGTAGGTATTTGTGCTATGTATTTAACATTATAATATGCTTTTATTTTTTTAAATTTTTAAATATGTATATATTTTGTCAACATATTTATATTTTGTTTTATTTACTTTGATTTTAAAATATTACTATTTTGTTGAAGATATTTTATTTGTTTTTAATGTTAAACTGACTAGAGTGGGCATAGTAAATTTTACCCCTCTGCAATCCAACACTTTCCCTACTGTTGTACTGAGTGGAGTGGTAATAGTAAATTGTACCCCTCCGCAATCCAACGCTTTCCCTACAGTTGCACTGAATGGAGTGGGAATTGTGATATTTACCCCTCCGTAATCCAGCGCTTTCCCTACTGTTGCACTGACTGGAGTGGGAAAAGTAAATTTTACCCTTCTGCAATCCAACGCTTTCCCTACTGTTGCACTGACTGGAGTAGGAATAGTAAATTTTACCCCCCGCAATCCAGCGCGTTCCCTACTGTTGCTTTTTTTTTGTTAATTATAAATGTTATTGTTGTTTTAAGTGTAGTGGCTATAGTATATTGTAGTATTTTGTAATGTTATAATTTATTTCATTTTATATTTATTGTAGTTAGAATAGTAAATCTTATTTTTGTGTGGTGTAAAATATTTTGTTACTGTTGTGTTTGTTTAGGTAGTAGTAATTATGTTTATATTTATTTAGTTTAAAAATGTTTTCTTTTTGATGTGGTGGGAAATGTATATATATATTTATTTTAATTTGTAATAATTTATTTTATGTTGCAATTTATATAATTATGTGTTTGATTTATTATATTAATATTATAATTTGCAATATTTTTTGTTTGCAACTTATTTTTATTAGCATCTGTGCTGCAGCTTAGTAAACAGGCACTTGATGCCGTACCTTGAAGTACATAAATGAGTGCTTGTACTTTTGTTTTCTTGTGTTTCATCATTGCTACATATGATTCTTGACTTTTTAAAGGTGTTGATGCCCATGTATACACTTTAGTTTTCAATGGCATAAATTCTGTCAATGGAAATAGTTCATTGTTCTCCTCCGGCATATTGTTTATTGATGCAAAACTGTTGATAATAAAAGGTATGGAACAATTGTTTACTTTTAGTGTATTCTTCGAACTTTGGGGGTCATTACGATGTCGGGCGGTTCACCCCCGCCGGGCCGGCGGTAGCCACTGCCGAGCCCGGCGGGGCGAACCGCCCGACACCACACCAGAAAGACCCCCCGCCATATTAGGATGGCTGGGGGTCCGCGGCGTACGGAAAGACCGTCCGCCGCTTTTCCGCCGGTCAATGAGTTGACCGGAGGAAAACAAGGATAATATGGTGGCGGTATCTGCAAGACACCGCCATCCATATTTAGATGAATGCAGAGAGCAGACTTTCCATGGCGGCATTGCCGCCATGGAAAGGCATACAGAGTTTGCTTTTGGGGGCCCGTTGCGGGCCCCCAGGGTGTTGAGGGGGTGGGGGGTGCACATGGGGGGTACCTATGGTATCCGCCTGCATTTGTATGCACAAGGTGGCAGGCACCGCGCGGTGCCTGTCACGTTGTGCATGCAAATGCACGATGTGCATTCACAGCATTGTGGCGGGTGGTGCTGTGAGCACCGCCCGCCACAATGCTGGGAATAGGGTGTCCCACCGCCGCGGTGGCATCCTAATGTCAGGTGCGGGACCGCCGCACCCCTTGCGGACGGTCCCGCATTCCGTTACGGTGGCGGGCGGACTTTGTCCGCCCGCCATCGTAATGACCCCCAATGTTTGAATGAATTTGGTGTTTTTTCATGTCGAATTTTCTTTTTT